>JARDYJ010000015.1:3000000-3585000 GCA_029215755.1 Spea hammondii
AGAGACAGTAGCAGAGTGTAATAGACAGTAACAGAGTGTAAGAGAGTGTTATAGACAGTAGCAGAGTTTAAGAGACAGTAACAGAGTGTAAGAGACAGTAACAGAGTGTAAGAGGGTGTAAGAGGCAGTAGCAGAGTGTAGGAGAGTGTAAGAGAGTGTAAGAGAGTGTAAGAGACAGTAACAGAGTGTAAGAGACAGCAGCAGAGTGTAAGAGAGTGTAACAGAGTATAGGAGACAGTAACAGAGTATAGGAGACAGTAACAGAGTGTAAGAGAGTGTAAGAGACAGTTACAGAGTGTAAGAGAGTGTAACATAGTGTAAGAGACAGTAACAGAGTGTAAGAGACAGTAGCAGAGTGTAATAGACTGTAGCAGAGTGTAACATAGTGTAAGAGAGTGTAAGAGACAATAGCAGAGTGTAATAGACAGTAACAGAGTGTAAGAGAGTGTTATAGACAGTAGCAGAGTGTAAGAGACAATAGCAGAGTGTAATAGAGTGTAGCAGAGTGTAATAGAGTGTAGCAGAGTGTAAGAGAGTGTAAGAGACAGTAGCAGAGTGTAATAGACAGTAACAGAGTGTAAGAGAGTGTTATAGACAGTTGCAGAGTGTAAGAGACAATAGCAGAGTGTAAGATACAGTAGAAGAGTGTAAGAGACTGTAACAGAGTGTAAGAGACAGTAACAGAGTGTAAGAGACAGTAACAGAGTGTAAGAGACAGTAACAGAGTGTAAGAGACAGTAGCAGAGTGAAGGAGACATTAGTAGAGTGTAGTAGAGTGTAAGAGAGTGTCACATGGCATACACCGTCCTCTAGGACCACATGGTCCCGAATGATCTCAGTATACTGTGAACGTCTTTGGGTATCTCTTCGCGTAGACATCGTAAACCTGTGTAAGAGACAGTAACAGAGTATATGAGACAGCAGCAGAGTGTAAGAGAGTGTAACATAGTGTAAGACAGTGTAAGAGACAGTAGCAGAGTGAAAGAGACAGTAGCAGAGTGTAAGATACAGTAGCAGAGTGTAAGAGACAGTAACAGAGTGTAAGAGACAGTAGCAGAGTGAAAGAGACAGTAGTAGAGTGTAGTAGAGTGTAAGAGAGCGTCACATGGCATATACCGTCCTCTAGGATCACATAGTCCCGAATGATCTCAGTATACTGTGAACGTCTTTGGGGATCTCTTCGCGTAGACATTGTAAACCTGTGTAAGAGACAGTAGCAGAGAGTAAGAGACAGTAACAGAGTACATGAGACAGTAACAGAGTATATGAGACAGTAGCAGAGTGTAAGAGAGTGTAACAGAGTATAGGAGACAGTAACAGAGTATAGGTGTCACGAACTGAGGACACAGGTTGATAAGGAGCCCAGGTGCAGGGGATACGAGGGGCTCTGTCTGTACCCCACGATGCATGATGGCTTGAGGTCGGTACAGACAGGCGTCGGAAATAAACCACAGACAGAAGATCAGGATCAAGAGTTGTATTGTATATGGTGGTACAACAATATTTACAGAGAAATTCACTCGACAGGAAGCCCACTTGCGGGGCACACGGCAGGAAGCCCACTTGCGGGGCACACGGCTGGAAGCCCACTTGCGGGGCACACGGCTGGAAGCCCACTTGCGGGGCACACGGCTGGAAGCCCACTTGCGGGGCACACGGCTGGAAGCCCAATTGCGGGGCACACGGCTGGAAGCCCACTTGCGGGGCACACGGCAGGAAGCCCAATTGCAGGGCACACGGCAGGAAGCCCAATTGCAGGGCACACGGCAGGAAGCCCAATTGCAGGGCACACGGCAGGAAGCCCAATTGCAGGGCACACGGCACGACTAGAAGCCCTCTTCCAGGGCACACGGCACAGGTAGAAGCCCTCTTCCAGGGCACACGGCAGGTTGCCCACTTGCAGGGCACACGGCAGGTTGCCCACTTGCAGGGCACTCAACCAGGGTAGTCCGCTAGTGGGCAGTCATCCTGGGAGTCGCGATGCAGGGCACTCCTCTTGGGAGTCCACTAGTGGGGCGCTGGCCGCAACTCAGGAACACGGCAGGTTGCCCACTTGCAGGGCACACGTCAGGTTGCCCACTTGCAGGGTACTCTACTTGGGAGTCCACTTAGTGGGGCGCAGGCCGCAACTCAGGAACATGGCAGGTTGCCCACTTGCAGGGCACACGGCAGGTTGCCCACTTGCAGGGCACTCAGCTTTGGAGTCCACTTAGTGGGGCGCTGGCCGCAACTCAGGAACACGGCAGGTTTCTGGAACAAGGCAGGTTTCTGGAACAAGGCAGGTTCTGGAACAAGATAGGTTCTGGAACAAGGCAGGTTCTGGAACAAGGCAGGTTCTGGAACAAGGCAGGTTCTGGAACAAGGCAGGTACTGGAACAAGGCAGGAACCAAACAGGTAGTCCTCAAACGTTAATGTCAAGGCCCATGAGATCAACTGCAGCTGGACCTGATAATTAGTCTGAGAGGTTCTGAATGGCAAGGGCGGCCACTACAGGCTGGAAACATGAAATAAATAAGGCAAAGTATAAACAAGTCCAGCCAGCGCATGGTGAAGCGTTACAATAGGAGACAGTAACAGAGTGTAAGAGAGTGTAAGAGACAGTTACAGAGGGTAAGAGAGTGTAACCGAGTGTAAGAGACAGTAACAGAGTGTAAGAGACAGCAGCAGGGTGTAAGAGAGTGTAAGAGACAGTAGCAGAGTGTAATAGACAGTAACAGAGTGTAATAGACTGTAGCAGAGTGTAACATAGTGTAAGAGAGTGTAAGAGACAGTAGCAGAGTGTAATAGACAGTAACAGAGTGTAAGAGAGTGTTATAGACAGTAGCAGAGTGTAGGAGAGTGTAAGAGAGTGTCACATGGCATATATCGTCCTCTAGGATCACATAGTCCTGAATGATCTCAGTATACTGTGAACGTCTTTGGGGATCTCTTCGCGTAGACATCGTAAAACTGTGTAAGAGACAGTAGCAGAGAGTAAGAGATGGTAACAGAGTATGTGAGACAGTAGCAGAGTGTAAGAGAGTGTAACAGAGTATAGGAGAAAGTAACAGAGTGTAAGAGAATGTAAGAGACAGTAACAGAGTGTAAGAGAGTGTAACATGGTGTAAGAGACAGTAACAGAGTATAGGAGACAGTAACAGAGTGTAAGAGACAGTAACAGAGTGTACGAGACAGTAACATAATGTAAGATACAGTAACAGAGTGTATGACAGTGTAGTACAGTGTAAGACACAGTAACAGAGCGTAAGAGATAGTAGCAGAGTGTAAGAGACAGTAGCAGAGTGAAAGAGACAGTAGCAGAGTGTTAGAGACAGTAGCAGAGTGTAAGAAACAGTAACAGAGTGTAAGAGACAGTAACAGTGTGTAAGAGGGTGTAACAGCATGTAAGAGAGTGTAACAGCGTGTAAGAGAGTGTAACAGAGTGTAAGAGAGTGTAACAGACAGTAACAGAGTGTAAGACAGTGTAAAAGACAGTAGCAGAGTGTAGGAGAGTGTAAGAGAGTGTAAGAGAGTGTTATAGACAGTAGCAGAGTGTAAGGGACAATAGCAGAGTGTAAGAGACAGTAGCAGAGTGTAATAGACTGTAGCAGAGTGTAACATAGTGTAAGAGAGTGTAATAGACAGTAACAGAGTGTAAGAGAGTGTTATAGACAGTAGCAGAGTTTAAGAGACAGTAACAGAGTGTAAGAGACAGTAACAGAGTGTAAGAGGGTGTAAGAGACAGTAGCAGAGTGTAGGAGAGTGTAAGAGAGTGTAAGAGAGTGTAACATAGTGTAAGAGAGTGTAAGAGAGTGTAAGAGACAGTAACATAGTGTAAGAGACAGCAGCAGAGTGTAAGAGAGTGTAAGAGACAGTAACAGAGTGTAAGAGAGTGTAACAGAGTGTAAGAGACAGTAACAGAGTGTACGAGACAGTAACAGTGTAAGAGACAGTAACAGAGTGTACGAGAGTGTAGTAGAGTGTAAGAGATAGTAACAGAGCGTAAGAGACAGTAGCAGAGTGTAAGAGAAGAAGCAGAGTGAAAGAGAGAGTAGCAGAGTGCAAGAGACAGTAGCAGAGTGTAAGAGACAGTAGCAGAGTGTAAGAGAGTGTAAGAGACAGTAACAGAGTGTAAGAGAGTGTAACAGCGTATAAGAGAGTGTAACAGAGTGTAACAGAGTGTAACAGAGTGTAAGAGAGTGTAAGAGAGTGTAAGAGAGTGTAAGAGACAGTAACATAGTGTAAGAGACAGTAACAGAGTGTAAGAGACAGCAGCAGAGTGTAAGAGAGTGTAACATAGTGTAAGAGAGTGTAAGACACAGTAGCAGAGTGTAATAGACAGTAACAGAGTGTAAGAGAGTGCTATAGACAGTAGCAGAGAGTAAGAGACAATAGTAGAGTGTAAGAGACAGTAGCAGAGTGTAATAGACTGTAGCAGAGTGTAACAGAGTGTAAGAGAGTGTAAGAGACAGTAGCAGAGTGTAATAGACAGTAACAGAGTGTACGAGAGTGTTATAGACAGTAGCAGGGTGTAAGAGACAATAGCAGAGTGTAAGATACAGTAGCAGAGTGTAAGAGACAGTAACAGAGTGTAAGAGACAGTAGCAGAGTGAAAGAGACAGTAGTAGAGTGTAGTAGAGTGTAAGAGAGTGTAACAGAGTATAGGAGACAGTAACAGAGTATAGGAGACAGTAACAGAGTGTAAGAGAATGTAAGAGACAGTAACAGAGTGTAAGAGAGTGTAACAGGGTGTAAGAGACAGTAACAGAGTGTAAGAGGGTGTAAGAGACAGTAGCAGAGTGTAGGAGAGTGTAAGAGAGTGTAAGAGACAGTAACAGAGTGTAAGAGACAGTAACAGAGTATATGAGACAGCAGCAGAGTGTAAGAGAGTGTAACAGAGTATAGGAGACAGTAACAGAGTGTAAGAGAATGTAAGAGACAGTAACAGAGTGTAAGAGAGTGTAACAGGGTGTAAGAGACAGTAACAGAGTATAGGAGACAGTAACAGAGTGTAAGAGACAGTAACAGAGTATACGAGACAGTAACATAGTGTAAGATACAGTAGCAGAGTGTAAGAGACAGTAGCAGAGTGTAAGAGACAGTAGCAGAGTGAAAGAGACAGTAGCAGAGTGTAAGAGACAGTAGCAGAGTGTAAGAGAGTGTAAGAGACAGTAACAGTGTGTAAGAGGGTGTAACAGTGTGTAAGAGGGTGTAACAGCGTGTAAGAGAGTGTAACAGAGTGTAAGAGAGTGTAAGAGACAGTAACAGAGTGTGAGAGGGTGTAAGAGACAGTAGCAGAGTGTAGGAGAGTGTAAGAGAGTGTAAGAGAATGTAAGAGAGTGTAAGAGAGTGTAAGAGAGTGTAAGAGACAGTAACAGAGTGTAAGAGACAGTAACAGAGTGTAAGCGACATCAGCAGAGTGTAAGAGAGTGTAAGAGACAGTAACAGAGTGTAAGAGAGTGTAACAGAGTTTAAGAGACAGTAACATAGTGTACGAGACAGTAACAGAGTGTAAGAGACAGTAACAGAGTGTACGAGAGTGTAGTAGAGTGTACGAGACAGTAACAGAGCGTAAGAGACAGTAGCAGAGTGTAAGAGACAGAAGCAGAGTGAAAGAGACAGTAGCAGAGTGTAAGAGAGTGTAACATAGTGTAAGAGAGTGTAAGAGACAGTAGCAGAGTGTAATAGACAGTAACAGAGTGTAAGAGAGTGTTATAGACAGTAGCAGAGTGTAAGAGACAATAGCAGAGTGTAAGATACAGTAGCAGAGTGTAAGAGACAGTAACAGAGTATAAGAGACAGTAACAGAGTGTAAGAGACAGTAGCAGAGTGAAATAGACAGTAGTAGAGTGTAGTAGAGTGTAAGAGAGTGTCACATGGCATATACCGTCCTCTTGGACCACCTAGTCCCGAATGATCTCAGTATACTCTGAGCGTTTTTGGGGATCTCTTTGCGTAGACATCGTAAACCTGTGTAAGAGACAGTAACAGAGTATATGAGACAGTAAAAGAGTGTAAGAGACAGCAGCAGAGTGTAAGAGAGTGTACGAGACAGTAGCAGAGTGTAATAGACAGCAACAGAGTGTAAGAGAGTGTTATAGACAGTAGCAGAGTGTAAGAGACAATAGCAGAGTGTAAGAGACAGTAACAGAGTGTAAGAGACAGTAACAGAGTGTAAGAGGGTGTAAGAGACAGTAGCAGAGTGTAAGAGAATGTAAGAGACAGTAACAGACTGTACGAGACAGTAGCAGAGTGTAAGAGACAGCAGCAGAGTGTAAGAGAGTGGAAGAGACAGTAACAGACTGTACGAGACAGTAACAGAGTGTAAGAGACAGTAACAGAGTGTAGGAGACAGTAACAGAGCGTAAGAGACAGTAGCAGAGTGTTAGAGACAGAAGCAGAGTGAAAGAGAGAGTAGCAGAGTGTAAGAGACAGTAGCAGAGTGTAAGAGAGTGTAAGAGACAGTAACAGAGTGTAAGAGAGTGTAACAGCATGTAAGAGAGTGTAACAGAGTGTAAGAGAGTGTAAGAGACAGTAACAGAGTGTAGGAGAGTGTAAGAGACAGTAACAGAGTGTAGGAGAGTGTAAGAGACAGCAGCAGAGTTTAAGAGAGTGTAACATAGTGTAAGAGAGTGTAAGAGACAGTAGCAGAGTGTAATAGACAGTAAAAGAGTGTAAGAGAGTGTTATATACAGTAGCAGAGTGTAGGAGAGTGTAAGAGACAGTAACAGAGTGCAAGAGACAGTAGCAGAGTGTAAGAGAGTGTAACATAGTTTAAGAGAGTGTAAGAGACAGTAAAAGAGTGTAAGAGACAGCAGCAGAGTGTAAGAGAGTGTAACATAGTGTAAGAGAGTGTAAGAGACAGTAGCAGAGTGTAATAGACAGTCACAGAGTGTAAGAGAGTGTTATAGACAGTAGCAGAGTGTAAGAGACAGTAACAGAGTGTAAGAGACAGTAACAGAGTGTAAGAGACAGGAGCAGAGTGAAAGAGACAGTAGTTGAGTGTAGTAGAGTGTCAGAGAGTGTCACATGGCATATACCTTCCTCTAGGATCACATAGTCCCGAATAATCTCAGTATACTGTGAACGTCTTTGGGGATCTCTTCGCGTAGACATCGTAAACCTGTGTAAGAGACAGTAACAGAGTATATGAGACAGTAGCAGAGTGTAAGAGAGTGTAACAGAGTGTAAGAGACAGTAACAGAGTGTAAGAGGGTGTAAGAGACAGTAGCAGAGTGTAAGAGAGTGTAAGAGAGTGTAAGAGACAGTAACAGAGTGTAAGAGACAGCAGCAGAGTGTAAGAGAGTGTAAGAGACAGTAGCAGAGTGTAATAGACAGTAACAGAGTGTAAGAGAGTGTTATAGACAGTAGCAGAGTGTTATAGACAATAGCAGAGTGTAAGAGACAGTAGCAGAGTGTAATAGACAGCAGCAGAGTGTAAGAGAGTGTAAGAGACAGTAGCAGAGTGTAATAGACAGTAACAGAGTGTAAGAGAGTGTTATAGACAGTAGCAGAGTGTTATAGACAATAGCAGAGTGTAAGAGACAGTAGCAGAGTGTAATAGACAGCAGCAGAGTGTAAGAGAGTGTAAGAGACAGTAGCAGAGTGTAATAGACAGTAACAGAGTGTAAGAGAGTGTTATAGACAGTATCAGAGTGTAAGAGACAATAGCAGAGTGTAAGAGACAGTAGCAGAGTGTAATAGACTGTAGCAGAGTGTAACATAGTGTAAGAGAGTGTAAGAGACAGTAGCAGAGTGTAATAGACAGTAACAGAGTGTAAGAGAGTGTTATAGACAGTAGCAGAGTGCAAGAGAGTGTAAGAGACAGTTACAGAGTGTAAGAGAGTGTAACAGAGTGTAAGAGAGTGTAAGAGACAGTAACATAGTGTAGGAGAGTGTAAGAGACAGTAACAGAGTGTAAGAGACAGTAACAGAGTGTAAGAGGGTGTAAGAGACAGTAGCAGAGTGTAGGAGAGTGTAAGAGAGTGTAAGAGACAGTAAGAGTGTAAGAGACAGCAGCCGAGTGTAAGAGAGTGTAACAGAGTGTAAGAGACAGTAACAGAGCGTAAGAGACAGTAGCAGAGTGTAAGAGACAGAAGCAGAGTGAAAGAGAGAGTAGCAGAGTGTAAGAGACAGTAGCAGAGTGTAAGAGACAGTAGCAGAGTGTAAGAGAGTGTAAGAGACAGTAACAGAGTGTAAGAGAGTGTAACAGCATGTAAGAGAGTGTAACAGAGTGTAAGAGAGTGTAAGAGACAGTAACAGAGTGTAGTAGAGTGTAAGAGACAGTAACAGAGTGTAAGAGACAGTAACAGAGTGTAAGAGACAGCAGCAGAGTGTAAGAGAGTGTAACATAGTGTAAGAGAGTGAAAGAGACAGTAGCAGAGTGTAATAGACAGTAACAGAGTGTAAGAGAGTGTTATAGACAGTAGCAGAGTGTAAGAGACAATAGCAGAGTGTAAGAGACAGTAGCAGAGTGTAATAGACTGTAGCAGAGTGTAACATAGTGTAAGAGAGTGTAAGAGACAGTAGCAGAGTGTAATAGACAGTAACAGAGTGTAAGAGAGTGTTATAGACAGTAGCAGAGTGTAAGAGACAATAGCAGAGTGTAAGAGACAGTAGCAGAGTGTAATAGACTGTAGCAGAGTGTAACAGTGTAAGAGAGTGTAAGAGACAGTAGCAGAGTGTAATAGACATTAACAGAGTGTAAGAGAGTGTTATAGACAGTAGCAGAGTTTAAGAGACAGTAACAGAGTGTAAGAGGGTGTAAGAGACAGTAGCAGAGTGTAGGAGGGTGTAAGAGACAGTAGCAGAGTGTAGGAGAGTGTAAGAGAGTGTAAGAGACAGTAACAGAGTGTAAGAGACAGTAACAGAGTGTAAGAGACAGCAGCAGAGTGTAAGAGAGTGTAACAGAGTGTAAGAGACAGTAACAGAGCGTAAGAGACAGTAGCAGAGTGTAAGAGACAGAAGCAGAGTGAAAGAGAGAGTAGCAGAGTGTAAGAGACAGTAGCAGAGAGTAAGAGACAGTAGCAGAGTGTAAGAGAGTGTAATAGACAGTAACAGAGTGTAAGAGAGTGTAACAGCATGTAAGAGAGTGTAACAGAGTGTAAGAGAGTGTAAGAGACAGTAACAGAGTGTAAGAGACAGTAACAGAGTGTAAGAGACAGCAGCAGAGTGTAAGAGTGTGTAACATAGTGTAAGAGAGTGAAAGAGATAGTAGCAGAGTGTAATAGACAGTAACAGAGTGTAATAGAGTGTAAGAGACAGTAGCAGAGTGTAAGAGACAATAGCAGAGTGTAAGAGAGAGTAGCAGAGTGTAATAGACTGTAGCAGAGTGTAACAGAGTGTAAGAGAGTGTAAGAGACAATAGCAGAGTGTAATAGACAGTAACAGAGTGTAAGAGAGTGTTATAGACAGTAGCAGAGTGCAAGAGACAATAGCAGAGTGTAAGACACAGTAGCAGAGTGTAATATACAGTAACAGAGTGTAAGAGACAGTAACAGAGTGTAAGAGACAGCAGCAGAGTGTAAGAGTGTAAGAGACAGTAACAGAGTGTAAGAGAGTGTAACAGAGTGTAAGAGACAGTAACAGAGTGTACGAGACAGTAACAGAGTGTACGAGACAGTAACAGAGTGTACGAGACAGTAACAGAGTGTAAGAGACAGTAACAGAGTATACGAGAGTGTAGTAGAGTGTAAGAGACAGTAACACAGCGTAAGAGACAGTAGCAGTGTGTAAGAGACAGAAGCAAAGTGAAAGAGAGAGTAGCAGAGTGTAAGAGACAGTAGCAGAGTGTAAGAGACAGTAGCAGAGTGTAAGAGTGTAAGAGACAGTAACAGAGTGTAAGAGAGTGTAACAGCGTGTAAGAGAGTGTAACAGAGTGTAAGAGACAGTAAGAGAGTGTAACAGAGTGTAAGAGACAGTAACAGAGTGTAGGAGAGTGTAAGAGACAGTAACGGAGTGTAAGAGACAGTAACAGAGTGTAAGAGACAGCAGCAGAGTGTTAGAGAGTGTAACATAGTGTAAGAGAGTGTAAGAGACAGTAGCAGAGTGTAATAGACAGTAACAGAGTGTAATAGAGTGTAATAGACAGTAGCAGAGTGTAAGAGACAGTAGCAGAGTGTAATAGACTGTAGCAGAGTGTAACAGAGTGTAAGAGAGTGTAAGAGACAATAGCAGAGTGTAATAGACAGTAACAGAGTGTAAGAGAGTGTTATAGACAGTAGCAGAGTGCAAGAGACAATAGCAGAGTGTAAGAGACAGTAGCAGAGTGTAATAGACTGTAACAGAGTGTAACAGAGTGTAAGAGAGTGTAAGAGACAGTAGCGGAGTGTAATAGACAGTAACAGAGTGTAAGAGAGTGTTATAGACAGTAGCAGAGTGTTATAGACAATAGCAGAGTGTAAGAGACAGTAGCAGAGTGTAATAGACTGTAGCAGAGTGTAACAGAGTGTAAGAGAGTGTAAGAGACAATAGCAGAGTGTAATAGACAGTAACAGAGTGTAAGAGAGTGTTATAGACAGTAGCAGAGTGCAAGAGACAATAGCAGAGTGTAAGAGACAGTAGCAGAGTGTAATAGACAGTAACAGAGTGTAAGAGACAGTAACAGAGTGTAAGAGACAGCAGCAGAGTGTAAGAGTGTAAGAGACAGTAACAGAGTGTAAGAGAGTGTAACAGAGTGTAAGAGACAGTAACAGAGTGTACGAGACTGTAACAGAGTGTACGAGACAGTAACAGAGTGTAAGAGACAGTAACAGAGTATACGAGAGTGTAGTAGAGTGTAAGAGACAGTAACAGAGTATACGAGAGTGTAGTAGAGTGTAATAGACAGTAACAGAGCGTAAGAGACAGTAGCAGTGTGTAAGAGACAGAAGCAAAGTGAAAGAGAGAGTAGCAGAGTGTAAGATACAGTAGCAGAGTGTAAGAGACAGTAGCAGAGTGTAAGAGACAGTAACAGAGTGTAAGAGAGTGTAACAGCGTGTAAGAGAGTGTAACAGAGTGTAAGAGACAGTAAGAGAGTGTAACAGAGTGTAAGAGACAGTAACAGAGTGTAGGAGAGTGTAAGAGACAGTAGCAGAGTGTAAGAGACAGTAGCAGAGTGTAATAGACTGTAGCAGAGTGTAACAGAGTGTAAGAGAGTGTAAGAGACAATAGCAGAGTGTAATAGACAGTAACAGAGTGTAAGAGAGTGTTATAGACAGTAGCAGAGTGCAAGAGACAATAGCAGAGTGTAAGAGACAGTAGCAGAGTGTAATAGACTGTAACAGAGTGTAACAGAGTGTAAGAGAGTGTAAGAGACAGTAGCGGAGTGTAATAGACAGTAACAGAGTGTAAGAGAGTGTTATAGACAGTAGCAGAGTGTTATAGACAATAGCAGAGTGTAAGAGACAGTAGCAGAGTGTAATTGACAGCAGCAGAGTGTAAGAGAGTGTAAGAGACAGTAGCAGAGTGTAATAGACAGTAACAGAGTGTAAGAGAGTGTTATAGACAGTATCAGAGTGTAAGAGACAATAGCAGAGTGTAAGAGACAGTAGCAGAGTGTAATAGACTGTAGCAGAGTGTAACATAGTGTAAGAGAGTGTAAGAGACAGTAGCAGAGTGTAATAGACAGTAACAGAGTGTAAGATAGTGTTATAGACAGTAGCAGAGTGTAAGAGAGTGTAAGAGACAGTTACAGAGTGTAAGAGAGTGTAACAGAGTGTAAGAGAGTGTAAGAGACAGTAACATAGTGTAGGAGAGTGTAAGAGACAGTAACAGAGTGTAAGAGACAGTAAAAGAGTGTAAGAGGGTGTAAGAGACAGTAGCAGAGTGTAGGAGAGTGTAAGAGAGTGTAAGAGACAGTAAGAGTGTAAGAGACAGTAAAAGAGTGTAAAAGACAGCAGCAGAGTGTAAGAGAGTGTAACAGAGTGTAAGAGACAGTAACAGAGCGTAAGAGACAGTAGCAGAGTGTAAGAGACAGAAGCAGAGTGAAAGAGAGAGTAGCAGAGTGTAAGAGACAGTAGCAGAGTGTAAGAGACAGTAGCAGAGTGTAAGAGAGTGTAAGAGACAGTAACAGAGTGTAAGAGAGTGTAACAGCATGTAAGAGAGTGTAACAGAGTGTAAGAGAGTGTAAGAGACAGTAACAGAGTGTAGTAGAGTGTAAGAGACAGTAACAGAGTGTAAGAGACAGTAACAGAGTGTAAGAGACAGCAGCAGGGTGTAAGAGAGTGTAACATAGTGTAAGAGAGTGAAAGAGACAGTAGCAGAGTGTAATAGACAGTAACAGAGTGTAGGAGAGTGTCAGAGACAGTAACAGAGTGTAAGAGTCAGCAGCAGAGTGTAAGAGAGTGTAACATAGTGTAAGAGAGTGTAAGAGACAGTAGCAGAGTGTAATAGACAGTAACAGAGTGTAAGAGAGTGTTATAGACAGTAGCAGAGTGTAAGATACAGTAGCAGAGTGTAAGAGACAGTAACAGAGTGTAAAAGACAGTAACAGAGTGTAAGAGACAGTAGCAGAGTGAAAGAGACAGTAGTAGAGTGTAGTAGAGTGTAAGAGAGTGTCACATGGCATATACCGTCCTCTAGGATCACATAGTCCTGAATGATCTCAGTATACTGTGAACGTCTTTGGGGATCTCTTCGCGTAGACCTCGTAAACCTGTGTAAGAGACAGTAAAAGAGTGTATGAGACAGTAGTGGAGTGTAAGAAAGTGTAACAGAGTATAGGAGACAGTAACAGAGTGTAAGAGAGTGTAAGAGACAGTTACAGAGTGTAAGAGAGTGTAAGAGAGTGTAACAGAGTGTAAGAGACAGTAACAGAGTGTAAGAGACAGCAGCAGAGTGTAAGAGAGTGTAAGAGACAGTAGCAGAGTGTAATAGACAGTAACAGAGTGTAAGAGAGTGTTATAGACAGTAGCAGAGTGTTATAGACAATAGCAGAGTGTAAGAGACAGTAGCAGAGTGTAATAGACAGCAGCAGAGTGTAAGAGAGTGTAAGAGACAGTAGCAGAGTGTAATAGACAGTAACAGAGTGTAAGAGAGTGTTATAGACAGTAGCAGAGTGTAAGAGACAATAGCAGAGTGTAAGAGACAGTAGCAGAGTGTAACATAGTGTAAGAGAGTGTAAGAGACAGTAGCAGAGTGTAATAGACAGTAACAGAGTGTAAGAGAGTGTTATAGACAGTAGCAGAGTGTAAGAGAGTGTAAGAGACAGTTACAGAGTGTAAGAGAGTGTAACAGAGTGTAAGAGAGTGTAAGAGACAGTAACATAGTGTAGGAGAGTGTAAGAGACAGTAACAGAGTGTAAGAGACAGTAGCAGAGTGTAAGAGAGTGTAAGAGAGTGTTATAGACAGTAGCAGAGTGTAAGGGACAATAGCAGAGTGTAAGAGACAGTAGCAGAGTGTAATAGACTGTAGCAGAGTGTAAAATACTGTAAGAGAGTGTAAGAGACAGTAGCAGAGTGTAATAGACAGTAATAGAGTGTAAGAGAGTGTTATAGACAGTAGCAGAGTTTAAGAGACAGTAACAGAGTGTAAGAGACAGTAAGAGTGTAAGAGGGTGTAAGAGACAGTAGCAGAGTGTAGGAGAGTGTAAGAGAGTATAAGAGACAGTAACAGAGTGTAAAAGACAGCAGCAGAGTGTAAGAGACAGTAACATAGTGTAAGAGAGTGTAACAGAGTGTAAGAGACAGTAACAGAGTGTACGAGAGTGTAGTAGAGTGTAAGAGACAGTAACAGAGCATAAGAGACAGTAACAGAGCATAAGAGACAGAAGCAGAGTGTAAGAGACAGAAACAGAGTGAAAGAGAGAGTAGCAGAGTGTAAGAGACAGTAGCAGAGTGTAAGAGAGTGTAAGAGAAATTAACAGAGTGTAATAGAGTGTAACAGCGTGTAAGAGAGTGTAACAGAGTGTAAGAGAGTGTAGGAGACAGTAACAGAGTGTAGGAGAGTGTAAGAGACAGTAACAGAGTGTAAGAGACAGTAACAGAGTGTAAGAGACAGCAGCAGAGTGTAAGAGAGTGTAACATAGTGTAAGAGAGTGAAAGAGACAGTAGCAGAGTGTAATAGACAGTAACAGAGTGTAAGACAGTGTTATAGACAGTAGCAGAGTGTAAGAGACAATAGCAGAGTGTAAGAGACAGTAACAGAGTGTAAGAGACAGTAACAGAGTGTAAGATACAGTAACAGAGTGTATGAGAGTGTAGTAGAGTGTAAGAGACAGTAACAGAGCGTAAGAGATAGTAGCAGAGTGTAAGAGACAGTAGCAGAGTGAAAGAGACAGTAGTAGAGTGTAAGAGACAGTAGCAGAGTGTAAGAGACAGTAACAGAGTGTAAGAGATAGTAGCAGAGTGTAAGAGAGTGTAAGAGACAGTAACAGTGTGTAAGAGGGTGTAACAGCGTGTAAGAGAGTGTAACAGCATGTAAGAGAGTGTAACAGAGTGTAAGGGAGTGTAAGAGACAGTAACAGAGTGTAAGGGGGTGTAAGAGACAGTAGAAGAGTGTAGGAGAGTGTAGGAGAGTGTAAGAGAGTGTAATAGACAGTAACAGAGTGTAAGAGACAGTAACAGAGTGTAAGAGACAGCAGCAGAGTGCAGCAGAGTGTAAGAGAGTGTAAGAGACAGTAACAGAGTGTAAGAGAGTGTAACAGAGTGTAAGAGACAGTAACAGAGTGTACGAGACAGTAACAGAGTGTAAGAGACAGTAACAGAGTGTAAGAGACAGTAACAGAGTATACGAGAGTGTAGTAGAGTGTAAGAGACAGTAACAGAGCGTAAGAGACAGTAGCAGTGTGTAAGAGACAGAAGCAAAGTGAAAGAGAGAGTAGCAGAGTGTAAGAGACAGTAGCAGAGTGTAAGAGACAGTAGCAGAGTGTAAGAGAGTGTAAGAGACAGTAACAGAGTGTAAGAGAGTGTAACAGCGTGTAAGAGAGTGTAACAGAGTGTAAGAGACAGTAAGAGAGTGTAACAGAGTGTAAGAGACAGTAACAGAGTGTAGGAGAGTGTAAGAGACAGTAACGGAGTGTAAGAGACAGTAACAGTGTGTAAGAGACAGCAGCAGAGTGTAAGAGAGTGTAACATAGTGTAAGAGAGTGTAAGAGACAGTAGCAGAGTGTAATAGACAGTAACAGAGTGTAATAGAGTGTAAGAGACAGTAGCAGAGTATAAGAGACAATAGCAGAGTGTAAGAGACAGTAGCAGAGTGTAATAGACAGCAGCAGAGTGTAAGAGAGTGTAAGAGACAGTAGCAGAGTGTAATAGACAGTAACAGAGTGTAAGAGAGTGTTATAGACAGTAGCAGAGTGTAAGAGACAATAGCAGAGTGTAAGAGACAGTAGCAGAGTGTAATAGACTGTAGCAGAGTGTAACATAGTGTAAGAGAGTGTAAGAGACAGTAGCAGAGTGTAATAGACAGTAACAGAGTGTAAGAGAGTGTTATAGACAGTAGCAGAGTTTAAGAGAGTGTAAGAGACAGTTACAGAGAGTAAGAGAGTGTAACAGAGTGTAAGAGAGTGTAAGAGACAGTAACATAGTGTAGGAGAGTGTAAGAGACAGTAACAGAGTGTAAGAGACAGTAGCAGAGTGTAAGAGAGTGTAAGAGAGTGTTATAGACAGTAGCAGAGTGTAAGGGACAATAGCAGAGTGTAAGAGACAGTAGCAGAGTGTAATAGACTGTAGCAGAGTGTAAAATAGTGTAAGAGAGTGTAAGAGACAGTAGCAGAGTGTAATAGACAGTAATAGAGTGTAAGAGAGTGTTATAGACAGTAGCAGAGTTTAAGAGACAGTAACAGAGTGTAAGAGACAGTAAGAGTGTAAGAGGGTGTAAGAGACAGTAGCAGAGTGTAGGAGAGTGTAAGAGAGTGTAAGAGACAGTAACAGAGTGTAAGAGACAGCAGCAGAGTGTAAGAGACAGTAACAGAGTGTAAGAGACAGTAACAGAGTGTACGAGAGTGTAGTAGAGTGTAAGAGACAGTAACAGAGCATAAGAGACAGTAACAGAGCATAAGAGACAGAAGCAGAGTGTAAGAGACAGAAACAGAGTGAAAGAGAGAGTAGCAGAGTGTAAGAGACAGTAGCAGAGTGTAAGAGAGTGTAAGAGACAGTAACAGAGTGTAAGAGAGTGTAACAGCATGTAAGAGAGTGTAACAGAGTGTAAGAGAGTGTAAGAGACAGTAACAGAGTGTAGTAGAGTGTAAGAGACAGTAACAGAGTGTAAGAGACAGTAACAGAGTGTAAGAGACAGCAGCAGAGTGTAAGAGAGTGTAACATAGTGTAAGAGAGTGAAAGAGACAGTAGCAGAGTGTAATAGACAGTAACAGAGTGTAAGAGAGTGTTATAGACAGTAGCAGAGTGTAAGAGACAATAGCAGAGTGTAAGATACAGTAGCAAAGTGTAAGAGACAGTAACAGAGTGTAAGAGACAGTAGCAGAGTGAAAGAGGCAGTAGTAGAGTGTAGTAGAGTGTACCAGAGTGTCACATGGCATATACCGTCCTCTAGGATCACATAGTCCTGAATGATCTCAGTATACTGTGAACGTCTTTGGGGATCTCTTCGCGTAGACATCGTAAACCTGTGTAAGAGACAGTAAAAGAGTATATGAGACAGTAGCGGAGTGTAAGAGAGTGTGACAGAGCATAGGAGACAGTAACAGAGTATAGGAGACGGTAACAGAGTGTAAGAGAGTGTAAGAGACAGTAACAGAGTGTAAGAGACAGTAACAGAGTGTAAGAGACAGCAGCAGAGTGTAAGAGAGTGTAACATAGTGTAAGAGAGTGAAAGAGACAGTAGCAGAGTGTAATAGACAGTAACAGAGTGTAGGAGAGTGTAACAGCGTGTAAGAGAGTGTAACAGAGTGTAAGAGAGTGTAAGAGACAGTAACAGAGTGTAGGAGAGTGTAAGAGACAGTAACAGAGTGTAAGAGACAGTAACAGAGTGTAAGAGACAGTAACAGAGTGTAAGAGACAGCAGCAGAGTGTAAGAGAGTGTAACACAGTGTAAGAGAGTGAAAGAGACAGTAGCAGAGTGTAATAGACAGTAACAGAGTGTAGGAGAGTGTCAGAGACAGTAACAGAGTGTAAGAGTCAGCAGCAGAGTGTAAGAGAGTGTAACATAGTGTAAGAGAGTGTAAGAGACAGTAGCAGAGTGTAATAGACAGTAACAGAGTGTAAGAGAGTGTTATAGACAGTAGCAGAGTGTAAGAGACAATAGCAGAGTGTAAGATACAGTAGCAGAGTGTAAGAGACAGTAACAGAGTGTAAAAGACAGTAACAGAGTGTAAGAGACAGTAGCAGAGTGAAAGAGACAGTAGTAGAGTGTAGTAGAGTGTAAGAGAGTGTCACATGGCATATACCGTCCTCTAGGATCACATAGTCCTGAATGATCTCAGTATACTGTGAACGTCTTTGGGGATCTCTTCGCGTAGACCTCGTAAACCTGTGTAAGAGACAGTAAAAGAGTATATGAGACAGTAGTGGAGTGTAAGAAAGTGTAACAGAGTATAGGAGGCAGTAACAGAGTGTAAGAGAGTGTAAGAGACAGTTACAGAGTGTAAGAGAGTGTAAGAGAGTGTAACAGAGTGTAAGAGACAGTAACAGAGTGTAAGAGACAGCAGCAGAGTGTAAGAGAGTGTGAGAGACAGTAGCAGAGTGTAATAGACAGTAACAGAGTGTAAGAGAGTGTTATAGACAGTAGCAGAGTGTTATAGACAATAGCAGAGTGTAAGAGACAGTAGCAGAGTGTAATAGACAGCAGCAGAGTGTAAGAGAGTGTAAGAGACAGTAGCAGAGTGTAATAGACAGTAACAGAGTGTAAGAGAGTGTTATAGACAGTAGCAGAGTGTAAGAGACAATAGCAGAGTGTAAGAGACAGTAGCAGAGTGTAACATAGTGTAAGAGAGTGTAAGAGACAGTAGCAGAGTGTAATAGACAGTAACAGAGTGTAAGAGAGTGTTATAGACAGTAGCAGAGTGTAAGAGAGTGTAAGAGACAGTTACAGAGTGTAAGAGAGTGTAACAGAGTGTAAGAGAGTGTAAGAGACAGTAACATAGTGTAGGAGAGTGTAAGAGACAGTAACAGAGTGTAAGAGACAGTAACAGAGTGTAAGAGACAGTAACAGAGTGTAAGAGGGTGTAAGAGACAGTAGCAGAGTGTAGGAGAGTGTAAGAGAGTGTAAGAGACAGTAAGAGTGTAAGAGACAGTAACAGAGTGTAAGAGACAGCAGCAGAGTGTAAGAGAGTGTAACAGAGTGTAAGAGACAGTAACAGAGCGTAAGAGACAGTAGCAGAGTGTAAGAGACAGAAGCAGAGTGAAAGAGAGAGTAGCAGAGTGTAAGAGACAGTAGCAGAGTGTAAGAGAGTGTAAGAGACAGTAACAGAGTGTAAGAGAGTGTAACAGCATGTAAGAGAGTGTAACAGAGTGTAAGAGAGTGTAAGAGACAGTAACAGAGTGTAGTAGAGTGTAAGAGACAGTAACAGAGTGTAAGAGACAGTAACAGAGTGTAAGAGACAGCAGCAGAGTGTAAGAGAGTGTAACATAGTGTAAGAGAGTGAAAGAGACAGTAGCAGAGTGTAATAGACAGTAACAGAGTGTAGGAGAGTGTCAGAGACAGTAACAGAGTGTAAGAGTCAGCAGCAGAGTGTAAGAGAGTGTAACATAGTGTAAGAGAGTGTAAGAGACAGTAGCAGAGTGTAATAGACAGTAACAGAGTGTAAGAGACAATAGCAGAGTGTAAGATACAGTAGCAGAGTGTAAGAGACAGTAACAGAGTGTAAAAGACAGTAACAGAGTGTAAGAGACAGTAGCAGAGTGAAAGAGACAGTAGTAGAGTGTAGTAGAGTGTAAGAGAGTGTCACATGGCATATACCGTCCTCTAGGATCACATAGTCCTGAATGATCTCAGTATACTGTGAACGTCTTTGGGGATCTCTTCGCGTAGACCTCGTAAACCTGTGTAAGAGACAGTAAAAGAGTATATGAGACAGTAGTGGAGTGTAAGAAAGTGTAACAGAGTATAGGAGACAGTAACAGAGTGTAAGAGAGTGTAAGAGACAGTTACAGAGTGTAAGAGAGTGTAAGAGAGTGTAACAGAGTGTAAGAGAGTGTAACAGAGTGTAAGAGACAGTAACAGAGTGTAAGAGACAGCAGCAGAGTGTAAGAGAGTGTAAGAGACAGTAGCAGAGTGTAATAGACAGTAACAGAGTGTAAGAGAGTGTTATAGACAGTAGCAGAGTGTTATAGACAATAGCAGAGTGTAAGAGACAGTAGCAGAGTGTAATAGACAGCAGCAGAGTGTAAGAGAGTGTAAGAGACAGTAGCAGAGTGTAATAGACAGTAACAGAGTGTAAGAGAGTGTTATAGACAGTAGCAGAGTGTAAGAGACAATAGCAGAGTGTAAGAGACAGTAGCAGAGTGTAATAGACTGTAGCAGAGTGTAACATAGTGTAAGAGAGTGTAAGAGACAGTAGCAGAGTGTAATAGACAGTAACAGAGTGTAAGAGAGTGTTATAGACAGTAGCAGAGTGTAAGAGAGTGTAAGAGACAGTTACAGAGTGTAAGAGAGTGTAACAGAGTGTAAGAGAGTGTAAGAGACAGTAACATAGTGTAGGAGAGTGTAAGAGACAGTAACAGAGTGTAAGAGACAGTAAGAGAGTGTAAGAGAGTGTTATAGACAGTAGCAGAGTGTAAGGGACAATAGCAGAGTGTAAGAGACAGTAGCAGAGTGTAATAGACTGTAGCAGAGTGTAAAATAGTGTAAGAGAGTGTAAGAGACAGTAGCAGAGTGTAATAGACAGTAATAGAGTGTAAGAGAGTGTTATAGACAGTAGCAGAGTTTAAGAGACAGTAACAGAGTGTAAGAGACAGTAAGAGTGTAAGAGGGTGTAAGAGACAGTAGCAGAGTGTAAGAGAGTGTAAGAGAGTGTAAGAGACAGTAACAGAGTGTAAGAGACAGTAACAGAGTGTAAGAGACAGCAGCAGAGTGTAAGAGAGTGTAACAGAGTGTAAGAGACAGTAACAGAGCGTAAGAGACAGTAGCAGAGTGTAAGAGACAGAAGCAGAGTGAAAGAGAGAGTAGCAGAGTGTAAGAGACAATAGCAGAGTGTAAGAGACAGTAGCAGAGTGTAATAGACAGCAGCAGAGTGTAAGAGAGTGTAAGAGACAGTAGCAGAGTGTAATAGACAGTAACAGAGTGTAAGAGAGTGTTATAGACAGTAGCAGAGTGTAAGAGACAATAGCAGAGTGTAAGAGACAGTAGCAGAGTGTAATAGACTGTAGCAGAGTGTAACAGTGTAAGAGAGTGTAAGAGACAGTAGCAGAGTGTAATAGACATTAACAGAGTGTAAGAGAGTGTTATAGACAGTAGCAGAGTTTAAGAGACAGTAACAGAGTGTAAGAGACAGTAACAGAGTGTAAGAGGGTGTAAGAGACAGTAGCAGAGTGTAGGAGAGTGTAAGAGAGTGTAAGAGACAGTAACAGAGTGTAAGAGACAGCAGCAGAGTGTAAGAGAGTGTAACAGAGTGTAAGAGACAGTAACAGAGCGTAAGAGACAGTAGCAGAGTGTAAGAGACAGAAGCAGAGTGAAAGAGAGAGTAGCAGAGTGTAAGAGACAGTAGCAGAGAGTAAGAGACAGTAGCAGAGTGTAAGAGAGTGTAATAGACAGTAACAGAGTGTAAGAGAGTGTAACAGCATGTAAGAGAGTGTAACAGAGTGTAAGAGAGTGTAAGAGACAGTAACAGAGTGTAAGAGACAGTAACAGAGTGTAAGAGACAGCAGCAGAGTGTAAGAGTGTGTAACATAGTGTAAGAGAGTGAAAGAGATAGTAGCAGAGTGTAATATACAGTAACAGAGTGTAATAGAGTGTAAGAGACAGTAGCAGAGTGTAAGAGACAATAGCAGAGTGTAAGAGACAGTAGCAGAGTGTAAGAGACAGTAGCAGAGTGTAATAGACTGTAGCAGAGTGTAACAGAGTGTAAGAGAGTGTAAGAGACAATAGCAGAGTGTAATAGACAGTAACAGAGTGTAAGAGAGTGTTATAGACAGTAGCAGAGTGCAAGAGACAATAGCAGAGTGTAAGAGACAGTAGCAGAGTGTAATATACAGTAACAGAGTGTAAGAGACAGTAACAGAGTGTAAGAGACAGCAGCAGAGTGTAAGAGTGTAAGAGACAGTAACAGAGTGTAAGAGAGTGTAACAGAGTGTAAGAGACAGTAACAGAGTGTACGAGACAGTAACAGAGTGTACGAGACAGTAACAGAGTGTACGAGACAGTAACAGAGTGTAAGAGACAGTAACAGAGTATACGAGAGTGTAGTAGAGTGTAAGAGACAGTAACACAGCGTAAGAGACAGTAGCAGTGTGTAAGAGACAGAAGCAAAGTGAAAGAGAGAGTAGCAGAGTGTAAGAGACAGTAGCAGAGTGTAAGAGACAGTAGCAGAGTGTAAGAGTGTAAGAGACAGTAACAGAGTGTAAGAGAGTGTAACAGCGTGTAAGAGAGTGTAACAGAGTGTAAGAGACAGTAAGAGAGTGTAAGAGAGTGTTATAGACAGTAGCAGAGTGTAAGAGAGTGTAAGAGACAGTTACAGAGTGTAAGAGAGTGTAACAGAGTGTAAGAGAGTGTAAGAGACAGTAACATAGTGTAGGAGAGTGTAAGAGACAGTAACAGAGTGTAAGAGACAGTAAGAGAGTGTAAGAGAGTGTTATAGACAGTAGCAGAGTGTAAGGGACAATAGCAGAGTGTAAGAGACAGTAGCAGAGTGTAATAGACTGTAGCAGAGTGTAAAATAGTGTAAGAGAGTGTAAGAGACAGTAGCAGAGTGTAATAGACAGTAATAGAGTGTAAGAGAGTGTTATAGACAGTAGCAGAGTTTAAGAGACAGTAACAGAGTGTAAGAGACAGTAAGAGTGTAAGAGGGTGTAAGAGACAGTAGCAGAGTGTAAGAGAGTGTAAGAGAGTGTAAGAGACAGTAACAGAGTGTAAGAGACAGTAACAGAGTGTAAGAGACAGCAGCAGAGTGTAAGAGAGTGTAACAGAGTGTAAGAGACAGTAACAGAGCGTAAGAGACAGTAGCAGAGTGTAAGAGACAGAAGCAGAGTGAAAGAGAGAGTAGCAGAGTGTAAGAGACAATAGCAGAGTGTAAGAGACAGTAGCAGAGTGTAATAGACAGCAGCAGAGTGTAAGAGAGTGTAAGAGACAGTAGCAGAGTGTAATAGACAGTAACAGAGTGTAAGAGAGTGTTATAGACAGTAGCAGAGTGTAAGAGACAATAGCAGAGTGTAAGAGACAGTAGCAGAGTGTAATAGACTGTAGCAGAGTGTAACAGTGTAAGAGAGTGTAAGAGACAGTAGCAGAGTGTAATAGACAGTAATAGAGTGTAAGAGAGTGTTATAGACAGTAGCAGAGTTTAAGAGACAGTAACAGAGTGTAAGAGACAGTAAGAGTGTAAGAGGGTGTAAGAGACAGTAGCAGAGTGTAAGAGAGTGTAAGAGAGTGTAAGAGACAGTATCAGAGTGTAAGAGACAGTAACAGAGTGTAAGAGACAGCAGCAGAGTGTAAGAGAGTGTAACAGAGTGTAAGAGACAGTAACAGAGCGTAAGAGACAGTAGCAGAGTGTAAGAGACAGAAGCAGAGTGAAAGAGAGAGTAACAGAGTGTAAGAGACAATAGCAGAGTGTAAGAGACAGTAGCAGAGTGTAATAGACAGCAGCAGAGTGTAAGAGAGTGTAAGAGACAGTAGCAGAGTGTAATAGACAGTAACAGAGTGTAAGAGAGTGTTATAGACAGTAGCAGAGTGTAAGAGACAATAGCAGAGTGTAAGAGACAGTAGCAGAGTGTAATAGACTGTAGCAGAGTGTAACAGTGTAAGAGAGTGTAAGAGACAGTAGCAGAGTGTAATAGACATTAACAGAGTGTAAGAGAGTGTTATAGACAGTAGCAGAGTTTAAGAGACAGTAACAGAGTGTAAGAGACAGTAACAGAGTGTAAGAGGGTGTAAGAGACAGTAGCAGAGTGTAGGAGAGTGTAAGAGAGTGTAAGAGACAGTAACAGAGTGTAAGAGACAGCAGCAGAGTGTAAGAGAGTGTAACAGAGTGTAAGAGACAGTAACAGAGCGTAAGAGACAGTAGCAGAGTGTAAGAGACAGAAGCAGAGTGAAAGAGAGAGTAGCAGAGTGTAAGAGACAGTAGCAGAGAGTAAGAGACAGTAGCAGAGTGTAAGAGAGTGTAATAGACAGTAACAGAGTGTAAGAGAGTGTAACAGCTTGTAAGAGAGTGTAACAGAGTGTAAGAGAGTGTAAGAGACAGTAACAGAGTGTAAGAGACAGTAACAGAGTGTAAGAGACAGCAGCAGAGTGTAAGAGTGTGTAACATAGTGTAAGAGAGTGAAAGAGATAGTAGCAGAGTGTAATATACAGTAACAGAGTGTAATAGAGTGTAAGAGACAGTAGCAGAGTGTAAGAGACAATAGCAGAGTGTAAGAGACAGTAGCAGAGTGTAAGAGACAGTAGCAGAGTGTAATAGACTGTAGCAGAGTGTAACAGAGTGTAAGAGAGTGTAAGAGACAATAGCAGAGTGTAATAGACAGTAACAGAGTGTAAGAGAGTGTTATAGACAGTAGCAGAGTGCAAGAGACAATAGCAGAGTGTAAGAGACAGTAGCAGAGTGTAATATACAGTAACAGAGTGTAAGAGACAGTAACAGAGTGTAAGAGACAGCAGCAGAGTGTAAGAGTGTAAGAGACAGTAACAGAGTGTAAGAGAGTGTAACAGAGTGTAAGAGACAGTAACAGAGTGTACGAGACAGTAACAGAGTGTACGAGACAGTAACAGAGTGTACGAGACAGTAACAGAGTGTAAGAGACAGTAACAGAGTATACGAGAGTGTAGTAGAGTGTAAGAGACAGTAACACAGCGTAAGAGACAGTAGCAGTGTGTAAGAGACAGAAGCAAAGTGAAAGAGAGAGTAGCAGAGTGTAAGAGACAGTAGCAGAGTGTAAGAGACAGTAGCAGAGTGTAAGAGTGTAAGAGACAGTAACAGAGTGTAAGAGAGTGTAACAGCGTGTAAGAGAGTGTAACAGAGTGTAAGAGACAGTAAGAGAGTGTAACAGAGTGTAAGAGACAGTAACAGAGTGTAGGAGAGTGTAAGAGACAGTAACGGAGTGTAAGAGACAGTAACAGAGTGTAAGAGACAGTAGCAGAGTGTTAGAGACAGTAGCAGAGTGTAAGAAACAGTAACAGAGTGTAAGAGACAGTAGCAGAGTGTAGGAGAGTGTAAGAGACAGTAACAGTGTGTAAGAGGGTGTAACAGCGTGTAAGAGAGTGTAACAGCGTGTAAGAGAGTGTAACAGAGTGTAAGAGAGTGTAAGAGACAGTAACAGAGTGTAAGAGGGTGTAAGAGACAGTAGCAGAGTGTAAGAGAGTGTAAGAGACAATAGCAGAGTGTAAGAGACAGTAGCAGAGTGTAATAGACTGTAGCAGAGTGTAACAGTGTAAGAGAGTGTAAGAGACAGTAGCAGAGTGTAATAGACAGTAACAGAGTGTAAGAGAGTGTTATAGACAGTAGCAGAGTGTAAGAGACAGTAGCAGAGTGTAAGAGACAATAGCAGAGTGTAAGAGACAGTAGCAGAGTGTAATAGACTGTAGCAGAGTGTAACATAGTGTAAGAGAGTGTAAGAGACAGTAGCAGAGTGTAATAGACAGTAACAGAGTGTACGAGAGTGTTATAGACAGTAACAGAGTATAGGAGACAGTAACAGAGTATAGGAGACAGTAACAGAGTATAGGAGACAGTAACAGAGTGTAAGAGAGTGTAAGAGACAGTTACAGAGTGTAAGAGAGTGTAACATAGTGTAAGAGACAGTAACAGTGTGTAAGAGACAGCAGAAGAGTGTAAGAGAGTTGAAGAGACAGTCGCAGAGTGTAATAGACAGTAACAGAGTGTAAGAGAGTGTTATAGACAGTAGCAGAGTGTAAGAGACAATAGCAGAGTGTAATAGACTGGAGCAGAGTGTAACATAGTGTAAGAGAGTGTAAGAGACTGTAGCAGAGTGTAATAGACAGTAACAGAGTGTAAGAGAGTGTTATAGACAGTAGCAGAGTGTAAGAGACAATAGCAGAGTGTAAGAGACAGTAGCAGAGTGTAATAGACAGCAGCAGAGTGTAAGAGAGTGTAAGAGACAGTAGCAGAGTGTAATAGACAGTAACAGAGTGTAAGAGAGTGTTATAGACAGTAGCAGAGTGTAAGAGACAATAGCAGAGTGTAATAGACAGCAGCAGAGTGTAAGAGAGTGTAAGAGACAGTAGCAGAGTGTAATAGACAGTAACAGAGTGTAATAGAGTGTAAGAGACAGTAGCAGAGTGTAAGAGACAGTAGCAGAGTGTAATAGACTGTAGCAGAGTGTAACAGAGTGTAAGAGAGTGTAAGAGACAATAGCAGAGTGTAATAGACAGTAACAGAGTGTAAGAGAGTGTTATAGACAGTAGCAGAGTGCAAGAGACAATAGCAGAGTGTAAGAGACAGTAGCAGAGTGTAATAGACTGTAACAGAGTGTAACAGAGTGTAAGAGAGTGTAAGAGACAGTAGCGGAGTGTAATAGACAGTAACAGAGTGTAAGAGAGTGTTATAGACAGTAGCAGAGTGTTATAGACAATAGCAGAGTGTAAGAGACAGTAGCAGAGTGTAATAGACAGCAGCAGAGTGTAAGAGAGTGTAAGAGACAGTAGCAGAGTGTAATAGACAGTAACAGAGTGTAAGAGAGTGTTATAGACAGTATCAGAGTGTAAGAGACAATAGCAGAGTGTAAGAGACAGTAGCAGAGTGTAATAGACTGTAGCAGAGTGTAACATAGTGTAAGAGAGTGTAAGAGACAGTAGCAGAGTGTAATAGACAGTAACAGAGTGTAAGAGAGTGTTATAGACAGTAGCAGAGTGTAAGAGAGTGTAAGAGACAGTAACATAGTGTAGGAGAGTGTAAGAGACAGTAACAGAGTGTAAGAGACAGTAACAGAGTGTAAGAGGGTGTAAGAGACAGTAGCAGAGTGTAGGAGAGTGTAAGAGAGTGTAAGAGACAGTAAGAGTGTAAGAGACAGTAACAGAGTGTAAGAGACAGCAGCAGAGTGTAAGAGAGTGTAACAGAGTGTAAGAGACAGTAACAGAGCGTAAGAGACAGTAGCAGAGTGTAAGAGACAGAAGCAGAGTGAAAGAGAGAGTAGCAGAGTGTAAGAGACAGTAGCAGAGTGTAAGAGACAGTAGCAGAGTGTAAGAGAGTGTAAGAGACAGTAACAGAGTGTAAGAGAGTGTAACAGCATGTAAGAGAGTGTAACAGAGTGTAAGAGAGTGTAAGAGACAGTAACAGAGTGTAGTAGAGTGTAAGAGACAGTAACAGAGTGTAAGAGACAGTAACAGAGTGTAAGAGACAGCACCAGAGTGTAAGAGAGTGTAACATAGTGTAAGAGAGTGAAAGAGACAGTAGCAGAGTGTAATAGACAGTAACAGAGTGTAGGAGAGTGTCAGAGACAGTAACAGAGTGTAAGAGTCAGCAGCAGAGTGTAAGAGAGTGTAACATAGTGTAAGAGAGTGTAAGAGACAGTAGCAGAGTGTAATAGACAGTAACAGAGTGTAAGAGAGTGTTATAGACAGTAGCAGAGTGTAAGAGACAATAGCAGAGTGTAAGATACAGTAGCAGAGTGTAAGAGACAGTAACAGAGTGTAAAAGACAGTAACAGAGTGTAAGAGACAGTAGCAGAGTGAAAGAGACAGTAGTAGAGTGTAGTAGAGTGTAAGAGAGTGTCACATGGCATATACCGTCCTCTAGGATCACATAGTCCTGAATGATCTCAGTATACTGTGAACGTCTTTGGGGATCTCTTCGCGTAGACCTCGTAAACCTGTGTAAGAGACAGTAAAAGAGTATATGAGACAGTAGTGGAGTGTAAGAAAGTGTAACAGAGTATAGGAGACAGTAACAGAGTGTAAGAGAGTGTAAGAGACAGTTACAGAGTGTAAGAGAGTGTAAGAGAGTGTAACAGAGTGTAAGAGACAGTAACAGAGTGTAAGAGACAGCAGCAGAGTGTAAGAGAGTGTAAGAGACAGTAGCAGAGTGTAATAGACAGTAACAGAGTGTAAGAGAGTGGTATAGACAGTAGCAGAGTGTTATAGACAATAGCAGAGTGTAAGAGACAGTAGCAGAGTGTAATAGACAGCAGCAGAGTGTAAGAGAGTGTAAGAGACAGTAGCAGAGTGTAATAGACAGTAACAGAGTGTAAGAGAGTGTTATAGACAGTAGCAGAGTGTAAGAGACAATAGCAGAGTGTAAGAGACAGTAGCAGAGTGTAACATAGTGTAAGAGAGTGTAAGAGACAGTAGCAGAGTGTAATAGACAGTAACAGAGTGTAAGAGAGTGTTATAGACAGTAGCAGAGTGTAAGAGAGTGTAAGAGACAGTTACAGAGTGTAAGAGAGTGTAACAGAGTGTAAGAGAGTGTAAGAGACAGTAACATAGTGTAGGAGAGTGTAAGAGACAGTAACAGAGTGTAAGAGACAGTAGCAGAGTGTAAGAGAGTGTAAGAGAGTGTTATAGACAGTAGCAGAGTGTAAGGGACAATAGCAGAGTGTAAGAGACAGTAGCAGAGTGTAATAGACTGTAGCAGAGTGTAAAATACTGTAAGAGAGTGTAAGAGACAGTAGCAGAGTGTAATAGACAGTAATAGAGTGTAAGAGAGTGTTATAGACAGTAGCAGAGTTTAAGAGACAGTAACAGAGTGTAAGAGACAGTAAGAGTGTAAGAGGGTGTAAGAGACAGTAGCAGAGTGTAGGAGAGTGTAAGAGAGTATAAGAGACAGTAACAGAGTGTAAAAGACAGCAGCAGAGTGTAAGAGACAGTAACATAGTGTAAGAGAGTGTAACAGAGTGTAAGAGACAGTAACAGAGTGTACGAGAGTGTAGTAGAGTGTAAGAGACAGTAACAGAGCATAAGAGACAGTAACAGAGCATAAGAGACAGAAGCAGAGTGTAAGAGACAGAAACAGAGTGAAAGAGAGAGTAGCAGAGTGTAAGAGACAGTAGCAGAGTGTAAGAGAGTGTAAGAGAAATTAACAGAGTGTAATAGAGTGTAACAGCGTGTAAGAGAGTGTAACAGAGTGTAAGAGAGTGTAGGAGACAGTAACAGAGTGTAGGAGAGTGTAAGAGACAGTAACAGAGTGTAAGAGACAGTAACAGAGTGTAAGAGACAGCAGCAGAGTGTAAGAGAGTGTAACATAGTGTAAGAGAGTGAAAGAGACAGTAGCAGAGTGTAATAGACAGTAACAGAGTGTAAGACAGTGTTATAGACAGTAGCAGAGTGTAAGAGACAATAGCAGAGTGTAAGAGACAGTAACAGAGTGTAAGAGACAGTAACAGAGTGTAAGATACAGTAACAGAGTGTATGAGAGTGTAGTAGAGTGTAAGAGACAGTAACAGAGCGTAAGAGATAGTAGCAGAGTGTAAGAGACAGTAGCAGAGTGAAAGAGACAGTAGTAGAGTGTAAGAGACAGTAGCAGAGTGTAAGAGACAGTAACAGAGTGTAAGAGATAGTAGCAGAGTGTAAGAGAGTGTAAGAGACAGTAACAGTGTGTAAGAGGGTGTAACAGCGTGTAAGAGAGTGTAACAGCATGTAAGAGAGTGTAACAGAGTGTAAGGGAGTGTAAGAGACAGTAACAGAGTGTAAGGGGGTGTAAGAGACAGTAGAAGAGTGTAGGAGAGTGTAGGAGAGTGTAAGAGAGTGTAATAGACAGTAACAGAGTGTAAGAGACAGTAACAGAGTGTAAGAGACAGCAGCAGAGTGCAGCAGAGTGTAAGAGAGTGTAAGAGACAGTAACAGAGTGTAAGAGAGTGTAACAGAGTGTAAGAGACAGTAACAGAGTGTACGAGACAGTAACAGAGTGTAAGAGACAGTAACAGAGTGTAAGAGACAGTAACAGAGTATACGAGAGTGTAGTAGAGTGTAAGAGACAGTAACAGAGCGTAAGAGACAGTAGCAGTGTGTAAGAGACAGAAGCAAAGTGAAAGAGAGAGTAGCAGAGTGTAAGAGACAGTAGCAGAGTGTAAGAGACAGTAGCAGAGTGTAAGAGAGTGTAAGAGACAGTAACAGAGTGTAAGAGAGTGTAACAGCGTGTAAGAGAGTGTAACAGAGTGTAAGAGACAGTAAGAGAGTGTAACAGAGTGTAAGAGACAGTAACAGAGTGTAGGAGAGTGTAAGAGACAGTAACGGAGTGTAAGAGACAGTAACAGTGTGTAAGAGACAGCAGCAGAGTGTAAGAGAGTGTAACATAGTGTAAGAGAGTGTAAGAGACAGTAGCAGAGTGTAATAGACAGTAACAGAGTGTAATAGAGTGTAAGAGACAGTAGCAGAGTATAAGAGACAATAGCAGAGTGTAAGAGACAGTAGCAGAGTGTAATAGACAGCAGCAGAGTGTAAGAGAGTGTAAGAGACAGTAGCAGAGTGTAATAGACAGTAACAGAGTGTAAGAGAGTGTTATAGACAGTAGCAGAGTGTAAGAGACAATAGCAGAGTGTAAGAGACAGTAGCAGAGTGTAATAGACTGTAGCAGAGTGTAACATAGTGTAAGAGAGTGTAAGAGACAGTAGCAGAGTGTAATAGACAGTAACAGAGTGTAAGAGAGTGTTATAGACAGTAGCAGAGTTTAAGAGAGTGTAAGAGACAGTTACAGAGTGTAAGAGAGTGTAACAGAGTGTAAGAGAGTGTAAGAGACAGTAACATAGTGTAGGAGAGTGTAAGAGACAGTAACAGAGTGTAAGAGACAGTAGCAGAGTGTAAGAGAGTGTAAGAGAGTGTTATAGACAGTAGCAGAGTGTAAGGGACAATAGCAGAGTGTAAGAGACAGTAGCAGAGTGTAATAGACTGTAGCAGAGTGTAAAATAGTGTAAGAGAGTGTAAGAGACAGTAGCAGAGTGTAATAGACAGTAATAGAGTGTAAGAGAGTGTTATAGACAGTAGCAGAGTTTAAGAGACAGTAACAGAGTGTAAGAGACAGTAAGAGTGTAAGAGGGTGTAAGAGACAGTAGCAGAGTGTAGGAGAGTGTAAGAGAGTGTAAGAGACAGTAACAGAGTGTAAGAGACAGCAGCAGAGTGTAAGAGACAGTAACAGAGTGTAAGAGACAGTAACAGAGTGTACGAGAGTGTAGTAGAGTGTAAGAGAGTGTAAGAGACAGTAACAGAGTGTAAGAGAGTGTAACAGCATGTAAGAGAGTGTAACAGAGTGTAAGAGAGTGTAAGAGACAGTAACAGAGTGTAGTAGAGTGTAAGAGACAGTAACAGAGTGTAAGAGACAGTAACAGAGTGTAAGAGACAGCAGCAGAGTGTAAGAGAGTGTAACAGTGTAAGAGAGTGAAAGAGACAGTAGCAGAGTGTAATAGACAGTAACAGAGTGTAAGAGAGTGTTATAGACAGTAGCAGAGTGTAAGAGACAATAGCAGAGTGTAAGATACAGTAGCAAAGTGTAAGAGACAGTAACAGAGTGTAAGAGACAGTAGCAGAGTGAAAGAGGCAGTAGTAGAGTGTAGTAGAGTGTACCAGAGTGTCACATGGCATATACCGTCCTCTAGGATCACATAGTCCTGAATGATCTCAGTATACTGTGAACGTCTTTGGGGATCTCTTCGCGTAGACATCGTAAACCTGTGTAAGAGACAGTAAAAGAGTATATGAGACAGTAGCGGAGTGTAAGAGAGTGTGACAGAGCATAGGAGACAGTAACAGAGTATAGGAGACGGTAACAGAGTGTAAGAGAGTGTAAGAGACAGTAACAGAGTGTAAGAGACAGTAACAGAGTGTAAGAGACAGCAGCAGAGTGTAAGAGAGTGTAACATAGTGTAAGAGAGTGAAAGAGACAGTAGCAGAGTGTAATAGACAGTAACAGAGTGTAGGAGAGTGTAACAGCGTGTAAGAGAGTGTAACAGAGTGTAAGAGAGTGTAAGAGACAGTAACAGAGTGTAGGAGAGTGTAAGAGACAGTAACAGAGTGTAAGAGACAGTAACAGAGTGTAAGAGACAGTAACAGAGTGTAAGAGACAGCAGCAGAGTGTAAGAGAGTGTAACATAGTGTAAGAGAGTGAAAGAGACAGTAGCAGAGTGTAATAGACAGTAACAGAGTGTAGGAGAGTGTCAGAGACAGTAACAGAGTGTAAGAGTCAGCAGCAGAGTGTAAGAGAGTGTAACATAGTGTAAGAGAGTGTAAGAGACAGTAGCAGAGTGTAATAGACAGTAACAGAGTGTAAGAGAGTGTTATAGACAGTAGCAGAGTGTAAGAGACAATAGCAGAGTGTAAGATACAGTAGCAGAGTGTAAGAGACAGTAACAGAGTGTAAAAGACAGTAACAGAGTGTAAGAGACAGTAGCAGAGTGAAAGAGACAGTAGTAGAGTGTAGTAGAGTGTAAGAGAGTGTCACATGGCATATACAGTCCTCTAGGATCACATAGTCCTGAATGATCTCAGTATACTGTGAACGTCTTTGGGGATCTCTTCGCGTAGACCTCGTAAACCTGTGTAAGAGACAGTAAAAGAGTATATGAGACAGTAGTGGAGTGTAAGAAAGTGTAACAGAGTATAGGAGGCAGTAACAGAGTGTAAGAGAGTGTAAGAGACAGTTACAGAGTGTAAGAGAGTGTAAGAGAGTGTAACAGAGTGTAAGAGACAGTAACAGAGTGTAAGAGACAGCAGCAGAGTGTAAGAGAGTGTGAGAGACAGTAGCAGAGTGTAATAGACAGTAACAGAGTGTAAGAGAGTGTTATAGACAGTAGCAGAGTGTTATAGACAATAGCAGAGTGTAAGAGACAGTAGCAGAGTGTAATAGACAGCAGCAGAGTGTAAGAGAGTGTAAGAGACAGTAGCAGAGTGTAATAGACAGTAACAGAGTGTAAGAGAGTGTTATAGACAGTAGCAGAGTGTAAGAGACAATAGCAGAGTGTAAGAGACAGTAGCAGAGTGTAATAGACTGTAGCAGAGTGTAACATAGTGTAAGAGAGTGTAAGAGACAGTAGCAGAGTGTAATAGACAGTAACAGAGTGTAAGAGAGTGTTATAGACAGTAGCAGAGTTTAAGAGACAGTAACAGAGTGTAAGAGACAGTAACAGAGTGTAAGAGGGTGTAAGAGACAGTAGCAGAGTGTAGGAGAGTGTAAGAGAGTGTAAGAGACAGTAACAGAGTGTAAGAGACAGTAACAGAGTGTAAGAGACAGCAGCAGAGTGTAAGGGAGTGTAACAGAGTATAGGAGACAGTAACAGAGTATAGGAGACAGCAGAAGAGTGTAAGAGAGTTGAAGAGACAGTCGCAGAGTGTAATAGACAGTAACAGAGTGTAAGAGAGTGTTATAGAGAGTAGCAGAGTGTAAGAGACAATAGCAGGGTGTAATAGACTGGAGCAGAGTGTAACATAGTGTAAGAGAGTGTAAGAGACTGTAGCAGAGTGTAATAGACAGTAACAGAGTGTAAGAGAGTGTAAGAGACAGTAGCAGAGTGTAATAGACAGTAACAGAGTGTAAGAGAGTGTTATAGACAGTAGCAGAGTGTAAGAGACAATAGCAGAGTGTAAGAGACAGTAGCAGAGTGTAATAGACTGTAGCAGAGTGTAACAGTGTAAGAGAGTGTAAGAGACAGTAGCAGAGTGTAATAGACATTAACAGAGTGTAAGAGAGTGTTATAGACAGTAGCAGAGTTTAAGAGACAGTAACAGAGTGTAAGAGACAGTAACAGAGTGTAAGAGGGTGTAAGAGACAGTAGCAGAGTGTAGGAGAGTGTAAGAGAGTGTAAGAGACAGTAACAGAGTGTAAGAGACAGCAGCAGAGTGTAAGAGAGTGTAACAGAGTGTAAGAGACAGTAACAGAGCGTAAGAGACAGTAGCAGAGTGTAAGAGACAGAAGCAGAGTGAAAGAGAGAGTAGCAGAGTGTAAGAGACAGTAGCAGAGAGTAAGAGACAGTAGCAGAGTGTAAGAGAGTGTAATAGACAGTAACAGAGTGTAAGAGAGTGTAACAGCTTGTAAGAGAGTGTAACAGAGTGTAAGAGAGTGTAAGAGACAGTAACAGAGTGTAAGAGACAGTAACAGAGTGTAAGAGACAGCAGCAGAGTGTAAGAGTGTGTAACATAGTGTAAGAGAGTGAAAGAGATAGTAGCAGAGTGTAATATACAGTAACAGAGTGTAATAGAGTGTAAGAGACAGTAGCAGAGTGTAAGAGACAATAGCAGAGTGTAAGAGACAGTAGCAGAGTGTAAGAGACAGTAGCAGAGTGTAATAGACTGTAGCAGAGTGTAACAGAGTGTAAGAGAGTGTAAGAGACAATAGCAGAGTGTAATAGACAGTAACAGAGTGTAAGAGAGTGTTATAGACAGTAGCAGAGTGCAAGAGACAATAGCAGAGTGTAAGAGACAGTAGCAGAGTGTAATATACAGTAACAGAGTGTAAGAGACAGTAACAGAGTGTAAGAGACAGCAGCAGAGTGTAAGAGTGTAAGAGACAGTAACAGAGTGTAAGAGAGTGTAACAGAGTGTAAGAGACAGTAACAGAGTGTACGAGACAGTAACAGAGTGTACGAGACAGTAACAGAGTGTACGAGACAGTAACAGAGTGTAAGAGACAGTAACAGAGTATACGAGAGTGTAGTAGAGTGTAAGAGACAGTAACACAGCGTAAGAGACAGTAGCAGTGTGTAAGAGACAGAAGCAAAGTGAAAGAGAGAGTAGCAGAGTGTAAGAGACAGTAGCAGAGTGTAAGAGACAGTAGCAGAGTGTAAGAGTGTAAGAGACAGTAACAGAGTGTAAGAGAGTGTAACAGCGTGTAAGAGAGTGTAACAGAGTGTAAGAGACAGTAAGAGAGTGTAACAGAGTGTAAGAGACAGTAACAGAGTGTAGGAGAGTGTAAGAGACAGTAACGGAGTGTAAGAGACAGTAACAGAGTGTAAGAGACAGTAGCAGAGTGTTAGAGACAGTAGCAGAGTGTAAGAAACAGTAACAGAGTGTAAGAGACAGTAGCAGAGTGTAGGAGAGTGTAAGAGACAGTAACAGTGTGTAAGAGGGTGTAACAGCGTGTAAGAGAGTGTAACAGCGTGTAAGAGAGTGTAACAGAGTGTAAGAGAGTGTAAGAGACAGTAACAGAGTGTAAGAGGGTGTAAGAGACAGTAGCAGAGTGTAAGAGAGTGTAAGAGACAATAGCAGAGTGTAAGAGACAGTAGCAGAGTGTAATAGACTGTAGCAGAGTGTAACAGTGTAAGAGAGTGTAAGAGACAGTAGCAGAGTGTAATAGACAGTAACAGAGTGTAAGAGAGTGTTATAGACAGTAGCAGAGTGTAAGAGACAGTAGCAGAGTGTAAGAGACAATAGCAGAGTGTAAGAGACAGTAGCAGAGTGTAATAGACTGTAGCAGAGTGTAACATAGTGTAAGAGAGTGTAAGAGACAGTAGCAGAGTGTAATAGACAGTAACAGAGTGTACGAGAGTGTTATAGACAGTAGCAGAGTTTAAGAGACAGTAACAGAGTGTAAGAGACAGTAACAGAGTGTAAGAGGGTGTAAGAGACAGTAGGAGAGTGTAAGAGAGTGTAAGAGAGTGTAAGAGAGTGTAAGAGAGTGTAAGAGACAGTAACAGAGTGTAAGAGACAGCAGCAGAGTGTAAGAGAGTGTAACAGAGTATAGGAGACAGTAACAGAGTATAGGAGACAGTAACAGAGTATAGGAGACAGTAACAGAGTGTAAGAGAGTGTAAGAGACAGTTACAGAGTGTAAGAGAGTGTAACATAGTGTAAGAGACAGTAACAGAGTGTAAGAGACAGCAGAAGAGTGTAAGAGAGTTGAAGAGACAGTCGCAGAGTGTAATAGACAGTAACAGAGTGTAAGAGAGTGTTATAGACAGTAGCAGAGTGTAAGAGACAATAGCAGAGTGTAATAGACTGGAGCAGAGTGTAACATAGTGTAAGAGAGTGTAAGAGACTGTAGCAGAGTGTAATAGACAGTAACAGAGTGTAAGAGAGTGTTATAGACAGTAGCAGAGTGTAAGAGACAATAGCAGAGTGTAAGAGACAGTAGCAGAGTGTAATAGACAGCAGCAGAGTGTAAGAGAGTGTAAGAGACAGTAGCAGAGTGTAATAGACAGTAACAGAGTGTAAGAGAGTGTTATAGACAGTAGCAGAGTGTAAGAGACAATAGCAGAGTGTAATAGACAGCAGCAGAGTGTAAGAGAGTGTAAGAGACAGTAGCAGAGTGTAATAGACAGTAACAGAGTGTAATAGAGTGTAAGAGACAGTAGCAGAGTGTAAGAGACAGTAGCAGAGTGTAATAGACTGTAGCAGAGTGTAACAGAGTGTAAGAGAGTGTAAGAGACAATAGCAGAGTGTAATAGACAGTAACAGAGTGTAAGAGAGTGTTATAGACAGTAGCAGAGTGCAAGAGACAATAGCAGAGTGTAAGAGACAGTAGCAGAGTGTAATAGACTGTAACAGAGTGTAACAGAGTGTAAGAGAGTGTAAGAGACAGTAGCGGAGTGTAATAGACAGTAACAGAGTGTAAGAGAGTGTTATAGACAGTAGCAGAGTGTTATAGACAATAGCAGAGTGTAAGAGACAGTAGCAGAGTGTAATAGACAGCAGCAGAGTGTAAGAGAGTGTAAGAGACAGTAGCAGAGTGTAATAGACAGTAACAGAGTGTAAGAGAGTGTTATAGACAGTATCAGAGTGTAAGAGACAATAGCAGAGTGTAAGAGACAGTAGCAGAGTGTAATAGACTGTAGCAGAGTGTAACATAGTGTAAGAGAGTGTAAGAGACAGTAGCAGAGTGTAATAGACAGTAACAGAGTGTAAGAGAGTGTTATAGACAGTAGCAGAGTGTAAGAGAGTGTAAGAGACAGTAACATAGTGTAGGAGAGTGTAAGAGACAGTAACAGAGTGTAAGAGACAGTAACAGAGTGTAAGAGGGTGTAAGAGACAGTAGCAGAGTGTAGGAGAGTGTAAGAGAGTGTAAGAGACAGTAAGAGTGTAAGAGACAGTAACAGAGTGTAAGAGACAGCAGCAGAGTGTAAGAGAGTGTAACAGAGTGTAAGAGACAGTAACAGAGCGTAAGAGACAGTAGCAGAGTGTAAGAGACAGAAGCAGAGTGAAAGAGAGAGTAGCAGAGTGTAAGAGACAGTAGCAGAGTGTAAGAGACAGTAGCAGAGTGTAAGAGAGTGTAAGAGACAGTAACAGAGTGTAAGAGAGTGTAACAGCATGTAAGAGAGTGTAACAGAGTGTAAGAGAGTGTAAGAGACAGTAACAGAGTGTAGTAGAGTGTAAGAGACAGTAACAGAGTGTAAGAGACAGTAACAGAGTGTAAGAGACAGCACCAGAGTGTAAGAGAGTGTAACATAGTGTAAGAGAGTGAAAGAGACAGTAGCAGAGTGTAATAGACAGTAACAGAGTGTAGGAGAGTGTCAGAGACAGTAACAGAGTGTAAGAGTCAGCAGCAGAGTGTAAGAGAGTGTAACATAGTGTAAGAGAGTGTAAGAGACAGTAGCAGAGTGTAATAGACAGTAACAGAGTGTAAGAGAGTGTTATAGACAGTAGCAGAGTGTAAGAGACAATTGCAATGTGTAAGATACAGTAGCAGAGTGTAAGAGACAGTAACAGAGTGTAAAAGACAGTAACAGAGTGTAAGAGACAGTAGCAGAGTGAAAGAGACAGTAGTAGAGTGTAGTAGAGTGTAAGAGAGTGTCACATGGCATATACCGTCCTCTAGGATCACATAGTCCTGAATGATCTCAGTATACTGTGAACGTCTTTGGGGATCTCTTCGCGTAGACCTCGTAAACCTGTGTAAGAGACAGTAAAAGAGTATATGAGACAGTAGTGGAGTGTAAGAAAGTGTAACAGAGTATAGGAGACAGTAACAGAGTGTAAGAGAGTGTAAGAGACAGTTACAGAGTGTAAGAGAGTGTAAGAGAGTGTAACAGAGTGTAAGAGACAGTAACAGAGTGTAAGAGACAGCAGCAGAGTGTAAGAGAGTGTAAGAGACAGTAGCAGAGTGTAATAGACAGTAACAGAGTGTAAGAGAGTGTTATAGACAGTAGCAGAGTGTTATAGACAATAGCAGAGTGTAAGAGACAGTAGCAGAGTGTAATAGACAGCAGCAGAGTGTAAGAGAGTGTAAGAGACAGTAGCAGAGTGTAATAGACAGTAACAGAGTGTAAGAGAGTGTTATAGACAGTAGCAGAGTGTAAGAGACAATAGCAGAGTGTAAGAGACAGTAGCAGAGTGTAACATAGTGTAAGAGAGTGTAAGAGACAGTAGCAGAGTGTAATAGACAGTAACAGAGTGTAAGAGAGTGTTATAGACAGTAGCAGAGTGTAAGAGAGTGTAAGAGACAGTTACAGAGTGTAAGAGAGTGTAACAGAGTGTAAGAGAGTGTAAGAGACAGTAACATAGTGTAGGAGAGTGTAAGAGACAGTAACAGAGTGTAAGAGACAGTAGCAGAGTGTAAGAGAGTGTAAGAGAGTGTTATAGACAGTAGCAGAGTGTAAGGGACAATAGCAGAGTGTAAGAGACAGTAGCAGAGTGTAATAGACTGTAGCAGAGTGTAAAATACTGTAAGAGAGTGTAAGAGACAGTAGCAGAGTGTAATAGACAGTAATAGAGTGTAAGAGAGTGTTATAGACAGTAGCAGAGTTTAAGAGACAGTAACAGAGTGTAAGAGACAGTAAGAGTGTAAGAGGGTGTAAGAGACAGTAGCAGAGTGTAGGAGAGTGTAAGAGAGTATAAGAGACAGTAACAGAGTGTAAAAGACAGCAGCAGAGTGTAAGAGACAGTAACATAGTGTAAGAGAGTGTAACAGAGTGTAAGAGACAGTAACAGAGTGTACGAGAGTGTAGTAGAGTGTAAGAGACAGTAACAGAGCATAAGAGACAGTAACAGAGCATAAGAGACAGAAGCAGAGTGTAAGAGACAGAAACAGAGTGAAAGAGAGAGTAGCAGAGTGTAAGAGACAGTAGCAGAGTGTAAGAGAGTGTAAGAGAAATTAACAGAGTGTAATAGAGTGTAACAGCGTGTAAGAGAGTGTAACAGAGTGTAAGAGAGTGTAGGAGACAGTAACAGAGTGTAGGAGAGTGTAAGAGACAGTAACAGAGTGTAAGAGACAGTAACAGAGTGTAAGAGACAGCAGCAGAGTGTAAGAGAGTGTAACATAGTGTAAGAGAGTGAAAGAGACAGTAGCAGAGTGTAATAGACAGTAACAGAGTGTAAGACAGTGTTATAGACAGTAGCAGAGTGTAAGAGACAATAGCAGAGTGTAAGAGACAGTAACAGAGTGTAAGAGACAGTAACAGAGTGTAAGATACAGTAACAGAGTGTATGAGAGTGTAGTAGAGTGTAAGAGACAGTAACAGAGCGTAAGAGATAGTAGCAGAGTGTAAGAGACAGTAGCAGAGTGAAAGAGACAGTAGTAGAGTGTAAGAGACAGTAGCAGAGTGTAAGAGACAGTAACAGAGTGTAAGAGATAGTAGCAGAGTGTAAGAGAGTGTAAGAGACAGTAACAGTGTGTAAGAGGGTGTAACAGCGTGTAAGAGAGTGTAACAGCATGTAAGAGAGTGTAACAGAGTGTAAGGGAGTGTAAGAGACAGTAACAGAGTGTAAGGGGGTGTAAGAGACAGTAGAAGAGTGTAGGAGAGTGTAGGAGAGTGTAAGAGAGTGTAATAGACAGTAACAGAGTGTAAGAGACAGTAACAGAGTGTAAGAGACAGCAGCAGAGTGCAGCAGAGTGTAAGAGAGTGTAAGAGACAGTAACAGAGTGTAAGAGAGTGTAACAGAGTGTAAGAGACAGTAACAGAGTGTACGAGACAGTAACAGAGTGTAAGAGACAGTAACAGAGTGTAAGAGACAGTAACAGAGTATACGAGAGTGTAGTAGAGTGTAAGAGACAGTAACAGAGCGTAAGAGACAGTAGCAGTGTGTAAGAGACAGAAGCAAAGTGAAAGAGAGAGTAGCAGAGTGTAAGAGACAGTAGCAGAGTGTAAGAGACAGTAGCAGAGTGTAAGAGAGTGTAAGAGACAGTAACAGAGTGTAAGAGAGTGTAACAGCGTGTAAGAGAGTGTAACAGAGTGTAAGAGACAGTAAGAGAGTGTAACAGAGTGTAAGAGACAGTAACAGAGTGTAGGAGAGTGTAAGAGACAGTAACGGAGTGTAAGAGACAGTAACAGTGTGTAAGAGACAGCAGCAGAGTGTAAGAGAGTGTAACATAGTGTAAGAGAGTGTAAGAGACAGTAGCAGAGTGTAATAGACAGTAACAGAGTGTAATAGAGTGTAAGAGACAGTAGCAGAGTATAAGAGACAATAGCAGAGTGTAAGAGACAGTAGCAGAGTGTAATAGACAGCAGCAGAGTGTAAGAGAGTGTAAGAGACAGTAGCAGAGTGTAATAGACAGTAACAGAGTGTAAGAGAGTGTTATAGACAGTAGCAGAGTGTAAGAGACAATAGCAGAGTGTAAGAGACAGTAGCAGAGTGTAATAGACTGTAGCAGAGTGTAACATAGTGTAAGAGAGTGTAAGAGACAGTAGCAGAGTGTAATAGACAGTAACAGAGTGTAAGAGAGTGTTATAGACAGTAGCAGAGTTTAAGAGAGTGTAAGAGACAGTTACAGAGTGTAAGAGAGTGTAACAGAGTGTAAGAGAGTGTAAGAGACAGTAACATAGTGTAGGAGAGTGTAAGAGACAGTAACAGAGTGTAAGAGACAGTAGCAGAGTGTAAGAGAGTGTAAGAGAGTGTTATAGACAGTAGCAGAGTGTAAGGGACAATAGCAGAGTGTAAGAGACAGTAGCAGAGTGTAATAGACTGTAGCAGAGTGTAAAATAGTGTAAGAGAGTGTAAGAGACAGTAGCAGAGTGTAATAGACAGTAATAGAGTGTAAGAGAGTGTTATAGACAGTAGCAGAGTTTAAGAGACAGTAACAGAGTGTAAGAGACAGTAAGAGTGTAAGAGGGTGTAAGAGACAGTAGCAGAGTGTAGGAGAGTGTAAGAGAGTGTAAGAGACAGTAACAGAGTGTAAGAGACAGCAGCAGAGTGTAAGAGACAGTAACAGAGTGTACGAGAGTGTAGTAGAGTGTAAGAGACAGTAACAGAGCATAAGAGACAGTAACAGAGCATAAGAGACAGAAGCAGAGTGTAAGAGACAGAAACAGAGTGAAAGAGAGAGTAGCAGAGTGTAAGAGAGTGTAAGAGACAGTAACAGAGTGTAAGAGAGTGTAACAGCATGTAAGAGAGTGTAACAGAGTGTAAGAGAGTGTAAGAGACAGTAACAGAGTGTAGTAGAGTGTAAGAGACAGTAACAGAGTGTAAGAGACAGTAACAGAGTGTAAGAGACAGCAGCAGAGTGTAAGAGAGTGTAACAGTGTAAGAGAGTGAAAGAGACAGTAGCAGAGTGTAATAGACAGTAACAGAGTGTAAGAGAGTGTTATAGACAGTAGCAGAGTGTAAGAGACAATAGCAGAGTGTAAGATACAGTAGCAAAGTGTAAGAGACAGTAACAGAGTGTAAGAGACAGTAGCAGAGTGAAAGAGGCAGTAGTAGAGTGTAGTAGAGTGTACCAGAGTGTCACATGGCATATACCGTCCTCTAGGATCACATAGTCCTGAATGATCTCAGTATACTGTGAACGTCTTTGGGGATCTCTTCGCGTAGACATCGTAAACCTGTGTAAGAGACAGTAAAAGAGTATATGAGACAGTAGCGGAGTGTAAGAGAGTGTGACAGAGCATAGGAGACAGTAACAGAGTATAGGAGACGGTAACAGAGTGTAAGAGAGTGTAAGAGACAGTAACAGAGTGTAAGAGACAGTAACAGAGTGTAAGAGACAGCAGCAGAGTGTAAGAGAGTGTAACATAGTGTAAGAGAGTGAAAGAGACAGTAGCAGAGTGTAATAGACAGTAACAGAGTGTAGGAGAGTGTAACAGCGTGTAAGAGAGTGTAACAGAGTGTAAGAGAGTGTAAGAGACAGTAACAGAGTGTAGGAGAGTGTAAGAGACAGTAACAGAGTGTAAGAGACAGTAACAGAGTGTAAGAGACAGTAACAGAGTGTAAGAGACAGCAGCAGAGTGTAAGAGAGTGTAACATAGTGTAAGAGAGTGAAAGAGACAGTAGCAGAGTGTAATAGACAGTAACAGAGTGTAGGAGAGTGTCAGATACAGTAACAGAGTGTAAGAGTCAGCAGCAGAGTGTAAGAGAGTGTAACATAGTGTAAGAGAGTGTAAGAGACAGTAGCAGAGTGTAATAGACAGTAACAGAGTGTAAGAGAGTGTTATAGACAGTAGCAGAGTGTAAGAGACAATAGCAGAGTGTAAGATACAGTAGCAGAGTGTAAGAGACAGTAACAGAGTGTAAAAGACAGTAACAGAGTGTAAGAGACAGTAGCAGAGTGAAAGAGACAGTAGTAGAGTGTAGTAGAGTGTAAGAGAGTGTCACATGGCATATACCGTCCTCTAGGATCACATAGTCCTGAATGATCTCAGTATACTGTGAACGTCTTTGGGGATCTCTTCGCGTAGACCTCGTAAACCTGTGTAAGAGACAGTAAAAGAGTATATGAGACAGTAGTGGAGTGTAAGAAAGTGTAACAGAGTATAGGAGGCAGTAACAGAGTGTAAGAGAGTGTAAGAGACAGTTACAGAGTGTAAGAGAGTGTAAGAGAGTGTAACAGAGTGTAAGAGACAGTAACAGAGTGTAAGAGACAGCAGCAGAGTGTAAGAGAGTGTGAGAGACAGTAGCAGAGTGTAATAGACAGTAACAGAGTGTAAGAGAGTGTTATAGACAGTAGCAGAGTGTTATAGACAATAGCAGAGTGTAAGAGACAGTAGCAGAGTGTAATAGACAGCAGCAGAGTGTAAGAGAGTGTAAGAGACAGTAGCAGAGTGTAATAGACAGTAACAGAGTGTAAGAGAGTGTTATAGACAGTAGCAGAGTGTAAGAGACAATAGCAGAGTGTAAGAGACAGTAGCAGAGTGTAATAGACTGTAGCAGAGTGTAACATAGTGTAAGAGAGTGTAAGAGACAGTAGCAGAGTGTAATAGACAGTAACAGAGTGTAAGAGAGTGTTATAGACAGTAGCAGAGTTTAAGAGACAGTAACAGAGTGTAAGAGACAGTAACAGAGTGTAAGAGGGTGTAAGAGACAGTAGCAGAGTGTAGGAGAGTGTAAGAGAGTGTAAGAGACAGTAACAGAGTGTAAGAGACAGTAACAGAGTGTAAGAGACAGCAGCAGAGTGTAAGGGAGTGTAACAGAGTATAGGAGACAGTAACAGAGTATAGGAGACAGCAGAAGAGTGTAAGAGAGTTGAAGAGACAGTCGCAGAGTGTAATAGACAGTAACAGAGTGTAAGAGAGTGTTATAGAGAGTAGCAGAGTGTAAGAGACAATAGCAGGGTGTAATAGACTGGAGCAGAGTGTAACATAGTGTAAGAGAGTGTAAGAGACTGTAGCAGAGTGTAATAGACAGTAACAGAGTGTAAGAGAGTGTTATAGACAGTAGCAGAGTGTAAGAGACAATAGCAGAGTGTAAGAGACAGTAGCAGAGTGTAATAGACAGCAGCAGAGTGTAAGAGAGTGTAAGAGACAGTAGCAGAGTGTAATAGACAGTAACAGAGTGTAAGAGAGTGTTATAGACAGTAGCAGAGTGTAAGAGAGTGTAAGAGACAGTTACAGAGTGTAAGAGAGTGTAAGAGAGTGTAAGAGAGTGTAAGAGACAGTAACATAGTGTAGGAGAGTGTAAGAGACAGTAACAGAGTGTAAGAGACAGTAGCAGAGTGTAAGAGAGTGTAAGAGAGTGTTATAGACAGTAGCAGAGTGTAAGGGACAATAGCAGAGTGTAAGAGACAGTAGCAGAGTGTAATAGACTGTAGCAGAGTGTAAAATAGTGTAAGAGAGTGTAAGAGACAGTAGCAGAGTGTAATAGACAGTAACAGAGTGTAAGAGAGTGTTATAGACAGTAGCAGAGTTTAAGAGACAGTAACAGAGTGTAAGAGACAGTAACAGAGTGTAAGAGGGTGTAAGAGGCAGTAGCAGAGTGTAGGAGAGTGTAAGAGAGTGTAAGAGAGTGTAAGAGACAGTAACAGAGTGTAAGAGACAGCAGCAGAGTGTAAGAGAGTGTAACAGAGTATAGGAGACAGTAACAGAGTATAGGAGACAGTAACAGAGTGTAAGAGAGTGTAAGAGACAGTTACAGAGTGTAAGAGAGTGTAACATAGTGTAAGAGACAGTAACAGAGTGTAAGAGACAGTAGCAGAGTGTAATAGACTGTAGCAGAGTGTAACATAGTGTAAGAGAGTGTAAGAGACAATAGCAGAGTGTAATAGACAGTAACAGAGTGTAAGAGAGTGTTATAGACAGTAGCAGAGTGTAAGAGACAATAGCAGAGTGTAATAGAGTGTAGCAGAGTGTAATAGAGTGTAGCAGAGTGTAAGAGAGTGTAAGAGACAGTAGCAGAGTGTAATAGACAGTAACAGAGTGTAAGAGAGTGTTATAGACAGTTGCAGAGTGTAAGAGACAATAGCAGAGTGTAAGATACAGTAGAAGAGTGTAAGAGACTGTAACAGAGTGTAAGAGACAGTAACAGAGTGTAAGAGACAGTAACAGAGTGTAAGAGACAGTAACAGAGTGTAAGAGACAGTAGCAGAGTGAAGGAGACATTAGTAGAGTGTAGTAGAGTGTAAGAGAGTGTCACATGGCATACACCGTCCTCTAGGACCACATGGTCCCGAATGATCTCAGTATACTGTGAACGTCTTTGGGTATCTCTTCGCGTAGACATCGTAAACCTGTGTAAGAGACAGTAACAGAGTATATGAGACAGCAGCAGAGTGTAAGAGAGTGTAACATAGTGTAAGACAGTGTAAGAGACAGTAGCAGAGTGAAAGAGACAGTAGCAGAGTGTAAGATACAGTAGCAGAGTGTAAGAGACAGTAACAGAGTGTAAGAGACAGTAGCAGAGTGAAAGAGACAGTAGTAGAGTGTAGTAGAGTGTAAGAGAGCGTCACATGGCATATACCGTCCTCTAGGATCACATAGTCCCGAATGATCTCAGTATACTGTGAACGTCTTTGGGGATCTCTTCGCGTAGACATTGTAAACCTGTGTAAGAGACAGTAGCAGAGAGTAAGAGACAGTAACAGAGTACATGAGACAGTAACAGAGTATATGAGACAGTAGCAGAGTGTAAGAGAGTGTAACAGAGTATAGGAGACAGTAACAGAGTATAGGTGTCACGAACTGAGGACACAGGTTGATAAGGAGCCCAGGTGCAGGGGATACGAGGGGCTCTGTCTGTACCCCACGATGCATGATGGCTTGAGGTCGGTACAGACAGGCGTCGGAAATAAACCACAGACAGAAGATCAGGATCAAGAGTTGTATTGTATATGGTGGTACAACAATATTTACAGAGAAATTCACTCGACAGGAAGCCCACTTGCGGGGCACACGGCAGGAAGCCCACTTGCGGGGCACACGGCTGGAAGCCCACTTGCGGGGCACACGGCTGGAAGCCCACTTGCGGGGCACACGGCTGGAAGCCCACTTGCGGGGCACACGGCTGGAAGCCCAATTGCGGGGCACACGGCTGGAAGCCCACTTGCGGGGCACACGGCAGGAAGCCCAATTGCAGGGCACACGGCAGGAAGCCCAATTGCAGGGCACACGGCAGGAAGCCCAATTGCAGGGCACACGGCAGGAAGCCCAATTGCAGGGCACACGGCATGACTAGAAGCCCTCTTCCAGGGCACACGGCACAGGTAGAAGCCCTCTTCCAGGGCACACGGCAGGTTGCCCACTTGCAGGGCACACGGCAGGTTGCCCACTTGCAGGGCACTCAACCAGGGTAGTCCGCTAGTGGGCAGTCATCCTGGGAGTCGCGATGCAGGGCACTCCTCTTGGGAGTCCACTAGTGGGGCGCTGGCCGCAACTCAGGAACACGGCAGGTTGCCCACTTGCAGGGCACACGTCAGGTTGCCCACTTGCAGGGTACTCTACTTGGGAGTCCACTTAGTGGGGCGCAGGCCGCAACTCAGGAACATGGCAGGTTGCCCACTTGCAGGGCACACGGCAGGTTGCCCACTTGCAGGGCACTCAGCTTTGGAGTCCACTTAGTGGGGCGCTGGCCGCAACTCAGGAACACGGCAGGTTTCTGGAACAAGGCAGGTTTCTGGAACAAGGCAGGTTCTGGAACAAGATAGGTTCTGGAACAAGGCAGGTTCTGGAACAAGGCAGGTTCTGGAACAAGGCAGGTTCTGGAACAAGGCAGGTACTGGAACAAGGCAGGAACCAAACAGGTAGTCCTCAAACGTTAATGTCAAGGCCCATGAGATCAACTGCAGCTGGACCTGATAATTAGTCTGAGAGGTTCTGAATGGCAAGGGCGGCCACTACAGGCTGGAAACATGAAATAAATAAGGCAAAGTATAAACAAGTCCAGCCAGCGCATGGTGAAGCGTTACAATAGGAGACAGTAACAGAGTGTAAGAGAGTGTAAGAGACAGTTACAGAGGGTAAGAGAGTGTAACCGAGTGTAAGAGACAGTAACAGAGTGTAAGAGACAGCAGCAGGGTGTAAGAGAGTGTAAGAGACAGTAGCAGAGTGTAATAGACAGTAACAGAGTGTAATAGACTGTAGCAGAGTGTAACATAGTGTAAGAGAGTGTAAGAGACAGTAGCAGAGTGTAATAGACAGTAACAGAGTGTAAGAGAGTGTTATAGACAGTAGCAGAGTGTAGGAGAGTGTAAGAGAGTGTCACATGGCATATATCGTCCTCTAGGATCACATAGTCCTGAATGATCTCAGTATACTGTGAACGTCTTTGGGGATCTCTTCGCGTAGACATCGTAAAACTGTGTAAGAGACAGTAGCAGAGAGTAAGAGATGGTAACAGAGTATGTGAGACAGTAGCAGAGTGTAAGAGAGTGTAACAGAGTATAGGAGAAAGTAACAGAGTGTAAGAGAATGTAAGAGACAGTAACAGAGTGTAAGAGAGTGTAACATGGTGTAAGAGACAGTAACAGAGTATAGGAGACAGTAACAGAGTGTAAGAGACAGTAACAGAGTGTACGAGACAGTAACATAATGTAAGATACAGTAACAGAGTGTATGACAGTGTAGTACAGTGTAAGACACAGTAACAGAGCGTAAGAGATAGTAGCAGAGTGTAAGAGACAGTAGCAGAGTGAAAGAGACAGTAGCAGAGTGTTAGAGACAGTAGCAGAGTGTAAGAAACAGTAACAGAGTGTAAGAGACAGTAACAGTGTGTAAGAGGGTGTAACAGCGTGTAAGAGAGTGTAACAGCGTGTAAGAGAGTGTAACAGAGTGTAAGAGAGTGTAACAGACAGTAACAGAGTGTAAGACAGTGTAAGAGACAGTAGCAGAGTGTAGGAGAGTGTAAGAGAGTGTAAGAGAGTGTTATAGACAGTAGCAGAGTGTAAGGGACAATAGCAGAGTGTAAGAGACAGTAGCAGAGTGTAATAGACTGTAGCAGAGTGTAACATAGTGTAAGAGAGTGTAATAGACAGTAACAGAGTGTAAGAGAGTGTTATAGACAGTAGCAGAGTTTAAGAGACAGTAACAGAGTGTAAGAGACAGTAACAGAGTGTAAGAGGGTGTAAGAGACAGTAGCAGAGTGTAGGAGAGTGTAAGAGAGTGTAAGAGAGTGTAAGAGAGTGTAACATAGTGTAAGAGAGTGTAAGAGAGTGTAAGAGACAGTAACATAGTGTAAGAGACAGCAGCAGAGTGTAAGAGAGTGTAAGAGACAGTAACAGAGTGTAAGAGAGTGTAACAGAGTGTAAGAGACAGTAACAGAGTGTACGAGACAGTAACAGTGTAAGAGACAGTAACAGAGTGTACGAGAGTGTAGTAGAGTGTAAGAGATAGTAACAGAGCGTAAGAGACAGTAGCAGAGTGTAAGAGAAGAAGCAGAGTGAAAGAGAGAGTAGCAGAGTGCAAGAGACAGTAGCAGAGTGTAAGAGACAGTAGCAGAGTGTAAGAGAGTGTAAGAGACAGTAACAGAGTGTAAGAGAGTGTAACAGCGTATAAGAGAGTGTAACAGAGTGTAACAGAGTGTAACAGAGTGTAAGAGAGTGTAAGAGAGTGTAAGAGAGTGTAAGAGACAGTAACATAGTGTAAGAGACAGTAACAGAGTGTAAGAGACAGCAGCAGAGTGTAAGAGAGTGTAACATAGTGTAAGAGAGTGTAAGACACAGTAGCAGAGTGTAATAGACAGTAACAGAGTGTAAGAGAGTGCTATAGACAGTAGCAGAGAGTAAGAGACAATAGTAGAGTGTAAGAGACAGTAGCAGAGTGTAATAGACTGTAGCAGAGTGTAACAGAGTGTAAGAGAGTGTAAGAGACAGTAGCAGAGTGTAATAGACAGTAACAGAGTGTACGAGAGTGTTATAGACAGTAGCAGGGTGTAAGAGACAATAGCAGAGTGTAAGATACAGTAGCAGAGTGTAAGAGACAGTAACAGAGTGTAAGAGACAGTAGCAGAGTGAAAGAGACAGTAGTAGAGTGTAGTAGAGTGTAAGAGAGTGTAACAGAGTATAGGAGACAGTAACAGAGTATAGGAGACAGTAACAGAGTGTAAGAGAATGTAAGAGACAGTAACAGAGTGTAAGAGAGTGTAACAGGGTGTAAGAGACAGTAACAGAGTGTAAGAGGGTGTAAGAGACAGTAGCAGAGTGTAGGAGAGTGTAAGAGAGTGTAAGAGACAGTAACAGAGTGTAAGAGACAGTAACAGAGTATATGAGACAGCAGCAGAGTGTAAGAGAGTGTAACAGAGTATAGGAGACAGTAACAGAGTGTAAGAGAATGTAAGAGACAGTAACAGAGTGTAAGAGAGTGTAACAGGGTGTAAGAGACAGTAACAGAGTATAGGAGACAGTAACAGAGTGTAAGAGACAGTAACAGAGTATACGAGACAGTAACATAGTGTAAGATACAGTAGCAGAGTGTAAGAGACAGTAGCAGAGTGTAAGAGACAGTAGCAGAGTGAAAGAGACAGTAGCAGAGTGTAAGAGACAGTAGCAGAGTGTAAGAGAGTGTAAGAGACAGTAACAGTGTGTAAGAGGGTGTAACAGTGTGTAAGAGGGTGTAACAGCGTGTAAGAGAGTGTAACAGAGTGTAAGAGAGTGTAAGAGACAGTAACAGAGTGTGAGAGGGTGTAAGAGACAGTAGCAGAGTGTAGGAGAGTGTAAGAGAGTGTAAGAGAATGTAAGAGAGTGTAAGAGAGTGTAAGAGAGTGTAAGAGACAGTAACAGAGTGTAAGAGACAGTAACAGAGTGTAAGCGACATCAGCAGAGTGTAAGAGAGTGTAAGAGACAGTAACAGAGTGTAAGAGAGTGTAACAGAGTTTAAGAGACAGTAACATAGTGTACGAGACAGTAACAGAGTGTAAGAGACAGTAACAGAGTGTACGAGAGTGTAGTAGAGTGTACGAGACAGTAACAGAGCGTAAGAGACAGTAGCAGAGTGTAAGAGACAGAAGCAGAGTGAAAGAGACAGTAGCAGAGTGTAAGAGAGTGTAACATAGTGTAAGAGAGTGTAAGAGACAGTAGCAGAGTGTAATAGACAGTAACAGAGTGTAAGAGAGTGTTATAGACAGTAGCAGAGTGTAAGAGACAATAGCAGAGTGTAAGATACAGTAGCAGAGTGTAAGAGACAGTAACAGAGTATAAGAGACAGTAACAGAGTGTAAGAGACAGTAGCAGAGTGAAATAGACAGTAGTAGAGTGTAGTAGAGTGTAAGAGAGTGTCACATGGCATATACCGTCCTCTTGGACCACCTAGTCCCGAATGATCTCAGTATACTCTGAGCGTTTTTGGGGATCTCTTTGCGTAGACATCGTAAACCTGTGTAAGAGACAGTAACAGAGTATATGAGACAGTAAAAGAGTGTAAGAGACAGCAGCAGAGTGTAAGAGAGTGTACGAGACAGTAGCAGAGTGTAATAGACAGCAACAGAGTGTAAGAGAGTGTTATAGACAGTAGCAGAGTGTAAGAGACAATAGCAGAGTGTAAGAGACAGTAACAGAGTGTAAGAGACAGTAACAGAGTGTAAGAGGGTGTAAGAGACAGTAGCAGAGTGTAAGAGAATGTAGGAGACAGTAACAGACTGTACGAGACAGTAGCAGAGTGTAAGAGACAGCAGCAGAGTGTAAGAGAGTGGAAGAGACAGTAACAGACTGTACGAGACAGTAACAGAGTGTAAGAGACAGTAACAGAGTGTAGGAGACAGTAACAGAGCGTAAGAGACAGTAGCAGAGTGTTAGAGACAGAAGCAGAGTGAAAGAGAGAGTAGCAGAGTGTAAGAGACAGTAGCAGAGTGTAAGAGAGTGTAAGAGACAGTAACAGAGTGTAAGAGAGTGTAACAGCATGTAAGAGAGTGTAACAGAGTGTAAGAGAGTGTAAGAGACAGTAACAGAGTGTAGGAGAGTGTAAGAGACAGTAACAGAGTGTAGGAGAGTGTAAGAGACAGCAGCAGAGTTTAAGAGAGTGTAACATAGTGTAAGAGAGTGTAAGAGACAGTAGCAGAGTGTAATAGACAGTAAAAGAGTGTAAGAGAGTGTTATATACAGTAGCAGAGTGTAGGAGAGTGTAAGAGACAGTAACAGAGTGCAAGAGACAGTAGCAGAGTGTAAGAGAGTGTAACATAGTTTAAGAGAGTGTAAGAGACAGTAAAAGAGTGTAAGAGACAGCAGCAGAGTGTAAGAGAGTGTAACATAGTGTAAGAGAGTGTAAGAGACAGTAGCAGAGTGTAATAGACAGTCACAGAGTGTAAGAGAGTGTTATAGACAGTAGCAGAGTGTAAGAGACAGTAACAGAGTGTAAGAGAGTGTTATAGACAGTAGCAGAGTGTTATAGACAATAGCAGAGTGTAAGAGACAGTAGCAGAGTGTAATAGACAGCAGCAGAGTGTAAGAGAGTGTAAGAGACAGTAGCAGAGTGTAATAGACAGTAACAGAGTGTAAGAGAGTGTTATAGACAGTAGCAGAGTGTTATAGACAATAGCAGAGTGTAAGAGACAGTAGCAGAGTGTAATAGACAGCAGCAGAGTGTAAGAGAGTGTAAGAGACAGTAGCAGAGTGTAATAGACAGTAACAGAGTGTAAGAGAGTGTTATAGACAGTATCAGAGTGTAAGAGACAATAGCAGAGTGTAAGAGACAGTAGCAGAGTGTAATAGACTGTAGCAGAGTGTAACATAGTGTAAGAGAGTGTAAGAGACAGTAGCAGAGTGTAATAGACAGTAACAGAGTGTAAGAGAGTGTTATAGACAGTAGCAGAGTGCAAGAGAGTGTAAGAGACAGTTACAGAGTGTAAGAGAGTGTAACAGAGTGTAAGAGAGTGTAAGAGACAGTAACATAGTGTAGGAGAGTGTAAGAGACAGTAACAGAGTGTAAGAGACAGTAACAGAGTGTAAGAGGGTGTAAGAGACAGTAGCAGAGTGTAGGAGAGTGTAAGAGAGTGTAAGAGACAGTAAGAGTGTAAGAGACAGCAGCCGAGTGTAAGAGAGTGTAACAGAGTGTAAGAGACAGTAACAGAGCGTAAGAGACAGTAGCAGAGTGTAAGAGACAGAAGCAGAGTGAAAGAGAGAGTAGCAGAGTGTAAGAGACAGTAGCAGAGTGTAAGAGACAGTAGCAGAGTGTAAGAGAGTGTAAGAGACAGTAACAGAGTGTAAGAGAGTGTAACAGCATGTAAGAGAGTGTAACAGAGTGTAAGAGAGTGTAAGAGACAGTAACAGAGTGTAGTAGAGTGTAAGAGACAGTAACAGAGTGTAAGAGACAGTAACAGAGTGTAAGAGACAGCAGCAGAGTGTAAGAGAGTGTAACATAGTGTAAGAGAGTGAAAGAGACAGTAGCAGAGTGTAATAGACAGTAACAGAGTGTAAGAGAGTGTTATAGACAGTAGCAGAGTGTAAGAGACAATAGCAGAGTGTAAGAGACAGTAGCAGAGTGTAATAGACTGTAGCAGAGTGTAACATAGTGTAAGAGAGTGTAAGAGACAGTAGCAGAGTGTAATAGACAGTAACAGAGTGTAAGAGAGTGTTATAGACAGTAGCAGAGTGTAAGAGACAATAGCAGAGTGTAAGAGACAGTAGCAGAGTGTAATAGACTGTAGCAGAGTGTAACAGTGTAAGAGAGTGTAAGAGACAGTAGCAGAGTGTAATAGACATTAACAGAGTGTAAGAGAGTGTTATAGACAGTAGCAGAGTTTAAGAGACAGTAACAGAGTGTAAGAGGGTGTAAGAGACAGTAGCAGAGTGTAGGAGGGTGTAAGAGACAGTAGCAGAGTGTAGGAGAGTGTAAGAGAGTGTAAGAGACAGTAACAGAGTGTAAGAGACAGTAACAGAGTGTAAGAGACAGCAGCAGAGTGTAAGAGAGTGTAACAGAGTGTAAGAGACAGTAACAGAGCGTAAGAGACAGTAGCAGAGTGTAAGAGACAGAAGCAGAGTGAAAGAGAGAGTAGCAGAGTGTAAGAGACAGTAGCAGAGAGTAAGAGACAGTAGCAGAGTGTAAGAGAGTGTAATAGACAGTAACAGAGTGTAAGAGAGTGTAACAGCATGTAAGAGAGTGTAACAGAGTGTAAGAGAGTGTAAGAGACAGTAACAGAGTGTAAGAGACAGTAACAGAGTGTAAGAGACAGCAGCAGAGTGTAAGAGTGTGTAACATAGTGTAAGAGAGTGAAAGAGATAGTAGCAGAGTGTAATAGACAGTAACAGAGTGTAATAGAGTGTAAGAGACAGTAGCAGAGTGTAAGAGACAATAGCAGAGTGTAAGAGACAGTAGCAGAGTGTAATAGACTGTAGCAGAGTGTAACAGAGTGTAAGAGAGTGTAAGAGACAATAGCAGAGTGTAATAGACAGTAACAGAGTGTAAGAGAGTGTTATAGACAGTAGCAGAGTGCAAGAGACAATAGCAGAGTGTAAGAGACAGTAGCAGAGTGTAATATACAGTAACAGAGTGTAAGAGACAGTAACAGAGTGTAAGAGACAGCAGCAGAGTGTAAGAGTGTAAGAGACAGTAACAGAGTGTAAGAGAGTGTAACAGAGTGTAAGAGACAGTAACAGAGTGTACGAGACAGTAACAGAGTGTACGAGACAGTAACAGAGTGTACGAGACAGTAACAGAGTGTAAGAGACAGTAACAGAGTATACGAGAGTGTAGTAGAGTGTAAGAGACAGTAACACAGCGTAAGAGACAGTAGCAGTGTGTAAGAGACAGAAGCAAAGTGAAAGAGAGAGTAGCAGAGTGTAAGAGACAGTAGCAGAGTGTAAGAGACAGTAGCAGAGTGTAAGAGTGTAAGAGACAGTAACAGAGTGTAAGAGAGTGTAACAGCGTGTAAGAGAGTGTAACAGAGTGTAAGAGACAGTAAGAGAGTGTAACAGAGTGTAAGAGACAGTAACAGAGTGTAGGAGAGTGTAAGAGACAGTAACGGAGTGTAAGAGACAGTAACAGAGTGTAAGAGACAGCAGCAGAGTGTTAGAGAGTGTAACATAGTGTAAGAGAGTGTAAGAGACAGTAGCAGAGTGTAATAGACAGTAACAGAGTGTAATAGAGTGTAAGAGACAGTAGCAGAGTGTAAGAGACAGTAGCAGAGTGTAATAGACTGTAGCAGAGTGTAACAGAGTGTAAGAGAGTGTAAGAGACAATAGCAGAGTGTAATAGACAGTAACAGAGTGTAAGAGAGTGTTATAGACAGTAGCAGAGTGCAAGAGACAATAGCAGAGTGTAAGAGACAGTAGCAGAGTGTAATAGACTGTAACAGAGTGTAACAGAGTGTAAGAGAGTGTAAGAGACAGTAGCGGAGTGTAATAGACAGTAACAGAGTGTAAGAGAGTGTTATAGACAGTAGCAGAGTGTTATAGACAATAGCAGAGTGTAAGAGACAGTAGCAGAGTGTAATAGACTGTAGCAGAGTGTAACAGAGTGTAAGAGAGTGTAAGAGACAATAGCAGAGTGTAATAGACAGTAACAGAGTGTAAGAGAGTGTTATAGACAGTAGCAGAGTGCAAGAGACAATAGCAGAGTGTAAGAGACAGTAGCAGAGTGTAATAGACAGTAACAGAGTGTAAGAGACAGTAACAGAGTATACGAGAGTGTAGTAGAGTGTAAGAGACAGTAACACAGCGTAAGAGACAGTAGCAGTGTGTAAGAGACAGAAGCAAAGTGAAAGAGAGAGTAGCAGAGTGTAAGAGACAGTAGAAGAGTGTAAGAGACAGTAGCAGAGTGTAAGAGTGTAAGAGACAGTAACAGAGTGTAAGAGAGTGTAACAGCGTGTAAGAGAGTGTAACAGAGTGTAAGAGACAGTAAGAGAGTGTAACAGAGTGTAAGAGACAGTAACAGAGTGTAGGAGAGTGTAAGAGACAGTAACGGAGTGTAAGAGACAGTAACAGAGTGTAAGAGACAGCAGCAGAGTGTTAGAGAGTGTAACATAGTGTAAGAGAGTGTAAGAGACAGTAGCAGAGTGTAATAGACAGTAACAGAGTGTAATAGAGTGTAAGAGACAGTAGCAGAGTGTAAGAGACAGTAGCAGAGTGTAATAGACTGTAGCAGAGTGTAACAGAGTGTAAGAGAGTGTAAGAGACAATAGCAGAGTGTAATAGACAGTAACAGAGTGTAAGAGAGTGTTATAGACAGTAGCAGAGTGCAAGAGACAATAGCAGAGTGTAAGAGACAGTAGCAGAGTGTAATAGACTGTAACAGAGTGTAACAGAGTGTAAGAGAGTGTAAGAGACAGTAGCGGAGTGTAATAGACAGTAACAGAGTGTAAGAGAGTGTTATAGACAGTAGCAGAGTGTTATAGACAATAGCAGAGTGTAAGAGACAGTAGCAGAGTGTAATAGACTGTAGCAGAGTGTAACAGAGTGTAAGAGAGTGTAAGAGACAATAGCAGAGTGTAATAGACAGTAACAGAGTGTAAGAGAGTGTTATAGACAGTAGCAGAGTGCAAGAGACAATAGCAGAGTGTAAGAGACAGTAGCAGAGTGTAATAGACAGTAACAGAGTGTAAGAGACAGTAACAGAGTGTAAGAGACAGCAGCAGAGTGTAAGAGTGTAAGAGACAGTAACAGAGTGTAAGAGAGTGTAACAGAGTGTAAGAGACAGTAACAGAGTGTACGAGACTGTAACAGAGTGTACGAGACAGTAACAGAGTGTAAGAGACAGTAACAGAGTATACGAGAGTGTAGTAGAGTGTAAGAGACAGTAACAGAGTATACGAGAGTGTAGTAGAGTGTAATAGACAGTAACAGAGCGTAAGAGACAGTAGCAGTGTGTAAGAGACAGAAGCAAAGTGAAAGAGAGAGTAGCAGAGTGTAAGATACAGTAGCAGAGTGTAAGAGACAGTAGCAGAGTGTAAGAGACAGTAACAGAGTGTAAGAGAGTGTAACAGCGTGTAAGAGAGTGTAACAGAGTGTAAGAGACAGTAAGAGAGTGTAACAGAGTGTAAGAGACAGTAACAGAGTGTAGGAGAGTGTAAGAGACAGTAGCAGAGTGTAAGAGACAGTAGCAGAGTGTAATAGACTGTAGCAGAGTGTAACAGAGTGTAAGAGAGTGTAAGAGACAATAGCAGAGTGTAATAGACAGTAACAGAGTGTAAGAGAGTGTTATAGACAGTAGCAGAGTGCAAGAGACAATAGCAGAGTGTAAGAGACAGTAGCAGAGTGTAATAGACTGTAACAGAGTGTAACAGAGTGTAAGAGAGTGTAAGAGACAGTAGCGGAGTGTAATAGACAGTAACAGAGTGTAAGAGAGTGTTATAGACAGTAGCAGAGTGTTATAGACAATAGCAGAGTGTAAGAGACAGTAGCAGAGTGTAATTGACAGCAGCAGAGTGTAAGAGAGTGTAAGAGACAGTAGCAGAGTGTAATAGACAGTAACAGAGTGTAAGAGAGTGTTATAGACAGTATCAGAGTGTAAGAGACAATAGCAGAGTGTAAGAGACAGTAGCAGAGTGTAATAGACTGTAGCAGAGTGTAACATAGTGTAAGAGAGTGTAAGAGACAGTAGCAGAGTGTAATAGACAGTAACAGAGTGTAAGATAGTGTTATAGACAGTAGCAGAGTGTAAGAGAGTGTAAGAGACAGTTACAGAGTGTAAGAGAGTGTAACAGAGTGTAAGAGAGTGTAAGAGACAGTAACATAGTGTAGGAGAGTGTAAGAGACAGTAACAGAGTGTAAGAGACAGTAAAAGAGTGTAAGAGGGTGTAAGAGACAGTAGCAGAGTGTAGGAGAGTGTAAGAGAGTGTAAGAGACAGTAAGAGTGTAAGAGACAGTAAAAGAGTGTAAAAGACAGCAGCAGAGTGTAAGAGAGTGTAACAGAGTGTAAGAGACAGTAACAGAGCGTAAGAGACAGTAGCAGAGTGTAAGAGACAGAAGCAGAGTGAAAGAGAGAGTAGCAGAGTGTAAGAGACAGTAGCAGAGTGTAAGAGACAGTAGCAGAGTGTAAGAGAGTGTAAGAGACAGTAACAGAGTGTAAGAGAGTGTAACAGCATGTAAGAGAGTGTAACAGAGTGTAAGAGAGTGTAAGAGACAGTAACAGAGTGTAGTAGAGTGTAAGAGACAGTAACAGAGTGTAAGAGACAGTAACAGAGTGTAAGAGACAGCAGCAGGGTGTAAGAGAGTGTAACATAGTGTAAGAGAGTGAAAGAGACAGTAGCAGAGTGTAATAGACAGTAACAGAGTGTAGGAGAGTGTCAGAGACAGTAACAGAGTGTAAGAGTCAGCAGCAGAGTGTAAGAGAGTGTAACATAGTGTAAGAGAGTGTAAGAGACAGTAGCAGAGTGTAATAGACAGTAACAGAGTGTAAGAGAGTGTTATAGACAGTAGCAGAGTGTAAGATACAGTAGCAGAGTGTAAGAGACAGTAACAGAGTGTAAAAGACAGTAACAGAGTGTAAGAGACAGTAGCAGAGTGAAAGAGACAGTAGTAGAGTGTAGTAGAGTGTAAGAGAGTGTCACATGGCATATACCGTCCTCTAGGATCACATAGTCCTGAATGATCTCAGTATACTGTGAACGTCTTTGGGGATCTCTTCGCGTAGACCTCGTAAACCTGTGTAAGAGACAGTAAAAGAGTGTATGAGACAGTAGTGGAGTGTAAGAAAGTGTAACAGAGTATAGGAGACAGTAACAGAGTGTAAGAGAGTGTAAGAGACAGTTACAGAGTGTAAGAGAGTGTAAGAGAGTGTAACAGAGTGTAAGAGACAGTAACAGAGTGTAAGAGACAGCAGCAGAGTGTAAGAGAGTGTAAGAGACAGTAGCAGAGTGTTATAGACAATAGCAGAGTGTAAGAGACAGTAGCAGAGTGTAATAGACAGCAGCAGAGTGTAAGAGAGTGTAAGAGACAGTAGCAGAGTGTAATAGACAGTAACAGAGTGTAAGAGAGTGTTATAGACAGTAGCAGAGTGTAAGAGACAATAGCAGAGTGTAAGAGACAGTAGCAGAGTGTAACATAGTGTAAGAGAGTGTAAGAGACAGTAGCAGAGTGTAATAGACAGTAACAGAGTGTAAGAGAGTGTTATAGACAGTAGCAGAGTGTAAGAGAGTGTAAGAGACAGTTACAGAGTGTAAGAGAGTGTAACAGAGTGTAAGAGAGTGTAAGAGACAGTAACATAGTGTAGGAGAGTGTAAGAGACAGTAACAGAGTGTAAGAGACAGTAGCAGAGTGTAAGAGAGTGTAAGAGAGTGTTATAGACAGTAGCAGAGTGTAAGGGACAATAGCAGAGTGTAAGAGACAGTAGCAGAGTGTAATAGACTGTAGCAGAGTGTAAAATACTGTAAGAGAGTGTAAGAGACAGTAGCAGAGTGTAATAGACAGTAATAGAGTGTAAGAGAGTGTTATAGACAGTAGCAGAGTTTAAGAGACAGTAACAGAGTGTAAGAGACAGTAAGAGTGTAAGAGGGTGTAAGAGACAGTAGCAGAGTGTAGGAGAGTGTAAGAGAGTATAAGAGACAGTAACAGAGTGTAAAAGACAGCAGCAGAGTGTAAGAGACAGTAACATAGTGTAAGAGAGTGTAACAGACAGTAACAGAGTGTACGAGAGTGTAGTAGAGTGTAAGAGACAGTAACAGAGCATAAGAGACAGTAACAGAGCATAAGAGACAGAAGCAGAGTGTAAGAGACAGAAACAGAGTGAAAGAGAGAGTAGCAGAGTGTAAGAGACAGTAGCAGAGTGTAAGAGAGTGTAAGAGAAATTAACAGAGTGTAATAGAGTGTAACAGAGTGTAAGAGAGTGTAGGAGACAGTAACAGAGTGTAGGAGAGTGTAAGAGACAGTAACAGAGTGTAAGAGACAGTAACAGAGTGTAAGAGACAGCAGCAGAGTGTAAGAGAGTGTAACATAGTGTAAGAGAGTGAAAGAGACAGTAGCAGAGTGTAATAGACAGTAACAGAGTGTAAGACAGTGTTATAGACAGTAGCAGAGTGTAAGAGACAATAGCAGAGTGTAAGAGACAGTAACAGAGTGTAAGAGACAGTAACAGAGTGTAAGATACAGTAACAGAGTGTATGAGAGTGTAGTAGAGTGTAAGAGACAGTAACAGAGCGTAAGAGATAGTAGCAGAGTGTAAGAGACAGTAGCAGAGTGAAAGAGACAGTAGTAGAGTGTAAGACAGTAGCAGAGTGTAAGAGACAGTAACAGAGTGTAAGAGATAGTAGCAGAGTGTAAGAGAGTGTAAGAGACAGTAACAGTGTGTAAGAGGGTGTAACAGCGTGTAAGAGAGTGTAACAGCATGTAAGAGAGTGTAACAGAGTGTAAGGGAGTGTAAGAGACAGTAACAGAGTGTAAGGGGGTGTAAGAGACAGTAGAAGAGTGTAGGAGAGTGTAGGAGAGTGTAAGAGAGTGTAATAGACAGTAACAGAGTGTAAGAGACAGTAACAGAGTGTAAGAGGGTGTAAGAGACAGCAGCAGAGTGCAGCAGAGTGTAAGAGAGTGTAAGAGACAGTAACAGAGTGTACGAGACAGTAACAGAGTGTAAGAGACAGTAACAGAGTGTAAGAGACAGTAACAGAGTATACGAGAGTGTGGTAGAGTGTAAGAGACAGTAACAGAGCGTAAGAGACAGTAGCAGTGTGTAAGAGACAGAAGCAAAGTGAAAGAGAGAGTAGCAGAGTGTAAGAGACAGTAGCAGAGTGTAAGAGACAGTAGCAGAGTGTAAGAGAGTGTAAGAGACAGTAACAGTGTGTAAGAGAGTGTAACAGCGTGTAAGAGAGTGTAACAGAGTGTAAGAGACAGTAAGAGAGTGTAACAGAGTGTAAGAGACAGTAACAGAGTGTAGGAGAGTGTAAGAGACAGTAACGGAGTGTAAGAGACAGTAACAGTGTGTAAGAGACAGCAGCAGAGTGTAAGAGAGTGTAACATAGTGTAAGAGAGTGTAAGAGACAGTAGCAGAGTGTAATAGACAGTAACAGAGTGTAACAGAGTGTAAGAGACAGTAGCAGAGTATAAGAGACAATAGCAGAGTGTAAGAGACAGTAGCAGAGTGTAATAGACAGCAGCAGAGTGTAAGAGAGTGTAAGAGACAGTAGCAGAGTGTAATAGACAGTAACAGAGTGTAAGAGAGTGTTATAGACAGTAGCAGAGTGTAAGAGACAATAGCAGAGTGTAAGAGACAGTAGCAGAGTGTAATAGACTGTAGCAGAGTGTAACATAGTGTAAGAGAGTGTAAGAGACAGTAGCAGAGTGTAATAGACAGTAACAGAGTGTAAGAGAGTGTTATAGACAGTAGCAGAGTTTAAGAGAGTGTAAGAGACAGTTACAGAGTGTAAGAGAGTGTAACAGAGTGTAAGAGAGTGTAAGAGACAGTAACATAGTGTAGGAGAGTGTAAGAGACAGTAACAGAGTGTAAGAGACAGTAGCAGAGTGTAAGAGAGTGTAAGAGAGTGTTATAGACAGTAGCAGAGTGTAAGGGACAATAGCAGAGTGTAAGAGACAGTAGCAGAGTGTAATAGACTGTAGCAGAGTGTAAAATAGTGTAAGAGAGTGTAAGAGACAGTAGCAGAGTGTAATAGACAGTAATAGAGTGTAAGAGAGTGTTATAGACAGTAGCAGAGTTTAAGAGACAGTAACAGAGTGTAAGAGACAGTAAGAGTGTAAGAGGGTGTAAGAGACAGTAGCAGAGTGTAGGAGAGTGTAAGAGAGTGTAAGAGACAGTAACAGAGTGTAAGAGACAGCAGCAGAGTGTAAGAGACAGTAACAGAGTGTAAGAGACAGTAACAGAGTGTACGAGAGTGTAGTAGAGTGTAAGAGACAGTAACAGAGCATAAGAGACAGTAACAGAGCATAAGAGACAGAAGCAGAGTGTAAGAGACAGAAACAGAGTGAAAGAGAGAGTAGCAGAGTGTAAGAGACAGTAGCAGAGTGTAAGAGAGTGTAAGAGACAGTAACAGAGTGTAAGAGAGTGTAACAGCATGTAAGAGAGTGTAACAGAGTGTAAGAGAGTGTAAGAGACAGTAACAGAGTGTAGTAGAGTGTAAGAGACAGTAACAGAGTGTAAGAGACAGTAACAGAGTGTAAGAGACAGCAGCAGAGTGTAAGAGAGTGTAACATAGTGTAAGAGAGTGAAAGAGACAGTAGCAGAGTGTAATAGACAGTAACAGAGTGTAAGAGAGTGTTATAGACAGTAGCAGAGTGTAAGAGACAATAGCAGAGTGTAAGATACAGTAGCAAAGTGTAAGAGACAGTAACAGAGTGTAAGAGACAGTAGCAGAGTGAAAGAGGCAGTAGTAGAGTGTAGTAGAGTGTACCAGAGTGTCACATGGCATATACCGTCCTCTAGGATCACATAGTCCTGAATGATCTCAGTATACTGTGAACGTCTTTGGGGATCTCTTCGCGTAGACATCGTAAACCTGTGTAAGAGACAGTAAAAGAGTATATGAGACAGTAGCGGAGTGTAAGAGAGTGTGACAGAGCATAGGAGACAGTAACAGAGTATAGGAGACGGTAACAGAGTGTAAGAGAGTGTAAGAGACAGTAACAGAGTGTAAGAGACAGTAACAGAGTGTAAGAGACAGCAGCAGAGTGTAAGAGAGTGTAACATAGTGTAAGAGAGTGAAAGAGACAGTAGCAGAGTGTAATAGACAGTAACAGAGTGTAGGAGAGTGTAACAGCGTGTAAGAGAGTGTAACAGAGTGTAAGAGAGTGTAAGAGACAGTAACAGAGTGTAGGAGAGTGTAAGAGACAGTAACAGAGTGTAAGAGACAGTAACAGAGTGTAAGAGACAGTAACAGAGTGTAAGAGACAGCAGCAGAGTGTAAGAGAGTGTAACATAGTGTAAGAGAGTGAAAGAGACAGTAGCAGAGTGTAATAGACAGTAACAGAGTGTAGGAGAGTGTCAGAGACAGTAACAGAGTGTAAGAGTCAGCAGCAGAGTGTAAGAGAGTGTAACATAGTGTAAGAGAGTGTAAGAGACAGTAGCAGAGTGTAATAGACAGTAACAGAGTGTAAGAGAGTGTTATAGACAGTAGCAGAGTGTAAGAGACAATAGCAGAGTGTAAGATACAGTAGCAGAGTGTAAGAGACAGTAACAGAGTGTAAAAGACAGTAACAGAGTGTAAGAGACAGTAGCAGAGTGAAAGAGACAGTAGTAGAGTGTAGTAGAGTGTAAGAGAGTGTCACATGGCATATACCGTCCTCTAGGATCACATAGTCCTGAATGATCTCAGTATACTGTGAACGTCTTTGGGGATCTCTTCGCGTAGACCTCGTAAACCTGTGTAAGAGACAGTAAAAGAGTATATGAGACAGTAGTGGAGTGTAAGAAAGTGTAACAGAGTATAGGAGGCAGTAACAGAGTGTAAGAGAGTGTAAGAGACAGTTACAGAGTGTAAGAGAGTGTAACAGAGTGTAACAGAGTGTAAGAGACAGTAACAGAGTGTAAGAGACAGCAGCAGAGTGTAAGAGAGTGTGAGAGACAGTAGCAGAGTGTAATAGACAGTAACAGAGTGTAAGAGAGTGTTATAGACAGTAGCAGAGTGTTATAGACAATAGCAGAGTGTAAGAGACAGTAGCAGAGTGTAATAGACAGCAGCAGAGTGTAAGAGAGTGTAAGAGACAGTAGCAGAGTGTAATAGACAGTAACAGAGTGTAAGAGAGTGTTATAGACAGTAGCAGAGTGTAAGAGACAATAGCAGAGTGTAAGAGACAGTAGCAGAGTGTAACATAGTGTAAGAGAGTGTAAGAGACAGTAGCAGAGTGTAATAGACAGTAACAGAGTGTAAGAGAGTGTTATAGACAGTAGCAGAGTGTAAGAGAGTGTAAGAGACAGTTACAGAGTGTAAGAGAGTGTAACAGAGTGTAAGAGAGTGTAAGAGACAGTAACATAGTGTAGGAGAGTGTAAGAGACAGTAACAGAGTGTAAGAGACAGTAGCAGAGTGTAAGAGAGTGTAAGAGAGTGTTATAGACAGTAGCAGAGTGTAAGGGACAATAGCAGAGTGTAAGAGACAGTAGCAGAGTGTAATAGACTGTAGCAGAGTGTAAAATACTGTAAGAGAGTGTAAGAGACAGTAGCAGAGTGTAATAGACAGTAATAGAGTGTAAGAGAGTGTTATAGACAGTAGCAGAGTTTAAGAGACAGTAACAGAGTGTAAGAGGGTGTAAGAGACAGTAGCAGAGTGTAGGAGAGTGTAAGAGAGTATAAGAGACAGTAACAGAGTGTAAAAGACAGCAGCAGAGTGTAAGAGACAGTAACATAGTGTAAGAGAGTGTAACAGAGTGTAAGAGACAGTAACAGAGTGTACGAGAGTGTAGTAGAGTGTAAGAGACAGTAACAGAGCATAAGAGACAGTAACAGAGCATAAGAGACAGAAGCAGAGTGTAAGAGACAGAAACAGAGTGAAAGAGAGAGTAGCAGAGTGTAAGAGACAGTAGCAGAGTGTAAGAGAGTGTAAGAGAAATTAACAGAGTGTAATAGAGTGTAACAGAGTGTAAGAGAGTGTAGGAGACAGTAACAGAGTGTAGGAGAGTGTAAGAGACAGTAACAGAGTGTAAGAGACAGTAACAGAGTGTAAGAGACAGCAGCAGAGTGTAAGAGAGTGTAACATAGTGTAAGAGAGTGAAAGAGACAGTAGCAGAGTGTAATAGACAGTAACAGAGTGTAAGACAGTGTTATAGACAGTAGCAGAGTGTAAGAGACAATAGCAGAGTGTAAGAGACAGTAACAGAGTGTAAGAGACAGTAACAGAGTGTAAGATACAGTAACAGAGTGTATGAGAGTGTAGTAGAGTGTAAGAGACAGTAACAGAGCGTAAGAGATAGTAGCAGAGTGTAAGAGACAGTAGCAGAGTGAAAGAGACAGTAGTAGAGTGTAAGAGACAGTAGCAGAGTGTAAGAGACAGTAACAGAGTGTAAGAGATAGTAGCAGAGTGTAAGAGAGTGTAAGAGACAGTAACAGTGTGTAAGAGGGTGTAACAGCGTGTAAGAGAGTGTAACAGCATGTAAGAGAGTGTAACAGAGTGTAAGGGAGTGTAAGAGACAGTAACAGAGTGTAAGGGGGTGTAAGAGACAGTAGAAGAGTGTAGGAGAGTGTAGGAGAGTGTAAGAGAGTGTAATAGACAGTAACAGAGTGTAAGAGACAGTAACAGAGTGTAAGAGGGTGTAAGAGACAGCAGCAGAGTGCAGCAGAGTGTAAGAGAGTGTAAGAGACAGTAACAGAGTGTAAGAGACAGTAACAGAGTGTAAGAGACAGCAGCAGAGTGTAAGAGAGTGTAACAGAGTGTAAGAGACAGTAACAGAGCGTAAGAGACAGTAGCAGAGTGTAAGAGACAGAAGCAGAGTGAAAGAGAGAGTAGCAGAGTGTAAGAGACAGTAGCAGAGTGTAAGAGAGTGTAATAGACAGTAACAGAGTGTAAGAGAGTGTAACAGCGTGTAAGAGAGTGTAACAGAGTGTAAGAGAGTGTAAGAGACAGTAACAGAGTGTAAGAGACAGTAACAGAGTGTAAGAGACAGCAGCAGAGTGTAAGAGTGTGTAACATAGTGTAAAAGAGTGAAAGAGATAGTAGCAGAGTGTAATAGACAGTAACAGAGTGTAATAGAGTGTAAGAGACAGTAGCAGAGTGTAAGAGACAATAGCAGAGTGTAAGAGACAGTAGCAGAGTGTAATAGACTGTAGCAGAGTGTAACAGAGTGTAAGAGAGTGTAAGAGACAATAGCAGAGTGTAATAGACAGTAACAGAGTGTAAGAGAGTGTTATAGACAGTAGCAGAGTGCAAGAGACAATAGCAGAGTGTAAGAGACAGTAGCAGAGTGTAATAGACAGTAACAGAGTGTAAGAGACAGTAACAGAGTGTAAGAGACAGCAGCAGAGTGTAAGAGTGTAAGAGACAGTAACAGAGTGTAAGAGAGTGTAACAGAGTGTAAGAGACAGTAACAGAGTGTACGAGACTGTAACAGAGTGTACGAGACAGTAACAGAGTGTAAGAGACAGTAACAGAGTATACGAGAGTGTAGTAGAGTGTAAGAGACAGTAACAGAGTATACGAGAGTGTAGTAGAGTGTAAGAGACAGTAACAGAGCGTAAGAGACAGTAGCAGTGTGTAAGAGACAGAAGCAAAGTGAAAGAGAGAGTAGCAGAGTGTAAGAGACAGTAGCAGAGTGTAAGAGACAGTAGCAGAGTGTAAGAGACAGTAACAGAGTGTAAGAGAGTGTAACAGCGTGTAAGAGAGTGTAACAGAGTGTAAGAGACAGTAAGAGAGTGTAACAGAGTGTAAGAGACAGTAACAGAGTGTAGGAGAGTGTAAGAGACAGTAACGGAGTGTAAGAGACAGTAACAGAGTGTAAGAGACAGCAGCAGAGTGTTAGAGAGTGTAACATAGTGTAAGAGAGTGTAAGAGACAGTAGCAGAGTGTAATAGACAGTAACAGAGTGTAATAGAGTGTAAGAGACAGTAGCAGAGTGTAAGAGACAGTAGCAGAGTGTAATAGACTGTAGCAGAGTGTAACAGAGTGTAAGAGAGTGTAAGAGACAATAGCAGAGTGTAATAGACAGTAACAGAGTGTAAGAGAGTGTTATAGACAGTAGCAGAGTGCAAGAGACAATAGCAGAGTGTAAGAGACAGTAGCAGAGTGTAATAGACTGTAACAGAGTGTAACAGAGTGTAAGAGAGTGTAAGAGACAGTAGCGGAGTGTAATAGACAGTAACAGAGTGTAAGAGAGTGTTATAGACAGTAGCAGAGTGTTATAGACAATAGCAGAGTGTAAGAGACAGTAGCAGAGTGTAATTGACAGCAGCAGAGTGTAAGAGAGTGTAAGAGACAGTAGCAGAGTGTAATAGACAGTAACAGAGTGTAAGAGAGTGTTATAGACAGTATCAGAGTGTAAGAGACAATAGCAGAGTGTAAGAGACAGTAGCAGAGTGTAATAGACTGTAGCAGAGTGTAACATAGTGTAAGAGAGTGTAAGAGACAGTAGCAGAGTGTAATAGACAGTAACAGAGTGTAAGATAGTGTTATAGACAGTAGCAGAGTGTAAGAGAGTGTAAGAGACAGTTACAGAGTGTAAGAGAGTGTAACAGAGTGTAAGAGAGTGTAAGAGACAGTAACATAGTGTAGGAGAGTGTAAGAGACAGTAACAGAGTGTAAGAGACAGTAACAGAGTGTAAGAGGGTGTAAGAGACAGTAGCAGAGTGTAGGAGAGTGTAAGAGAGTGTAAGAGACAGTAAGAGTGTAAGAGACAGTAAAAGAGTGTAAGAGACAGCAGCAGAGTGTAAGAGAGTGTAACAGAGTGTAAGAGACAGTAACAGAGCGTAAGAGACAGTAGCAGAGTGTAAGAGACAGAAGCAGAGTGAAAGAGAGAGTAGCAGAGTGTAAGAGACAGTAGCAGAGTGTAAGAGACAGTAGCAGAGTGTAAGAGAGTGTAAGAGACAGTAACAGAGTGTAAGAGAGTGTAACAGCATGTAAGAGAGTGTAACAGAGTGTAAGAGAGTGTAAGAGACAGTAACAGAGTGTAGTAGAGTGTAAGAGACAGTAACAGAGTGTAAGAGACAGTAACAGAGTGTAAGAGACAGCAGCAGGGTGTAAGAGAGTGTAACATAGTGTAAGAGAGTGAAAGAGACAGTAGCAGAGTGTAATAGACAGTAACAGAGTGTAGGAGAGTGTCAGAGACAGTAACAGAGTGTAAGAGTCAGCAGCAGAGTGTAAGAGAGTGTAACATAGTGTAAGAGAGTGTAAGAGACAGTAGCAGAGTGTAATAGACAGTAACAGAGTGTAAGAGAGTGTTATAGACAGTAGCAGAGTGTAAGATACAGTAGCAGAGTGTAAGAGACAGTAACAGAGTGTAAAAGACAGTAACAGAGTGTAAGAGACAGTAGCAGAGTGAAAGAGACAGTAGTAGAGTGTAGTAGAGTGTAAGAGAGTGTCACATGGCATATACCGTCCTCTAGGATCACATAGTCCTGAATGATCTCAGTATACTGTGAACGTCTTTGGGGATCTCTTCGCGTAGACCTCGTAAACCTGTGTAAGAGACAGTAAAAGAGTGTATGAGACAGTAGTGGAGTGTAAGAAAGTGTAACAGAGTATAGGAGACAGTAACAGAGTGTAAGAGAGTGTAAGAGACAGTTACAGAGTGTAAGAGAGTGTAAGAGAGTGTAACAGAGTGTAAGAGACAGTAACAGAGTGTAAGAGACAGCAGCAGAGTGTAAGAGAGTGTAAGAGACAGTAGCAGAGTGTTATAGACAATAGCAGAGTGTAAGAGACAGTAGCAGAGTGTAATAGACAGCAGCAGAGTGTAAGAGAGTGTAAGAGACAGTAGCAGAGTGTAATAGACAGTAACAGAGTGTAAGAGAGTGTTATAGACAGTAGCAGAGTGTAAGAGACAATAGCAGAGTGTAAGAGACAGTAGCAGAGTGTAACATAGTGTAAGAGAGTGTAAGAGACAGTAGCAGAGTGTAATAGACAGTAACAGAGTGTAAGAGAGTGTTATAGACAGTAGCAGAGTGTAAGAGAGTGTAAGAGACAGTTACAGAGTGTAAGAGAGTGTAACAGAGTGTAAGAGAGTGTAAGAGACAGTAACATAGTGTAGGAGAGTGTAAGAGACAGTAACAGAGTGTAAGAGACAGTAGCAGAGTGTAAGAGAGTGTAAGAGAGTGTTATAGACAGTAGCAGAGTGTAAGGGACAATAGCAGAGTGTAAGAGACAGTAGCAGAGTGTAATAGACTGTAGCAGAGTGTAAAATACTGTAAGAGAGTGTAAGAGACAGTAGCAGAGTGTAATAGACAGTAATAGAGTGTAAGAGAGTGTTATAGACAGTAGCAGAGTTTAAGAGACAGTAACAGAGTGTAAGAGACAGTAAGAGTGTAAGAGGGTGTAAGAGACAGTAGCAGAGTGTAGGAGAGTGTAAGAGAGTATAAGAGACAGTAACAGAGTGTAAAAGACAGCAGCAGAGTGTAAGAGACAGTAACATAGTGTAAGAGAGTGTAACAGAGTGTAAGAGACAGTAACAGAGTGTACGAGAGTGTAGTAGAGTGTAAGAGACAGTAACAGAGCATAAGAGACAGTAACAGAGCATAAGAGACAGAAGCAGAGTGTAAGAGACAGAAACAGAGTGAAAGAGAGAGTAGCAGAGTGTAAGAGACAGTAGCAGAGTGTAAGAGAGTGTAAGAGAAATTAACAGAGTGTAATAGAGTGTAACAGAGTGTAAGAGAGTGTAGGAGACAGTAACAGAGTGTAGGAGAGTGTAAGAGACAGTAACAGAGTGTAAGAGACAGTAACAGAGTGTAAGAGACAGCAGCAGAGTGTAAGAGAGTGTAACATAGTGTAAGAGAGTGAAAGAGACAGTAGCAGAGTGTAATAGACAGTAACAGAGTGTAAGACAGTGTTATAGACAGTAGCAGAGTGTAAGAGACAATAGCAGAGTGTAAGAGACAGTAACAGAGTGTAAGAGACAGTAACAGAGTGTAAGATACAGTAACAGAGTGTATGAGAGTGTAGTAGAGTGTAAGAGACAGTAACAGAGCGTAAGAGATAGTAGCAGAGTGTAAGAGACAGTAGCAGAGTGAAAGAGACAGTAGTAGAGTGTAAGACAGTAGCAGAGTGTAAGAGACAGTAACAGAGTGTAAGAGATAGTAGCAGAGTGTAAGAGAGTGTAAGAGACAGTAACAGTGTGTAAGAGGGTGTAACAGCGTGTAAGAGAGTGTAACAGCATGTAAGAGAGTGTAACAGAGTGTAAGGGAGTGTAAGAGACAGTAACAGAGTGTAAGGGGGTGTAAGAGACAGTAGAAGAGTGTAGGAGAGTGTAGGAGAGTGTAAGAGAGTGTAATAGACAGTAACAGAGTGTAAGAGACAGTAACAGAGTGTAAGAGGGTGTAAGAGACAGCAGCAGAGTGCAGCAGAGTGTAAGAGAGTGTAAGAGACAGTAACAGAGTGTACGAGACAGTAACAGAGTGTAAGAGACAGTAACAGAGTGTAAGAGACAGTAACAGAGTATACGAGAGTGTGGTAGAGTGTAAGAGACAGTAACAGAGCGTAAGAGACAGTAGCAGTGTGTAAGAGACAGAAGCAAAGTGAAAGAGAGAGTAGCAGAGTGTAAGAGACAGTAGCAGAGTGTAAGAGACAGTAGCAGAGTGTAAGAGAGTGTAAGAGACAGTAACAGTGTGTAAGAGAGTGTAACAGCGTGTAAGAGAGTGTAACAGAGTGTAAGAGACAGTAAGAGAGTGTAACAGAGTGTAAGAGACAGTAACAGAGTGTAGGAGAGTGTAAGAGACAGTAACGGAGTGTAAGAGACAGTAACAGTGTGTAAGAGACAGCAGCAGAGTGTAAGAGAGTGTAACATAGTGTAAGAGAGTGTAAGAGACAGTAGCAGAGTGTAATAGACAGTAACAGAGTGTAACAGAGTGTAAGAGACAGTAGCAGAGTATAAGAGACAATAGCAGAGTGTAAGAGACAGTAGCAGAGTGTAATAGACAGCAGCAGAGTGTAAGAGAGTGTAAGAGACAGTAGCAGAGTGTAATAGACAGTAACAGAGTGTAAGAGAGTGTTATAGACAGTAGCAGAGTGTAAGAGACAATAGCAGAGTGTAAGAGACAGTAGCAGAGTGTAATAGACTGTAGCAGAGTGTAACATAGTGTAAGAGAGTGTAAGAGACAGTAGCAGAGTGTAATAGACAGTAACAGAGTGTAAGAGAGTGTTATAGACAGTAGCAGAGTTTAAGAGAGTGTAAGAGACAGTTACAGAGTGTAAGAGAGTGTAACAGAGTGTAAGAGAGTGTAAGAGACAGTAACATAGTGTAGGAGAGTGTAAGAGACAGTAACAGAGTGTAAGAGACAGTAGCAGAGTGTAAGAGAGTGTAAGAGAGTGTTATAGACAGTAGCAGAGTGTAAGGGACAATAGCAGAGTGTAAGAGACAGTAGCAGAGTGTAATAGACTGTAGCAGAGTGTAAAATAGTGTAAGAGAGTGTAAGAGACAGTAGCAGAGTGTAATAGACAGTAATAGAGTGTAAGAGAGTGTTATAGACAGTAGCAGAGTTTAAGAGACAGTAACAGAGTGTAAGAGACAGTAAGAGTGTAAGAGGGTGTAAGAGACAGTAGCAGAGTGTAGGAGAGTGTAAGAGAGTGTAAGAGACAGTAACAGAGTGTAAGAGACAGCAGCAGAGTGTAAGAGACAGTAACAGAGTGTAAGAGACAGTAACAGAGTGTACGAGAGTGTAGTAGAGTGTAAGAGACAGTAACAGAGCATAAGAGACAGTAACAGAGCATAAGAGACAGAAGCAGAGTGTAAGAGACAGAAACAGAGTGAAAGAGAGAGTAGCAGAGTGTAAGAGACAGTAGCAGAGTGTAAGAGAGTGTAAGAGACAGTAACAGAGTGTAAGAGAGTGTAACAGCATGTAAGAGAGTGTAACAGAGTGTAAGAGAGTGTAAGAGACAGTAACAGAGTGTAGTAGAGTGTAAGAGACAGTAACAGAGTGTAAGAGACAGTAACAGAGTGTAAGAGACAGCAGCAGAGTGTAAGAGAGTGTAACATAGTGTAAGAGAGTGAAAGAGACAGTAGCAGAGTGTAATAGACAGTAACAGAGTGTAAGAGAGTGTTATAGACAGTAGCAGAGTGTAAGAGACAATAGCAGAGTGTAAGATACAGTAGCAAAGTGTAAGAGACAGTAACAGAGTGTAAGAGACAGTAGCAGAGTGAAAGAGGCAGTAGTAGAGTGTAGTAGAGTGTACCAGAGTGTCACATGGCATATACCGTCCTCTAGGATCACATAGTCCTGAATGATCTCAGTATACTGTGAACGTCTTTGGGGATCTCTTCGCGTAGACATCGTAAACCTGTGTAAGAGACAGTAAAAGAGTATATGAGACAGTAGCGGAGTGTAAGAGAGTGTGACAGAGCATAGGAGACAGTAACAGAGTATAGGAGACGGTAACAGAGTGTAAGAGAGTGTAAGAGACAGTAACAGAGTGTAAGAGACAGTAACAGAGTGTAAGAGACAGCAGCAGAGTGTAAGAGAGTGTAACATAGTGTAAGAGAGTGAAAGAGACAGTAGCAGAGTGTAATAGACAGTAACAGAGTGTAGGAGAGTGTAACAGCGTGTAAGAGAGTGTAACAGAGTGTAAGATAGTGTAAGAGACAGTAACAGAGTGTAGGAGAGTGTAAGAGACAGTAACAGAGTGTAAGAGACAGTAACAGAGTGTAAGAGACAGTAACAGAGTGTAAGAGACAGCAGCAGAGTGTAAGAGAGTGTAACATAGTGTAAGAGAGTGAAAGAGACAGTAGCAGAGTGTAATAGACAGTAACAGAGTGTAGGAGAGTGTCAGAGACAGTAACAGAGTGTAAGAGTCAGCAGCAGAGTGTAAGAGAGTGTAACATAGTGTAAGAGAGTGTAAGAGACAGTAGCAGAGTGTAATAGACAGTAACAGAGTGTAAGAGAGTGTTATAGACAGTAGCAGAGTGTAAGAGACAATAGCAGAGTGTAAGATACAGTAGCAGAGTGTAAGAGACAGTAACAGAGTGTAAAAGACAGTAACAGAGTGTAAGAGACAGTAGCAGAGTGAAAGAGACAGTAGTAGAGTGTAGTAGAGTGTAAGAGAGTGTCACATGGCATATACCGTCCTCTAGGATCACATAGTCCTGAATGATCTCAGTATACTGTGAACGTCTTTGGGGATCTCTTCGCGTAGACCTCGTAAACCTGTGTAAGAGACAGTAAAAGAGTATATGAGACAGTAGTGGAGTGTAAGAAAGTGTAACAGAGTATAGGAGGCAGTAACAGAGTGTAAGAGAGTGTAAGAGACAGTTACAGAGTGTAAGAGAGTGTAACAGAGTGTAACAGAGTGTAAGAGACAGTAACAGAGTGTAAGAGACAGCAGCAGAGTGTAAGAGAGTGTGAGAGACAGTAGCAGAGTGTAATAGACAGTAACAGAGTGTAAGAGAGTGTTATAGACAGTAGCAGAGTGTTATAGACAATAGCAGAGTGTAAGAGACAGTAGCAGAGTGTAATAGACAGCAGCAGAGTGTAAGAGAGTGTAAGAGACAGTAGCAGAGTGTAATAGACAGTAACAGAGTGTAAGAGAGTGTTATAGACAGTAGCAGAGTGTAAGAGACAATAGCAGAGTGTAAGAGACAGTAGCAGAGTGTAACATAGTGTAAGAGAGTGTAAGAGACAGTAGCAGAGTGTAATAGACAGTAACAGAGTGTAAGAGAGTGTTATAGACAGTAGCAGAGTGTAAGAGAGTGTAAGAGACAGTTACAGAGTGTAAGAGAGTGTAACAGAGTGTAAGAGAGTGTAAGAGACAGTAACATAGTGTAGGAGAGTGTAAGAGACAGTAACAGAGTGTAAGAGACAGTAGCAGAGTGTAAGAGAGTGTAAGAGAGTGTTATAGACAGTAGCAGAGTGTAAGGGACAATAGCAGAGTGTAAGAGACAGTAGCAGAGTGTAATAGACTGTAGCAGAGTGTAAAATACTGTAAGAGAGTGTAAGAGACAGTAGCAGAGTGTAATAGACAGTAATAGAGTGTAAGAGAGTGTTATAGACAGTAGCAGAGTTTAAGAGACAGTAACAGAGTGTAAGAGACAGTAAGAGTGTAAGAGGGTGTAAGAGACAGTAGCAGAGTGTAGGAGAGTGTAAGAGAGTATAAGAGACAGTAACAGAGTGTAAAAGACAGCAGCAGAGTGTAAGAGACAGTAACATAGTGTAAGAGAGTGTAACAGAGTGTAAGAGACAGTAACAGAGTGTACGAGAGTGTAGTAGAGTGTAAGAGACAGTAACAGAGCATAAGAGACAGTAACAGAGCATAAGAGACAGAAGCAGAGTGTAAGAGACAGAAACAGAGTGAAAGAGAGAGTAGCAGAGTGTAAGAGACAGTAGCAGAGTGTAAGAGAGTGTAAGAGAAATTAACAGAGTGTAATAGAGTGTAACAGAGTGTAAGAGAGTGTAGGAGACAGTAACAGAGTGTAGGAGAGTGTAAGAGACAGTAACAGAGTGTAAGAGACAGTAACAGAGTGTAAGAGACAGCAGCAGAGTGTAAGAGAGTGTAACATAGTGTAAGAGAGTGAAAGAGACAGTAGCAGAGTGTAATAGACAGTAACAGAGTGTAAGACAGTGTTATAGACAGTAGCAGAGTGTAAGAGACAATAGCAGAGTGTAAGAGACAGTAACAGAGTGTAAGAGACAGTAACAGAGTGTAAGATACAGTAACAGAGTGTATGAGAGTGTAGTAGAGTGTAAGAGACAGTAACAGAGCGTAAGAGATAGTAGCAGAGTGTAAGAGACAGTAGCAGAGTGAAAGAGACAGTAGTAGAGTGTAAGAGACAGTAGCAGAGTGTAAGAGACAGTAACAGAGTGTAAGAGATAGTAGCAGAGTGTAAGAGAGTGTAAGAGACAGTAACAGTGTGTAAGAGGGTGTAACAGCGTGTAAGAGAGTGTAACAGCATGTAAGAGAGTGTAACAGAGTGTAAGGGAGTGTAAGAGACAGTAACAGAGTGTAAGGGGGTGTAAGAGACAGTAGAAGAGTGTAGGAGAGTGTAGGAGAGTGTAAGAGAGTGTAATAGACAGTAACAGAGTGTAAGAGACAGTAACAGAGTGTAAGAGGGTGTAAGAGACAGCAGCAGAGTGCAGCAGAGTGTAAGAGAGTGTAAGAGACAGTAACAGAGTGTAAGAGACAGTAACAGAGTGTAAGAGACAGCAGCAGAGTGTAAGAGAGTGTAACAGAGTGTAAGAGACAGTAACAGAGCGTAAGAGACAGTAGCAGAGTGTAAGAGACAGAAGCAGAGTGAAAGAGAGAGTAGCAGAGTGTAAGAGACAGTAGCAGAGTGTAAGAGAGTGTAATAGACAGTAACAGAGTGTAAGAGAGTGTAACAGCGTGTAAGAGAGTGTAACAGAGTGTAAGAGAGTGTAAGAGACAGTAACAGAGTGTAAGAGACAGTAACAGAGTGTAAGAGACAGCAGCAGAGTGTAAGAGTGTGTAACATAGTGTAAAAGAGTGAAAGAGATAGTAGCAGAGTGTAATAGACAGTAACAGAGTGTAATAGAGTGTAAGAGACAGTAGCAGAGTGTAAGAGACAATAGCAGAGTGTAAGAGACAGTAGCAGAGTGTAATAGACTGTAGCAGAGTGTAACAGAGTGTAAGAGAGTGTAAGAGACAATAGCAGAGTGTAATAGACAGTAACAGAGTGTAAGAGAGTGTTATAGACAGTAGCAGAGTGCAAGAGACAATAGCAGAGTGTAAGAGACAGTAGCAGAGTGTAATAGACAGTAACAGAGTGTAAGAGACAGTAACAGAGTGTAAGAGACAGCAGCAGAGTGTAAGAGTGTAAGAGACAGTAACAGAGTGTAAGAGAGTGTAACAGAGTGTAAGAGACAGTAACAGAGTGTACGAGACTGTAACAGAGTGTACGAGACAGTAACAGAGTGTAAGAGACAGTAACAGAGTATACGAGAGTGTAGTAGAGTGTAAGAGACAGTAACAGAGTATACGAGAGTGTAGTAGAGTGTAAGAGACAGTAACAGAGCGTAAGAGACAGTAGCAGTGTGTAAGAGACAGAAGCAAAGTGAAAGAGAGAGTAGCAGAGTGTAAGAGACAGTAGCAGAGTGTAAGAGACAGTAGCAGAGTGTAAGAGACAGTAACAGAGTGTAAGAGAGTGTAACAGCGTGTAAGAGAGTGTAACAGAGTGTAAGAGACAGTAAGAGAGTGTAACAGAGTGTAAGAGACAGTAACAGAGTGTAGGAGAGTGTAAGAGACAGTAACGGAGTGTAAGAGACAGTAACAGAGTGTAAGAGACAGCAGCAGAGTGTTAGAGAGTGTAACATAGTGTAAGAGAGTGTAAGAGACAGTAGCAGAGTGTAATAGACAGTAACAGAGTGTAATAGAGTGTAAGAGACAGTAGCAGAGTGTAAGAGACAGTAGCAGAGTGTAATAGACTGTAGCAGAGTGTAACAGAGTGTAAGAGAGTGTAAGAGACAATAGCAGAGTGTAATAGACAGTAACAGAGTGTAAGAGAGTGTTATAGACAGTAGCAGAGTGCAAGAGACAATAGCAGAGTGTAAGAGACAGTAGCAGAGTGTAATAGACTGTAACAGAGTGTAACAGAGTGTAAGAGAGTGTAAGAGACAGTAGCGGAGTGTAATAGACAGTAACAGAGTGTAAGAGAGTGTTATAGACAGTAGCAGAGTGTTATAGACAATAGCAGAGTGTAAGAGACAGTAGCAGAGTGTAATTGACAGCAGCAGAGTGTAAGAGAGTGTAAGAGACAGTAGCAGAGTGTAATAGACAGTAACAGAGTGTAAGAGAGTGTTATAGACAGTATCAGAGTGTAAGAGACAATAGCAGAGTGTAAGAGACAGTAGCAGAGTGTAATAGACTGTAGCAGAGTGTAACATAGTGTAAGAGAGTGTAAGAGACAGTAGCAGAGTGTAATAGACAGTAACAGAGTGTAAGATAGTGTTATAGACAGTAGCAGAGTGTAAGAGAGTGTAAGAGACAGTTACAGAGTGTAAGAGAGTGTAACAGAGTGTAAGAGAGTGTAAGAGACAGTAACATAGTGTAGGAGAGTGTAAGAGACAGTAACAGAGTGTAAGAGACAGTAACAGAGTGTAAGAGGGTGTAAGAGACAGTAGCAGAGTGTAGGAGAGTGTAAGAGAGTGTAAGAGACAGTAAGAGTGTAAGAGACAGTAAAAGAGTGTAAGAGACAGCAGCAGAGTGTAAGAGAGTGTAACAGAGTGTAAGAGACAGTAACAGAGCGTAAGAGACAGTAGCAGAGTGTAAGAGACAGAAGCAGAGTGAAAGAGAGAGTAGCAGAGTGTAAGAGACAGTAGCAGAGTGTAAGAGACAGTAGCAGAGTGTAAGAGAGTGTAAGAGACAGTAACAGAGTGTAAGAGAGTGTAACAGCATGTAAGAGAGTGTAACAGAGTGTAAGAGAGTGTAAGAGACAGTAACAGAGTGTAGTAGAGTGTAAGAGACAGTAACAGAGTGTAAGAGACAGTAACAGAGTGTAAGAGACAGCAGCAGGGTGTAAGAGAGTGTAACATAGTGTAAGAGAGTGAAAGAGACAGTAGCAGAGTGTAATAGACAGTAACAGAGTGTAGGAGAGTGTCAGAGACAGTAACAGAGTGTAAGAGTCAGCAGCAGAGTGTAAGAGAGTGTAACATAGTGTAAGAGAGTGTAAGAGACAGTAGCAGAGTGTAATAGACAGTAACAGAGTGTAAGAGAGTGTTATAGACAGTAGCAGAGTGTAAGATACAGTAGCAGAGTGTAAGAGACAGTAACAGAGTGTAAAAGACAGTAACAGAGTGTAAGAGACAGTAGCAGAGTGAAAGAGACAGTAGTAGAGTGTAGTAGAGTGTAAGAGAGTGTCACATGGCATATACCGTCCTCTAGGATCACATAGTCCTGAATGATCTCAGTATACTGTGAACGTCTTTGGGGATCTCTTCGCGTAGACCTCGTAAACCTGTGTAAGAGACAGTAAAAGAGTGTATGAGACAGTAGTGGAGTGTAAGAAAGTGTAACAGAGTATAGGAGACAGTAACAGAGTGTAAGAGAGTGTAAGAGACAGTTACAGAGTGTAAGAGAGTGTAAGAGAGTGTAACAGAGTGTAAGAGACAGTAACAGAGTGTAAGAGACAGCAGCAGAGTGTAAGAGAGTGTAAGAGACAGTAGCAGAGTGTTATAGACAATAGCAGAGTGTAAGAGACAGTAGCAGAGTGTAATAGACAGCAGCAGAGTGTAAGAGAGTGTAAGAGACAGTAGCAGAGTGTAATAGACAGTAACAGAGTGTAAGAGAGTGTTATAGACAGTAGCAGAGTGTAAGAGACAATAGCAGAGTGTAAGAGACAGTAGCAGAGTGTAACATAGTGTAAGAGAGTGTAAGAGACAGTAGCAGAGTGTAATAGACAGTAACAGAGTGTAAGAGAGTGTTATAGACAGTAGCAGAGTGTAAGAGAGTGTAAGAGACAGTTACAGAGTGTAAGAGAGTGTAACAGAGTGTAAGAGAGTGTAAGAGACAGTAACATAGTGTAGGAGAGTGTAAGAGACAGTAACAGAGTGTAAGAGACAGTAGCAGAGTGTAAGAGAGTGTAAGAGAGTGTTATAGACAGTAGCAGAGTGTAAGGGACAATAGCAGAGTGTAAGAGACAGTAGCAGAGTGTAATAGACTGTAGCAGAGTGTAAAATACTGTAAGAGAGTGTAAGAGACAGTAGCAGAGTGTAATAGACAGTAATAGAGTGTAAGAGAGTGTTATAGACAGTAGCAGAGTTTAAGAGACAGTAACAGAGTGTAAGAGACAGTAAGAGTGTAAGAGGGTGTAAGAGACAGTAGCAGAGTGTAGGAGAGTGTAAGAGAGTATAAGAGACAGTAACAGAGTGTAAAAGACAGCAGCAGAGTGTAAGAGACAGTAACATAGTGTAAGAGAGTGTAACAGAGTGTAAGAGACAGTAACAGAGTGTACGAGAGTGTAGTAGAGTGTAAGAGACAGTAACAGAGCATAAGAGACAGTAACAGAGCATAAGAGACAGAAGCAGAGTGTAAGAGACAGAAACAGAGTGAAAGAGAGAGTAGCAGAGTGTAAGAGACAGTAGCAGAGTGTAAGAGAGTGTAAGAGAAATTAACAGAGTGTAATAGAGTGTAACAGAGTGTAAGAGAGTGTAGGAGACAGTAACAGAGTGTAGGAGAGTGTAAGAGACAGTAACAGAGTGTAAGAGACAGTAACAGAGTGTAAGAGACAGCAGCAGAGTGTAAGAGAGTGTAACATAGTGTAAGAGAGTGAAAGAGACAGTAGCAGAGTGTAATAGACAGTAACAGAGTGTAAGACAGTGTTATAGACAGTAGCAGAGTGTAAGAGACAATAGCAGAGTGTAAGAGACAGTAACAGAGTGTAAGAGACAGTAACAGAGTGTAAGATACAGTAACAGAGTGTATGAGAGTGTAGTAGAGTGTAAGAGACAGTAACAGAGCGTAAGAGATAGTAGCAGAGTGTAAGAGACAGTAGCAGAGTGAAAGAGACAGTAGTAGAGTGTAAGACAGTAGCAGAGTGTAAGAGACAGTAACAGAGTGTAAGAGATAGTAGCAGAGTGTAAGAGAGTGTAAGAGACAGTAACAGTGTGTAAGAGGGTGTAACAGCGTGTAAGAGAGTGTAACAGCATGTAAGAGAGTGTAACAGAGTGTAAGGGAGTGTAAGAGACAGTAACAGAGTGTAAGGGGGTGTAAGAGACAGTAGAAGAGTGTAGGAGAGTGTAGGAGAGTGTAAGAGAGTGTAATAGACAGTAACAGAGTGTAAGAGACAGTAACAGAGTGTAAGAGGGTGTAAGAGACAGCAGCAGAGTGCAGCAGAGTGTAAGAGAGTGTAAGAGACAGTAACAGAGTGTACGAGACAGTAACAGAGTGTAAGAGACAGTAACAGAGTGTAAGAGACAGTAACAGAGTATACGAGAGTGTGGTAGAGTGTAAGAGACAGTAACAGAGCGTAAGAGACAGTAGCAGTGTGTAAGAGACAGAAGCAAAGTGAAAGAGAGAGTAGCAGAGTGTAAGAGACAGTAGCAGAGTGTAAGAGACAGTAGCAGAGTGTAAGAGAGTGTAAGAGACAGTAACAGTGTGTAAGAGAGTGTAACAGCGTGTAAGAGAGTGTAACAGAGTGTAAGAGACAGTAAGAGAGTGTAACAGAGTGTAAGAGACAGTAACAGAGTGTAGGAGAGTGTAAGAGACAGTAACGGAGTGTAAGAGACAGTAACAGTGTGTAAGAGACAGCAGCAGAGTGTAAGAGAGTGTAACATAGTGTAAGAGAGTGTAAGAGACAGTAGCAGAGTGTAATAGACAGTAACAGAGTGTAACAGAGTGTAAGAGACAGTAGCAGAGTATAAGAGACAATAGCAGAGTGTAAGAGACAGTAGCAGAGTGTAATAGACAGCAGCAGAGTGTAAGAGAGTGTAAGAGACAGTAGCAGAGTGTAATAGACAGTAACAGAGTGTAAGAGAGTGTTATAGACAGTAGCAGAGTGTAAGAGACAATAGCAGAGTGTAAGAGACAGTAGCAGAGTGTAATAGACTGTAGCAGAGTGTAACATAGTGTAAGAGAGTGTAAGAGACAGTAGCAGAGTGTAATAGACAGTAACAGAGTGTAAGAGAGTGTTATAGACAGTAGCAGAGTTTAAGAGAGTGTAAGAGACAGTTACAGAGTGTAAGAGAGTGTAACAGAGTGTAAGAGAGTGTAAGAGACAGTAACATAGTGTAGGAGAGTGTAAGAGACAGTAACAGAGTGTAAGAGACAGTAGCAGAGTGTAAGAGAGTGTAAGAGAGTGTTATAGACAGTAGCAGAGTGTAAGGGACAATAGCAGAGTGTAAGAGACAGTAGCAGAGTGTAATAGACTGTAGCAGAGTGTAAAATAGTGTAAGAGAGTGTAAGAGACAGTAGCAGAGTGTAATAGACAGTAATAGAGTGTAAGAGAGTGTTATAGACAGTAGCAGAGTTTAAGAGACAGTAACAGAGTGTAAGAGACAGTAAGAGTGTAAGAGGGTGTAAGAGACAGTAGCAGAGTGTAGGAGAGTGTAAGAGAGTGTAAGAGACAGTAACAGAGTGTAAGAGACAGCAGCAGAGTGTAAGAGACAGTAACAGAGTGTAAGAGACAGTAACAGAGTGTACGAGAGTGTAGTAGAGTGTAAGAGACAGTAACAGAGCATAAGAGACAGTAACAGAGCATAAGAGACAGAAGCAGAGTGTAAGAGACAGAAACAGAGTGAAAGAGAGAGTAGCAGAGTGTAAGAGACAGTAGCAGAGTGTAAGAGAGTGTAAGAGACAGTAACAGAGTGTAAGAGAGTGTAACAGCATGTAAGAGAGTGTAACAGAGTGTAAGAGAGTGTAAGAGACAGTAACAGAGTGTAGTAGAGTGTAAGAGACAGTAACAGAGTGTAAGAGACAGTAACAGAGTGTAAGAGACAGCAGCAGAGTGTAAGAGAGTGTAACATAGTGTAAGAGAGTGAAAGAGACAGTAGCAGAGTGTAATAGACAGTAACAGAGTGTAAGAGAGTGTTATAGACAGTAGCAGAGTGTAAGAGACAATAGCAGAGTGTAAGATACAGTAGCAAAGTGTAAGAGACAGTAACAGAGTGTAAGAGACAGTAGCAGAGTGAAAGAGGCAGTAGTAGAGTGTAGTAGAGTGTACCAGAGTGTCACATGGCATATACCGTCCTCTAGGATCACATAGTCCTGAATGATCTCAGTATACTGTGAACGTCTTTGGGGATCTCTTCGCGTAGACATCGTAAACCTGTGTAAGAGACAGTAAAAGAGTATATGAGACAGTAGCGGAGTGTAAGAGAGTGTGACAGAGCATAGGAGACAGTAACAGAGTATAGGAGACGGTAACAGAGTGTAAGAGAGTGTAAGAGACAGTAACAGAGTGTAAGAGACAGTAACAGAGTGTAAGAGACAGCAGCAGAGTGTAAGAGAGTGTAACATAGTGTAAGAGAGTGAAAGAGACAGTAGCAGAGTGTAATAGACAGTAACAGAGTGTAGGAGAGTGTAACAGCGTGTAAGAGAGTGTAACAGAGTGTAAGATAGTGTAAGAGACAGTAACAGAGTGTAGGAGAGTGTAAGAGACAGTAACAGAGTGTAAGAGACAGTAACAGAGTGTAAGAGACAGTAACAGAGTGTAAGAGACAGCAGCAGAGTGTAAGAGAGTGTAACATAGTGTAAGAGAGTGAAAGAGACAGTAGCAGAGTGTAATAGACAGTAACAGAGTGTAGGAGAGTGTCAGAGACAGTAACAGAGTGTAAGAGTCAGCAGCAGAGTGTAAGAGAGTGTAACATAGTGTAAGAGAGTGTAAGAGACAGTAGCAGAGTGTAATAGACAGTAACAGAGTGTAAGAGAGTGTTATAGACAGTAGCAGAGTGTAAGAGACAATAGCAGAGTGTAAGATACAGTAGCAGAGTGTAAGAGACAGTAACAGAGTGTAAAAGACAGTAACAGAGTGTAAGAGACAGTAGCAGAGTGAAAGAGACAGTAGTAGAGTGTAGTAGAGTGTAAGAGAGTGTCACATGGCATATACCGTCCTCTAGGATCACATAGTCCTGAATGATCTCAGTATACTGTGAACGTCTTTGGGGATCTCTTCGCGTAGACCTCGTAAACCTGTGTAAGAGACAGTAAAAGAGTATATGAGACAGTAGTGGAGTGTAAGAAAGTGTAACAGAGTATAGGAGGCAGTAACAGAGTGTAAGAGAGTGTAAGAGACAGTTACAGAGTGTAAGAGAGTGTAACAGAGTGTAACAGAGTGTAAGAGACAGTAACAGAGTGTAAGAGACAGCAGCAGAGTGTAAGAGAGTGTGAGAGACAGTAGCAGAGTGTAATAGACAGTAACAGAGTGTAAGAGAGTGTTATAGACAGTAGCAGAGTGTTATAGACAATAGCAGAGTGTAAGAGACAGTAGCAGAGTGTAATAGACAGCAGCAGAGTGTAAGAGAGTGTAAGAGACAGTAGCAGAGTGTAATAGACAGTAACAGAGTGTAAGAGAGTGTTATAGACAGTAGCAGAGTGTAAGAGACAATAGCAGAGTGTAAGAGACAGTAGCAGAGTGTAACATAGTGTAAGAGAGTGTAAGAGACAGTAGCAGAGTGTAATAGACAGTAACAGAGTGTAAGAGAGTGTTATAGACAGTAGCAGAGTGTAAGAGAGTGTAAGAGACAGTTACAGAGTGTAAGAGAGTGTAACAGAGTGTAAGAGAGTGTAAGAGACAGTAACATAGTGTAGGAGAGTGTAAGAGACAGTAACAGAGTGTAAGAGACAGTAGCAGAGTGTAAGAGAGTGTAAGAGAGTGTTATAGACAGTAGCAGAGTGTAAGGGACAATAGCAGAGTGTAAGAGACAGTAGCAGAGTGTAATAGACTGTAGCAGAGTGTAAAATACTGTAAGAGAGTGTAAGAGACAGTAGCAGAGTGTAATAGACAGTAATAGAGTGTAAGAGAGTGTTATAGACAGTAGCAGAGTTTAAGAGACAGTAACAGAGTGTAAGAGACAGTAAGAGTGTAAGAGGGTGTAAGAGACAGTAGCAGAGTGTAGGAGAGTGTAAGAGAGTATAAGAGACAGTAACAGAGTGTAAAAGACAGCAGCAGAGTGTAAGAGACAGTAACATAGTGTAAGAGAGTGTAACAGAGTGTAAGAGACAGTAACAGAGTGTACGAGAGTGTAGTAGAGTGTAAGAGACAGTAACAGAGCATAAGAGACAGTAACAGAGCATAAGAGACAGAAGCAGAGTGTAAGAGACAGAAACAGAGTGAAAGAGAGAGTAGCAGAGTGTAAGAGACAGTAGCAGAGTGTAAGAGAGTGTAAGAGAAATTAACAGAGTGTAATAGAGTGTAACAGAGTGTAAGAGAGTGTAGGAGACAGTAACAGAGTGTAGGAGAGTGTAAGAGACAGTAACAGAGTGTAAGAGACAGTAACAGAGTGTAAGAGACAGCAGCAGAGTGTAAGAGAGTGTAACATAGTGTAAGAGAGTGAAAGAGACAGTAGCAGAGTGTAATAGACAGTAACAGAGTGTAAGACAGTGTTATAGACAGTAGCAGAGTGTAAGAGACAATAGCAGAGTGTAAGAGACAGTAACAGAGTGTAAGAGACAGTAACAGAGTGTAAGATACAGTAACAGAGTGTATGAGAGTGTAGTAGAGTGTAAGAGACAGTAACAGAGCGTAAGAGATAGTAGCAGAGTGTAAGAGACAGTAGCAGAGTGAAAGAGACAGTAGTAGAGTGTAAGAGACAGTAGCAGAGTGTAAGAGACAGTAACAGAGTGTAAGAGATAGTAGCAGAGTGTAAGAGAGTGTAAGAGACAGTAACAGTGTGTAAGAGGGTGTAACAGCGTGTAAGAGAGTGTAACAGCATGTAAGAGAGTGTAACAGAGTGTAAGGGAGTGTAAGAGACAGTAACAGAGTGTAAGGGGGTGTAAGAGACAGTAGAAGAGTGTAGGAGAGTGTAGGAGAGTGTAAGAGAGTGTAATAGACAGTAACAGAGTGTAAGAGACAGTAACAGAGTGTAAGAGGGTGTAAGAGACAGCAGCAGAGTGCAGCAGAGTGTAAGAGAGTGTAAGAGACAGTAACAGAGTGTAAGAGACAGTAACAGAGTGTAAGAGACAGCAGCAGAGTGTAAGAGAGTGTAACAGAGTGTAAGAGACAGTAACAGAGCGTAAGAGACAGTAGCAGAGTGTAAGAGACAGAAGCAGAGTGAAAGAGAGAGTAGCAGAGTGTAAGAGACAGTAGCAGAGTGTAAGAGAGTGTAATAGACAGTAACAGAGTGTAAGAGAGTGTAACAGCGTGTAAGAGAGTGTAACAGAGTGTAAGAGAGTGTAAGAGACAGTAACAGAGTGTAAGAGACAGTAACAGAGTGTAAGAGACAGCAGCAGAGTGTAAGAGTGTGTAACATAGTGTAAAAGAGTGAAAGAGATAGTAGCAGAGTGTAATAGACAGTAACAGAGTGTAATAGAGTGTAAGAGACAGTAGCAGAGTGTAAGAGACAATAGCAGAGTGTAAGAGACAGTAGCAGAGTGTAATAGACTGTAGCAGAGTGTAACAGAGTGTAAGAGAGTGTAAGAGACAATAGCAGAGTGTAATAGACAGTAACAGAGTGTAAGAGAGTGTTATAGACAGTAGCAGAGTGCAAGAGACAATAGCAGAGTGTAAGAGACAGTAGCAGAGTGTAATAGACAGTAACAGAGTGTAAGAGACAGTAACAGAGTGTAAGAGACAGCAGCAGAGTGTAAGAGTGTAAGAGACAGTAACAGAGTGTAAGAGAGTGTAACAGAGTGTAAGAGACAGTAACAGAGTGTACGAGACTGTAACAGAGTGTACGAGACAGTAACAGAGTGTAAGAGACAGTAACAGAGTATACGAGAGTGTAGTAGAGTGTAAGAGACAGTAACAGAGTATACGAGAGTGTAGTAGAGTGTAAGAGACAGTAACAGAGCGTAAGAGACAGTAGCAGTGTGTAAGAGACAGAAGCAAAGTGAAAGAGAGAGTAGCAGAGTGTAAGAGACAGTAGCAGAGTGTAAGAGACAGTAGCAGAGTGTAAGAGACAGTAACAGAGTGTAAGAGAGTGTAACAGCGTGTAAGAGAGTGTAACAGAGTGTAAGAGACAGTAAGAGAGTGTAACAGAGTGTAAGAGACAGTAACAGAGTGTAGGAGAGTGTAAGAGACAGTAACGGAGTGTAAGAGACAGTAACAGAGTGTAAGAGACAGCAGCAGAGTGTTAGAGAGTGTAACATAGTGTAAGAGAGTGTAAGAGACAGTAGCAGAGTGTAATAGACAGTAACAGAGTGTAATAGAGTGTAAGAGACAGTAGCAGAGTGTAAGAGACAGTAGCAGAGTGTAATAGACTGTAGCAGAGTGTAACAGAGTGTAAGAGAGTGTAAGAGACAATAGCAGAGTGTAATAGACAGTAACAGAGTGTAAGAGAGTGTTATAGACAGTAGCAGAGTGCTAGAGACAATAGCAGAGTGTAAGAGACAGTAGCAGAGTGTAATAGACTGTAACAGAGTGTAACAGAGTGTAAGAGAGTGTAAGAGACAGTAGCGGAGTGTAATAGACAGTAACAGAGTGTAAGAGAGTGTTATAGACAGTAGCAGAGTGTTATAGACAATAGCAGAGTGTAAGAGACAGTAGCAGAGTGTAATTGACAGCAGCAGAGTGTAAGAGAGTGTAAGAGACAGTAGCAGAGTGTAATAGACAGTAACAGAGTGTAAGAGAGTGTTATAGACAGTATCAGAGTGTAAGAGACAATAGCAGAGTGTAAGAGACAGTAGCAGAGTGTAATAGACTGTAGCAGAGTGTAACATAGTGTAAGAGAGTGTAAGAGACAGTAGCAGAGTGTAATAGACAGTAACAGAGTGTAAGATAGTGTTATAGACAGTAGCAGAGTGTAAGAGAGTGTAAGAGACAGTTACAGAGTGTAAGAGAGTGTAACAGAGTGTAAGAGAGTGTAAGAGACAGTAACATAGTGTAGGAGAGTGTAAGAGACAGTAACAGAGTGTAAGAGACAGTAACAGAGTGTAAGAGGGTGTAAGAGACAGTAGCAGAGTGTAGGAGAGTGTAAGAGAGTGTAAGAGACAGTAAGAGTGTAAGAGACAGTAAAAGAGTGTAAGAGACAGCAGCAGAGTGTAAGAGAGTGTAACAGAGTGTAAGAGACAGTAACAGAGCGTAAGAGACAGTAGCAGAGTGTAAGAGACAGAAGCAGAGTGAAAGAGAGAGTAGCAGAGTGTAAGAGACAGTAGCAGAGTGTAAGAGACAGTAGCAGAGTGTAAGAGAGTGTAAGAGACAGTAACAGAGTGTAAGAGAGTGTAACAGCATGTAAGAGAGTGTAACAGAGTGTAAGAGAGTGTAAGAGACAGTAACAGAGTGTAGTAGAGTGTAAGAGACAGTAACAGAGTGTAAGAGACAGTAACAGAGTGTAAGAGACAGCAGCAGGGTGTAAGAGAGTGTAACATAGTGTAAGAGAGTGAAAGAGACAGTAGCAGAGTGTAATAGACAGTAACAGAGTGTAGGAGAGTGTCAGAGACAGTAACAGAGTGTAAGAGTCAGCAGCAGAGTGTAAGAGAGTGTAACATAGTGTAAGAGAGTGTAAGAGACAGTAGCAGAGTGTAATAGACAGTAACAGAGTGTAAGAGAGTGTTATAGACAGTAGCAGAGTGTAAGATACAGTAGCAGAGTGTAAGAGACAGTAACAGAGTGTAAAAGACAGTAACAGAGTGTAAGAGACAGTAGCAGAGTGAAAGAGACAGTAGTAGAGTGTAGTAGAGTGTAAGAGAGTGTCACATGGCATATACCGTCCTCTAGGATCACATAGTCCTGAATGATCTCAGTATACTGTGAACGTCTTTGGGGATCTCTTCGCGTAGACCTCGTAAACCTGTGTAAGAGACAGTAAAAGAGTGTATGAGACAGTAGTGGAGTGTAAGAAAGTGTAACAGAGTATAGGAGACAGTAACAGAGTGTAAGAGAGTGTAAGAGACAGTTACAGAGTGTAAGAGAGTGTAAGAGAGTGTAACAGAGTGTAAGAGACAGTAACAGAGTGTAAGAGACAGCAGCAGAGTGTAAGAGAGTGTAAGAGACAGTAGCAGAGTGTTATAGACAATAGCAGAGTGTAAGAGACAGTAGCAGAGTGTAATAGACAGCAGCAGAGTGTAAGAGAGTGTAAGAGACAGTAGCAGAGTGTAATAGACAGTAACAGAGTGTAAGAGAGTGTTATAGACAGTAGCAGAGTGTAAGAGACAATAGCAGAGTGTAAGAGACAGTAGCAGAGTGTAACATAGTGTAAGAGAGTGTAAGAGACAGTAGCAGAGTGTAATAGACAGTAACAGAGTGTAAGAGAGTGTTATAGACAGTAGCAGAGTGTAAGAGAGTGTAAGAGACAGTTACAGAGTGTAAGAGAGTGTAACAGAGTGTAAGAGAGTGTAAGAGACAGTAACATAGTGTAGGAGAGTGTAAGAGACAGTAACAGAGTGTAAGAGACAGTAGCAGAGTGTAAGAGAGTGTAAGAGAGTGTTATAGACAGTAGCAGAGTGTAAGGGACAATAGCAGAGTGTAAGAGACAGTAGCAGAGTGTAATAGACTGTAGCAGAGTGTAAAATACTGTAAGAGAGTGTAAGAGACAGTAGCAGAGTGTAATAGACAGTAATAGAGTGTAAGAGAGTGTTATAGACAGTAGCAGAGTTTAAGAGACAGTAACAGAGTGTAAGAGGGTGTAAGAGACAGTAGCAGAGTGTAGGAGAGTGTAAGAGAGTATAAGAGACAGTAACAGAGTGTAAAAGACAGCAGCAGAGTGTAAGAGACAGTAACATAGTGTAAGAGAGTGTAACAGAGTGTAAGAGACAGTAACAGAGTGTACGAGAGTGTAGTAGAGTGTAAGAGACAGTAACAGAGCATAAGAGACAGTAACAGAGCATAAGAGACAGAAGCAGAGTGTAAGAGACAGAAACAGAGTGAAAGAGAGAGTAGCAGAGTGTAAGAGACAGTAGCAGAGTGTAAGAGAGTGTAAGAGAAATTAACAGAGTGTAATAGAGTGTAACAGAGTGTAAGAGAGTGTAGGAGACAGTAACAGAGTGTAGGAGAGTGTAAGAGACAGTAACAGAGTGTAAGAGACAGTAACAGAGTGTAAGAGACAGCAGCAGAGTGTAAGAGAGTGTAACATAGTGTAAGAGAGTGAAAGAGACAGTAGCAGAGTGTAATAGACAGTAACAGAGTGTAAGACAGTGTTATAGACAGTAGCAGAGTGTAAGAGACAATAGCAGAGTGTAAGAGACAGTAACAGAGTGTAAGAGACAGTAACAGAGTGTAAGATACAGTAACAGAGTGTATGAGAGTGTAGTAGAGTGTAAGAGACAGTAACAGAGCGTAAGAGATAGTAGCAGAGTGTAAGAGACAGTAGCAGAGTGAAAGAGACAGTAGTAGAGTGTAAGAGACAGTAGCAGAGTGTAAGAGACAGTAACAGAGTGTAAGAGATAGTAGCAGAGTGTAAGAGAGTGTAAGAGACAGTAACAGTGTGTAAGAGGGTGTAACAGCGTGTAAGAGAGTGTAACAGCATGTAAGAGAGTGTAACAGAGTGTAAGGGAGTGTAAGAGACAGTAACAGAGTGTAAGGGGGTGTAAGAGACAGTAGAAGAGTGTAGGAGAGTGTAGGAGAGTGTAAGAGAGTGTAATAGACAGTAACAGAGTGTAAGAGACAGTAACAGAGTGTAAGAGGGTGTAAGAGACAGCAGCAGAGTGCAGCAGAGTGTAAGAGAGTGTAAGAGACAGTAACAGAGTGTAAGAGACAGTAACAGAGTGTAAGAGACAGCAGCAGAGTGTAAGAGAGTGTAACAGAGTGTAAGAGACAGTAACAGAGCGTAAGAGACAGTAGCAGAGTGTAAGAGACAGAAGCAGAGTGAAAGAGAGAGTAGCAGAGTGTAAGAGACAGTAGCAGAGTGTAAGAGAGTGTAATAGACAGTAACAGAGTGTAAGAGAGTGTAACAGCGTGTAAGAGAGTGTAACAGAGTGTAAGAGAGTGTAAGAGACAGTAACAGAGTGTAAGAGACAGTAACAGAGTGTAAGAGACAGCAGCAGAGTGTAAGAGTGTGTAACATAGTGTAAAAGAGTGAAAGAGATAGTAGCAGAGTGTAATAGACAGTAACAGAGTGTAATAGAGTGTAAGAGACAGTAGCAGAGTGTAAGAGACAATAGCAGAGTGTAAGAGACAGTAGCAGAGTGTAATAGACTGTAGCAGAGTGTAACAGAGTGTAAGAGAGTGTAAGAGACAATAGCAGAGTGTAATAGACAGTAACAGAGTGTAAGAGAGTGTTATAGACAGTAGCAGAGTGCAAGAGACAATAGCAGAGTGTAAGAGACAGTAGCAGAGTGTAATAGACAGTAACAGAGTGTAAGAGACAGTAACAGAGTGTAAGAGACAGCAGCAGAGTGTAAGAGTGTAAGAGACAGTAACAGAGTGTAAGAGAGTGTAACAGAGTGTAAGAGACAGTAACAGAGTGTACGAGACTGTAACAGAGTGTACGAGACAGTAACAGAGTGTAAGAGACAGTAACAGAGTATACGAGAGTGTAGTAGAGTGTAAGAGACAGTAACAGAGTATACGAGAGTGTAGTAGAGTGTAAGAGACAGTAACAGAGCGTAAGAGACAGTAGCAGTGTGTAAGAGACAGAAGCAAAGTGAAAGAGAGAGTAGCAGAGTGTAAGAGACAGTAGCAGAGTGTAAGAGACAGTAGCAGAGTGTAAGAGACAGTAACAGAGTGTAAGAGAGTGTAACAGCGTGTAAGAGAGTGTAACAGAGTGTAAGAGACAGTAAGAGAGTGTAACAGAGTGTAAGAGACAGTAACAGAGTGTAGGAGAGTGTAAGAGACAGTAACGGAGTGTAAGAGACAGTAACAGAGTGTAAGAGACAGCAGCAGAGTGTTAGAGAGTGTAACATAGTGTAAGAGAGTGTAAGAGACAGTAGCAGAGTGTAATAGACAGTAACAGAGTGTAATAGAGTGTAAGAGACAGTAGCAGAGTGTAAGAGACAGTAGCAGAGTGTAATAGACTGTAGCAGAGTGTAACAGAGTGTAAGAGAGTGTAAGAGACAATAGCAGAGTGTAATAGACAGTAACAGAGTGTAAGAGAGTGTTATAGACAGTAGCAGAGTGCAAGAGACAATAGCAGAGTGTAAGAGACAGTAGCAGAGTGTAATAGACTGTAACAGAGTGTAACAGAGTGTAAGAGAGTGTAAGAGACAGTAGCGGAGTGTAATAGACAGTAACAGAGTGTAAGAGAGTGTTATAGACAGTAGCAGAGTGTTATAGACAATAGCAGAGTGTAAGAGACAGTAGCAGAGTGTAATTGACAGCAGCAGAGTGTAAGAGAGTGTAAGAGACAGTAGCAGAGTGCAATAGACAGTAACAGAGTGTAAGAGAGTGTTATAGACAGTATCAGAGTGTAAGAGACAATAGCAGAGTGTAAGAGACAGTAGCAGAGTGTAATAGACTGTAGCAGAGTGTAACATAGTGTAAGAGAGTGTAAGAGACAGTAGCAGAGTGTAATAGACAGTAACAGAGTGTAAGATAGTGTTATAGACAGTAGCAGAGTGTAAGAGAGTGTAAGAGACAGTTACAGAGTGTAAGAGAGTGTAACAGAGTGTAAGAGAGTGTAAGAGACAGTAACATAGTGTAGGAGAGTGTAAGAGACAGTAACAGAGTGTAAGAGACAGTAACAGAGTGTAAGAGGGTGTAAGAGACAGTAGCAGAGTGTAGGAGAGTGTAAGAGAGTGTAAGAGACAGTAAGAGTGTAAGAGACAGTAAAAGAGTGTAAGAGACAGCAGCAGAGTGTAAGAGAGTGTAACAGAGTGTAAGAGACAGTAACAGAGCGTAAGAGACAGTAGCAGAGTGTAAGAGACAGAAGCAGAGTGAAAGAGAGAGTAGCAGAGTGTAAGAGACAGTAGCAGAGTGTAAGAGACAGTAGCAGAGTGTAAGAGAGTGTAAGAGACAGTAACAGAGTGTAAGAGAGTGTAACAGCATGTAAGAGAGTGTAACAGAGTGTAAGAGAGTGTAAGAGACAGTAACAGAGTGTAGTAGAGTGTAAGAGACAGTAACAGAGTGTAAGAGACAGTAACAGAGTGTAAGAGACAGCAGCAGGGTGTAAGAGAGTGTAACATAGTGTAAGAGAGTGAAAGAGACAGTAGCAGAGTGTAATAGACAGTAACAGAGTGTAGGAGAGTGTCAGAGACAGTAACAGAGTGTAAGAGTCAGCAGCAGAGTGTAAGAGAGTGTAACATAGTGTAAGAGAGTGTAAGAGACAGTAGCAGAGTGTAATAGACAGTAACAGAGTGTAAGAGAGTGTTATAGACAGTAGCAGAGTGTAAGATACAGTAGCAGAGTGTAAGAGACAGTAACAGAGTGTAAAAGACAGTAACAGAGTGTAAGAGACAGTAGCAGAGTGAAAGAGACAGTAGTAGAGTGTAGTAGAGTGTAAGAGAGTGTCACATGGCATATACCGTCCTCTAGGATCACATAGTCCTGAATGATCTCAGTATACTGTGAACGTCTTTGGGGATCTCTTCGCGTAGACCTCGTAAACCTGTGTAAGAGACAGTAAAAGAGTGTATGAGACAGTAGTGGAGTGTAAGAAAGTGTAACAGAGTATAGGAGACAGTAACAGAGTGTAAGAGAGTGTAAGAGACAGTTACAGAGTGTAAGAGAGTGTAAGAGAGTGTAACAGAGTGTAAGAGACAGTAACAGAGTGTAAGAGACAGCAGCAGAGTGTAAGAGAGTGTAAGAGACAGTAGCAGAGTGTTATAGACAATAGCAGAGTGTAAGAGACAGTAGCAGAGTGTAATAGACAGCAGCAGAGTGTAAGAGAGTGTAAGAGACAGTAGCAGAGTGTAATAGACAGTAACAGAGTGTAAGAGAGTGTTATAGACAGTAGCAGAGTGTAAGAGACAATAGCAGAGTGTAAGAGACAGTAGCAGAGTGTAACATAGTGTAAGAGAGTGTAAGAGACAGTAGCAGAGTGTAATAGACAGTAACAGAGTGTAAGAGAGTGTTATAGACAGTAGCAGAGTGTAAGAGAGTGTAAGAGACAGTTACAGAGTGTAAGAGAGTGTAACAGAGTGTAAGAGAGTGTAAGAGAGTGTAAGAGACAGTAACATAGTGTAGGAGAGTGTAAGAGACAGTAACAGAGTGTAAGAGACAGTAGCAGAGTGTAAGAGAGTGTAAGAGAGTGTTATAGACAGTAGCAGAGTGTAAGGGACAATAGCAGAGTGTAAGAGACAGTAGCAGAGTGTAATAGACTGTAGCAGAGTGTAAAATACTGTAAGAGAGTGTAAGAGACAGTAGCAGAGTGTAATAGACAGTAATAGAGTGTAAGAGAGTGTTATAGACAGTAGCAGAGTTTAAGAGACAGTAACAGAGTGTAAGAGGGTGTAAGAGACAGTAGCAGAGTGTAGGAGAGTGTAAGAGAGTATAAGAGACAGTAACAGAGTGTAAAAGACAGCAGCAGAGTGTAAGAGACAGTAACATAGTGTAAGAGAGTGTAACAGAGTGTAAGAGACAGTAACAGAGTGTACGAGAGTGTAGTAGAGTGTAAGAGACAGTAACAGAGCATAAGAGACAGTAACAGAGCATAAGAGACAGAAGCAGAGTGTAAGAGACAGAAACAGAGTGAAAGAGAGAGTAGCAGAGTGTAAGAGACAGTAGCAGAGTGTAAGAGAGTGTAAGAGAAATTAACAGAGTGTAATAGAGTGTAACAGAGTGTAGGAGAGTGTAGGAGACAGTAACAGAGTGTAGGAGAGTGTAAGAGACAGTAACAGAGTGTAAGAGACAGTAACAGAGTGTAAGAGACAGCAGCAGAGTGTAAGAGAGTGTAACATAGTGTAAGAGAGTGAAAGAGACAGTAGCAGAGTGTAATAGACAGTAACAGAGTGTAAGACAGTGTTATAGACAGTAGCAGAGTGTAAGAGACAATAGCAGAGTGTAAGAGACAGTAACAGAGTGTAAGAGACAGTAACAGAGTGTAAGATACAGTAACAGAGTGTATGAGAGTGTAGTAGAGTGTAAGAGACAGTAACAGAGCGTAAGAGATAGTAGCAGAGTGTAAGAGACAGTAGCAGAGTGAAAGAGACAGTAGTAGAGTGTAAGACAGTAGCAGAGTGTAAGAGACAGTAACAGAGTGTAAGAGATAGTAGCAGAGTGTAAGAGAGTGTAAGAGACAGTAACAGTGTGTAAGAGGGTGTAACAGCGTGTAAGAGAGTGTAACAGCATGTAAGAGAGTGTAACAGAGTGTAAGGGAGTGTAAGAGACAGTAACAGAGTGTAAGGGGGTGTAAGAGACAGTAGAAGAGTGTAGGAGAGTGTAGGAGAGTGTAAGAGAGTGTAATAGACAGTAACAGAGTGTAAGAGACAGTAACAGAGTGTAAGAGGGTGTAAGAGACAGCAGCAGAGTGCAGCAGAGTGTAAGAGAGTGTAAGAGACAGTAACAGAGTGTAAGAGAGTGTAACAGAGTGTAAGAGACAGTAACAGAGTGTACGAGACAGTAACAGAGTGTAAGAGACAGTAACAGAGTGTAAGAGACAGTAACAGAGTATACGAGAGTGTAGTAGAGTGTAAGAGACAGTAACAGAGCGTAAGAGACAGTAGCAGTGTGTAAGAGACAGAAGCAAAGTGAAAGAGAGAGTAGCAGAGTGTAAGAGACAGTAGCAGAGTGTAAGAGACAGTAGCAGAGTGTAAGAGAGTGTAAGAGACAGTAACAGAGTGTAAGAGAGTGTAACAGCGTGTAAGAGAGTGTAACAGAGTGTAAGAGACAGTAAGAGAGTGTAACAGAGTGTAAGAGACAGTAACAGAGTGTAGGAGAGTGTAAGAGACAGTAACGGAGTGTAAGAGACAGTAACAGTGTGTAAGAGACAGCAGCAGAGTGTAAGAGAGTGTAACATAGTGTAAGAGAGTGTAAGAGACAGTAGCAGAGTGTAATAGACAGTAACAGAGTGTAACAGACAGTAGCAGAGTATAAGAGACAATAGCAGAGTGTAAGAGACAGTAGCAGAGTGTAATAGACAGCAGCAGAGTGTAAGAGAGTGTAAGAGACAGTAGCAGAGTGTAATAGACAGTAACAGAGTGTAAGAGAGTGTTATAGACAGTAGCAGAGTGTAAGAGACAATAGCAGAGTGTAAGAGACAGTAGCAGAGTGTAATAGACTGTAGCAGAGTGTAACATAGTGTAAGAGAGTGTAAGAGACAGTAGCAGAGTGTAATAGACAGTAACAGAGTGTAAGAGAGTGTTATAGACAGTAGCAGAGTTTAAGAGAGTGTAAGAGACAGTTACAGAGTGTAAGAGAGTGTAACAGAGTGTAAGAGAGTGTAAGAGACAGTAACATAGTGTAGGAGAGTGTAAGAGACAGTAACAGAGTGTAAGAGACAGTAGCAGAGTGTAAGAGAGTGTAAGAGAGTGTTATAGACAGTAGCAGAGTGTAAGGGACAATAGCAGAGTGTAAGAGACAGTAGCAGAGTGTAATAGACTGTAGCAGAGTGTAAAATAGTGTAAGAGAGTGTAAGAGACAGTAGCAGAGTGTAATAGACAGTAATAGAGTGTAAGAGAGTGTTATAGACAGTAGCAGAGTTTAAGAGACAGTAACAGAGTGTAAGAGACAGTAAGAGTGTAAGAGGGTGTAAGAGACAGTAGCAGAGTGTAGGAGAGTGTAAGAGAGTGTAAGAGACAGTAACAGAGTGTAAGAGACAGCAGCAGAGTGTAAGAGACAGTAACAGAGTGTAAGAGACAGTAACAGAGTGTACGAGAGTGTAGTAGAGTGTAAGAGACAGTAACAGAGCATAAGATACAGTAACAGAGCATAAGAGACAGAAGCAGAGTGTAAGAGACAGAAACAGAGTGAAAGAGAGAGTAGCAGAGTGTAAGAGACAGTAGCAGAGTGTAAGAGAGTGTAAGAGACAGTAACAGAGTGTAAGAGAGTGTAACAGCATGTAAGAGAGTGTAACAGAGTGTAAGAGAGTGTAAGAGACAGTAACAGAGTGTAGTAGAGTGTAAGAGACAGTAACAGAGTGTAAGAGACAGTAACAGAGTGTAAGAGACAGCAGCAGAGTGTAAGAGAGTGTAACATAGTGTAAGAGAGTGAAAGAGACAGTAGCAGAGTGTAATAGACAGTAACAGAGTGTAAGAGAGTGTTATAGACAGTAGCAGAGTGTAAGAGACAATAGCAGAGTGTAAGATACAGTAGCAAAGTGTAAGAGACAGTAACAGAGTGTAAGAGACAGTAGCAGAGTGAAAGAGGCAGTAGTAGAGTGTAGTAGAGTGTACCAGAGTGTCACATGGCATATACCGTCCTCTAGGATCACATAGTCCTGAATGATCTCAGTATACTGTGAACGTCTTTGGGGATCTCTTCGCGTAGACATCGTAAACCTGTGTAAGAGACAGTAAAAGAGTATATGAGACAGTAGCGGAGTGTAAGAGAGTGTGACAGAGCATAGGAGACAGTAACAGAGTATAGGAGACGGTAACAGAGTGTAAGAGAGTGTAAGAGACAGTTACAGAGTGTAAGAGAGTGTAACATAGTGTAAGAGACAGTAACAGAGTGTAAGAGACAGTAGCAGAGTGTAATAGACTGTAGCAGAGTGTAACATAGTGTAAGAGAGTGTAAGAGACAATAGCAGAGTGTAATAGACAGTAACAGAGTGTAAGAGAGTGTTATAGACAGTAGCAGAGTGTAAGAGACAATAGCAGAGTGTAATAGAGTGTAGCAGAGTGTAATAGAGTGTAGCAGAGTGTAAGAGAGTGTAAGAGACAGTAGCAGAGTGTAATAGACAGTAACAGAGTGTAAGAGAGTGTTATAGACAGTTGCAGAGTGTAAGAGACAATAGCAGAGTGTAAGATACAGTAGAAGAGTGTAAGAGACTGTAACAGAGTGTAAGAGACAGTAACAGAGTGTAAGAGACAGTAACAGAGTGTAAGAGACAGTAACAGAGTGTAAGAGACAGTAGCAGAGTGAAGGAGACATTAGTAGAGTGTAGTAGAGTGTAAGAGAGTGTCACATGGCATACACCGTCCTCTAGGACCACATGGTCCCGAATGATCTCAGTATACTGTGAACGTCTTTGGGTATCTCTTCGCGTAGACATCGTAAACCTGTGTAAGAGACAGTAACAGAGTATATGAGACAGCAGCAGAGTGTAAGAGAGTGTAACATAGTGTAAGACAGTGTAAGAGACAGTAGCAGAGTGAAAGAGACAGTAGCAGAGTGTAAGATACAGTAGCAGAGTGTAAGAGACAGTAACAGAGTGTAAGAGACAGTAGCAGAGTGAAAGAGACAGTAGTAGAGTGTAGTAGAGTGTAAGAGAGCGTCACATGGCATATACCGTCCTCTAGGATCACATAGTCCCGAATGATCTCAGTATACTGTGAACGTCTTTGGGGATCTCTTCGCGTAGACATTGTAAACCTGTGTAAGAGACAGTAGCAGAGAGTAAGAGACAGTAACAGAGTACATGAGACAGTAACAGAGTATATGAGACAGTAGCAGAGTGTAAGAGAGTGTAACAGAGTATAGGAGACAGTAACAGAGTATAGGTGTCACGAACTGAGGACACAGGTTGATAAGGAGCCCAGGTGCAGGGGATACGAGGGGCTCTGTCTGTACCCCACGATGCATGATGGCTTGAGGTCGGTACAGACAGGCGTCGGAAATAAACCACAGACAGAAGATCAGGATCAAGAGTTGTATTGTATATGGTGGTACAACAATATTTACAGAGAAATTCACTCGACAGGAAGCCCACTTGCGGGGCACACGGCAGGAAGCCCACTTGCGGGGCACACGGCTGGAAGCCCACTTGCGGGGCACACGGCTGGAAGCCCACTTGCGGGGCACACGGCTGGAAGCCCACTTGCGGGGCACACGGCTGGAAGCCCAATTGCGGGGCACACGGCTGGAAGCCCACTTGCGGGGCACACGGCAGGAAGCCCAATTGCAGGGCACACGGCAGGAAGCCCAATTGCAGGGCACACGGCAGGAAGCCCAATTGCAGGGCACACGGCAGGAAGCCCAATTGCAGGGCACACGGCACGACTAGAAGCCCTCTTCCAGGGCACACGGCACAGGTAGAAGCCCTCTTCCAGGGCACACGGCAGGTTGCCCACTTGCAGGGCACACGGCAGGTTGCCCACTTGCAGGGCACTCAACCAGGGTAGTCCGCTAGTGGGCAGTCATCCTGGGAGTCGCGATGCAGGGCACTCCTCTTGGGAGTCCACTAGTGGGGCGCTGGCCGCAACTCAGGAACACGGCAGGTTGCCCACTTGCAGGGCACACGTCAGGTTGCCCACTTGCAGGGTACTCTACTTGGGAGTCCACTTAGTGGGGCGCAGGCCGCAACTCAGGAACATGGCAGGTTGCCCACTTGCAGGGCACACGGCAGGTTGCCCACTTGCAGGGCACTCAGCTTTGGAGTCCACTTAGTGGGGCGCTGGCCGCAACTCAGGAACACGGCAGGTTTCTGGAACAAGGCAGGTTTCTGGAACAAGGCAGGTTCTGGAACAAGATAGGTTCTGGAACAAGGCAGGTTCTGGAACAAGGCAGGTTCTGGAACAAGGCAGGTTCTGGAACAAGGCAGGTACTGGAACAAGGCAGGAACCAAACAGGTAGTCCTCAAACGTTAATGTCAAGGCCCATGAGATCAACTGCAGCTGGACCTGATAATTAGTCTGAGAGGTTCTGAATGGCAAGGGCGGCCACTACTGGCTGGAAACATGAAATAAATAAGGCAAAGTATAAACAAGTCCAGCCAGCGCATGGTGAAGCGTTACAATAGGAGACAGTAACAGAGTGTAAGAGAGTGTAAGAGACAGTTACAGAGGGTAAGAGAGTGTAACCGAGTGTAAGAGACAGTAACAGAGTGTAAGAGACAGCAGCAGGGTGTAAGAGAGTGTAAGAGACAGTAGCAGAGTGTAATAGACAGTAACAGAGTGTAATAGACTGTAGCAGAGTGTAACATAGTGTAAGAGAGTGTAAGAGACAGTAGCAGAGTGTAATAGACAGTAACAGAGTGTAAGAGAGTGTTATAGACAGTAGCAGAGTGTAGGAGAGTGTAAGAGAGTGTCACATGGCATATATCGTCCTCTAGGATCACATAGTCCTGAATGATCTCAGTATACTGTGAACGTCTTTGGGGATCTCTTCGCGTAGACATCGTAAAACTGTGTAAGAGACAGTAGCAGAGAGTAAGAGATGGTAACAGAGTATGTGAGACAGTAGCAGAGTGTAAGAGAGTGTAACAGAGTATAGGAGAAAGTAACAGAGTGTAAGAGAATGTAAGAGACAGTAACAGAGTGTAAGAGAGTGTAACATGGTGTAAGAGACAGTAACAGAGTATAGGAGACAGTAACAGAGTGTAAGAGACAGTAACAGAGTGTACGAGACAGTAACATAATGTAAGATACAGTAACAGAGTGTATGACAGTGTAGTACAGTGTAAGACACAGTAACAGAGCATAAGAGATAGTAGCAGAGTGTAAGAGACAGTAGCAGAGTGAAAGAGACAGTAGCAGAGTGTTAGAGACAGTAGCAGAGTGTAAGAAACAGTAACAGAGTGTAAGAGACAGTAACAGTGTGTAAGAGGGTGTAACAGCGTGTAAGAGAGTGTAACAGCGTGTAAGAGAGTGTAACAGAGTGTAAGAGAGTGTAACAGACAGTAACAGAGTGTAAGACAGTGTAAGAGACAGTAGCAGAGTGTAGGAGAGTGTAAGAGAGTGTAAGAGAGTGTTATAGACAGTAGCAGAGTGTAAGGGACAATAGCAGAGTGTAAGAGACAGTAGCAGAGTGTAATAGACTGTAGCAGAGTGTAACATAGTGTAAGAGAGTGTAATAGACAGTAACAGAGTGTAAGAGAGTGTTATAGACAGTAGCAGAGTTTAAGAGACAGTAACAGAGTGTAAGAGACAGTAACAGAGTGTAAGAGGGTGTAAGAGACAGTAGCAGAGTGTAGGAGAGTGTAAGAGAGTGTAAGAGAGTGTAACATAGTGTAAGAGAGTGTAAGAGAGTGTAAGAGACAGTAACATAGTGTAAGAGACAGCAGCAGAGTGTAAGAGAGTGTAAGAGACAGTAACAGAGTGTAAGAGAGTGTAACAGAGTGTAAGAGACAGTAACAGAGTGTACGAGACAGTAACAGTGTAAGAGACAGTAACAGAGTGTACGAGAGTGTAGTAGAGTGTAAGAGATAGTAACAGAGCGTAAGAGACAGTAGCAGAGTGTAAGAGAAGAAGCAGAGTGAAAGAGAGAGTAGCAGAGTGCAAGAGACAGTAGCAGAGTGTAAGAGACAGTAGCAGAGTGTAAGAGAGTGTAAGAGACAGTAACAGAGTGTAAGAGAGTGTAACAGCGTATAAGAGAGTGTAACAGAGTGTAACAGAGTGTAAGAGAGTGTAAGAGAGTGTAAGAGAGTGTAAGAGACAGTAACATAGTGTAAGAGACAGTAACAGAGTGTAAGAGACAGCAGCAGAGTGTAAGAGAGTGTAACATAGTGTAAGAGAGTGTAAGACACAGTAGCAGAGTGTAATAGACAGTAACAGAGTGTAAGAGAGTGCTATAGACAGTAGCAGAGAGTAAGAGACAATAGTAGAGTGTAAGAGACAGTAGCAGAGTGTAATAGACTGTAGCAGAGTGTAACAGAGTGTAAGAGAGTGTAAGAGACAGTAGCAGAGTGTAATAGACAGTAACAGAGTGTACGAGAGTGTTATAGACAGTAGCAGGGTGTAAGAGACAATAGCAGAGTGTAAGATACAGTAGCAGAGTGTAAGAGACAGTAACAGAGTGTAAGAGACAGTAGCAGAGTGAAAGAGAATGTAAGAGACAGTAACAGAGTGTAAGAGAGTGTAACAGGGTGTAAGAGACAGTAACAGAGTGTAAGAGGGTGTAAGAGACAGTAGCAGAGTGTAGGAGAGTGTAAGAGAGTGTAAGAGACAGTAACAGAGTGTAAGAGACAGTAACAGAGTATATGAGACAGCAGCAGAGTGTAAGAGAGTGTAACAGAGTGTAACAGAGTGTAAGAGAGTGTAAGAGACAGTAGCAGAGTGTAATAGACAGTAACAGAGTGTACGAGAGTGTTATAGACAGTAGCAGGGTGTAAGAGACAATAGCAGAGTGTAAGATACAGTAGCAGAGTGTAAGAGACAGTAACAGAGTGTAAGAGACAGTAGCAGAGTGAAAGAGAATGTAAGAGACAGTAACAGAGTGTAAGAGAGTGTAACAGGGTGTAAGAGACAGTAACAGAGTGTAAGAGGGTGTAAGAGACAGTAGCAGAGTGTAGGAGAGTGTAGTAGAGTGTAAGAGAGTGTAACAGAGTATAGGAGACAGTAACAGAGTATAGGAGACAGTAACAGAGTGTAAGAGAATGTAAGAGACAGTAACAGAGTGTAAGAGAGTGTAACAGGGTGTAAGAGACAGTAACAGAGTGTAAGAGGGTGTAAGAGACAGTAGCAGAGTGTAGGAGAGTGTAAGAGAGTGTAAGAGACAGTAACAGAGTGTAAGAGACAGTAACAGAGTATATGAGACAGCAGCAGAGTGTAAGAGAGTGTAACAGAGTATAGGAGACAGTAACAGAGTGTAAGAGAATGTAAGAGACAGTAACAGAGTGTAAGAGAGTGTAACAGGGTGTAAGACAGTAACAGAGTATAGGAGACAGTAACAGAGTGTAAGAGACAGTAACAGAGTGTACGAGACAGTAACATAGTGTAAGATACAGTAGCAGAGTGTAAGAGACAGTAGCAGAGTGTAAGAGACAGTAGCAGAGTGAAAGAGACAGTAGCAGAGTGTAAGAGACAGTAGCAGAGTGTAAGAGAGTGTAAGAGACAGTAACAGTGTGTAAGAGGGTGTAACAGTGTGTAAGAGGGTGTAACAGCGTGTAAGAGAGTGTAACAGAGTGTAAGAGAGTGTAAGAGACAGTAACAGAGTGTGAGAGGGTGTAAGAGACAGTAGCAGAGTGTAGGAGAGTGTAAGAGAGTGTAAGAGAATGTAAGAGAGTGTAAGAGAGTGTAAGAGAGTGTAAGAGACAGTAACAGAGTGTAAGAGACAGTAACAGAGTGTAAGCGACATCAGCAGAGTGTAAGAGAGTGTAAGAGACAGTAACAGAGTGTAAGAGAGTGTAACAGAGTTTAAGAGACAGTAACATAGTGTACGAGACAGTAACAGAGTGTAAGAGACAGTAACAGAGTGTACGAGAGTGTAGTAGAGTGTACGAGACAGTAACAGAGCGTAAGAGACAGTAGCAGAGTGTAAGAGACAGAAGCAGAGTGAAAGAGACAGCAGCAGAGTGTAAGAGAGTGTAACATAGTGTAAGAGAGTGTAAGAGACAGTAGCAGAGTGTAATAGACAGTAACAGAGTGTAAGAGAGTGTTATAGACAGTAGCAGAGTGTAAGAGACAATAGCAGAGTGTAAGATACAGTAGCAGAGTGTAAGAGACAGTAACAGAGTATAAGAGACAGTAACAGAGTGTAAGAGACAGTAGCAGAGTGAAATAGACAGTAGTAGAGTGTAGTAGAGTGTAAGAGAGTGTCACATGGCATATACCGTCCTCTTGGACCACCTAGTCCCGAATGATCTCAGTATACTCTGAGCGTTTTTGGGGATCTCTTTGCGTAGACATCGTAAACCTGTGTAAGAGACAGTAACAGAGTATATGAGACAGTAAAAGAGTGTAAGAGACAGCAGCAGAGTGTAAGAGAGTGTACGAGACAGTAGCAGAGTGTAATAGACAGCAACAGAGTGTAAGAGAGTGTTATAGACAGTAGCAGAGTGTAAGAGACAATAGCAGAGTGTAAGAGACAGTAACAGAGTGTAAGAGACAGTAACAGAGTGTAAGAGGGTGTAAGAGACAGTAGCAGAGTGTAAGAGAGTGTAAGAGACAGTAACAGACTGTACGAGACAGTAGCAGAGTGTAAGAGACAGCAGCAGAGTGTAAGAGAGTGGAAGAGACAGTAACAGACTGTACGAGACAGTAACAGAGTGTAAGAGACAGTAACAGAGTGTAGGAGACAGTAACAGAGTGTAGGAGACAGTAACAGAGTGTAGGAGACAGTAACAGAGCGTAAGAGACAGTAGCAGAGTGTTAGAGACAGAAGCAGAGTGAAAGAGAGAGTAGCAGAGTGTAAGAGACAGTAGCAGAGTGTAAGAGAGTGTAAGAGACAGTAACAGAGTGTAAGAGAGTGTAACAGCATGTAAGAGAGTGTAACAGAGTGTAAGAGAGTGTAAGAGACAGTAACAGAGTGTAGGAGAGTGTAAGAGACAGTAACAGAGTGTAGGAGAGTGTAAGAGACAGCAGCAGAGTTTAAGAGAGTGTAACATAGTGTAAGAGAGTGTAAGAGACAGTAGCAGAGTGTAATAGACAGTAAAAGAGTGTAAGAGAGTGTTATATACAGTAGCAGAGTGTAGGAGAGTGTAAGAGACAGTAACAGAGTGCAAGAGACAGTAGCAGAGTGTAAGAGAGTGTAACATAGTTTAAGAGAGTGTAAGAGACAGTAAAAGAGTGTAAGACACAGCAGCAGAGTGTAAGAGAGTGTAACATAGTGTAAGAGAGTGTAAGAGACAGTAGCAGAGTGTAATAGACAGTCACAGAGTGTAAGAGAGTGTTATAGACAGTAGCAGAGTGTAAGAGACAGTAACAGAGTGTAAGAGACAGTAACAGAGTGTAAGAGACAGGAGCAGAGTGAAAGAGACAGTAGTTGAGTGTAGTAGAGTGTCAGAGAGTGTCACATGGCATATACCTTCCTCTAGGATCACATAGTCCCGAATAATCTCAGTATACTGTGAACGTCTTTGGGGATCTCTTCGCGTAGACATCGTAAACCTGTGTAAGAGACAGTAACAGAGTATATGAGACAGTAGCAGAGTGTAAGAGAGTGTAACAGAGTGTAAGAGACAGTAACAGAGTGTAAGAGGGTGTAAGAGACAGTAGCAGAGTGTAAGAGAGTGTAAGAGAGTGTAAGAGACAGTAACAGAGTGTAAGAGACAGCAGCAGAGTGTAAGAGAGTGTAAGAGACAGTAGCAGAGTGTAATAGACAGTAACAGAGTGTAAGAGAGTGTTATAGACAGTAGCAGAGTGTTATAGACAATAGCAGAGTGTAAGAGACAGTAGCAGAGTGTAATAGACAGCAGCAGAGTGTAAGAGAGTGTAAGAGACAGTAGCAGAGTGTAATAGACAGTAACAGAGTGTAAGAGAGTGTTATAGACAGTAGCAGAGTGTTATAGACAATAGCAGAGTGTAAGAGACAGTAGCAGAGTGTAATAGACAGCAGCAGAGTGTAAGAGAGTGTAAGAGACAGTAGCAGAGTGTAATAGACAGTAACAGAGTGTAAGAGAGTGTTATAGACAGTATCAGAGTGTAAGAGACAATAGCAGAGTGTAAGAGACAGTAGCAGAGTGTAATAGACTGTAGCAGAGTGTAACATAGTGTAAGAGAGTGTAAGAGACAGTAGCAGAGTGTAATAGACAGTAACAGAGTGTAAGAGAGTGTTATAGACAGTAGCAGAGTGCAAGAGAGTGTAAGAGACAGTTACAGAGTGTAAGAGAGTGTAACAGAGTGTAAGAGAGTGTAAGAGACAGTAACATAGTGTAGGAGAGTGTAAGAGACAGTAACAGAGTGTAAGAGACAGTAACAGAGTGTAAGAGGGTGTAAGAGACAGTAGCAGAGTGTAGGAGAGTGTAAGAGAGTGTAAGAGACAGTAAGAGTGTAAGAGACAGCAGCCGAGTGTAAGAGAGTGTAACAGAGTGTAAGAGACAGTAACAGAGCGTAAGAGACAGTAGCAGAGTGTAAGAGACAGAAGCAGAGTGAAAGAGAGAGTAGCAGAGTGTAAGAGACAGTAGCAGAGTGTAAGAGACAGTAGCAGAGTGTAAGAGAGTGTAAGAGACAGTAACAGAGTGTAAGAGAGTGTAACAGCATGTAAGAGAGTGTAACAGAGTGTAAGAGAGTGTAAGAGACAGTAACAGAGTGTAGTAGAGTGTAAGAGACAGTAACAGAGTGTAAGAGACAGTAACAGAGTGTAAGAGACAGCAGCAGAGTGTAAGAGAGTGTAACATAGTGTAAGAGAGTGAAAGAGACAGTAGCAGAGTGTAATAGACAGTAACAGAGTGTAAGAGAGTGTTATAGACAGTAGCAGAGTGTAAGAGACAATATCAGAGTGTAAGAGACAGTAGCAGAGTGTAATAGACTGTAGCAGAGTGTAACATAGTGTAAGAGAGTGTAAGAGACAGTAGCAGAGTGTAATAGACAGTAACAGAGTGTAAGAGAGTGTTATAGACAGTAGCAGAGTGTAAGAGACAATAGCAGAGTGTAAGAGACAGTAGCAGAGTGTAATAGACTGTAGCAGAGTGTAACAGTGTAAGAGAGTGTAAGAGACAGTAGCAGAGTGTAATAGACATTAACAGAGTGTAAGAGAGTGTTATAGACAGTAGCAGAGTTTAAGAGACAGTAACAGAGTGTAAGAGGGTGTAAGAGACAGTAGCAGAGTGTAGGAGGGTGTAAGAGACAGTAGCAGAGTGTAGGAGAGTGTAAGAGAGTGTAAGAGACAGTAACAGAGTGTAAGAGACAGTAACAGAGTGTAAGAGACAGCAGCAGAGTGTAAGAGAGTGTAACAGAGTGTAAGAGACAGTAACAGAGCGTAAGAGACAGTAGCAGAGTGTAAGAGACAGAAGCAGAGTGAAAGAGAGAGTAGCAGAGTGTAAGAGACAGTAGCAGAGAGTAAGAGACAGTAGCAGAGTGTAAGAGAGTGTAATAGACAGTAACAGAGTGTAAGAGAGTGTAACAGCATGTAAGAGAGTGTAACAGAGTGTAAGAGAGTGTAAGAGACAGTAACAGAGTGTAAGAGACAGTAACAGAGTGTAAGAGACAGCAGCAGAGTGTAAGAGTGTGTAACATAGTGTAAGAGAGTGAAAGAGATAGTAGCAGAGTGTAATAGACAGTAACAGAGTGTAATAGAGTGTAAGAGACAGTAGCAGAGTGTAAGAGACAATAGCAGAGTGTAAGAGACAGTAGCAGAGTGTAATAGACTGTAGCAGAGTGTAACAGAGTGTAAGAGAGTGTAAGAGACAATAGCAGAGTGTAATAGACAGTAACAGAGTGTAAGAGAGTGTTATAGACAGTAGCAGAGTGCAAGAGACAATAGCAGAGTGTAAGAGACAGTAGCAGAGTGTAATATACAGTAACAGAGTGTAAGAGACAGTAACAGAGTGTAAGAGACAGCAGCAGAGTGTAAGAGTGTAAGAGACAGTAACAGAGTGTAAGAGAGTGTAACAGAGTGTAAGAGACAGTAACAGAGTGTACGAGACAGTAACAGAGTGTACGAGACAGTAACAGAGTGTACGAGACAGTAACAGAGTGTAAGAGACAGTAACAGAGTATACGAGAGTGTAGTAGAGTGTAAGAGACAGTAACACAGCGTAAGAGACAGTAGCAGTGTGTAAGAGACAGAAGCAAAGTGAAAGAGAGAGTAGCAGAGTGTAAGAGACAGTAGCAGAGTGTAAGAGACAGTAGCAGAGTGTAAGAGTGTAAGAGACAGTAACAGAGTGTAAGAGAGTGTAACAGCGTGTAAGAGAGTGTAACAGAGTGTAAGAGACAGTAAGAGAGTGTAACAGAGTGTAAGAGACAGTAACAGAGTGTAGGAGAGTGTAAGAGACAGTAACGGAGTGTAAGAGACAGTAACAGAGTGTAAGAGACAGCAGCAGAGTGTTAGAGAGTGTAACATAGTGTAAGAGAGTGTAAGAGACAGTAGCAGAGTGTAATAGACAGTAACAGAGTGTAATAGAGTGTAAGAGACAGTAGCAGAGTGTAAGAGACAGTAGCAGAGTGTAATAGACTGTAGCAGAGTGTAACAGAGTGTAAGAGAGTGTAAGAGACAATAGCAGAGTGTAATAGACAGTAACAGAGTGTAAGAGAGTGTTATAGACAGTAGCAGAGTGCAAGAGACAATAGCAGAGTGTAAGAGACAGTAGCAGAGTGTAATAGACTGTAACAGAGTGTAACAGAGTGTAAGAGAGTGTAAGAGACAGTAGCGGAGTGTAATAGACAGTAACAGAGTGTAAGAGAGTGTTATAGACAGTAGCAGAGTGTTATAGACAATAGCAGAGTGTAAGAGACAGTAGCAGAGTTTAATAGACAGCAGCAGAGTGTAAGAGAGTGTAAGAGACAGTAGCAGAGTGTAATAGACAGTAACAGAGTGTAAGAGAGTGTTATAGACAGTATCAGAGTGTAAGAGACAATAGCAGAGTGTAAGAGACAGTAGCAGAGTGTAATAGACTGTAGCAGAGTGTAACATAGTGTAAGAGAGTGTAAGAGACAGTAGCAGAGTGTAATAGACAGTAACAGAGTGTAAGAGAGTGTTATAGACAGTAGCAGAGTGTTATAGACAATAGCAGAGTGTAAGAGACAGTAGCAGAGTGTAATAGACAGCAGCAGAGTGTAAGAGAGTGTAAGAGACAGTAGCAGAGTGTAATAGACAGTAACAGAGTGTAAGAGAGTGTTATAGACAGTAGCAGAGTGTAAGAGACAATAGCAGAGTGTAAGAGACAGTAGCAGAGTGTAACATAGTGTAAGAGAGTGTAAGAGACAGTAGCAGAGTGTAATAGACAGTAACAGAGTGTAAGAGAGTGTTATAGACAGTAGCAGAGTGTAAGAGAGTGTAAGAGACAGTTACAGAGTGTAAGAGAGTGTAACAGAGTGTAAGAGAGTGTAAGAGACAGTAACATAGTGTAGGAGAGTGTAAGAGACAGTAACAGAGTGTAAGAGACAGTAGCAGAGTGTAAGAGAGTGTAAGAGAGTGTTATAGACAGTAGCAGAGTGTAAGGGACAATAGCAGAGTGTAAGAGACAGTAGCAGAGTGTAATAGACTGTAGCAGAGTGTAAAATACTGTAAGAGAGTGTAAGAGACAGTAGCAGAGTGTAATAGACAGTAATAGAGTGTAAGAGAGTGTTATAGACAGTAGCAGAGTTTAAGAGACAGTAACAGAGTGTAAGAGACAGTAAGAGTGTAAGAGGGTGTAAGAGACAGTAGCAGAGTGTAGGAGAGTGTAAGAGAGTATAAGAGACAGTAACAGAGTGTAAAAGACAGCAGCAGAGTGTAAGAGACAGTAACATAGTGTAAGAGAGTGTAACAGAGTGTAAGAGACAGTAACAGAGTGTACGAGAGTGTAGTAGAGTGTAAGAGACAGTAACAGAGCATAAGAGACAGTAACAGAGCATAAGAGACAGAAGCAGAGTGTAAGAGACAGAAACAGAGTGAAAGAGAGAGTAGCAGAGTGTAAGAGACAGTAGCAGAGTGTAAGAGAGTGTAAGAGAAATTAACAGAGTGTAATAGAGTGTAACAGAGTGTAAGAGAGTGTAGGAGACAGTAACAGAGTGTAGGAGAGTGTAAGAGACAGTAACAGAGTGTAAGAGACAGTAACAGAGTGTAAGAGACAGCAGCAGAGTGTAAGAGAGTGTAACATAGTGTAAGAGAGTGAAAGAGACAGTAGCAGAGTGTAATAGACAGTAACAGAGTGTAAGACAGTGTTATAGACAGTAGCAGAGTGTAAGAGACAATAGCAGAGTGTAAGAGACAGTAACAGAGTGTAAGAGACAGTAACAGAGTGTAAGATACAGTAACAGAGTGTATGAGAGTGTAGTAGAGTGTAAGAGACAGTAACAGAGCGTAAGAGATAGTAGCAGAGTGTAAGAGACAGTAGCAGAGTGAAAGAGACAGTAGTAGAGTGTAAGAGACAGTAGCAGAGTGTAAGAGACAGTAACAGAGTGTAAGAGATAGTAGCAGAGTGTAAGAGAGTGTAAGAGACAGTAACAGTGTGTAAGAGGGTGTAACAGCGTGTAAGAGAGTGTAACAGCATGTAAGAGAGTGTAACAGAGTGTAAGGGAGTGTAAGAGACAGTAACAGAGTGTAAGGGGGTGTAAGAGACAGTAGAAGAGTGTAGGAGAGTGTAGGAGAGTGTAAGAGAGTGTAATAGACAGTAACAGAGTGTAAGAGACAGTAACAGAGTGTAAGAGACAGCAGCAGAGTGCAGCAGAGTGTAAGAGAGTGTAAGAGACAGTAACAGAGTGTAAATGACAGTAACAGAGTGTAAGAGACAGCAGCAGAGTGCAGCAGAGTGCAGCAGAGTGTAAGAGAGTGTAAGAGACAGTAACAGAGTGTAAGAGAGTGTAACAGAGTGTAAGAGACAGTAACAGAGTGTACGAGACAGTAACAGAGTGTAAGAGACAGTAACAGAGTGTAAGAGACAGTAACAGAGTGTAAGAGACAGTAACAGAGTATACGAGAGTGTAGTAGAGTGTAAGAGACAGTAACAGAGCGTAAGAGACAGTAGCAGTGTGTAAGAGACAGAAGCAAAGTGAAAGAGAGAGTAGCAGAGTGTAAGAGACAGTAGCAGAGTGTAAGAGACAGTAGCAGAGTGTAAGAGAGTGTAAGAGACAGTAACAGAGTGTAAGAGAGTGTAACAGCGTGTAAGAGAGTGTAACAGAGTGTAAGAGACAGTAAGAGAGTGTAACAGAGTGTAAGAGACAGTAACAGAGTGTAGGAGAGTGTAAGAGACAGTAACGGAGTGTAAGAGACAGTAACAGTGTGTAAGAGACAGCAGCAGAGTGTAAGAGAGTGTAACATAGTGTAAGAGAGTGTAAGAGACAGTAGCAGAGTGTAATAGACAGTAACAGAGTGTAATAGAGTGTAAGAGACAGTAGCAGAGTATAAGAGACAATAGCAGAGTGTAAGAGACAGTAGCAGAGTGTAATAGACAGCAGCAGAGTGTAAGAGAGTGTAAGAGACAGTAGCAGAGTGTAATAGACAGTAACAGAGTGTAAGAGAGTGTTATAGACAGTAGCAGAGTGTAAGAGACAATAGCAGAGTGTAAGAGACAGTAGCAGAGTGTAATAGACTGTAGCAGAGTGTAACATAGTGTAAGAGAGTGTAAGAGACAGTAGCAGAGTGTAATAGACAGTAACAGAGTGTAAGAGAGTGTTATAGACAGTAGCAGAGTTTAAGAGAGTGTAAGAGACAGTTACAGAGTGTAAGAGAGTGTAACAGAGTGTAAGAGAGTGTAAGAGACAGTAACATAGTGTAGGAGAGTGTAAGAGACAGTAACAGAGTGTAAGAGACAGTAGCAGAGTGTAAGAGAGTGTAAGAGAGTGTTATAGACAGTAGCAGAGTGTAAGGGACAATAGCAGAGTGTAAGAGACAGTAGCAGAGTGTAATAGACTGTAGCAGAGTGTAAAATAGTGTAAGAGAGTGTAAGAGACAGTAGCAGAGTGTAATAGACAGTAATAGAGTGTAAGAGAGTGTTATAGACAGTAGCAGAGTTTAAGAGACAGTAACAGAGTGTAAGAGACAGTAAGAGTGTAAGAGGGTGTAAGAGACAGTAGCAGAGTGTAGGAGAGTGTAAGAGAGTGTAAGAGACAGTAACAGAGTGTAAGAGACAGCAGCAGAGTGTAAGAGACAGTAACAGAGTGTAAGAGACAGTAACAGAGTGTACGAGAGTGTAGTAGAGTGTAAGAGACAGTAACAGAGCATAAGAGACAGTAACAGAGCATAAGAGACAGAAGCAGAGTGTAAGAGACAGAAACAGAGTGAAAGAGATAGTAGCAGAGTGTAAGAGACAGTAGCAGAGTGTAAGAGAGTGTAAGAGACAGTAACAGAGTGTAAGAGAGTGTAACAGCATGTAAGAGAGTGTAACAGAGTGTAAGAGAGTGTAAGAGACAGTAACAGAGTGTAGTAGAGTGTAAGAGACAGTAACAGAGTGTAAGAGACAGTAACAGAGTGTAAGAGACAGCAGCAGAGTGTAAGAGAGTGTAACATAGTGTAAGAGAGTGAAAGAGACAGTAGCAGAGTGTAATAGACAGTAACAGAGTGTAAGAGAGTGTTATAGACAGTAGCAGAGTGTAAGAGACAATAGCAGAGTGTAAGATACAGTAGCAAAGTGTAAGAGACAGTAACAGAGTGAAAGAGGCAGTAGTAGAGTGTAGTAGAGTGTACCAGAGTGTCACATGGCATATACCGTCCTCTAGGATCACATAGTCCTGAATGATCTCAGTATACTGTGAACGTCTTTGGGGATCTCTTCGCGTAGACATCGTAAACCTGTGTAAGAGACAGTAAAAGAGTATATGAGACAGTAGCGGAGTGTAAGAGAGTGTGACAGAGCATAGGAGACAGTAACAGAGTATAGGAGACGGTAACAGAGTGTAAGAGAGTGTAAGAGACAGTAACAGAGTGTAAGAGACAGTAACAGAGTGTAAGAGACAGCAGCAGAGTGTAAGAGAGTGTAACATAGTGTAAGAGAGTGAAAGAGACAGTAGCAGAGTGTAATAGACAGTAACAGAGTGTAGGAGAGTGTAACAGCGTGTAAGAGAGTGTAACAGAGTGTAAGAGAGTGTAAGAGACAGTAACAGAGTGTAGGAGAGTGTAAGAGACAGTAACAGAGTGTAAGAGACAGTAACAGAGTGTAAGAGACAGTAACAGAGTGTAAGAGACAGCAGAAGAGTGTAAGAGAGTTGAAGAGACAGTCGCAGAGTGTAATAGACAGTAACAGAGTGTAAGAGAGTGTTATAGACAGTAGCAGAGTGTAAGAGACAATAGAAGAGTGTAATAGACTGGAGCAGAGTGTAACATAGTGTAAGAGAGTGTAAGAGACTGTAGCAGAGTGTAATAGACAGTAACAGAGTGTAAGAGAGTGTTATAGACAGTAGCAGAGTGTAAGAGACAATAGCAGAGTGTAAGAGACAGTAGCAGAGTGTAATAGACAGCAGCAGAGTGTAAGAGAGTGTAAGAGACAGTAGCAGAGTGTAATAGACAGTAACAGAGTGTAAGAGAGTGTTATAGACAGTAGCAGAGTGTAAGAGACAATAGCAGAGTGTAAGAGACAGTAGCAGAGTGTAATAGACTGTAGCAGAGTGTAACAGTGTAAGAGAGTGTAAGAGACAGTAGCAGAGTGTAATAGACATTAACAGAGTGTAAGAGAGTGTTATAGACAGTAGCAGAGTTTAAGAGACAGTAACAGAGTGTAAGAGACAGTAACAGAGTGTAAGAGGGTGTAAGAGCCAGTAGCAGAGTGTAGGAGAGTGTAAGAGAGTGTAAGAGACAGTAACAGAGTGTAAGAGACAGTAACAGAGTGTAAGAGACAGCAGCAGAGTGTAAGAGAGTGTAACAGAGTGTAAGAGACAGTAACAGAGCGTAAGAGACAGTAGCAGAGTGTAAGAGACAGAAGCAGAGTGAAAGAGAGAGTAGCAGAGTGTAAGAGACAGTAGCAGAGTGTAAGAGAGTGTAATAGACAGTAACAGAGTGTAAGAGAGTGTAACAGCGTGTAAGAGAGTGTAACAGAGTGTAAGAGAGTGTAAGAGACAGTAACAGAGTGTAAGAGACAGTAACAGAGTGTAAGAGACAGCAGCAGAGTGTAAGAGTGTGTAACATAGTGTAAAAGAGTGAAAGAGATAGTAGCAGAGTGTAATAGACAGTAACAGAGTGTAATAGAGTGTAAGAGACAGTAGCAGAGTGTAAGAGACAATAGCAGAGTGTAAGAGACAGTAGCAGAGTGTAATAGACTGTAGCAGAGTGTAACAGAGTGTAAGAGAGTGTAAGAGACAATAGCAGAGTGTAATAGACAGTAACAGAGTGTAAGAGAGTGTTATAGACAGTAGCAGAGTGCAAGAGACAATAGCAGAGTGTAAGAGACAGTAGCAGAGTGTAATAGACTGTAACAGAGTGTAACAGAGTGTAAGAGAGTGTAAGAGACAGTAGCGGAGTGTAATAGACAGTAACAGAGTGTAAGAGAGTGTTATAGACAGTAGCAGAGTGTAAGGGACAATAGCAGAGTGTAAGAGACAGTAGCAGAGTGTAATAGACTGTAGCAGAGTGTAAAATACTGTAAGAGAGTGTAAGAGACAGTAGCAGAGTGTAATAGACAGTAATAGAGTGTAAGAGAGTGTTATAGACAGTAGCAGAGTTTAAGAGACAGTAACAGAGTGTAAGAGACAGTAAGAGTGTAAGAGGGTGTAAGAGACAGTAGCAGAGTGTAGGAGAGTGTAAGAGAGTATAAGAGACAGTAACAGAGTGTAAAAGACAGCAGCAGAGTGTAAGAGACAGTAACATAGTGTAAGAGAGTGTAACAGAGTGTAAGAGACAGTAACAGAGTGTACGAGAGTGTAGTAGAGTGTAAGAGACAGTAACAGAGCATAAGAGACAGTAACAGAGCATAAGAGACAGAAGCAGAGTGTAAGAGACAGAAACAGAGTGAAAGAGAGAGTAGCAGAGTGTAAGAGACAGTAGCAGAGTGTAAGAGAGTGTAAGAGAAATTAACAGAGTGTAATAGAGTGTAACAGCGTGTAAGAGAGTGTAACAGAGTGTAAGAGAGTGTAGGAGACAGTAACAGAGTGTAGGAGAGTGTAAGAGACAGTAACAGAGTGTAAGAGACAGTAACAGAGTGTAAGAGACAGCAGCAGAGTGTAAGAGAGTGTAACATAGTGTAAGAGAGTGAAAGAGACAGTAGCAGAGTGTAATAGACAGTAACAGAGTGTAAGACAGTGTTATAGACAGTAGCAGAGTGTAAGAGACAATAGCAGAGTGTAAGAGACAGTAACAGAGTGTAAGAGACAGTAACAGAGTGTAAGATACAGTAACAGAGTGTATGAGAGTGTAGTAGAGTGTAAGAGACAGTAACAGAGCGTAAGAGATAGTAGCAGAGTGTAAGAGACAGTAGCAGAGTGAAAGAGACAGTAGTAGAGTGTAAGAGACAGTAGCAGAGTGTAAGAGACAGTAACAGAGTGTAAGAGATAGTAGCAGAGTGTAAGAGAGTGTAAGAGACAGTAACAGTGTGTAAGAGGGTGTAACAGCGTGTAAGAGAGTGTAACAGCATGTAAGAGAGTGTAACAGAGTGTAAGGGAGTGTAAGAGACAGTAACAGAGTGTAAGGGGGTGTAAGAGACAGTAGAAGAGTGTAGGAGAGTGTAGGAGAGTGTAAGAGAGTGTAATAGACAGTAACAGAGTGTAAGAGACAGTAACAGAGTGTAAGAGACAGCAGCAGAGTGTAAGAGAGTGTAACATAGTGTAAGAGAGTGAAAGAGACAGTAGCAGAGTGTAATAGACAGTAACAGAGTGTAGGAGAGTGTAACAGCGTGTAAGAGAGTGTAACAGAGTGTAAGAGAGTGTAAGAGACAGTAACAGAGTGTAGGAGAGTGTAAGAGACAGTAACAGAGTGTAAGAGACAGTAACAGAGTGTAAGAGACAGTAACAGAGTGTAAGAGACAGCAGCAGAGTGTAAGAGAGTGTAACATAGTGTAAGAGAGTGAAAGAGACAGTAGCAGAGTGTAATAGACAGTAACAGAGTGTAGGAGAGTGTCAGAGACAGTAACAGAGTGTAAGAGTCAGCAGCAGAGTGTAAGAGAGTGTAACATAGTGTAAGAGAGTGTAAGAGACAGTAGCAGAGTGTAATAGACAGTAACAGAGTGTAAGAGAGTGTTATAGACAGTAGCAGAGTGTAAGAGACAATAGCAGAGTGTAAGAGACAGTAACAGAGTGTAAAAGACAGTAACAGAGTGTAAGAGACAGTAGCAGAGTGAAAGAGACAGTAGTAGAGTGTAGTAGAGTGTAAGAGAGTGTCACATGGCATATACCGTCCTCTAGGATCACATAGTCCTGAATGATCTCAGTATACTGTGAACGTCTTTGGGGATCTCTTCGCGTAGACCTCGTAAACCTGTGTAAGAGACAGTAAAAGAGTATATGAGACAGTAGTGGAGTGTAAGAAAGTGTAACAGAGTATAGGAGGCAGTAACAGAGTGTAAGAGAGTGTAAGAGACAGTTACAGAGTGTAAGAGAGTGTAAGAGAGTGTAACAGAGTGTAAGAGACAGTAACAGAGTGTAAGAGACAGCAGCAGAGTGTAAGAGAGTGTGAGAGACAGTAGCAGAGTGTAATAGACAGTAACAGAGTGTAAGAGAGTGTTATAGACAGTAGCAGAGTGTTATAGACAATAGCAGAGTGTAAGAGACAGTAGCAGAGTGTAATAGACAGCAGCAGAGTGTAAGAGAGTGTAAGAGACAGTAGCAGAGTGTAATAGACAGTAACAGAGTGTAAGAGAGTGTTATAGACAGTAGCAGAGTGTAAGAGACAATAGCAGAGTGTAAGAGACAGTAGCAGAGTGTAATAGACTGTAGCAGAGTGTAACATAGTGTAAGAGAGTGTAAGAGACAGTAGCAGAGTGTAATAGACAGTAACAGAGTGTAAGAGAGTGTTATAGACAGTAGCAGAGTTTAAGAGACAGTAACAGAGTGTAAGAGACAGTAACAGAGTGTAAGAGGGTGTAAGAGGCAGTAGCAGAGTGTAGGAGAGTGTAAGAGAGTGTAAGAGAGTGTAAGAGACAGTAACAGAGTGTAAGAGACAGCAGCAGAGTGTAAGAGAGTGTAACAGAGTATAGGAGACAGTAACAGAGTATAGGAGACAGTAACAGAGTGTAAGAGAGTGTAAGAGACAGTTACAGAGTGTAAGAGAGTGTAACATAGTGTAAGAGACAGTAACAGAGTGTAAGAGACAGTAGCAGAGTGTAATAGACTGTAGCAGAGTGTAACATAGTGTAAGAGAGTGTAAGAGACAATAGCAGAGTGTAATAGACAGTAACAGAGTGTAAGAGAGTGTTATAGACAGTAGCAGAGTGTAAGAGACAATAGCAGAGTGTAATAGAGTGTAGCAGAGTGTAATAGAGTGTAGCAGAGTGTAAGAGAGTGTAAGAGACAGTAGCAGAGTGTAATAGACAGTAACAGAGTGTAAGAGAGTGTTATAGACAGTTGCAGAGTGTAAGAGACAATAGCAGAGTGTAAGATACAGTAGAAGAGTGTAAGAGACTGTAACAGAGTGTAAGAGACAGTAACAGAGTGTAAGAGACAGTAACAGAGTGTAAGAGACAGTAACAGAGTGTAAGAGACAGTAGCAGAGTGAAGGAGACATTAGTAGAGTGTAGTAGAGTGTAAGAGAGTGTCACATGGCATACACCGTCCTCTAGGACCACATGGTCCCGAATGATCTCAGTATACTGTGAACGTCTTTGGGTATCTCTTCGCGTAGACATCGTAAACCTGTGTAAGAGACAGTAACAGAGTATATGAGACAGCAGCAGAGTGTAAGAGAGTGTAACATAGTGTAAGACAGTGTAAGAGACAGTAGCAGAGTGAAAGAGACAGTAGCAGAGTGTAAGATACAGTAGCAGAGTGTAAGAGACAGTAACAGAGTGTAAGAGACAGTAGCAGAGTGAAAGAGACAGTAGTAGAGTGTAGTAGAGTGTAAGAGAGCGTCACATGGCATATACCGTCCTCTAGGATCACATAGTCCCGAATGATCTCAGTATACTGTGAACGTCTTTGGGGATCTCTTCGCGTAGACATTGTAAACCTGTGTAAGAGACAGTAGCAGAGAGTAAGAGACAGTAACAGAGTACATGAGACAGTAACAGAGTATATGAGACAGTAGCAGAGTGTAAGAGAGTGTAACAGAGTATAGGAGACAGTAACAGAGTATAGGTGTCACGAACTGAGGACACAGGTTGATAAGGAGCCCAGGTGCAGGGGATACGAGGGGCTCTGTCTGTACCCCACGATGCATGATGGCTTGAGGTCGGTACAGACAGGCGTCGGAAATAAACCACAGACAGAAGATCAGGATCAAGAGTTGTATTGTATATGGTGGTACAACAATATTTACAGAGAAATTCACTCGACAGGAAGCCCACTTGCGGGGCACACGGCAGGAAGCCCACTTGCGGGGCACACGGCTGGAAGCCCACTTGCGGGGCACACGGCTGGAAGCCCACTTGCGGGGCACACGGCTGGAAGCCCACTTGCGGGGCACACGGCTGGAAGCCCAATTGCGGGGCACACGGCTGGAAGCCCACTTGCGGGGCACACGGCAGGAAGCCCAATTGCAGGGCACACGGCAGGAAGCCCAATTGCAGGGCACACGGCAGGAAGCCCAATTGCAGGGCACACGGCAGGAAGCCCAATTGCAGGGCACACGGCACGACTAGAAGCCCTCTTCCAGGGCACACGGCACAGGTAGAAGCCCTCTTCCAGGGCACACGGCAGGTTGCCCACTTGCAGGGCACACGGCAGGTTGCCCACTTGCAGGGCACTCAACCAGGGTAGTCCGCTAGTGGGCAGTCATCCTGGGAGTCGCGATGCAGGGCACTCCTCTTGGGAGTCCACTAGTGGGGCGCTGGCCGCAACTCAGGAACACGGCAGGTTGCCCACTTGCAGGGCACACGTCAGGTTGCCCACTTGCAGGGTACTCTACTTGGGAGTCCACTTAGTGGGGCGCAGGCCGCAACTCAGGAACATGGCAGGTTGCCCACTTGCAGGGCACACGGCAGGTTGCCCACTTGCAGGGCACTCAGCTTTGGAGTCCACTTAGTGGGGCGCTGGCCGCAACTCAGGAACACGGCAGGTTTCTGGAACAAGGCAGGTTTCTGGAACAAGGCAGGTTCTGGAACAAGATAGGTTCTGGAACAAGGCAGGTTCTGGAACAAGGCAGGTTCTGGAACAAGGCAGGTACTGGAACAAGGCAGGAACCAAACAGGTAGTCCTCAAACGTTAATGTCAAGGCCCATGAGATCAACTGCAGCTGGACCTGATAATTAGTCTGAGAGGTTCTGAATGGCAAGGGCGGCCACTACTGGCTGGAAACATGAAATAAATAAGGCAAAGTATAAACAAGTCCAGCCAGCGCATGGTGAAGCGTTACAATAGGAGACAGTAACAGAGTGTAAGAGAGTGTAAGAGACAGTTACAGAGGGTAAGAGAGTGTAACCGAGTGTAAGAGACAGTAACAGAGTGTAAGAGACAGCAGCAGGGTGTAAGAGAGTGTAAGAGACAGTAGCAGAGTGTAATAGACAGTAACAGAGTGTAATAGACTGTAGCAGAGTGTAACATAGTGTAAGAGAGTGTAAGAGACAGTAGCAGAGTGTAATAGACAGTAACAGAGTGTAAGAGAGTGTTATAGACAGTAGCAGAGTGTAGGAGAGTGTAAGAGAGTGTCACATGGCATATATCGTCCTCTAGGATCACATAGTCCTGAATGATCTCAGTATACTGTGAACGTCTTTGGGGATCTCTTCGCGTAGACATCGTAAGAGACAGTAGCAGAGAGTAAGAGATGGTAACAGAGTATGTGAGACAGTAGCAGAGTGTAAGAGAGTGTAACAGAGTATAGGAGAAAGTAACAGAGTGTAAGAGAATGTAAGAGACAGTAACAGAGTGTAAGAGAGTGTAACATGGTGTAAGAGACAGTAACAGAGTATAGGAGACAGTAACAGAGTGTAAGAGACAGTAACAGAGTGTACGAGACAGTAACATAATGTAAGATACAGTAACAGAGTGTATGACAGTGTAGTACAGTGTAAGACACAGTAACAGAGCGTAAGAGATAGTAGCAGAGTGTAAGAGACAGTAGCAGAGTGAAAGAGACAGTAGCAGAGTGTTAGAGACAGTAGCAGAGTGTAAGAAACAGTAACAGAGTGTAAGAGACAGTAACAGTGTGTAAGAGGGTGTAACAGCGTGTAAGAGAGTGTAACAGCGTGTAAGAGAGTGTAACAGAGTGTAAGAGAGTGTAACAGACAGTAACAGAGTGTAAGACAGTGTAAGAGACAGTAGCAGAGTGTAGGAGAGTGTAAGAGAGTGTAAGAGAGTGTTATAGACAGTAGCAGAGTGTAAGGGACAATAGCAGAGTGTAAGAGACAGTAGCAGAGTGTAATAGACTGTAGCAGAGTGTAACATAGTGTAAGAGAGTGTAATAGACAGTAACAGAGTGTAAGAGAGTGTTATAGACAGTAGCAGAGTTTAAGAGACAGTAACAGAGTGTAAGAGACAGTAACAGAGTGTAAGAGACAGTAACAGAGTGTACGAGAGTGTTATAGACAGTAGCAGGGTGTAAGAGACAGTAACAGAGTGTAAGAGACAGTAACAGAGTGTAAGAGACAGTAACAGAGTGTAAGAGGGTGTAAGAGACAGTAGCAGAGTGTAGGAGAGTGTAAGAGAGTGTAAGAGAGTGTAAGAGAGTGTAACATAGTGTAAGAGAGTGTAAGAGAGTGTAAGAGACAGTAACATAGTGTAAGAGACAGCAGCAGAGTGTAAGAGAGTGTAAGAGACAGTAACAGAGTGTAAGAGAGTGTAACAGAGTGTAAGAGACAGTAACAGAGTGTACGAGACAGTAACAGAGTGTACGAGAGTGTAGTAGAGTGTAAGAGATAGTAACAGAGCGTAAGAGACAGTAGCAGAGTGTAAGAGAAGAAGCAGAGTGAAAGAGAGAGTAGCAGAGTGCAAGAGACAGTAGCAGAGTGTAAGAGACAGTAGCAGAGTGTAAGAGAGTGTAAGAGACAGTAACAGAGTGTAAGAGAGTGTAACAGCGTATAAGAGAGTGTAACAGAGTGTAACAGAGTGTAAGAGAGTGTAAGAGAGTGTAAGAGAGTGTAAGAGACAGTAACATAGTGTAAGAGACAGTAACAGAGTGTAAGAGACAGCAGCAGAGTGTAAGAGAGTGTAACATAGTGTAAGAGAGTGTAAGACACAGTAGCAGAGTGTAATAGACAGTAACAGAGTGTAAGAGAGTGCTATAGACAGTAGCAGAGAGTAAGAGACAATAGTAGAGTGTAAGAGACAGTAGCAGAGTGTAATAGACTGTAGCAGAGTGTAACAGAGTGTAAGAGAGTGTAAGAGACAGTAGCAGAGTGTAATAGACAGTAACAGAGTGTACGAGAGTGTTATAGACAGTAGCAGGGTGTAAGAGACAATAGCAGAGTGTAAGATACAGTAGCAGAGTGTAAGAGACAGTAACAGAGTGTAAGAGACAGTAGCAGAGTGAAAGAGACAGTAGTAGAGTGTAGTAGAGTGTAAGAGAGTGTAACAGAGTATAGGAGACAGTAACAGAGTATAGGAGACAGTAACAGAGTGTAAGAGAATGTAAGAGACAGTAACAGAGTGTAAGAGAGTGTAACAGGGTGTAAGAGACAGTAACAGAGTGTAAGAGGGTGTAAGAGACAGTAGCAGAGTGTAGGAGAGTGTAAGAGAGTGTAAGAGACAGTAACAGAGTGTAAGAGACAGTAACAGAGTATATGAGACAGCAGCAGAGTGTAAGAGAGTGTAACAGAGTATAGGAGACAGTAACAGAGTGTAAGAGAATGTAAGAGACAGTAACAGAGTGTAAGAGAGTGTAACAGGGTGTAAGAGACAGTAACAGAGTATAGGAGACAGTAACAGAGTGTAAGAGACAGTAACAGAGTGTACGAGACAGTAACATAGTGTAAGATACAGTAGCAGAGTGTAAGAGACAGTAGCAGAGTGTAAGAGACAGTAGCAGAGTGAAAGAGACAGTAGCAGAGTGTAAGAGACAGTAGCAGAGTGTAAGAGAGTGTAAGAGACAGTAACAGTGTGTAAGAGGGTGTAACAGTGTGTAAGAGGGTGTAACAGCGTGTAAGAGAGTGTAACAGAGTGTAAGAGAGTGTAAGAGACAGTAACAGAGTGTGAGAGGGTGTAAGAGACAGTAGCAGAGTGTAGGAGAGTGTAAGAGAGTGTAAGAGAATGTAAGAGAGTGTAAGAGAGTGTAAGAGAGTGTAAGAGACAGTAACAGAGTGTAAGAGACAGTAACAGAGTGTAAGCGACATCAGCAGAGTGTAAGAGAGTGTAAGAGACAGTAACAGAGTGTAAGAGAGTGTAACAGAGTTTAAGAGACAGTAACATAGTGTACGAGACAGTAACAGAGTGTAAGAGACAGTAACAGAGTGTACGAGAGTGTAGTAGAGTGTACGAGACAGTAACAGAGCGTAAGAGACAGTAGCAGAGTGTAAGAGACAGAAGCAGAGTGAAAGAGACAGCAGCAGAGTGTAAGAGAGTGTAACATAGTGTAAGAGAGTGTAAGAGACAGTAGCAGAGTGTAATAGACAGTAACAGAGTGTAAGAGAGTGTTATAGACAGTAGCAGAGTGTAAGAGACAATAGCAGAGTGTAAGATACAGTAGCAGAGTGTAAGAGACAGTAACAGAGTATAAGAGACAGTAACAGAGTGTAAGAGACAGTAGCAGAGTGAAATAGACAGTAGTAGAGTGTAGTAGAGTGTAAGAGAGTGTCACATGGCATATACCGTCCTCTTGGACCACCTAGTCCCGAATGATCTCAGTATACTCTGAGCGTTTTTGGGGATCTCTTTGCGTAGACATCGTAAACCTGTGTAAGAGACAGTAACAGAGTATATGAGACAGTAAAAGAGTGTAAGAGACAGCAGCAGAGTGTAAGAGAGTGTACGAGACAGTAGCAGAGTGTAATAGACAGCAACAGAGTGTAAGAGAGTGTTATAGACAGTAGCAGAGTGTAAGAGACAATAGCAGAGTGTAAGAGACAGTAACAGAGTGTAAGAGACAGTAACAGAGTGTAAGAGGGTGTAAGAGACAGTAGCAGAGTGTAAGAGAGTGTAAGAGACAGTAACAGACTGTACGAGACAGTAGCAGAGTGTAAGAGACAGCAGCAGAGTGTAAGAGAGTGGAAGAGACAGTAACAGACTGTACGAGACAGTAACAGAGTGTAAGAGACAGTAACAGAGTGTAGGAGACAGTAACAGAGTGTAGGAGACAGTAACAGAGCGTAAGAGACAGTAGCAGAGTGTTAGAGACAGAAGCAGAGTGAAAGAGAGAGTAGCAGAGTGTAAGAGACAGTAGCAGAGTGTAAGAGAGTGTAAGAGACAGTAACAGAGTGTAAGAGAGTGTAACAGCATGTAAGAGAGTGTAACAGAGTGTAAGAGAGTGTAAGAGACAGTAACAGAGTGTAGGAGAGTGTAAGAGACAGTAACAGAGTGTAGGAGAGTGTAAGAGACAGCAGCAGAGTTTAAGAGAGTGTAACATAGTGTAAGAGAGTGTAAGAGACAGTAGCAGAGTGTAATAGACAGTAAAAGAGTGTAAGAGAGTGTTATATACAGTAGCAGAGTGTAGGAGAGTGTAAGAGACAGTAACAGAGTGCAAGAGACAGTAGCAGAGTGTAAGAGAGTGTAACATAGTTTAAGAGAGTGTAAGAGACAGTAAAAGAGTGTAAGACACAGCAGCAGAGTGTAAGAGAGTGTAACATAGTGTAAGAGAGTGTAAGAGACAGTAGCAGAGTGTAATAGACAGTCACAGAGTGTAAGAGAGTGTTATAGACAGTAGCAGAGTGTAAGAGACAGTAACAGAGTGTAAGAGACAGTAACAGAGTGTAAGAGACAGGAGCAGAGTGAAAGAGACAGTAGTTGAGTGTAGTAGAGTGTCAGAGAGTGTCACATGGCATATACCTTCCTCTAGGATCACATAGTCCCGAATAATCTCAGTATACTGTGAACGTCTTTGGGGATCTCTTCGCGTAGACATCGTAAACCTGTGTAAGAGACAGTAACAGAGTATATGAGACAGTAGCAGAGTGTAAGAGAGTGTAACAGAGTGTAAGAGACAGTAACAGAGTGTAAGAGGGTGTAAGAGACAGTAGCAGAGTGTAAGAGAGTGTAAGAGAGTGTAAGAGACAGTAACAGAGTGTAAGAGACAGCAGCAGAGTGTAAGAGAGTGTAAGAGACAGTAGCAGAGTGTAATAGACAGTAACAGAGTGTAAGAGAGTGTTATAGACAGTAGCAGAGTGTTATAGACAATAGCAGAGTGTAAGAGACAGTAGCAGAGTGTAATAGACAGCAGCAGAGTGTAAGAGAGTGTAAGAGACAGTAGCAGAGTGTAATAGACAGTAACAGAGTGTAAGAGAGTGTTATAGACAGTAGCAGAGTGTTATAGACAATAGCAGAGTGTAAGAGACAGTAGCAGAGTGTAATAGACAGCAGCAGAGTGTAAGAGAGTGTAAGAGACAGTAGCAGAGTGTAATAGACAGTAACAGAGTGTAAGAGAGTGTTATAGACAGTATCAGAGTGTAAGAGACAATAGCAGAGTGTAAGAGACAGTAGCAGAGTGTAATAGACTGTAGCAGAGTGTAACATAGTGTAAGAGAGTGTAAGAGACAGTAGCAGAGTGTAATAGACAGTAACAGAGTGTAAGAGAGTGTTATAGACAGTAGCAGAGTGCAAGAGAGTGTAAGAGACAGTTACAGAGTGTAAGAGAGTGTAACAGAGTGTAAGAGAGTGTAAGAGACAGTAACATAGTGTAGGAGAGTGTAAGAGACAGTAACAGAGTGTAAGAGACAGTAACAGAGTGTAAGAGGGTGTAAGAGACAGTAGCAGAGTGTAGGAGAGTGTAAGAGAGTGTAAGAGACAGTAAGAGTGTAAGAGACAGCAGCCGAGTGTAAGAGAGTGTAACAGAGTGTAAGAGACAGTAACAGAGCGTAAGAGACAGTAGCAGAGTGTAAGAGACAGAAGCAGAGTGAAAGAGAGAGTAGCAGAGTGTAAGAGACAGTAGCAGAGTGTAAGAGACAGTAGCAGAGTGTAAGAGAGTGTAAGAGACAGTAACAGAGTGTAAGAGAGTGTAACAGCATGTAAGAGAGTGTAACAGAGTGTAAGAGAGTGTAAGAGACAGTAACAGAGTGTAGTAGAGTGTAAGAGACAGTAACAGAGTGTAAGAGACAGTAACAGAGTGTAAGAGACAGCAGCAGAGTGTAAGAGAGTGTAACATAGTGTAAGAGAGTGAAAGAGACAGTAGCAGAGTGTAATAGACAGTAACAGAGTGTAAGAGAGTGTTATAGACAGTAGCAGAGTGTAAGAGACAATAGCAGAGTGTAAGAGACAGTAGCAGAGTGTAATAGACTGTAGCAGAGTGTAACATAGTGTAAGAGAGTGTAAGAGACAGTAGCAGAGTGTAATAGACAGTAACAGAGTGTAAGAGAGTGTTATAGACAGTAGCAGAGTGTAAGAGACAATAGCAGAGTGTAAGAGACAGTAGCAGAGTGTAATAGACTGTAGCAGAGTGTAACAGTGTAAGAGAGTGTAAGAGACAGTAGCAGAGTGTAATAGACATTAACAGAGTGTAAGAGAGTGTTATAGACAGTAGCAGAGTTTAAGAGACAGTAACAGAGTGTAAGAGGGTGTAAGAGACAGTAGCAGAGTGTAGGAGAGTGTAAGAGAGTGTAAGAGACAGTAACAGAGTGTAAGAGACAGTAACAGAGTGTAAGAGACAGCAGCAGAGTGTAAGAGAGTGTAACAGAGTGTAAGAGACAGTAACAGAGCGTAAGAGACAGTAGCAGAGTGTAAGAGACAGAAGCAGAGTGAAAGAGAGAGTAGCAGAGTGTAAGAGACAGTAGCAGAGAGTAAGAGACAGTAGCAGAGTGTAAGAGAGTGTAATAGACAGTAACAGAGTGTAAGAGAGTGTAACAGCATGTAAGAGAGTGTAACAGAGTGTAAGAGAGTGTAAGAGACAGTAACAGAGTGTAAGAGACAGTAACAGAGTGTAAGAGACAGCAGCAGAGTGTAAGAGTGTGTAACATAGTGTAAGAGAGTGAAAGAGATAGTAGCAGAGTGTAATAGACAGTAACAGAGTGTAATAGAGTGTAAGAGACAGTAGCAGAGTGTAAGAGACAATAGCAGAGTGTAAGAGACAGTAGCAGAGTGTAATAGACTGTAGCAGAGTGTAACAGAGTGTAAGAGAGTGTAAGAGACAATAGCAGAGTGTAATAGACAGTAACAGAGTGTAAGAGAGTGTTATAGACAGTAGCAGAGTGCAAGAGACAATAGCAGAGTGTAAGAGACAGTAGCAGAGTGTAATATACAGTAACAGAGTGTAAGAGACAGTAACAGAGTGTAAGAGACAGCAGCAGAGTGTAAGAGTGTAAGAGACAGTAACAGAGTGTAAGAGAGTGTAACAGAGTGTAAGAGACAGTAACAGAGTGTACGAGACAGTAACAGAGTGTACGAGACAGTAACAGAGTGTACGAGACAGTAACAGAGTGTAAGAGACAGTAACAGAGTATACGAGAGTGTAGTAGAGTGTAAGAGACAGTAACACAGCGTAAGAGACAGTAGCAGTGTGTAAGAGACAGAAGCAAAGTGAAAGAGAGAGTAGCAGAGTGTAAGAGACAGTAGCAGAGTGTAAGAGACAGTAGCAGAGTGTAAGAGTGTAAGAGACAGTAACAGAGTGTAAGAGAGTGTAACAGCGTGTAAGAGAGTGTAACAGAGTGTAAGAGACAGTAAGAGAGTGTAACAGAGTGTAAGAGACAGTAACAGAGTGTAGGAGAGTGTAAGAGACAGTAACGGAGTGTAAGAGACAGTAACAGAGTGTAAGAGACAGCAGCAGAGTGTTAGAGAGTGTAACATAGTGTAAGAGAGTGTAAGAGACAGTAGCAGAGTGTAATAGACAGTAACAGAGTGTAATAGAGTGTAAGAGACAGTAGCAGAGTGTAAGAGACAGTAGCAGAGTGTAATAGACTGTAGCAGAGTGTAACAGAGTGTAAGAGAGTGTAAGAGACAATAGCAGAGTGTAATAGACAGTAACAGAGTGTAAGAGAGTGTTATAGACAGTAGCAGAGTGCAAGAGACAATAGCAGAGTGTAAGAGACAGTAGCAGAGTGTAATAGACTGTAACAGAGTGTAACAGAGTGTAAGAGAGTGTAAGAGACAGTAGCGGAGTGTAATAGACAGTAACAGAGTGTAAGAGAGTGTTATAGACAGTAGCAGAGTGTTATAGACAATAGCAGAGTGTAAGAGACAGTAGCAGAGTTTAATAGACAGCAGCAGAGTGTAAGAGAGTGTAAGAGACAGTAGCAGAGTGTAATAGACAGTAACAGAGTGTAAGAGAGTGTTATAGACAGTATCAGAGTGTAAGAGACAATAGCAGAGTGTAAGAGACAGTAGCAGAGTGTAATAGACTGTAGCAGAGTGTAACATAGTGTAAGAGAGTGTAAGAGACAGTAGCAGAGTGTAATAGACAGTAACAGAGTGTAAGAGAGTGTTATAGACAGTAGCAGAGTGTTATAGACAATAGCAGAGTGTAAGAGACAGTAGCAGAGTGTAATAGACAGCAGCAGAGTGTAAGAGAGTGTAAGAGACAGTAGCAGAGTGTAATAGACAGTAACAGAGTGTAAGAGAGTGTTATAGACAGTAGCAGAGTGTAAGAGACAATAGCAGAGTGTAAGAGACAGTAGCAGAGTGTAACATAGTGTAAGAGAGTGTAAGAGACAGTAGCAGAGTGTAATAGACAGTAACAGAGTGTAAGAGAGTGTTATAGACAGTAGCAGAGTGTAAGAGAGTGTAAGAGACAGTTACAGAGTGTAAGAGAGTGTAACAGAGTGTAAGAGAGTGTAAGAGACAGTAACATAGTGTAGGAGAGTGTAAGAGACAGTAACAGAGTGTAAGAGACAGTAGCAGAGTGTAAGAGAGTGTAAGAGAGTGTTATAGACAGTAGCAGAGTGTAAGGGACAATAGCAGAGTGTAAGAGACAGTAGCAGAGTGTAATAGACTGTAGCAGAGTGTAAAATACTGTAAGAGAGTGTAAGAGACAGTAGCAGAGTGTAATAGACAGTAATAGAGTGTAAGAGAGTGTTATAGACAGTAGCAGAGTTTAAGAGACAGTAACAGAGTGTAAGAGACAGTAAGAGTGTAAGAGGGTGTAAGAGACAGTAGCAGAGTGTAGGAGAGTGTAAGAGAGTATAAGAGACAGTAACAGAGTGTAAAAGACAGCAGCAGAGTGTAAGAGACAGTAACATAGTGTAAGAGAGTGTAACAGAGTGTAAGAGACAGTAACAGAGTGTACGAGAGTGTAGTAGAGTGTAAGAGACAGTAACAGAGCATAAGAGACAGTAACAGAGCATAAGAGACAGAAGCAGAGTGTAAGAGACAGAAACAGAGTGAAAGAGAGAGTAGCAGAGTGTAAGAGACAGTAGCAGAGTGTAAGAGAGTGTAAGAGAAATTAACAGAGTGTAATAGAGTGTAACAGAGTGTAAGAGAGTGTAGGAGACAGTAACAGAGTGTAGGAGAGTGTAAGAGACAGTAACAGAGTGTAAGAGACAGTAACAGAGTGTAAGAGACAGCAGCAGAGTGTAAGAGAGTGTAACATAGTGTAAGAGAGTGAAAGAGACAGTAGCAGAGTGTAATAGACAGTAACAGAGTGTAAGACAGTGTTATAGACAGTAGCAGAGTGTAAGAGACAATAGCAGAGTGTAAGAGACAGTAACAGAGTGTAAGAGACAGTAACAGAGTGTAAGATACAGTAACAGAGTGTATGAGAGTGTAGTAGAGTGTAAGAGACAGTAACAGAGCGTAAGAGATAGTAGCAGAGTGTAAGAGACAGTAGCAGAGTGAAAGAGACAGTAGTAGAGTGTAAGAGACAGTAGCAGAGTGTAAGAGACAGTAACAGAGTGTAAGAGATAGTAGCAGAGTGTAAGAGAGTGTAAGAGACAGTAACAGTGTGTAAGAGGGTGTAACAGCGTGTAAGAGAGTGTAACAGCATGTAAGAGAGTGTAACAGAGTGTAAGGGAGTGTAAGAGACAGTAACAGAGTGTAAGGGGGTGTAAGAGACAGTAGAAGAGTGTAGGAGAGTGTAGGAGAGTGTAAGAGAGTGTAATAGACAGTAACAGAGTGTAAGAGACAGTAACAGAGTGTAAGAGACAGTAACAGAGTGTAAGAGACAGCAGCAGAGTGCAGCAGAGTGTAAGAGAGTGTAAGAGACAGTAACAGAGTGTAAGAGAGTGTAACAGAGTGTAAGAGACAGTAACAGAGTGTACGAGACAGTAACAGAGTGTAAGAGACAGTAACAGAGTGTAAGAGACAGTAACAGAGTATACGAGAGTGTAGTAGAGTGTAAGAGACAGTAACAGAGCGTAAGAGACAGTAGCAGTGTGTAAGAGACAGAAGCAAAGTGAAAGAGAGAGTAGCAGAGTGTAAGAGACAGTAGCAGAGTGTAAGAGACAGTAGCAGAGTGTAAGAGAGTGTAAGAGACAGTAACAGAGTGTAAGAGAGTGTAACAGCGTGTAAGAGAGTGTAACAGAGTGTAAGAGACAGTAAGAGAGTGTAACAGAGTGTAAGAGACAGTAACAGAGTGTAGGAGAGTGTAAGAGACAGTAACGGAGTGTAAGAGACAGTAACAGTGTGTAAGAGACAGCAGCAGAGTGTAAGAGAGTGTAACAAAGTGTAAGAGAGTGTAAGAGACAGTAGCAGAGTGTAATAGACAGTAACAGAGTGTAATAGAGTGTAAGAGACAGTAGCAGAGTATAAGAGACAATAGCAGAGTGTAAGAGACAGTAGCAGAGTGTAATAGACAGCAGCAGAGTGTAAGAGAGTGTAAGAGACAGTAGCAGAGTGTAATAGACAGTAACAGAGTGTAAGAGAGTGTTATAGACAGTAGCAGAGTGTAAGAGACAATAGCAGAGTGTAAGAGACAGTAGCAGAGTGTAATAGACTGTAGCAGAGTGTAACATAGTGTAAGAGAGTGTAAGAGACAGTAGCAGAGTGTAATAGACAGTAACAGAGTGTAAGAGAGTGTTATAGACAGTAGCAGAGTTTAAGAGAGTGTAAGAGACAGTTACAGAGTGTAAGAGAGTGTAACAGAGTGTAAGAGAGTGTAAGAGACAGTAACATAGTGTAGGAGAGTGTAAGAGACAGTAACAGAGTGTAAGAGACAGTAGCAGAGTGTAAGAGAGTGTAAGAGAGTGTTATAGACAGTAGCAGAGTGTAAGGGACAATAGCAGAGTGTAAGAGACAGTAGCAGAGTGTAATAGACTGTAGCAGAGTGTAAAATAGTGTAAGAGAGTGTAAGAGACAGTAGCAGAGTGTAATAGACAGTAATAGAGTGTAAGAGAGTGTTATAGACAGTAGCAGAGTTTAAGAGACAGTAACAGAGTGTAAGAGACAGTAAGAGTGTAAGAGGGTGTAAGAGACAGTAGCAGAGTGTAGGAGAGTGTAAGAGAGTGTAAGAGACAGTAACAGAGTGTAAGAGACAGCAGCAGAGTGTAAGAGACAGTAACAGAGTGTAAGAGACAGTAACAGAGTGTACGAGAGTGTAGTAGAGTGTAAGAGACAGTAACAGAGCATAAGAGACAGTAACAGAGCATAAGAGACAGAAGCAGAGTGTAAGAGACAGAAACAGAGTGAAAGAGATAGTAGCAGAGTGTAAGAGACAGTAGCAGAGTGTAAGAGAGTGTAAGAGACAGTAACAGAGTGTAAGAGAGTGTAACAGCATGTAAGAGAGTGTAACAGAGTGTAAGAGAGTGTAAGAGACAGTAACAGAGTGTAGTAGAGTGTAAGAGACAGTAACAGAGTGTAAGAGACAGTAACAGAGTGTAAGAGACAGCAGCAGAGTGTAAGAGAGTGTAACATAGTGTAAGAGAGTGAAAGAGACAGTAGCAGAGTGTAATAGACAGTAACAGAGTGTAAGAGAGTGTTATAGACAGTAGCAGAGTGTAAGAGACAATAGCAGAGTGTAAGATACAGTAGCAAAGTGTAAGAGACAGTAACAGAGTGAAAGAGGCAGTAGTAGAGTGTAGTAGAGTGTACCAGAGTGTCACATGGCATATACCGTCCTCTAGGATCACATAGTCCTGAATGATCTCAGTATACTGTGAACGTCTTTGGGGATCTCTTCGCGTAGACATCGTAAACCTGTGTAAGAGACAGTAAAAGAGTATATGAGACAGTAGCGGAGTGTAAGAGAGTGTGACAGAGCATAGGAGACAGTAACAGAGTATAGGAGACGGTAACAGAGTGTAAGAGAGTGTAAGAGACAGTAACAGAGTGTAAGAGACAGTAACAGAGTGTAAGAGACAGCAGCAGAGTGTAAGAGAGTGTAACATAGTGTAAGAGAGTGAAAGAGACAGTAGCAGAGTGTAATAGACAGTAACAGAGTGTAGGAGAGTGTAACAGCGTGTAAGAGAGTGTAACAGAGTGTAAGAGAGTGTAAGAGACAGTAACAGAGTGTAGGAGAGTGTAAGAGACAGTAACAGAGTGTAAGAGACAGTAACAGAGTGTAAGAGACAGTAACAGAGTGTAAGAGACAGCAGAAGAGTGTAAGAGAGTTGAAGAGACAGTCGCAGAGTGTAATAGACAGTAACAGAGTGTAAGAGAGTGTTATAGACAGTAGCAGAGTGTAAGAGACAATAGAAGAGTGTAATAGACTGGAGCAGAGTGTAACATAGTGTAAGAGAGTGTAAGAGACTGTAGCAGAGTGTAATAGACAGTAACAGAGTGTAAGAGAGTGTTATAGACAGTAGCAGAGTGTAAGAGACAATAGCAGAGTGTAAGAGACAGTAGCAGAGTGTAATAGACAGCAGCAGAGTGTAAGAGAGTGTAAGAGACAGTAGCAGAGTGTAATAGACAGTAACAGAGTGTAAGAGAGTGTTATAGACAGTAGCAGAGTGTAAGAGACAATAGCAGAGTGTAAGAGACAGTAGCAGAGTGTAATAGACTGTAGCAGAGTGTAACAGTGTAAGAGAGTGTAAGAGACAGTAGCAGAGTGTAATAGACATTAACAGAGTGTAAGAGAGTGTTATAGACAGTAGCAGAGTTTAAGAGACAGTAACAGAGTGTAAGAGACAGTAACAGAGTGTAAGAGGGTGTAAGAGCCAGTAGCAGAGTGTAGGAGAGTGTAAGAGAGTGTAAGAGACAGTAACAGAGTGTAAGAGACAGTAACAGAGTGTAAGAGACAGCAGCAGAGTGTAAGAGAGTGTAACAGAGTGTAAGAGACAGTAACAGAGCGTAAGAGACAGTAGCAGAGTGTAAGAGACAGAAGCAGAGTGAAAGAGAGAGTAGCTGAGTGTAAGAGACAGTAGCAGAGTGTAAGAGAGTGTAATAGACAGTAACAGAGTGTAAGAGAGTGTAACAGCGTGTAAGAGAGTGTAACAGAGTGTAAGAGAGTGTAAGAGACAGTAACAGAGTGTAAGAGACAGTAACAGAGTGTAAGAGACAGCAGCAGAGTGTAAGAGTGTGTAACATAGTGTAAAAGAGTGAAAGAGATAGTAGCAGAGTGTAATAGACAGTAACAGAGTGTAATAGAGTGTAAGAGACAGTAGCAGAGTGTAAGAGACAATAGCAGAGTGTAAGAGACAGTAGCAGAGTGTAATAGACTGTAGCAGAGTGTAACAGAGTGTAAGAGAGTGTAAGAGACAATAGCAGAGTGTAATAGACAGTAACAGAGTGTAAGAGAGTGTTATAGACAGTAGCAGAGTGCAAGAGACAATAGCAGAGTGTAAGAGACAGTAGCAGAGTGTAATAGACAGTAACAGAGTGTAAGAGACAGTAACAGAGTGTAAGAGACAGCAGCAGAGTGTAAGAGTGTAAGAGACAGTAACAGAGTGTAAGAGAGTGTAACAGAGTGTAAGAGACAGTAACAGAGTGTACGAGACTGTAACAGAGTGTACGAGACAGTAACAGAGTGTAAGAGACAGTAACAGAGTATACGAGAGTGTAGTAGAGTGTAAGAGACAGTAACAGAGTATACGAGAGTGTAGTAGAGTGTAAGAGACAGTAACAGAGTATACGAGAGTGTAGTAGAGTGTAAGAGACAGTAACAGAGCGTAAGAGACAGTAGCAGTGTGTAAGAGACAGAAGCAAAGTGAAAGAGAGAGTAGCAGAGTGTAAGAGACAGTAGCAGAGTGTAAGAGACAGTAGCAGAGTGTAAGAGACAGTAACAGAGTGTAAGAGAGTGTAACAGCGTGTAAGAGAGTGTAACAGAGTGTAAGAGACAGTAAGAGAGTGTAACAGAGTGTAAGAGACAGTAACAGAGTGTAGGAGAGTGTAAGAGACAGTAACGGAGTGTAAGAGACAGTAACAGAGTGTAATAGACAGCAGCAGAGTGTTAGAGAGTGTAACATAGTGTAAGAGAGTGTAAGAGACAGTAGCAGAGTGTAATAGACAGTAACAGAGTGTAATAGAGTGTAAGAGACAGTAGCAGAGTGTAAGAGACAGTAGCAGAGTGTAATAGACTGTAGCAGAGTGTAACAGAGTGTAAGAGAGTGTAAGAGACAATAGCAGAGTGTAATAGACAGTAACAGAGTGTAAGAGAGTGTTATAGACAGTAGCAGAGTGCAAGAGACAATAGCAGAGTGTAAGAGACAGTAGCAGAGTGTAATAGACTGTAACAGAGTGTAACAGAGTGTAAGAGAGTGTAAGAGACAGTAGCGGAGTGTAATAGACAGTAACAGAGTGTAAGAGAGTGTTATAGACAGTAGCAGAGTGTTATAGACAATAGCAGAGTGTAAGAGACAGTAGCAGAGTGTAATTGACAGCAGCAGAGTGTAAGAGAGTGTAAGAGACAGTAGCAGAGTGTAATAGACAGTAACAGAGTGTAAGAGAGTGTTATAGACAGTATCAGAGTGTAAGAGACAATAGCAGAGTGTAAGAGACAGTAGCAGAGTGTAATAGACTGTAGCAGAGTGTAACATAGTGTAAGAGAGTGTAAGAGACAGTAGCAGAGTGTAATAGACAGTAACAGAGTGTAAGATAGTGTTATAGACAGTAGCAGAGTGTAAGAGAGTGTAAGAGACAGTTACAGAGTGTAAGAGAGTGTAACAGAGTGTAAGAGAGTGTAAGAGACAGTAACATAGTGTAGGAGAGTGTAAGAGACAGTAACAGAGTGTAAGAGACAGTAACAGAGTGTAAGAGGGTGTAAGAGACAGTAGCAGAGTGTAGGAGAGTGTAAGAGAGTGTAAGAGACAGTAAGAGTGTAAGAGACAGTAAAAGAGTGTAAGAGACAGCAGCAGAGTGTAAGAGAGTGTAACAGAGTGTAAGAGACAGTAACAGAGCGTAAGAGACAGTAGCAGAGTGTAAGAGACAGAAGCAGAGTGAAAGAGAGAGTAGCAGAGTGTAAGAGACAGTAGCAGAGTGTAAGAGACAGTAGCAGAGTGTAAGAGAGTGTAAGAGACAGTAACAGAGTGTAAGAGAGTGTAACAGCATGTAAGAGAGTGTAACAGAGTGTAAGAGAGTGTAAGAGACAGTAACAGAGTGTAGTAGAGTGTAAGAGACAGTAACAGAGTGTAAGAGACAGTAACAGAGTGTAAGAGACAGCAGCAGGGTGTAAGAGAGTGTAACATAGTGTAAGAGAGTGAAAGAGACAGTAGCAGAGTGTAATAGACAGTAACAGAGTGTAGGAGAGTGTCAGAGACAGTAACAGAGTGTAAGAGTCAGCAGCAGAGTGTAAGAGAGTGTAACATAGTGTAAGAGAGTGTAAGAGACAGTAGCAGAGTGTAATAGACAGTAACAGAGTGTAAGAGAGTGTTATAGACAGTAGCAGAGTGTAAGATACAGTAGCAGAGTGTAAGAGACAGTAACAGAGTGTAAAAGACAGTAACAGAGTGTAAGAGACAGTAGCAGAGTGAAAGAGACAGTAGTAGAGTGTAGTAGAGTGTAAGAGAGTGTCACATGGCATATAACGTCCTCTAGGATCACATAGTCCTGAATGATCTCAGTATACTGTGAACGTCTTTGGGGATCTCTTCGCGTAGACCTCGTAAACCTGTGTAAGAGACAGTAAAAGAGTGTATGAGACAGTAGTGGAGTGTAAGAAAGTGTAACAGAGTATAGGAGACAGTAACAGAGTGTAAGAGAGTGTAAGAGACAGTTACAGAGTGTAAGAGAGTGTAAGAGAGTGTAACAGAGTGTAAGAGACAGTAACAGAGTGTAAGAGACAGCAGCAGAGTGGAAGAGAGTGTAAGAGACAGTAGCAGAGTGTAATAGACAGTAACAGAGTGTAAGAGAGTGTTATAGACAGTAGCAGAGTGTTATAGACAATAGCAGAGTGTAAGAGACAGTAGCAGAGTGTAATAGACAGCAGCAGAGTGTAAGAGAGTGTAAGAGACAGTAGCAGAGTGTAATAGACAGTAACAGAGTGTAAGAGAGTGTTATAGACAGTAGCAGAGTGTAAGAGACAATAGCAGAGTGTAAGAGACAGTAGCAGAGTGTAACATAGTGTAAGAGAGTGTAAGAGACAGTAGCAGAGTGTAATAGACAGTAACAGAGTGTAAGAGAGTGTTATAGACAGTAGCAGAGTGTAAGAGAGTGTAAGAGACAGTTACAGAGTGTAAGAGAGTGTAACAGAGTGTAAGAGAGTGTAAGAGACAGTAACATAGTGTAGGAGAGTGTAAGAGACAGTAACAGAGTGTAAGAGACAGTAGCAGAGTGTAAGAGAGTGTAAGAGAGTGTTATAGACAGTAGCAGAGTGTAAGGGACAATAGCAGAGTGTAAGAGACAGTAGCAGAGTGTAATAGACTGTATCAGAGTGTAAAATACTGTAAGAGAGTGTAAGAGACAGTAGCAGAGTGTAATAGACAGTAATAGAGTGTAAGAGAGTGTTATAGACAGTAGCAGAGTTTAAGAGACAGTAACAGAGTGTAAGAGACAGTAAGAGTGTAAGAGGGTGTAAGAGACAGTAGCAGAGTGTAGGAGAGTGTAAGAGAGTATAAGAGACAGTAACAGAGTGTAAAAGACAGCAGCAGAGTGTAAGAGACAGTAACATAGTGTAAGAGAGTGTAACAGAGTGTAAGAGACAGTAACAGAGTGTACGAGAGTGTAGTAGAGTGTAAGAGACAGTAACAGAGCATAAGAGACAGTAACAGAGCATAAGAGACAGAAGCAGAGTGTAAGAGACAGAAACAGAGTGAAAGAGAGAGTAGCAGAGTGTAAGAGACAGTAGCAGAGTGTAAGAGAGTGTAAGAGAAATTAACAGAGTGTAATAGAGTGTAACAGAGTGTAAGAGAGTGTAGGAGACAGTAACAGAGTGTAGGAGAGTGTAAGAGACAGTAACAGAGTGTAAGAGACAGTAACAGAGTGTAAGAGACAGCAGCAGAGTGTAAGAGAGTGTAACATAGTGTAAGAGAGTGAAAGAGACAGTAGCAGAGTGTAATAGACAGTAACAGAGTGTAAGACAGTGTTATAGACAGTAGCAGAGTGTAAGAGACAATAGCAGAGTGTAAGAGACAGTAACAGAGTGTAAGAGACAGTAACAGAGTGTAAGATACAGTAACAGAGTGTATGAGAGTGTAGTAGAGTGTAAGAGACAGTAACAGAGCGTAAGAGATAGTAGCAGAGTGTAAGAGACAGTAGCAGAGTGAAAGAGACAGTAGTAGAGTGTAAGAGACAGTAGCAGAGTGTAAGAGACAGTAACAGAGTGTAAGAGATAGTAGCAGAGTGTAAGAGAGTGTAAGAGACAGTAACAGTGTGTAAGAGGGTGTAACAGCGTGTAAGAGAGTGTAACAGCATGTAAGAGAGTGTAACAGAGTGTAAGGGAGTGTAAGAGACAGTAACAGAGTGTAAGGGGGTGTAAGAGACAGTAGAAGAGTGTAGGAGAGCGTAGGAGAGTGTAAGAGAGTGTAATAGACAGTAACAGAGTGTAAGAGACAGTAACAGAGTGTAAGAGACAGCAGCAGAGTGCAGCAGAGTGTAAGAGAGTGTAAGAGACAGTAACAGAGTGTAAGAGAGTGTAACAGAGTGTAAGAGACAGTAACAGAGTGTACGAGACAGTAACAGAGTGTAAGAGACAGTAACAGAGTGTAAGAGACAGTAACAGAGTATACGAGAGTGTAGTAGAGTGTAAGAGACAGTAACAGAGCGTAAGAGACAGTAGCAGTGTGTAAGAGACAGAAGCAAAGTGAAAGAGAGAGTAGCAGAGTGTAAGAGACAGTAGCAGAGTTTAAGAGACAGTAGCAGAGTGTAAGAGAGTGTAAGAGACAGTAACAGAGTGTAAGAGAGTGTAACAGCGTGTAAGAGAGTGTAACAGAGTGTAAGAGACAGTAAGAGAGTGTAACAGAGTGTAAGAGACAGTAACAGAGTGTAGGAGAGTGTAAGAGACAGTAACGGAGTGTAAGAGACAGTAACAGTGTGTAAGAGACAGCAGCAGAGTGTAAGAGAGTGTAACATAGTGTAAGAGAGTGTAAGAGACAGTAGCAGAGTGTAATAGACAGTAACAGAGTGTAATAGAGTGTAAGAGACAGTAGCAGAGTATAAGAGACAATAGCAGAGTGTAAGAGACAGTAGCAGAGTGTAATAGACAGCAGCAGAGTGTAAGAGAGTGTAAGAGACAGTAGCAGAGTGTAATAGACAGTAACAGAGTGTAAGAGAGTGTTATAGACAGTAGCAGAGTGTAAGAGACAATAGCAGAGTGTAAGAGACAGTAGCAGAGTGTAATAGACTGTAGCAGAGTGTAACATAGTGTAAGAGAGTGTAAGAGACAGTAGCAGAGTGTAATAGACAGTAACAGAGTGTAAGAGAGTGTTATAGACAGTAGCAGAGTTTAAGAGAGTGTAAGAGACAGTTACAGAGTGTAAGAGAGTGTAACAGAGTGTAAGAGAGTGTAAGAGACAGTAACATAGTGTAGGAGAGTGTAAGAGACAGTAACAGAGTGTAAGAGACAGTAGCAGAGTGTAAGAGAGTGTAAGAGAGTGTTATAGACAGTAGCAGAGTGTAAGGGACAATAGCAGAGTGTAAGAGACAGTAGCAGAGTGTAATAGACTGTAGCAGAGTGTAAAATAGTGTAAGAGAGTGTAAGAGACAGTAGCAGAGTGTAATAGACAGTAATAGAGTGTAAGAGAGTGTTATAGACAGTAGCAGAGTTTAAGAGACAGTAACAGAGTGTAAGAGACAGTAAGAGTGTAAGAGGGTGTAAGAGACAGTAGCAGAGTGTAGGAGAGTGTAAGAGAGTGTAAGAGACAGTAACAGAGTGTAAGAGACAGCAGCAGAGTGTAAGAGACAGTAACAGAGTGTAAGAGACAGTAACAGAGTGTACGAGAGTGTAGTAGAGTGTAAGAGACAGTAACAGAGCATAAGAGACAGTAACAGAGCATAAGAGACAGAAGCAGAGTGTAAGAGACAGAAACAGAGTGAAAGAGATAGTAGCAGAGTGTAAGAGACAGTAGCAGAGTGTAAGAGAGTGTAAGAGACAGTAACAGAGTGTAAGAGAGTGTAACAGCATGTAAGAGAGTGTAACAGAGTGTAAGAGAGTGTAAGAGACAGTAACAGAGTGTAGTAGAGTGTAAGAGACAGTAACAGAGTGTAAGAGACAGTAACAGAGTGTAAGAGACAGCAGCAGAGTGTAAGAGAGTGTAACATAGTGTAAGAGAGTGAAAGAGACAGTAGCAGAGTGTAATAGACAGTAACAGAGTGTAAGAGAGTGTTATAGACAGTAGCAGAGTGTAAGAGACAATAGCAGAGTGTAAGATACAGTAGCAAAGTGTAAGAGACAGTAACAGAGTGAAAGAGGCAGTAGTAGAGTGTAGTAGAGTGTACCAGAGTGTCACATGGCATATACCGTCCTCTAGGATCACATAGTCCTGAATGATCTCAGTATACTGTGAACGTCTTTGGGGATCTCTTCGCGTAGACATCGTAAACCTGTGTAAGAGACAGTAAAAGAGTATATGAGACAGTAGCGGAGTGTAAGAGAGTGTGACAGAGCATAGGAGACAGTAACAGAGTATAGGAGACGGTAACAGAGTGTAAGAGAGTGTAAGAGACAGTAACAGAGTGTAAGAGACAGTAACAGAGTGTAAGAGACAGCAGCAGAGTGTAAGAGAGTGTAACATAGTGTAAGAGAGTGAAAGAGACAGTAGCAGAGTGTAATAGACAGTAACAGAGTGTAGGAGAGTGTAACAGCGTGTAAGAGAGTGTAACAGAGTGTAAGAGAGTGTAAGAGACAGTAACAGAGTGTAGGAGAGTGTAAGAGACAGTAACAGAGTGTAAGAGACAGTAACAGAGTGTAAGAGACAGTAACAGAGTGTAAGAGACAGCAGAAGAGTGTAAGAGAGTTGAAGAGACAGTCGCAGAGTGTAATAGACAGTAACAGAGTGTAAGAGAGTGTTATAGACAGTAGCAGAGTGTAAGAGACAATAGAAGAGTGTAATAGACTGGAGCAGAGTGTAACATAGTGTAAGAGAGTGTAAGAGACTGTAGCAGAGTGTAATAGACAGTAACAGAGTGTAAGAGAGTGTTATAGACAGTAGCAGAGTGTAAGAGACAATAGCAGAGTGTAAGAGACAGTAGCAGAGTGTAATAGACAGCAGCAGAGTGTAAGAGAGTGTAAGAGACAGTAGCAGAGTGTAATAGACAGTAACAGAGTGTAAGAGAGTGTTATAGACAGTAGCAGAGTGTAAGAGACAATAGCAGAGTGTAAGAGACAGTAGCAGAGTGTAATAGACTGTAGCAGAGTGTAACAGTGTAAGAGAGTGTAAGAGACAGTAGCAGAGTGTAATAGACATTAACAGAGTGTAAGAGAGTGTTATAGACAGTAGCAGAGTTTAAGAGACAGTAACAGAGTGTAAGAGACAGTAACAGAGTGTAAGAGGGTGTAAGAGCCAGTAGCAGAGTGTAGGAGAGTGTAAGAGAGTGTAAGAGACAGTAACAGAGTGTAAGAGACAGTAACAGAGTGTAAGAGACAGCAGCAGAGTGTAAGAGAGTGTAACAGAGTGTAAGAGACAGTAACAGAGCGTAAGAGACAGTAGCAGAGTGTAAGAGACAGAAGCAGAGTGAAAGAGAGAGTAGCAGAGTGTAAGAGACAGTAGCAGAGTGTAAGAGAGTGTAATAGACAGTAACAGAGTGTAAGAGAGTGTAACAGCGTGTAAGAGAGTGTAACAGAGTGTAAGAGAGTGTAAGAGACAGTAACAGAGTGTAAGAGACAGTAACAGAGTGTAAGAGACAGCAGCAGAGTGTAAGAGTGTGTAACATAGTGTAAAAGAGTGAAAGAGATAGTAGCAGAGTGTAATAGACAGTAACAGAGTGTAATAGAGTGTAAGAGACAGTAGCAGAGTGTAAGAGACAATAGCAGAGTGTAAGAGACAGTAGCAGAGTGTAATAGACTGTAGCAGAGTGTAACAGAGTGTAAGAGAGTGTAAGAGACAATAGCAGAGTGTAATAGACAGTAACAGAGTGTAAGAGAGTGTTATAGACAGTAGCAGAGTGCAAGAGACAATAGCAGAGTGTAAGAGACAGTAGCAGAGTGTAATAGACAGTAACAGAGTGTAAGAGACAGTAACAGAGTGTAAGAGACAGCAGCAGAGTGTAAGAGTGTAAGAGACAGTAACAGAGTGTAAGAGAGTGTAACAGAGTGTAAGAGACAGTAACAGAGTGTACGAGACTGTAACAGAGTGTACGAGACAGTAACAGAGTGTAAGAGACAGTAACAGAGTATACGAGAGTGTAGTAGAGTGTAAGAGACAGTAACAGAGTATACGAGAGTGTAGTAGAGTGTAAGAGACAGTAACAGAGTATACGAGAGTGTAGTAGAGTGTAAGAGACAGTAACAGAGCGTAAGAGACAGTAGCAGTGTGTAAGAGACAGAAGCAAAGTGAAAGAGAGAGTAGCAGAGTGTAAGAGACAGTAGCAGAGTGTAAGAGACAGTAGCAGAGTGTAAGAGACAGTAACAGAGTGTAAGAGAGTGTAACAGCGTGTAAGAGAGTGTAACAGAGTGTAAGAGACAGTAAGAGAGTGTAACAGAGTGTAAGAGACAGTAACAGAGTGTAGGAGAGTGTAAGAGACAGTAACGGAGTGTAAGAGACAGTAACAGAGTGTAATAGACAGCAGCAGAGTGTTAGAGAGTGTAACATAGTGTAAGAGAGTGTAAGAGACAGTAGCAGAGTGTAATAGACAGTAACAGAGTGTAATAGAGTGTAAGAGACAGTAGCAGAGTGTAAGAGACAGTAGCAGAGTGTAATAGACTGTAGCAGAGTGTAACAGAGTGTAAGAGAGTGTAAGAGACAATAGCAGAGTGTAATAGACAGTAACAGAGTGTAAGAGAGTGTTATAGACAGTAGCAGAGTGCAAGAGACAATAGCAGAGTGTAAGAGACAGTAGCAGAGTGTAATAGACTGTAACAGAGTGTAACAGAGTGTAAGAGAGTGTAAGAGACAGTAGCGGAGTGTAATAGACAGTAACAGAGTGTAAGAGAGTGTTATAGACAGTAGCAGAGTGTTATAGACAATAGCAGAGTGTAAGAGACAGTAGCAGAGTGTAATTGACAGCAGCAGAGTGTAAGAGAGTGTAAGAGACAGTAGCAGAGTGTAATAGACAGTAACAGAGTGTAAGAGAGTGTTATAGACAGTATCAGAGTGTAAGAGACAATAGCAGAGTGTAAGAGACAGTAGCAGAGTGTAATAGACTGTAGCAGAGTGTAACATAGTGTAAGAGAGTGTAAGAGACAGTAGCAGAGTGTAATAGACAGTAACAGAGTGTAAGATAGTGTTATAGACAGTAGCAGAGTGTAAGAGAGTGTAAGAGACAGTTACAGAGTGTAAGAGAGTGTAACAGAGTGTAAGAGAGTGTAAGAGACAGTAACATAGTGTAGGAGAGTGTAAGAGACAGTAACAGAGTGTAAGAGACAGTAACAGAGTGTAAGAGGGTGTAAGAGACAGTAGCAGAGTGTAGGAGAGTGTAAGAGAGTGTAAGAGACAGTAAGAGTGTAAGAGACAGTAAAAGAGTGTAAGAGACAGCAGCAGAGTGTAAGAGAGTGTAACAGAGTGTAAGAGACAGTAACAGAGCGTAAGAGACAGTAGCAGAGTGTAAGAGACAGAAGCAGAGTGAAAGAGAGAGTAGCAGAGTGTAAGAGACAGTAGCAGAGTGTAAGAGACAGTAGCAGAGTGTAAGAGAGTGTAAGAGACAGTAACAGAGTGTAAGAGAGTGTAACAGCATGTAAGAGAGTGTAACAGAGTGTAAGAGAGTGTAAGAGACAGTAACAGAGTGTAGTAGAGTGTAAGAGACAGTAACAGAGTGTAAGAGACAGTAACAGAGTGTAAGAGACAGCAGCAGGGTGTAAGAGAGTGTAACATAGTGTAAGAGAGTGAAAGAGACAGTAGCAGAGTGTAATAGACAGTAACAGAGTGTAGGAGAGTGTCAGAGACAGTAACAGAGTGTAAGAGTCAGCAGCAGAGTGTAAGAGAGTGTAACATAGTGTAAGAGAGTGTAAGAGACAGTAGCAGAGTGTAATAGACAGTAACAGAGTGTAAGAGAGTGTTATAGACAGTAGCAGAGTGTAAGATACAGTAGCAGAGTGTAAGAGACAGTAACAGAGTGTAAAAGACAGTAACAGAGTGTAAGAGACAGTAGCAGAGTGAAAGAGACAGTAGTAGAGTGTAGTAGAGTGTAAGAGAGTGTCACATGGCATATACCGTCCTCTAGGATCACATAGTCCTGAATGATCTCAGTATACTGTGAACGTCTTTGGGGATCTCTTCGCGTAGACCTCGTAAACCTGTGTAAGAGACAGTAAAAGAGTGTATGAGACAGTAGTGGAGTGTAAGAAAGTGTAACAGAGTATAGGAGACAGTAACAGAGTGTAAGAGAGTGTAAGAGACAGTTACAGAGTGTAAGAGAGTGTAAGAGAGTGTAACAGAGTGTAAGAGACAGTAACAGAGTGTAAGAGACAGCAGCAGAGTGGAAGAGAGTGTAAGAGACAGTAGCAGAGTGTAATAGACAGTAACAGAGTGTAAGAGAGTGTTATAGACAGTAGCAGAGTGTTATAGACAATAGCAGAGTGTAAGAGACAGTAGCAGAGTGTAATAGACAGCAGCAGAGTGTAAGAGAGTGTAAGAGACAGTAGCAGAGTGTAATAGACAGTAACAGAGTGTAAGAGAGTGTTATAGACAGTAGCAGAGTGTAAGAGACAATAGCAGAGTGTAAGAGACAGTAGCAGAGTGTAACATAGTGTAAGAGAGTGTAAGAGACAGTAGCAGAGTGTAATAGACAGTAACAGAGTGTAAGAGAGTGTTATAGACAGTAGCAGAGTGTAAGAGAGTGTAAGAGACAGTTACAGAGTGTAAGAGAGTGTAACAGAGTGTAAGAGAGTGTAAGAGACAGTAACATAGTGTAGGAGAGTGTAAGAGACAGTAACAGAGTGTAAGAGACAGTAGCAGAGTGTAAGAGAGTGTAAGAGAGTGTTATAGACAGTAGCAGAGTGTAAGGGACAATAGCAGAGTGTAAGAGACAGTAGCAGAGTGTAATAGACTGTAGCAGAGTGTAAAATACTGTAAGAGAGTGTAAGAGACAGTAGCAGAGTGTAATAGACAGTAATAGAGTGTAAGAGAGTGTTATAGACAGTAGCAGAGTTTAAGAGACAGTAACAGAGTGTAAGAGACAGTAAGAGTGTAAGAGGGTGTAAGAGACAGTAGCAGAGTGTAGGAGAGTGTAAGAGAGTATAAGAGACAGTAACAGAGTGTAAAAGACAGCAGCAGAGTGTAAGAGACAGTAACATAGTGTAAGAGAGTGTAACAGAGTGTAAGAGACAGTAACAGAGTGTACGAGAGTGTAGTAGAGTGTAAGAGACAGTAACAGAGCATAAGAGACAGTAACAGAGCATAAGAGACAGAAGCAGAGTGTAAGAGACAGAAACAGAGTGAAAGAGAGAGTAGCAGAGTGTAAGAGACAGTAGCAGAGTGTAAGAGAGTGTAAGAGAAATTAACAGAGTGTAATAGAGTGTAACAGAGTGTAAGAGAGTGTAGGAGACAGTAACAGAGTGTAGGAGAGTGTAAGAGACAGTAACAGAGTGTAAGAGACAGTAACAGAGTGTAAGAGACAGCAGCAGAGTGTAAGAGAGTGTAACATAGTGTAAGAGAGTGAAAGAGACAGTAGCAGAGTGTAATAGACAGTAACAGAGTGTAAGACAGTGTTATAGACAGTAGCAGAGTGTAAGAGACAATAGCAGAGTGTAAGAGACAGTAACAGAGTGTAAGAGACAGTAACAGAGTGTAAGATACAGTAACAGAGTGTATGAGAGTGTAGTAGAGTGTAAGAGACAGTAACAGAGCGTAAGAGATAGTAGCAGAGTGTAAGAGACAGTAGCAGAGTGAAAGAGACAGTAGTAGAGTGTAAGAGACAGTAGCAGAGTGTAAGAGACAGTAACAGAGTGTAAGAGATAGTAGCAGAGTGTAAGAGAGTGTAAGAGACAGTAACAGTGTGTAAGAGGGTGTAACAGCGTGTAAGAGAGTGTAACAGCATGTAAGAGAGTGTAACAGAGTGTAAGGGAGTGTAAGAGACAGTAACAGAGTGTAAGGGGGTGTAAGAGACAGTAGAAGAGTGTAGGAGAGTGTAGGAGAGTGTAAGAGAGTGTAATAGACAGTAACAGAGTGTAAGAGACAGTAACAGAGTGTAAGAGACAGCAGCAGAGTGCAGCAGAGTGTAAGAGAGTGTAAGAGACAGTAACAGAGTGTAAGAGAGTGTAACAGAGTGTAAGAGACAGTAACAGAGTGTACGAGACAGTAACAGAGTGTAAGAGACAGTAACAGAGTGTAAGAGACAGTAACAGAGTATACGAGAGTGTAGTAGAGTGTAAGAGACAGTAACAGAGCGTAAGAGACAGTAGCAGTGTGTAAGAGACAGAAGCAAAGTGAAAGAGAGAGTAGCAGAGTGTAAGAGACAGTAGCAGAGTGTAAGAGACAGTAGCAGAGTGTAAGAGAGTGTAAGAGACAGTAACAGAGTGTAAGAGAGTGTAACAGCGTGTAAGAGAGTGTAACAGAGTGTAAGAGACAGTAAGAGAGTGTAACAGAGTGTAAGAGACAGTAACAGAGTGTAGGAGAGTGTAAGAGACAGTAACGGAGTGTAAGAGACAGTAACAGTGTGTAAGAGACAGCAGCAGAGTGTAAGAGAGTGTAACATAGTGTAAGAGAGTGTAAGAGACAGTAGCAGAGTGTAATAGACAGTAACAGAGTGTAATAGAGTGTAAGAGACAGTAGCAGAGTATAAGAGACAATAGCAGAGTGTAAGAGACAGTAGCAGAGTGTAATAGACAGCAGCAGAGTGTAAGAGAGTGTAAGAGACAGTAGCAGAGTGTAATAGACAGTAACAGAGTGTAAGAGAGTGTTATAGACAGTAGCAGAGTGTAAGAGACAATAGCAGAGTGTAAGAGACAGTAGCAGAGTGTAATAGACTGTAGCAGAGTGTAACATAGTGTAAGAGAGTGTAAGAGACAGTAGCAGAGTGTAATAGACAGTAACAGAGTGTAAGAGAGTGTTATAGACAGTAGCAGAGTTTAAGAGAGTGTAAGAGACAGTTACAGAGTGTAAGAGAGTGTAACAGAGTGTAAGAGAGTGTAAGAGACAGTAACATAGTGTAGGAGAGTGTAAGAGACAGTAACAGAGTGTAAGAGACAGTAGCAGAGTGTAAGAGAGTGTAAGAGAGTGTTATAGACAGTAGCAGAGTGTAAGGGACAATAGCAGAGTGTAAGAGACAGTAGCAGAGTGTAATAGACTGTAGCAGAGTGTAAAATAGTGTAAGAGAGTGTAAGAGACAGTAGCAGAGTGTAATAGACAGTAATAGAGTGTAAGAGAGTGTTATAGACAGTAGCAGAGTTTAAGAGACAGTAACAGAGTGTAAGAGACAGTAAGAGTGTAAGAGGGTGTAAGAGACAGTAGCAGAGTGTAGGAGAGTGTAAGAGAGTGTAAGAGACAGTAACAGAGTGTAAGAGACAGCAGCAGAGTGTAAGAGACAGTAACAGAGTGTAAGAGACAGTAACAGAGTGTACGAGAGTGTAGTAGAGTGTAAGAGACAGTAACAGAGCATAAGAGACAGTAACAGAGCATAAGAGACAGAAGCAGAGTGTAAGAGACAGAAACAGAGTGAAAGAGATAGTAGCAGAGTGTAAGAGACAGTAGCAGAGTGTAAGAGAGTGTAAGAGACAGTAACAGAGTGTAAGAGAGTGTAACAGCATGTAAGAGAGTGTAACAGAGTGTAAGAGAGTGTAAGAGACAGTAACAGAGTGTAGTAGAGTGTAAGAGACAGTAACAGAGTGTAAGACAGTAACAGAGTGTAAGAGACAGCAGCAGAGTGTAAGAGAGTGTAACATAGTGTAAGAGAGTGAAAGAGACAGTAGCAGAGTGTAATAGACAGTAACAGAGTGTAAGAGAGTGTTATAGACAGTAGCAGAGTGTAAGAGACAATAGCAGAGTGTAAGATACAGTAGCAAAGTGTAAGAGACAGTAACAGAGTGAAAGAGGCAGTAGTAGAGTGTAGTAGAGTGTACCAGAGTGTCACATGGCATATACCGTCCTCTAGGATCACATAGTCCTGAATGATCTCAGTATACTGTGAACGTCTTTGGGGATCTCTTCGCGTAGACATCGTAAACCTGTGTAAGAGACAGTAAAAGAGTATATGAGACAGTAGCGGAGTGTAAGAGAGTGTGACAGAGCATAGGAGACAGTAACAGAGTATAGGAGACGGTAACAGAGTGTAAGAGAGTGTAAGAGACAGTAACAGAGTGTAAGAGACAGTAACAGAGTGTAAGAGACAGCAGCAGAGTGTAAGAGAGTGTAACATAGTGTAAGAGAGTGAAAGAGACAGTAGCAGAGTGTAATAGACAGTAACAGAGTGTAGGAGAGTGTAACAGCGTGTAAGAGAGTGTAACAGAGTGTAAGAGAGTGTAAGAGACAGTAACAGAGTGTAGGAGAGTGTAAGAGACAGTAACAGAGTGTAAGAGACAGTAACAGAGTGTAAGAGACAGTAACAGAGTGTAAGAGACAGCAGAAGAGTGTAAGAGAGTTGAAGAGACAGTCGCAGAGTGTAATAGACAGTAACAGAGTGTAAGAGAGTGTTATAGACAGTAGCAGAGTGTAAGAGACAATAGAAGAGTGTAATAGACTGGAGCAGAGTGTAACATAGTGTAAGAGAGTGTAAGAGACTGTAGCAGAGTGTAATAGACAGTAACAGAGTGTAAGAGAGTGTTATAGACAGTAGCAGAGTGTAAGAGACAATAGCAGAGTGTAAGAGACAGTAGCAGAGTGTAATAGACAGCAGCAGAGTGTAAGAGAGTGTAAGAGACAGTAGCAGAGTGTAATAGACAGTAACAGAGTGTAAGAGAGTGTTATAGACAGTAGCAGAGTGTAAGAGACAATAGCAGAGTGTAAGAGACAGTAGCAGAGTGTAATAGACTGTAGCAGAGTGTAACAGTGTAAGAGAGTGTAAGAGACAGTAGCAGAGTGTAATAGACATTAACAGAGTGTAAGAGAGTGTTATAGACAGTAGCAGAGTTTAAGAGACAGTAACAGAGTGTAAGAGACAGTAACAGAGTGTAAGAGGGTGTAAGAGCCAGTAGCAGAGTGTAGGAGAGTGTAAGAGAGTGTAAGAGACAGTAACAGAGTGTAAGAGACAGTAACAGAGTGTAAGAGACAGCAGCAGAGTGTAAGAGAGTGTAACAGAGTGTAAGAGACAGTAACAGAGCGTAAGAGACAGTAGCAGAGTGTAAGAGACAGAAGCAGAGTGAAAGAGAGAGTAGCAGAGTGTAAGAGACAGTAGCAGAGTGTAAGAGAGTGTAATAGACAGTAACAGAGTGTAAGAGAGTGTAACAGCGTGTAAGAGAGTGTAACAGAGTGTAAGAGAGTGTAAGAGACAGTAACAGAGTGTAAGAGACAGTAACAGAGTGTAAGAGACAGCAGCAGAGTGTAAGAGTGTGTAACATAGTGTAAAAGAGTGAAAGAGATAGTAGCAGAGTGTAATAGACAGTAACAGAGTGTAATAGAGTGTAAGAGACAGTAGCAGAGTGTAAGAGACAATAGCAGAGTGTAAGAGACAGTAGCAGAGTGTAATAGACTGTAGCAGAGTGTAACAGAGTGTAAGAGAGTGTAAGAGACAATAGCAGAGTGTAATAGACAGTAACAGAGTGTAAGAGAGTGTTATAGACAGTAGCAGAGTGCAAGAGACAATAGCAGAGTGTAAGAGACAGTAGCAGAGTGTAATAGACAGTAACAGAGTGTAAGAGACAGTAACAGAGTGTAAGAGACAGCAGCAGAGTGTAAGAGTGTAAGAGACAGTAACAGAGTGTAAGAGAGTGTAACAGAGTGTAAGAGACAGTAACAGAGTGTACGAGACTGTAACAGAGTGTACGAGACAGTAACAGAGTGTAAGAGACAGTAACAGAGTATACGAGAGTGTAGTAGAGTGTAAGAGACAGTAACAGAGTATACGAGAGTGTAGTAGAGTGTAAGAGACAGTAACAGAGTATACGAGAGTGTAGTAGAGTGTAAGAGACAGTAACAGAGCGTAAGAGACAGTAGCAGTGTGTAAGAGACAGAAGCAAAGTGAAAGAGAGAGTAGCAGAGTGTAAGAGACAGTAGCAGAGTGTAAGAGACAGTAGCAGAGTGTAAGAGACAGTAACAGAGTGTAAGAGAGTGTAACAGCGTGTAAGAGAGTGTAACAGAGTGTAAGAGACAGTAAGAGAGTGTAACAGAGTGTAAGAGACAGTAACAGAGTGTAGGAGAGTGTAAGAGACAGTAACGGAGTGTAAGAGACAGTAACAGAGTGTAAGAGACAGCAGCAGAGTGTTAGAGAGTGTAACATAGTGTAAGAGAGTGTAAGAGACAGTAGCAGAGTGTAATAGACAGTAACAGAGTGTAATAGAGTGTAAGAGACAGTAGCAGAGTGTAAGAGACAGTAGCAGAGTGTAATAGACTGTAGCAGAGTGTAACAGAGTGTAAGAGAGTGTAAGAGACAATAGCAGAGTGTAATAGACAGTAACAGAGTGTAAGAGAGTGTTATAGACAGTAGCAGAGTGCAAGAGACAATAGCAGAGTGTAAGAGACAGTAGCAGAGTGTAATAGACTGTAACAGAGTGTAACAGAGTGTAAGAGAGTGTAAGAGACAGTAGCGGAGTGTAATAGACAGTAACAGAGTGTAAGAGAGTGTTATAGACAGTAGCAGAGTGTTATAGACAATAGCAGAGTGTAAGAGACAGTAGCAGAGTGTAATTGACAGCAGCAGAGTGTAAGAGAGTGTAAGAGACAGTAGCAGAATGTAATAGACAGTAACAGAGTGTAAGAGAGTGTTATAGACAGTATCAGAGTGTAAGAGACAATAGCAGAGTGTAAGAGACAGTAGCAGAGTGTAATAGACTGTAGCAGAGTGTAACATAGTGTAAGAGAGTGTAAGAGACAGTAGAAGAGTGTAATAGACAGTAACAGAGTGTAAGATAGTGTTATAGACAGTAGCAGAGTGTAAGAGAGTGTAAGAGACAGTTACAGAGTGTAAGAGAGTGTAACAGAGTGTAAGAGAGTGTAAGAGACAGTAACATAGTGTAGGAGAGTGTAAGAGACAGTAACAGAGTGTAAGAGACAGTAACAGAGTGTAAGAGGGTGTAAGAGACAGTAGCAGAGTGTAGGAGGGTGTAAGAGACAGTAGCAGAGTGTAGGAGAGTGTAAGAGAGTGTAAGAGACAGTAACAGAGTGTAAGAGACAGTAACAGAGTGTAAGAGACAGCAGCAGAGTGTAAGAGAGTGTAACAGAGTGTAAGAGACAGTAACAGAGCGTAAGAGACAGTAGCAGAGTGTAAGAGACAGAAGCAGAGTGAAAGAGAGAGTAGCAGAGTGTAAGAGACAGTAGTAGAGAGTAAGAGACAGTAGCAGAGTGTAAGAGAGTGTAATAGACAGTAACAGAGTGTAAGAGAGTGTAACAGCATGTAAGAGAGTGTAACAGAGTGTAAGAGAGTGTAAGAGACAGTAACAGAGTGTAAGAGACAGTAACAGAGTGTAAGAGACAGCAGCAGAGTGTAAGAGTGTGTAACATAGTGTAAGAGAGTGAAAGAGATAGTAGCAGAGTGTAATAGACAGTAACAGAGTGTAATAGAGTGTAAGAGACAGTAGCAGAGTGTAAGAGACAATAGCAGAGTGTAAGAGACAGTAGCAGAGTGTAATAGACTGTAGCAGAGTGTAACAGAGTGTAAGAGAGTGTAAGAGACAATAGCAGAGTGTAATAGACAGTAACAGAGTGTAAGAGAGTGTTATAGACAGTAGCAGAGTGCAAGAGACAATAGCAGAGTGTAAGAGACAGTAGCAGAGTGTAATATACAGTAACAGAGTGTAAGAGACAGTAACAGAGTGTAAGAGACAGCAGCAGAGTGTAAGAGTGTAAGAGACAGTAACAGAGTGTAAGAGAGTGTAACAGAGTGTAAGAGACAGTAACAGAGTGTACGAGACAGTAACAGAGTGTACGAGACAGTAACAGAGTGTACGAGACAGTAACAGAGTGTAAGAGACAGTAACAGAGTATACGAGAGTGTAGTAGAGTGTAAGAGACAGTAACACAGCGTAAGAGACAGTAGCAGTGTGTAAGAGACAGAAGCAAAGTGAAAGAGAGAGTAGCAGAGTGTAAGAGACAGTAGCAGAGTGTAAGAGACAGTAGCAGAGTGTAAGAGTGTAAGAGACAGTAACAGAGTGTAAGAGAGTGTAACAGCGTGTAAGAGAGTGTAACAGAGTGTAAGAGACAGTAAGAGAGTGTAACAGAGTGTAAGAGACAGTAACAGAGTGTAGGAGAGTGTAAGAGACAGTAACGGAGTGTAAGAGACAGTAACAGAGTGTAAGAGACAGCAGCAGAGTGTTAGAGAGTGTAACATAGTGTAAGAGAGTGTAAGAGACAGTAGCAGAGTGTAATAGACAGTAACAGAGTGTAATAGAGTGTAAGAGACAGTAGCAGAGTGTAAGAGACAGTAGCAGAGTGTAATAGACTGTAGCAGAGTGTAACAGAGTGTAAGAGAGTGTAAGAGACAATAGCAGAGTGTAATAGACAGTAACAGAGTGTAAGAGAGTGTTATAGACAGTAGCAGAGTGCAAGAGACAATAGCAGAGTGTAAGAGACAGTAGCAGAGTGTAATAGACTGTAACAGAGTGTAACAGAGTGTAAGAGAGTGTAAGAGACAGTAGCGGAGTGTAATAGACAGTAACAGAGTGTAAGAGAGTGTTATAGACAGTAGCAGAGTGTTATAGACAATAGCAGAGTGTAAGAGACAGTAGCAGAGTTTAATAGACAGCAGCAGAGTGTAAGAGAGTGTAAGAGACAGTAGCAGAGTGTAATAGACAGTAACAGAGTGTAAGAGAGTGTTATAGACAGTATCAGAGTGTAAGAGACAATAGCAGAGTGTAAGAGACAGTAGCAGAGTGTAATAGACTGTAGCAGAGTGTAACATAGTGTAAGAGAGTGTAAGAGACAGTAGCAGAGTGTAATAGACAGTAACAGAGTGTAAGAGAGTGTTATAGACAGTAGCAGAGTGTAAGAGAGTGTAAGAGACAGTTACAGAGTGTAAAAGAGTGTAACAGAGTGTAAGAGAGTGTAAGAGACAGTAACATAGTGTAGGAGAGTGTAAGAGACAGTAACAGAGTGTAAGAGACAGTAACAGAGTGTAAGAGGGTGTAAGAGACAGTAGCAGAGTGTAGGAGAGTGTAAGAGAGTGTAAGAGACAGTAAGAGTGTAAGAGACAGTAACAGAGTGTAAGAGACAGCAGCAGAGTGTAAGAGAGTGTAACAGAGTGTAAGAGACAGTAACAGAGCGTAAGAGACAGTAGCAGAGTGTAAGAGACAGAAGCAGAGTGAAAGAGAGAGTAGCAGAGTGTAAGAGACAGTAGCAGAGTGTAAGAGACAGTAGCAGAGTGTAAGAGAGTGTAAGAGACAGTAACAGAGTGTAAGAGAGTGTAACAGCATGTAAGAGAGTGTAACAGAGTGTAAGAGAGTGTAAGAGACAGTAACAGAGTGTAGTAGAGTGTAAGAGACAGTAACAGAGTGTAAGAGACAGTAACAGAGTGTAAGAGACAGCAGCAGGGTGTAAGAGAGTGTAACATAGTGTAAGAGAGTGAAAGAGACAGTAGCAGAGTGTAATAGACAGTAACAGAGTGTAGGAGAGTGTCAGAGACAGTAACAGAGTGTAAGAGTCAGCAGCAGAGTGTAAGAGAGTGTAACATAGTGTAAGAGAGTGTAAGAGACAGTAGCAGAGTGTAATAGACAGTAACAGAGTGTAAGAGAGTGTTATAGACAGTAGCAGAGTGTAAGATACAGTAGCAGAGTGTAAGAGACAGTAACAGAGTGTAAAAGACAGTAACAGAGTGTAAGAGACAGTAGCAGAGTGAAAGAGACAGTAGTAGAGTGTAGTAGAGTGTAAGAGAGTGTCACATGGCATATACCGTCCTCTAGGATCACATAGTCCTGAATGATCTCAGTATACTGTGAACGTCTTTGGGGATCTCTTCGCGTAGACCTCGTAAACCTGTGTAAGAGACAGTAAAAGAGTGTATGAGACAGTAGTGGAGTGTAAGAAAGTGTAACAGAGTATAGGAGACAGTAACAGAGTGTAAGAGAGTGTAAGAGACAGTTACAGAGTGTAAGAGAGTGTAAGAGAGTGTAACAGAGTGTAAGAGACAGTAACAGAGTGTAAGAGACAGCAGCAGAGTGTAAGAGAGTGTAAGAGACAGTAGCAGAGTGTAATAGACAGTAACAGAGTGTAAGAGAATGTTATAGACAGTAGCAGAGTGTTATAGACAATAGCAGAGTGTAAGAGACAGTAGCAGAGTGTAATAGACAGCAGCAGAGTGTAAGAGAGTGTAAGAGACAGTAGCAGAGTGTAATAGACAGTAACAGAGTGTAAGAGAGTGTTATAGACAGTAGCAGAGTGTAAGAGACAATAGCAGAGTGTAAGAGACAGTAGCAGAGTGTAACATAGTGTAAGAGAGTGTAAGAGACAGTAGCAGAGTGTAATAGACAGTAACAGAGTGTAAGAGAGTGTTATAGACAGTAGCAGAGTGTAAGAGAGTGTAAGAGACAGTTACAGAGTGTAAGAGAGTGTAACAGAGTGTAAGAGAGTGTAAGAGACAGTAACATAGTGTAGGAGAGTGTAAGAGACAGTAACAGAGTGTAAGAGACAGTAGCAGAGTGTAAGAGAGTGTAAGAGAGTGTTATAGACAGTAGCAGAGTGTAAGGGACAATAGCAGAGTGTAAGAGACAGTAGCAGAGTGTAATAGACTGTAGCAGAGTGTAAAATACTGTAAGAGAGTGTAAGAGACAGTAGCAGAGTGTAATAGACAGTAATAGAGTGTAAGAGAGTGTTATAGACAGTAGCAGAGTTTAAGAGACAGTAACAGAGTGTAAGAGACAGTAAGAGTGTAAGAGGGTGTAAGAGACAGTAGCAGAGTGTAGGAGAGTGTAAGAGAGTATAAGAGACAGTAACAGAGTGTAAAAGACAGCAGCAGAGTGTAAGAGACAGTAACATAGTGTAAGAGAGTGTAACAGAGTGTAAGAGACAGTAACAGAGTGTAAGGGAGTGTAAGAGACAGTAACAGAGTGTAAGGGGGTGTAAGAGACAGTAGGAGAGTGTAGGAGAGTGTAAGAGAGTGTAATAGACAGTAACAGAGTGTAAGAGACAGTAACAGAGTGTAAGAGACAGCAGCAGAGTGTAAGAGAGTGTAAGAGACAGTAAGAGAGTGTAACAGAGTGTAAGAGACAGTAACAGAGTGTACGAGACAGTAACAGAGTGTAAGAGACAGTAACAGAGTGTAAGAGACAGTAACAGAGTATACGAGAGTGTAGTAGAGTGTAAGAGACAGTAACAGAGCGTAAGAGACAGTAGCAGTGTGTAAGAGACAGAAGCAAAGTGAAAGAGAGAGTAGCAGAGTGTAAGAGACAGTAGCAGAGTGTAAGAGACAGTAGCAGAGTGTAAGAGAGTGTAAGAGACAGTAACAGAGTGTAAGAGAGTGTAACAGCGTGTAAGAGAGTGTAACAGAGTGTAAGAGACAGTAAGAGAGTGTAACAGAGTGTAAGAGACAGTAACAGAGTGTAGGAGAGTGTAAGAGACAGTAACGGAGTGTAAGAGACAGTAACAGTGTGTAAGAGACAGCAGCAGAGTGTAAGAGAGTGTAACATAGTGTAAGAGAGTGTAAGAGACAGTAGCAGAGTGTAATAGACAGTAACAGAGTGTAATAGAGTGTAAGAGACAGTAGCAGAGTATAAGAGACAATAGCAGAGTGTAAGAGACAGTAGCAGAGTGTAATAGACAGCAGCAGAGTGTAAGAGAGTGTAAGAGACAGTAGCAGAGTGTAATAGACAGTAACAGAGTGTAAGAGAGTGTTATAGACAGTATCAGAGTGTAAGAGACAATAGCAGAGTGTAAGAGACAGTAGCAGAGTGTAATAGACTGTAGCAGAGTGTAACATAGTGTAAGAGAGTGTAAGAAACAGTAGCAGAGTGTAATAGACAGTAACAGAGTGTAAGATAGTGTTATAGACAGTAGCAGAGTGTAAGAGAGTGTAAGAGACAGTTACAGAGTGTAAGAGAGTGTAACAGAGTGTAAGAGAGTGTAAGAGACAGTAACATAGTGTAGGAGAGTGTAAGAGACAGTAACAGAGTGTAAGAGACAGTAACAGAGTGTAAGAGGGTGTAAGAGACAGTAGCAGAGTGTAGGAGAGTGTAAGAGAGTGTAAGAGACAGTAAGAGTGTAAGAGACAGTAACAGAGTGTAAGAGACAGCAGCAGAGTGTAAGAGAGTGTAACAGAGTGTAAGAGACAGTAACAGAGCGTAAGAGACAGTAGCAGAGTGTAAGAGACAGAAGCAGAGTGAAAGAGAGAGTAGCAGAGTGTAAGAGACAGTAGCAGAGTGTAAGAGACAGTAGCAGAGTGTAAGAGAGTGTAAGAGACAGTAACAGAGTGTAAGAGAGTGTAACAGCATGTAAGAGAGTGTAACAGAGTGTAAGAGAGTGTAAGAGACAGTAACAGAGTGTAGTAGAGTGTAAGAGACAGTAACAGAGTGTAAGAGACAGTAACAGAGTGTAAGAGACAGCAGCAGAGTGTAAGAGAGTGTAACATAGTGTAAGAGAGTGAAAGAGACAGTAGCAGAGTGTAATAGACAGTAACAGAGTGTAAGAGAGTGTTATAGACAGTAGCAGAGTGTAAGAGACAATAGCAGAGTGTAAGATACAGTAGCAAAGTGTAAGAGACAGTAACAGAGTGTAAGAGACAGTAGCAGAGTGAAAGAGGCAGTAGTAGAGTGTAGTAGAGTGTACCAGAGTGTCACATGGCATATACCGTCCTCTAGGATCACATAGTCCTGAATGATCTCAGTATACTGTGAACGTCTTTGGGGATCTCTTCGCGTAGACATCGTAGACCTGTGTAAGAGACAGTAAAAGAGTATATGAGATAGTAGCGGAGTGTAAGAGAGTGTGACAGAGCATAGGAGACAGTAACAGAGTATAGGAGACGGTAACAGAGTGTAAGAGAGTGTAAGAGACAGTAACAGAGTGTAAGAGACAGTAACAGAGTGTAAGAGACAGCAGCAGAGTGTAAGAGAGTGTAACATAGTGTAAGAGAGTGAAAGAGACAGTAGCAGAGTGTAATAGACAGTAACAGAGTGTAGGAGAGTGTAACAGCGTGTAAGAGAGTGTAACAGAGTGTAAGAGAGTGTAAGAGACAGTAACAGAGTGTAGGAGAGTGTAAGAGACAGTAACAGAGTGTAAGAGACAGTAACAGAGTGTAAGAGACAGTAACAGAGTGTAAGAGACAGCAGCAGAGTGTAAGAGAGTGTAACATAGTGTAAGAGAGTGAAAGAGACAGTAGCAGAGTGTAATAGACAGTAACAGAGTGTAGGAGAGTGTCAGAGACAGTAACAGAGTGTAAGAGTCAGCAGCAGAGTGTAAGAGAGTGTAACATAGTGTAAGAGAGTGTAAGAGACAGTAGCAGAGTGTAATAGACAGTAACAGAGTGTAAGAGAGTGTTATAGACAGTAGCAGAGTGTAAGAGACAATAGCAGAGTGTAAGATACAGTAGCAGAGTGTAAGAGACAGTAACAGAGTGTAAAAGACAGTAACAGAGTGTAAGAGACAGTAGCAGAGTGAAAGAGACAGTAGTAGAGTGTAGTAGAGTGTAAGAGAGTGTCACATGGCATATACCGTCCTCTAGGATCACATAGTCCTGAATGATCTCAGTATACTGTGAACGTCTTTGGGGATCTCTTCGCGTAGACCTCGTAAACCTGTGTAAGAGACAGTAAAAGAGTATATGAGACAGTAGTGGAGTGTAAGAAAGTGTAACAGAGTATAGGAGACAGTAACAGAGTGTAAGAGAGTGTAAGAGACAGTTACAGAGTGTAAGAGAGTGTAAGAGAGTGTAACAGAGTGTAAGAGACAGCAGCAGAGTGTAAGAGAGTGTAAGAGACAGTAGCAGAGTGTAATAGACAGTAACAGAGTGTAAGAGAGTGTTATAGACAGTAGCAGAGTGTTATAGACAATAGCAGAGTGTAAGAGACAGTAGCAGAGTGTAATAGACAGCAGCAGAGTGTAAGAGAGTGTAAGAGACAGTAGCAGAGTGTAATAGACAGTAACAGAGTGTAAGAGAGTGTTATAGACAGTAGCAGAGTGTAAGAGACAATAGCAGAGTGTAAGAGACAGTAGCAGAGTGTAATAGACTGTAGCAGAGTGTAACATAGTGTAAGAGAGTGTAAGAGACAGTAGCAGAGTGTAATAGACAGTAACAGAGTGTAAGAGAGTGTTATAGACAGTAGCAGAGTTTAAGAGACAGTAACAGAGTGTAAGAGGGTGTAAGAGAGACAGTAGCAGAGTGTAGGAGAGTGTAAGAGAGTGTAAGAGAGTGTAAGAGACAGTAACAGAGTGTAAGAGACAGTAACAGAGTGTAAGAGACAGTAACAGAGTGTAAGAGACAGCAGCAGAGTGTAAGAGAGTGTAACAGAGTATAGGAGACAGTAACAGAGTATAGGAGACAGTAACAGAGTGTAAGAGAGTGTAAGAGACAGTTACAGAGTGTAAGAGAGTGTAACATAGTGTAAGAGACAGTAACAGAGTATAGGAGACAGTAACAGAGTGTAAGAGAGTGTAAGAGACAGCAGCAGAGTGTAAGAGAGTGTAACATAGTGTAAGAGAGTGAAAGAGACAGTAGCAGAGTGTAATAGACAGTAACAGAGTGTAGGAGAGTGTAACAGCGTGTAAGAGAGTGTAACAGAGTGTAAGAGAGTGTAAGAGACAGTAACAGAGTGTAGGAGAGTGTAAGAGACAGTAACAGAGTGTAAGAGACAGTAACAGAGTGTAAGAGACAGTAACAGAGTGTAAGAGACAGCAGCAGAGTGTAAGAGAGTGTAACATAGTGTAAGAGAGTGTAAGAGACAGTAGCAGAGTGTAATAGACAGTAACAGTGTGTAAGAGAGTGTTATAGACAGTAGCAGAGTGTAAGAGACAATAGCAGAGTGTAAGATACAGTAGCAGAGTGTAAGAGACAGTAACAGAGTGTAAAAGACAGTAACAGAGTGTAAGAGAGTGTAAGAGACAGTAACAGAGTGTAAGAGAGTGTAACAGCATGTAAGAGAGTGTAACAGAGTGTAAGAGAGTGTAAGAGACAGTAACAGAGTGTAGTAGAGTGTAAGAGACAGTAACAGAGTGTAAGAGACAGTAACAGAGTGTAAGAGACAGCAGCACAGTGTAAGAGAGTGTAACATAGTGTAAGAGAGTGAAAGAGACAGTAGCAGAGTGTAATAGACAGTAACAGAGTGTAAGAGAGTGTTATAGACAGTAGCAGAGTGTAAGAGACAATAGCAGAGTGTAAGATACAGTAGCAAAGTGTAAGAGACAGTAACAGAGTGTAAGAGACAGTAGCAGAGTGAAAGAGGCAGTAGTAGAGTGTAGTAGAGTGTACCAGAGTGTCACATGGCATATACCGTCCTCTAGGATCACATAGTCCTGAATGATCTCAGTATACTGTGAACGTCTTTGGGGATCTCTTCGCGTAGACATCGTAAACCTGTGTAAGAGACAGTAAAAGAGTATATGAGACAGTAGCGGAGTGTAAGAGAGTGTGACAGAGCATAGGAGACAGTAACAGAGTATAGGAGACGGTAACAGAGTGTAAGAGAGTGTAAGAGACAGTAACAGAGTGTAAGAGACAGTAACAGAGTGTAAGAGACAGCAGCAGAGTGTAAGAGAGTGTAACATAGTGTAAGAGAGTGAAAGAGACAGTAGCAGAGTGTAATAGACAGTAACAGAGTGTAGGAGAGTGTAACAGCGTGTAAGAGAGTGTAACAGAGTGTAAGAGAGTGTAAGAGACAGTAACAGAGTGTAGGAGAGTGTAAGAGACAGTAACAGAGTGTAAGAGACAGTAACAGAGTGTAAGAGACAGTAACAGAGTGTAAGAGACAGCAGCAGAGTGTAAGAGAGTGTAAGAGACAGTAGCAGAGTGTAATAGACAGTAACAGAGTGTAAGAGAGTGTTATAGAAAGTAGCAGAGTGTTATAGACAATAGCAGAGTGTAAGAGACAGTAGCAGAGTGTAATAGACAGCAGCAGAGTGTAAGAGAGTGTAAGAGACAGTAGCAGAGTGTAATAGACAGTAACAGAGTGTAAGAGAGTGTTATAGACAGTAGCAGAGTGTAAGAGACAATAGCAGAGTGTAAGAGACAGTAGCAGAGTGTAATAGACTGTAGCAGAGTGTAACATAGTGTAAGAGAGTGTAAGAGACAGTAGCAGAGTGTAATAGACAGTAACAGAGTGTAAGAGAGTGTTATAGACAGTAGCAGAGTTTAAGAGACAGTAACAGAGTGTAAGAGGGTGTAAGAGACAGTAGCAGAGTGTAGGAGAGTGTAAGAGAGTGTAAGAGAGTGTAAGAGACAGTAACAGAGTGTAAGAGACAGTAACAGAGTGTAAGAGACAGTAACAGAGTGTAAGAGACAGCAGCAGAGTGTAAGAGAGTGTAACAGAGTATAGGAGACAGTAACAGAGTATAGGAGACAGTAACAGAGTGTAAGAGAGTGTAAGAGACAGTTACAGAGTGTAAGAGAGTGTAACATAGTGTAAGAGACAGTAACAGAGTGTAAGAGACAGCAGAAGAGTGTAAGAGAGTTGAAGAGACAGTCGCAGAGTGTAATAGACAGTAACAGAGTGTAAGAGAGTGTTATAGACAGTAGCAGAGTGTAAGAGACAATAGCAGAGTGTAATAGACTGGAGCAGAGTGTAACATAGTGTAAGAGAGTGTAAGAGACTGTAGCAGAGTGTAATAGACAGTAACAGAGTGTAAGAGAGTGTTATAGACAGTAGCAGAGTGTAAGAGACAATAGCAGAGTGTAAGAGACAGTAGCAGAGTGTAATAGACAGCAGCAGAGTGTAAGAGAGTGTAAGAGACAGTAGCAGAGTGTAATAGACAGTAACAGAGTGTAAGAGAGTGCTATAGACAGTAGCAGAGTGTAAGAGACAATAGCAGAGTGTAAGAGACAGTAGCAAAGTGTAAGAGACAGTAACAGAGTGTAAGAGACAGTAGCAGAGTGAAAGAGGCAGTAGTAGAGTGTAGTAGAGTGTACCAGAGTGTCACATGGCATATACCGTCCTCTAGGATCACATAGTCCTGAATGATCTCAGTATACTGTGAACGTCTTTGGGGATCTCTTCGCGTAGACATCGTAAACCTGTGTAAGAGACAGTAAAAGAGTATATGAGACAGTAGCGGAGTGTAAGAGAGTGTGACAGAGCATAGGAGACAGTAACAGAGTATAGGAGACGGTAACAGAGTGTAAGAGAGTGTAAGAGACAGTAACAGAGTGTAAGAGACAGTAACAGAGTGTAAGAGACAGCAGCAGAGTGTAAGAGAGTGTAACATAGTGTAAGAGAGTGAAAGAGACAGTAGCAGAGTGTAATAGACAGTAACAGAGTGTAGGAGAGTGTAACAGCGTGTAAGAGAGTGTAACAGAGTGTAAGAGAGTGTAAGAGACAGTAACAGAGTGTAGGAGAGTGTAAGAGACAGTAACAGAGTGTAAGAGACAGTAACAGAGTGTAAGAGACAGTAACAGAGTGTAAGAGACAGCAGCAGAGTGTAAGAGAGTGTAACATAGTGTAAGAGAGTGAAAGAGACAGTAGCAGAGTGTAATAGACAGTAACAGAGTGTAGGAGAGTGTCAGAGACAGTAACAGAGTGTAAGAGTCAGCAGCAGAGTGTAAGAGAGTGTAACATAGTGTAAGAGAGTGTAAGAGACAGTAGCAGAGTGTAATAGACAGTAACAGAGTGTAAGAGAGTGTTATAGACAGTAGCAGAGTGTAAGAGACAATAGCAGAGTGTAAGATACAGTAGCCGAGTGTAAGAGACAGTAACAGAGTGTAAAAGACAGTAACAGAGTGTAAGAGACAGTAGCAGAGTGAAAGAGACAGTAGTAGAGTGTAGTAGAGTGTAAGAGAGTGTCACATGGCATATACCGTCCTCTAGGATCACATAGTACTGAATGATCTCAGTATACTGTGAACGTCTTTGGGGATCTCTTCGCGTAGACCTCGTAAACCTGTGTAAGAGACAGTAAAAGAGTATATGAGACAGTAGTGGAGTGTAAGAAAGTGTAACAGAGTATAGGAGACAGTAACAGAGTGTAAGAGAGTGTAAGAGACAGTTACAGAGTGTAAGAGAGTGTAAGAGAGTGTAACAGAGTGTAAGAGACAGTAACAGAGTGTAAGAGACAGCAGCAGAGTGTAAGAGAGTGTAAGAGACAGTAGCAGAGTGTAATAGACAGTAACAGAGTGTAAGAGAGTGTTATAGACAGTAGCAGAGTGTTATAGACAATAGCAGAGTGTAAGAGACAGTAGCAGAGTGTAATAGACAGCAGCAGAGTGTAAGAGAGTGTAAGAGACAGTAGCAGAGTGTAATAGACAGTAACAGAGTGTAAGAGAGTGTTATAGACAGTAGCAGAGTGTAAGAGACAATAGCAGAGTGTAAGAGACAGTAGCAGAGTGTAATAGACTGTAGCAGAGTGTAACATAGTGTAAGAGAGTGTAAGAGACAGTAGCAGAGTGTAATAGACAGTAACAGAGTGTAAGAGAGTGTTATAGACAGTAGCAGAGTTTAAGAGACAGTAACAGAGTGTAAGAGGGTGTAAGAGACAGTAGCAGAGTGTAGGAGAGTGTAAGAGAGTGTAAGAGAGTGTAAGAGACAGTAACAGAGTGTAAGAGACAGTAACAGAGTGTAAGAGACAGTAACAGAGTGTAAGAGACAGCAGCAGAGTGTAAGAGAGTGTAACAGAGTATAGGAGACAGTAACAGAGTATAGGAGACAGTAACAGAGTGTAAGAGAGTGTAAGAGACAGTTACAGAGTGTAAGAGAGTGTAACATAGTGTAAGAGACAGTAACAGAGTATAGGAGACAGTAACAGAGTGTAAGAGAGTGTAAGAGACAGCAGCAGAGTGTAAGAGAGTGTAACATAGTGTAAGAGAGTGAAAGAGACAGTAGCAGAGTGTAATAGACAGTAACAGAGTGTAGGAGAGTGTAACAGCGTGTAAGAGAGTGTAACAGAGTGTAAGAGAGTGTAAGAGACAGTAACAGAGTGTAAGAGACAGTAACAGAGTGTAAGAGACAGTAACAGAGTGTAAGAGACAGCAGCAGAGTGTAAGAGAGTGTAACATAGTGTAAGAGAGTGTAAGAGACAGTAGCAGAGTGTAATAGACAGTAACAGTGTGTAAGAGAGTGTTATAGACAGTAGCAGAGTGTAAGAGACAATAGCAGAGTGTAAGATACAGTAGCAGAGTGTAAGAGACAGTAACAGAGTGTAAAAGACAGTAACAGAGTGTAAGAGAGTGTAAGAGACAGTAACAGAGTGTAAGAGAGTGTAACAGCATGTAAGAGAGTGTAACAGAGTGTAAGAGAGTGTAAGAGACAGTAACAGAGTGTAGTAGAGTGTAAGAGACAGTAACAGAGTGTAAGAGACAGTAACAGAGTGTAAGAGACAGCAGCAGAGTGTAAGAGAGTGTAACATAGTGTAAGAGAGTGAAAGAGACAGTAGCAGAGTGTAATAGACAGTAACAGAGTGTAAGATACAGTAGCAAAGTGTAAGAGACAGTAACAGAGTGTAAGAGACAGTAGCAGAGTGAAAGAGGCAGTAGTAGAGTGTAGTAGAGTGTACCAGAGTGTCACATGGCATATACCGTCCTCTAGGATCACATAGTCCTGAATGATCTCAGTATACTGTGAACGTCTTTGGGGATCTCTTCGCGTAGACATCGTAAACCTGTGTAAGAGACAGTAAAAGAGTATATGAGACAGTAGCGGAGTGTAAGAGAGTGTGACAGAGCATAGGAGACAGTAACAGAGTATAGGAGACGGTAACAGAGTGTAAGAGAGTGTAAGAGACAGTAACAGAGTGTAAGAGACAGTAACAGAGTGTAAGAGACAGCAGCAGAGTGTAAGAGAGTGTAACATAGTGTAAGAGAGTGAAAGAGACAGTAGCAGAGTGTAATAGACAGTAACAGAGTGTAGGAGAGTGTAACAGCGTGTAAGAGAGTGTAACAGAGTGTAAGAGAGTGTAAGAGACAGTAACAGAGTGTAGGAGAGTGTAAGAGACAGTAACAGAGTGTAAGAGACAGTAACAGAGTGTAAGAGACAGTAACAGAGTGTAAGAGACAGCAGCAGAGTGTAAGAGAGTGTAAGAGACAGTAGCAGAGTGTAATAGACAGTAACAGAGTGTAAGAGAGTGTTATAGACAGTAGCAGAGTGTTATAGACAATAGCAGAGTGTAAGAGACAGTAGCAGAGTGTAATAGACAGCAGCAGAGTGTAAGAGAGTGTAAGAGACAGTAGCAGAGTGTAATAGACAGTAACAGAGTGTAAGAGAGTGTTATAGACAGTAGCAGAGTGTAAGAGACAATAGCAGAGTGTAAGAGACAGTAGCAGAGTGTAATAGACTGTAGCAGAGTGTAACATAGTGTAAGAGAGTGTAAGAGACAGTAGCAGAGTGTAATAGACAGTAACAGAGTGTAAGAGAGTGTTATAGACAGTAGCAGAGTTTAAGAGACAGTAACAGAGTGTAAGAGGGTGTAAGAGACAGTAGCAGAGTGTAGGAGAGTGTAAGAGAGTGTAAGAGAGTGTAAGAGACAGTAACAGAGTGTAAGAGACAGTAACAGAGTGTAAGAGACAGTAACAGAGTGTAAGAGACAGCAGCAGAGTGTAAGAGAGTGTAACAGAGTATAGGAGACAGTAACAGAGTATAGGAGACAGTAACAGAGTGTAAGAGAGTGTAAGAGACAGTTACAGAGTGTAAGAGAGTGTAACATAGTGTAAGAGACAGTAACAGAGTGTAAGAGACAGCAGAAGAGTGTAAGAGAGTTGAAGAGACAGTCGCAGAGTGTAATAGACAGTAACAGAGTGTAAGAGAGTGTTATAGACAGTAGCAGAGTGTAAGAGACAATAGCAGAGTGTAATAGACTGGAGCAGAGTGTAACATAGTGTAAGAGAGTGTAAGAGACTGTAGCAGAGTGTAATAGACAGTAACAGAGTGTAACAGAGTGTTATAGACAGTAGCAGAGCGTAAGAGACAATAGCAGAGTGTAAGAGACAGTAGCAGAGTGTAATAGACAGCAGCAGAGTGTAAGAGAGTGTAAGAGACAGTAGCAGAGTGTAATAGACAGTAACAGAGTGTAAGAGAGTGTTATAGACAGTAGCAGAGTGTAAGAGACAATAGCAGAGTGTAAGAGACAGTAGCAGAGTGTAATAGACTGTAGCAGAGTGTAACAGTGTAAGAGAGTGTAAGAGACAGTAGCAGAGTGTAATAGACATTAACAGAGTGTAAGAGAGTGTTATAGACAGTAGCAGAGTTTAAGAGACAGTAACAGAGTGTAAGAGACAGTAACAGAGTGTAAGAGGGTGTAAGAGCCAGTAGCAGAGTGTAGGAGAGTGTAAGAGAGTGTAAGAGACAGTAACAGAGTGTAAGAGACAGTAACAGAGTGTAAGAGACAGCAGCAGAGTGTAAGAGAGTGTAACAGAGTGTAAGAGACAGTAACAGAGCGTAAGAGACAGTAGCAGAGTGTAAGAGACAGAAGCAGAGTGAAAGAGAGAGTAGCAGAGTGTAAGAGACAGTAGCAGAGTGTAAGAGAGTGTAATAGACAGTAACAGAGTGTAAGAGAGTGTAACAGCGTGTAAGAGAGTGTAACAGAGTGTAAGAGAGTGTAAGAGACAGTAACAGAGTGTAAGAGACAGTAACAGAGTGTAAGAGACAGCAGCAGAGTGTAAGAGTGTGTAACATAGTGTAAAAGAGTGAAAGAGATAGTAGCAGAGTGTAATAGACAGTAACAGAGTGTAATAGAGTGTAAGAGACAGTAGCAGAGTGTAAGAGACAATAGCAGAGTGTAAGAGACAGTAGCAGAGTGTAATAGACTGTAGCAGAGTGTAACAGAGTGTAAGAGAGTGTAAGAGACAATAGCAGAGTGTAATAGACAGTAACAGAGTGTAAGAGAGTGTTATAGACAGTAGCAGAGTGCAAGAGACAATAGCAGAGTGTAAGAGACAGTAGCAGAGTGTAATAGACAGTAACAGAGTGTAAGAGACAGTAACAGAGTGTAAGAGACAGCAGCAGAGTGTAAGAGTGTAAGAGACAGTAACAGAGTGTAAGAGAGTGTAACAGAGTGTAAGAGACAGTAACAGAGTGTACGAGACTGTAACAGAGTGTACGAGACAGTAACAGAGTGTAAGAGACAGTAACAGAGTATACGAGAGTGTAGTAGAGTGTAAGAGACAGTAACAGAGTATACGAGAGTGTAGTAGAGTGTAAGAGACAGTAACAGAGCGTAAGAGACAGTAGCAGTGTGTAAGAGACAGAAGCAAAGTGAAAGAGAGAGTAGCAGAGTGTAAGAGACAGTAGCAGAGTGTAAGAGACAGTAGCAGAGTGTAAGAGTGTAAGAGACAGTAACAGAGTGTAAGAGAGTGTAACAGCGTGTAAGAGAGTGTAACAGAGTGTAAGAGACAGTAAGAGAGTGTAACAGAGTGTAAGAGACAGTAACAGAGTGTAGGAGAGTGTAAGAGACAGTAACGGAGTGTAAGAGACAGTAACAGAGTGTAAGAGACAGCAGCAGAGTGTTAGAGAGTGTAACATAGTGTAAGAGAGTGTAAGAGACAGTAGCAGAGTGTAATAGACAGTAACAGAGTGTAATAGAGTGTAAGAGACAGTAGCAGAGTGTAAGAGACAGTAGCAGAGTGTAATAGACTGTAGCAGAGTGTAACAGAGTGTAAGAGAGTGTAAGAGACAATAGCAGAGTGTAATAGACAGTAACAGAGTGTAAGAGAGTGTTATAGACAGTAGCAGAGTGCAAGAGACAATAGCAGAGTGTAAGAGACAGTAGCAGAGTGTAATAGACTGTAACAGAGTGTAACAGAGTGTAAGAGAGTGTAAGAGACAGTAGCGGAGTGTAATAGACAGTAACAGAGTGTAAGAGAGTGTTATAGACAGTAGCAGAGTGTTATAGACAATAGCAGAGTGTAAGAGACAGTAGCAGAGTGTAATTGACAGCAGCAGAGTGTAAGAGAGTGTAAGAGACAGTAGCAGAGTGTAATAGACAGTAACAGAGTGTAAGAGAGTGTTATAGACAGTATCAGAGTGTAAGAGACAATAGCAGAGTGTAAGAGACAGTAGCAGAGTGTAATAGACTGTAGCAGAGTGTAACATAGTGTAAGAGAGTGTAAGAGACAGTAGCAGAGTGTAATAGACAGTAACAGAGTGTAAGATAGTGTTATAGACAGTAGCAGAGTGTAAGAGAGTGTAAGAGACAGTTACAGAGTGTAAGAGAGTGTAACAGAGTGTAAGAGAGTGTAAGAGACAGTAACATAGTGTAGGAGAGTGTAAGAGACAGTAACAGAGTGTAAGAGACAGTAACAGAGTGTAAGAGGGTGTAAGAGACAGTAGCAGAGTGTAGGAGGGTGTAAGAGACAGTAGCAGAGTGTAGGAGAGTGTAAGAGAGTGTAAGAGACAGTAACAGAGTGTAAGAGACAGTAACAGAGTGTAAGAGACAGCAGCAGAGTGTAAGAGAGTGTAACAGAGTGTAAGAGACAGTAACAGAGCGTAAGAGACAGTAGCAGAGTGTAAGAGACAGAAGCAGAGTGAAAGAGAGAGTAGCAGAGTGTAAGAGACAGTAGTAGAGAGTAAGAGACAGTAGCAGAGTGTAAGAGAGTGTAATAGACAGTAACAGAGTGTAAGAGAGTGTAACAGCATGTAAGAGAGTGTAACAGAGTGTAAGAGAGTGTAAGAGACAGTAACAGAGTGTAAGAGACAGTAACAGAGTGTAAGAGACAGCAGCAGAGTGTAAGAGTGTGTAACATAGTGTAAGAGAGTGAAAGAGATAGTAGCAGAGTGTAATAGACAGTAACAGAGTGTAATAGAGTGTAAGAGACAGTAGCAGAGTGTAAGAGACAATAGCAGAGTGTAAGAGACAGTAGCAGAGTGTAATAGACTGTAGCAGAGTGTAACAGAGTGTAAGAGAGTGTAAGAGACAATAGCAGAGTGTAATAGACAGTAACAGAGTGTAAGAGAGTGTTATAGACAGTAGCAGAGTGCAAGAGACAATAGCAGAGTGTAAGAGACAGTAGCAGAGTGTAATATACAGTAACAGAGTGTAAGAGACAGTAACAGAGTGTAAGAGACAGCAGCAGAGTGTAAGAGTGTAAGAGACAGTAACAGAGTGTAAGAGAGTGTAACAGAGTGTAAGAGACAGTAACAGAGTGTACGAGACAGTAACAGAGTGTACGAGACAGTAACAGAGTGTACGAGACAGTAACAGAGTGTAAGAGACAGTAACAGAGTATACGAGAGTGTAGTAGAGTGTAAGAGACAGTAACACAGCGTAAGAGACAGTAGCAGTGTGTAAGAGACAGAAGCAAAGTGAAAGAGAGAGTAGCAGAGTGTAAGAGACAGTAGCAGAGTGTAAGAGACAGTAGCAGAGTGTAAGAGTGTAAGAGACAGTAACAGAGTGTAAGAGAGTGTAACAGCGTGTAAGAGAGTGTAACAGAGTGTAAGAGACAGTAAGAGAGTGTAACAGAGTGTAAGAGACAGTAACAGAGTGTAGGAGAGTGTAAGAGACAGTAACGGAGTGTAAGAGACAGTAACAGAGTGTAAGAGACAGCAGCAGAGTGTTAGAGAGTGTAACATAGTGTAAGAGAGTGTAAGAGACAGTAGCAGAGTGTAATAGACAGTAACAGAGTGTAATAGAGTGTAAGAGACAGTAGCAGAGTGTAAGAGACAGTAGCAGAGTGTAATAGACTGTAGCAGAGTGTAACAGAGTGTAAGAGAGTGTAAGAGACAATAGCAGAGTGTAATAGACAGTAACAGAGTGTAAGAGAGTGTTATAGACAGTAGCAGAGTGCAAGAGACAATAGCAGAGTGTAAGAGACAGTAGCAGAGTGTAATAGACTGTAACAGAGTGTAACAGAGTGTAAGAGAGTGTAAGAGACAGTAGCGGAGTGTAATAGACAGTAACAGAGTGTAAGAGAGTGTTATAGACAGTAGCAGAGTGTTATAGACAATAGCAGAGTGTAAGAGACAGTAGCAGAGTTTAATAGACAGCAGCAGAGTGTAAGAGAGTGTAAGAGACAGTAGCAGAGTGTAATAGACAGTAACAGAGTGTAAGAGAGTGTTATAGACAGTATCAGAGTGTAAGAGACAATAGCAGAGTGTAAGAGACAGTAGCAGAGTGTAATAGACTGTAGCAGAGTGTAACATAGTGTAAGAGAGTGTAAGAGACAGTAGCAGAGTGTAATAGACAGTAACAGAGTGTAAGAGAGTGTTATAGACAGTAGCAGAGTGTAAGAGAGTGTAAGAGACAGTTACAGAGTGTAAAAGAGTGTAACAGAGTGTAAGAGAGTGTAAGAGACAGTAACATAGTGTAGGAGAGTGTAAGAGACAGTAACAGAGTGTAAGAGACAGTAACAGAGTGTAAGAGGGTGTAAGAGACAGTAGCAGAGTGTAGGAGAGTGTAAGAGAGTGTAAGAGACAGTAAGAGTGTAAGAGACAGTAACAGAGTGTAAGAGACAGCAGCAGAGTGTAAGAGAGTGTAACAGAGTGTAAGAGACAGTAACAGAGCGTAAGAGACAGTAGCAGAGTGTAAGAGACAGAAGCAGAGTGAAAGAGAGAGTAGCAGAGTGTAAGAGACAGTAGCAGAGTGTAAGAGACAGTAGCAGAGTGTAAGAGAGTGTAAGAGACAGTAACAGAGTGTAAGAGAGTGTAACAGCATGTAAGAGAGTGTAACAGAGTGTAAGAGAGTGTAAGAGACAGTAACAGAGTGTAGTAGAGTGTAAGAGACAGTAACAGAGTGTAAGAGACAGTAACAGAGTGTAAGAGACAGCAGCAGGGTGTAAGAGAGTGTAACATAGTGTAAGAGAGTGAAAGAGACAGTAGCAGAGTGTAATAGACAGTAACAGAGTGTAGGAGAGTGTCAGAGACAGTAACAGAGTGTAAGAGTCAGCAGCAGAGTGTAAGAGAGTGTAACATAGTGTAAGAGAGTGTAAGAGACAGTAGCAGAGTGTAATAGACAGTAACAGAGTGTAAGAGAGTGTTATAGACAGTAGCAGAGTGTAAGATACAGTAGCAGAGTGTAAGAGACAGTAACAGAGTGTAAAAGACAGTAACAGAGTGTAAGAGACAGTAGCAGAGTGAAAGAGACAGTAGTAGAGTGTAGTAGAGTGTAAGAGAGTGTCACATGGCATATACCGTCCTCTAGGATCACATAGTCCTGAATGATCTCAGTATACTGTGAACGTCTTTGGGGATCTCTTCGCGTAGACCTCGTAAACCTGTGTAAGAGACAGTAAAAGAGTGTATGAGACAGTAGTGGAGTGTAAGAAAGTGTAACAGAGTATAGGAGACAGTAACAGAGTGTAAGAGAGTGTAAGAGACAGTTACAGAGTGTAAGAGAGTGTAAGAGAGTGTAACAGAGTGTAAGAGACAGTAACAGAGTGTAAGAGACAGCAGCAGAGTGTAAGAGAGTGTAAGAGACAGTAGCAGAGTGTAATAGACAGTAACAGAGTGTAAGAGAATGTTATAGACAGTAGCAGAGTGTTATAGACAATAGCAGAGTGTAAGAGACAGTAGCAGAGTGTAATAGACAGCAGCAGAGTGTAAGAGAGTGTAAGAGACAGTAGCAGAGTGTAATAGACAGTAACAGAGTGTAAGAGAGTGTTATAGACAGTAGCAGAGTGTAAGAGACAATATCAGAGTGTAAGAGACAGTAGCAGAGTGTAACATAGTGTAAGAGAGTGTAAGAGACAGTAGCAGAGTGTAATAGACAGTAACAGAGTGTAAGAGAGTGTTATAGACAGTAGCAGAGTGTAAGAGAGTGTAAGAGACAGTTACAGAGTGTAAGAGAGTGTAACAGAGTGTAAGAGAGTGTAAGAGACAGTAACATAGTGTAGGAGAGTGTAAGAGACAGTAACAGAGTGTAAGAGACAGTAGCAGAGTGTAAGAGAGTGTAAGAGAGTGTTATAGACAGTAGCAGAGTGTAAGGGACAATAGCAGAGTGTAAGAGACAGTAGCAGAGTGTAATAGACTGTAGCAGAGTGTAAAATACTGTAAGAGAGTGTAAGAGACAGTAGCAGAGTGTAATAGACAGTAATAGAGTGTAAGAGAGTGTTATAGACAGTAGCAGAGTTTAAGAGACAGTAACAGAGTGTAAGAGACAGTAAGAGTGTAAGAGGGTGTAAGAGACAGTAGCAGAGTGTAGGAGAGTGTAAGAGAGTATAAGAGACAGTAACAGAGTGTAAAAGACAGCAGCAGAGTGTAAGAGACAGTAACATAGTGTAAGAGAGTGTAACAGAGTGTAAGAGACAGTAACAGAGTGTAAGGGAGTGTAAGAGACAGTAACAGAGTGTAAGGGGGTGTAAGAGACAGTAGAAGAGTGTAGGAGAGTGTAGGAGAGTGTAAGAGAGTGTAATAGACAGTAACAGAGTGTAAGAGACAGTAACAGAGTGTAAGAGACAGCAGCAGAGTGTAAGAGAGTGTAAGAGACAGTAAGAGAGTGTAACAGAGTGTAAGAGACAGTAACAGAGTGTACGAGACAGTAACAGAGTGTAAGAGACAGTAACAGAGTGTAAGAGACAGTAACAGAGTATACGAGAGTGTAGTAGAGTGTAAGAGACAGTAACAGAGCGTAAGAGACAGTAGCAGTGTGTAAGAGACAGAAGCAAAGTGAAAGAGAGAGTAGCAGAGTGTAAGAGACAGTAGCAGAGTGTAAGAGACAGTAGCAGAGTGTAAGAGAGTGTAAGAGACAGTAACAGAGTGTAAGAGAGTGTAACAGCGTGTAAGAGAGTGTAACAGAGTGTAAGAGACAGTAAGAGAGTGTAACAGAGTGTAAGAGACAGTAACAGAGTGTAGGAGAGTGTAAGAGACAGTAACGGAGTGTAAGAGACAGTAACAGTGTGTAAGAGACAGCAGCAGAGTGTAAGAGAGTGTAACATAGTGTAAGAGAGTGTAAGAGACAGTAGCAGAGTGTAATAGACAGTAACAGAGTGTAATAGAGTGTAAGAGACAGTAGCAGAGTATAAGAGACAATAGCAGAGTGTAAGAGACAGTAGCAGAGTGTAATAGACAGCAGCAGAGTGTAAGAGAGTGTAAGAGACAGTAGCAGAGTGTAATAGACAGTAACAGAGTGTAAGAGAGTGTTATAGACAGTATCAGAGTGTAAGAGACAATAGCAGAGTGTAAGAGACAGTAGCAGAGTGTAATAGACTGTAGCAGAGTGTAACATAGTGTAAGAGAGTGTAAGAAACAGTAGCAGAGTGTAATAGACAGTAACAGAGTGTAAGATAGTGTTATAGACAGTAGCAGAGTGTAAGAGAGTGTAAGAGACAGTTACAGAGTGTAAGAGAGTGTAACAGAGTGTAAGAGAGTGTAAGAGACAGTAACATAGTGTAGGAGAGTGTAAGAGACAGTAACAGAGTGTAAGAGACAGTAACAGAGTGTAAGAGGGTGTAAGAGACAGTAGCAGAGTGTAGGAGAGTGTAAGAGAGTGTAAGAGACAGTAAGAGTGTAAGAGACAGTAACAGAGTGTAAGAGACAGCAGCAGAGTGTAAGAGAGTGTAACAGAGTGTAAGAGACAGTAACAGAGCGTAAGAGACAGTAGCAGAGTGTAAGAGACAGAAGCAGAGTGAAAGAGAGAGTAGCAGAGTGTAAGAGACAGTAGCAGAGTGTAAGAGACAGTAGCAGAGTGTAAGAGAGTGTAAGAGACAGTAACAGAGTGTAAGAGAGTGTAACAGCATGTAAGAGAGTGTAACAGAGTGTAAGAGAGTGTAAGAGACAGTAACAGAGTGTAGTAGAGTGTAAGAGACAGTAACAGAGTGTAAGAGACAGTAACAGAGTGTAAGAGACAGCAGCAGAGTGTAAGAGAGTGTAACATAGTGTAAGAGAGTGAAAGAGACAGTAGCAGAGTGTAATAGACAGTAACAGAGTGTAAGAGAGTGTTATAGACAGTAGCAGAGTGTAAGAGACAATAGCAGAGTGTAAGATACAGTAGCAAAGTGTAAGAGACAGTAACAGAGTGTAAGAGACAGTAGCAGAGTGAAAGAGGCAGTAGTAGAGTGTAGTAGAGTGTACCAGAGTGTCACATGGCATATACCGTCCTCTAGGATCACATAGTCCTGAATGATCTCAGTATACTGTGAACGTCTTTGGGGATCTCTTCGCGTAGACATCGTAGACCTGTGTAAGAGACAGTAAAAGAGTATATGAGATAGTAGCGGAGTGTAAGAGAGTGTGACAGAGCATAGGAGACAGTAACAGAGTATAGGAGACGGTAACAGAGTGTAAGAGAGTGTAAGAGACAGTAACAGAGTGTAAGAGACAGTAACAGAGTGTAAGAGACAGCAGCAGAGTGTAAGAGAGTGTAACATAGTGTAAGAGAGTGAAAGAGACAGTAGCAGAGTGTAATAGACAGTAACAGAGTGTAGGAGAGTGTAACAGCGTGTAAGAGAGTGTAACAGAGTGTAAGAGAGTGTAAGAGACAGTAACAGAGTGTAGGAGAGTGTAAGAGACAGTAACAGAGTGTAAGAGACAGTAACAGAGTGTAAGAGACAGTAACAGAGTGTAAGAGACAGCAGCAGAGTGTAAGAGAGTGTAACATAGTGTAAGAGAGTGAAAGAGACAGTAGCAGAGTGTAATAGACAGTAACAGAGTGTAGGAGAGTGTCAGAGACAGTAACAGAGTGTAAGAGTCAGCAGCAGAGTGTAAGAGAGTGTAACATAGTGTAAGAGAGTGTAAGAGACAGTAGCAGAGTGTAATAGACAGTAACAGAGTGTAAGAGAGTGTTATAGACAGTAGCAGAGTGTAAGAGACAATAGCAGAGTGTAAGATACAGTAGCAGAGTGTAAGAGACAGTAACAGAGTGTAAAAGACAGTAACAGAGTGTAAGAGACAGTAGCAGAGTGAAAGAGACAGTAGTAGAGTGTAGTAGAGTGTAAGAGAGTGTCACATGGCATATACCGTCCTCTAGGATCACATAGTCCTGAATGATCTCAGTATACTGTGAACGTCTTTGGGGATCTCTTCGCGTAGACCTCGTAAACCTGTGTAAGAGACAGTAAAAGAGTATATGAGACAGTAGTGGAGTGTAAGAAAGTGTAACAGAGTATAGGAGACAGTAACAGAGTGTAAGAGAGTGTAAGAGACAGTTACAGAGTGTAAGAGAGTGTAAGAGAGTGTAACAGAGTGTAAGAGACAGCAGCAGAGTGTAAGAGAGTGTAAGAGACAGTAGCAGAGTGTAATAGACAGTAACAGAGTGTAAGAGAGTGTTATAGACAGTAGCAGAGTGTTATAGACAATAGCAGAGTGTAAGAGACAGTAGCAGAGTGTAATAGACAGCAGCAGAGTGTAAGAGAGTGTAAGAGACAGTAGCAGAGTGTAATAGACAGTAACAGAGTGTAAGAGAGTGTTATAGACAGTAGCAGAGTGTAAGAGACAATAGCAGAGTGTAAGAGACAGTAGCAGAGTGTAATAGACTGTAGCAGAGTGTAACATAGTGTAAGAGAGTGTAAGAGACAGTAGCAGAGTGTAATAGACAGTAACAGAGTGTAAGAGAGTGTTATAGACAGTAGCAGAGTTTAAGAGACAGTAACAGAGTGTAAGAGGGTGTAAGAGAGACAGTAGCAGAGTGTAGGAGAGTGTAAGAGAGTGTAAGAGAGTGTAAGAGACAGTAACAGAGTGTAAGAGACAGTAACAGAGTGTAAGAGACAGTAACAGAGTGTAAGAGACAGCAGCAGAGTGTAAGAGAGTGTAACAGAGTATAGGAGACAGTAACAGAGTATAGGAGACAGTAACAGAGTGTAAGAGAGTGTAAGAGACAGTTACAGAGTGTAAGAGAGTGTAACATAGTGTAAGAGACAGTAACAGAGTATAGGAGACAGTAACAGAGTGTAAGAGAGTGTAAGAGACAGCAGCAGAGTGTAAGAGAGTGTAACATAGTGTAAGAGAGTGAAAGAGACAGTAGCAGAGTGTAATAGACAGTAACAGAGTGTAGGAGAGTGTAACAGCGTGTAAGAGAGTGTAACAGAGTGTAAGAGAGTGTAAGAGACAGTAACAGAGTGTAGGAGAGTGTAAGAGACAGTAACAGAGTGTAAGAGACAGTAACAGAGTGTAAGAGACAGTAACAGAGTGTAAGAGACAGCAGCAGAGTGTAAGAGAGTGTAACATAGTGTAAGAGAGTGTAAGAGACAGTAGCAGAGTGTAATAGACAGTAACAGTGTGTAAGAGAGTGTTATAGACAGTAGCAGAGTGTAAGAGACAATAGCAGAGTGTAAGATACAGTAGCAGAGTGTAAGAGACAGTAACAGAGTGTAAAAGACAGTAACAGAGTGTAAGAGAGTGTAAGAGACAGTAACAGAGTGTAAGAGAGTGTAACAGCATGTAAGAGAGTGTAACAGAGTGTAAGAGAGTGTAAGAGACAGTAACAGAGTGTAGTAGAGTGTAAGAGACAGTAACAGAGTGTAAGAGACAGTAACAGAGTGTAAGAGACAGCAGCAGAGTGTAAGAGAGTGTAACATAGTGTAAGAGAGTGAAAGAGACAGTAGCAGAGTGTAATAGACAGTAACAGAGTGTAAGAGAGTGTTATAGACAGTAGCAGAGTGTAAGAGACAATAGCAGAGTGTAAGATACAGTAGCAAAGTGTAAGAGACAGTAACAGAGTGTAAGAGACAGTAGCAGAGTGAAAGAGGCAGTAGTAGAGTGTAGTAGAGTGTACCAGAGTGTCACATGGCATATACCGTCCTCTAGGATCACATAGTCCTGAATGATCTCAGTATACTGTGAACGTCTTTGGGGATCTCTTCGCGTAGACATCGTAAACCTGTGTAAGAGACAGTAAAAGAGTATATGAGACAGTAGCGGAGTGTAAGAGAGTGTGACAGAGCATAGGAGACAGTAACAGAGTATAGGAGACGGTAACAGAGTGTAAGAGAGTGTAAGAGACAGTAACAGAGTGTAAGAGACAGTAACAGAGTGTAAGAGACAGCAGCAGAGTGTAAGAGAGTGTAACATAGTGTAAGAGAGTGAAAGAGACAGTAGCAGAGTGTAATAGACAGTAACAGAGTGTAGGAGAGTGTAACAGCGTGTAAGAGAGTGTAACAGAGTGTAAGAGAGTGTAAGAGACAGTAACAGAGTGTAGGAGAGTGTAAGAGACAGTAACAGAGTGTAAGAGACAGTAACAGAGTGTAAGAGACAGTAACAGAGTGTAAGAGACAGCAGCAGAGTGTAAGAGAGTGTAAGAGACAGTAGCAGAGTGTAATAGACAGTAACAGAGTGTAAGAGAGTGTTATAGAAAGTAGCAGAGTGTTATAGACAATAGCAGAGTGTAAGAGACAGTAGCAGAGTGTAATAGACAGCAGCAGAGTGTAAGAGAGTGTAAGAGACAGTAGCAGAGTGTAATAGACAGTAACAGAGTGTAAGAGAGTGTTATAGACAGTAGCAGAGTGTAAGAGACAATAGCAGAGTGTAAGAGACAGTAGCAGAGTGTAATAGACTGTAGCAGAGTGTAACATAGTGTAAGAGAGTGTAAGAGACAGTAGCAGAGTGTAATAGACAGTAACAGAGTGTAAGAGAGTGTTATAGACAGTAGCAGAGTTTAAGAGACAGTAACAGAGTGTAAGAGGGTGTAAGAGACAGTAGCAGAGTGTAGGAGAGTGTAAGAGAGTGTAAGAGAGTGTAAGAGACAGTAACAGAGTGTAAGAGACAGTAACAGAGTGTAAGAGACAGTAACAGAGTGTAAGAGACAGCAGCAGAGTGTAAGAGAGTGTAACAGAGTATAGGAGACAGTAACAGAGTATAGGAGACAGTAACAGAGTGTAAGAGAGTGTAAGAGACAGTTACAGAGTGTAAGAGAGTGTAACATAGTGTAAGAGACAGTAACAGAGTGTAAGAGACAGCAGAAGAGTGTAAGAGAGTTGAAGAGACAGTCGCAGAGTGTAATAGACAGTAACAGAGTGTAAGAGAGTGTTATAGACAGTAGCAGAGTGTAAGAGACAATAGCAGAGTGTAATAGACTGGAGCAGAGTGTAACATAGTGTAAGAGAGTGTAAGAGACTGTAGCAGAGTGTAATAGACAGTAACAGAGTGTAAGAGAGTGTTATAGACAGTAGCAGAGTGTAAGAGACAATAGCAGAGTGTAAGAGACAGTAGCAGAGTGTAATAGACAGCAGCAGAGTGTAAGAGAGTGTAAGAGACAGTAGCAGAGTGTAATAGACAGTAACAGAGTGTAAGAGAGTGCTATAGACAGTAGCAGAGTGTAAGAGACAATAGCAGAGTGTAAGAGACAGTAGCAAAGTGTAAGAGACAGTAACAGAGTGTAAGAGACAGTAGCAGAGTGAAAGAGGCAGTAGTAGAGTGTAGTAGAGTGTACCAGAGTGTCACATGGCATATACCGTCCTCTAGGATCACATAGTCCTGAATGATCTCAGTATACTGTGAACGTCTTTGGGGATCTCTTCGCGTAGACATCGTAAACCTGTGTAAGAGACAGTAAAAGAGTATATGAGACAGTAGCGGAGTGTAAGAGAGTGTGACAGAGCATAGGAGACAGTAACAGAGTATAGGAGACGGTAACAGAGTGTAAGAGAGTGTAAGAGACAGTAACAGAGTGTAAGAGACAGTAACAGAGTGTAAGAGACAGCAGCAGAGTGTAAGAGAGTGTAACATAGTGTAAGAGAGTGAAAGAGACAGTAGCAGAGTGTAATAGACAGTAACAGAGTGTAGGAGAGTGTAACAGCGTGTAAGAGAGTGTAACAGAGTGTAAGAGAGTGTAAGAGACAGTAACAGAGTGTAGGAGAGTGTAAGAGACAGTAACAGAGTGTAAGAGACAGTAACAGAGTGTAAGAGACAGTAACAGAGTGTAAGAGACAGCAGCAGAGTGTAAGAGAGTGTAACATAGTGTAAGAGAGTGAAAGAGACAGTAGCAGAGTGTAATAGACAGTAACAGAGTGTAGGAGAGTGTCAGAGACAGTAACAGAGTGTAAGAGTCAGCAGCAGAGTGTAAGAGAGTGTAACATAGTGTAAGAGAGTGTAAGAGACAGTAGCAGAGTGTAATAGACAGTAACAGAGTGTAAGAGAGTGTTATAGACAGTAGCAGAGTGTAAGAGACAATAGCAGAGTGTAAGATACAGTAGCCGAGTGTAAGAGACAGTAACAGAGTGTAAAAGACAGTAACAGAGTGTAAGAGACAGTAGCAGAGTGAAAGAGACAGTAGTAGAGTGTAGTAGAGTGTAAGAGAGTGTCACATGGCATATACCGTCCTCTAGGATCACATAGTACTGAATGATCTCAGTATACTGTGAACGTCTTTGGGGATCTCTTCGCGTAGACCTCGTAAACCTGTGTAAGAGACAGTAAAAGAGTATATGAGACAGTAGTGGAGTGTAAGAAAGTGTAACAGAGTATAGGAGACAGTAACAGAGTGTAAGAGAGTGTAAGAGACAGTAGCAGAGTGTAATAGACAGTAACAGAGTGTAAGAGAGTGTTATAGACAGTAGCAGAGTTTAAGAGACAGTAACAGAGTGTAAGAGGGTGTAAGAGACAGTAGCAGAGTGTAGGAGAGTGTAAGAGAGTGTAAGAGAGTGTAAGAGACAGTAACAGAGTGTAAGAGACAGTAACAGAGTGTAAGAGACAGTAACAGAGTGTAAGAGACAGCAGCAGAGTGTAAGAGAGTGTAACAGAGTATAGGAGACAGTAACAGAGTATAGGAGACAGTAACAGAGTGTAAGAGAGTGTAAGAGACAGTTACAGAGTGTAAGAGAGTGTAACATAGTGTAAGAGACAGTAACAGAGTGTAAGAGACAGCAGAAGAGTGTAAGAGAGTTGAAGAGACAGTCGCAGAGTGTAATAGACAGTAACAGAGTGTAAGAGAGTGTTATAGACAGTAGCAGAGTGTAAGAGACAATAGCAGAGTGTAATAGACTGGAGCAGAGTGTAACATAGTGTAAGAGAGTGTAAGAGACTGTAGCAGAGTGTAATAGACAGTAACAGAGTGTAAGAGAGTGTTATAGACAGTAGCAGAGTGTAAGAGACAATAGCAGAGTGTAAGAGACAGTAGCAGAGTGTAATAGACAGCAGCAGAGTGTAAGAGAGTGTAAGAGACAGTAGCAGAGTGTAATAGACAGTAACAGAGTGTAAGAGAGTGCTATAGACAGTAGCAGAGTGTAAGAGACAATAGCAGAGTGTAAGAGACAGTAGCAAAGTGTAAGAGACAGTAACAGAGTGTAAGAGACAGTAGCAGAGTGAAAGAGGCAGTAGTAGAGTGTAGTAGAGTGTACCAGAGTGTCACATGGCATATACCGTCCTCTAGGATCACATAGTCCTGAATGATCTCAGTATACTGTGAACGTCTTTGGGGATCTCTTCGCGTAGACATCGTAAACCTGTGTAAGAGACAGTAAAAGAGTATATGAGACAGTAGCGGAGTGTAAGAGAGTGTGACAGAGCATAGGAGACAGTAACAGAGTATAGGAGACGGTAACAGAGTGTAAGAGAGTGTAAGAGACAGTAACAGAGTGTAAGAGACAGTAACAGAGTGTAAGAGACAGCAGCAGAGTGTAAGAGAGTGTAACATAGTGTAAGAGAGTGAAAGAGACAGTAGCAGAGTGTAATAGACAGTAACAGAGTGTAGGAGAGTGTAACAGCGTGTAAGAGAGTGTAACAGAGTGTAAGAGAGTGTAAGAGACAGTAACAGAGTGTAGGAGAGTGTAAGAGACAGTAACAGAGTGTAAGAGACAGTAACAGAGTGTAAGAGACAGTAACAGAGTGTAAGAGACAGCAGCAGAGTGTAAGAGAGTGTAACATAGTGTAAGAGAGTGAAAGAGACAGTAGCAGAGTGTAATAGACAGTAACAGAGTGTAGGAGAGTGTCAGAGACAGTAACAGAGTGTAAGAGTCAGCAGCAGAGTGTAAGAGAGTGTAACATAGTGTAAGAGAGTGTAAGAGACAGTAGCAGAGTGTAATAGACAGTAACAGAGTGTAAGAGAGTGTTATAGACAGTAGCAGAGTGTAAGAGACAATAGCAGAGTGTAAGATACAGTAGCCGAGTGTAAGAGACAGTAACAGAGTGTAAAAGACAGTAACAGAGTGTAAGAGACAGTAGCAGAGTGAAAGAGACAGTAGTAGAGTGTAGTAGAGTGTAAGAGAGTGTCACATGGCATATACCGTCCTCTAGGATCACATAGTACTGAATGATCTCAGTATACTGTGAACGTCTTTGGGGATCTCTTCGCGTAGACCTCGTAAACCTGTGTAAGAGACAGTAAAAGAGTATATGAGACAGTAGTGGAGTGTAAGAAAGTGTAACAGAGTATAGGAGACAGTAACAGAGTGTAAGAGAGTGTAAGAGACAGTTACAGAGTGTAAGAGAGTGTAAGAGAGTGTAACAGAGTGTAAGAGACAGTAACAGAGTGTAAGAGACAGCAGCAGAGTGTAAGAGAGTGTAAGAGACAGTAGCAGAGTGTAATAGACAGTAACAGAGTGTAAGAGAGTGTTATAGACAGTAGCAGAGTGTTATAGACAATAGCAGAGTGTAAGAGACAGTAGCAGAGTGTAATAGACAGCAGCAGAGTGTAAGAGAGTGTAAGAGACAGTAGCAGAGTGTAATAGACAGTAACAGAGTGTAAGAGAGTGTTATAGACAGTAGCAGAGTGTAAGAGACAATAGCAGAGTGTAAGAGACAGTAGCAGAGTGTAATAGACTGTAGCAGAGTGTAACATAGTGTAAGAGAGTGTAAGAGACAGTAGCAGAGTGTAATAGACAGTAACAGAGTGTAAGAGAGTGTTATAGACAGTAGCAGAGTTTAAGAGACAGTAACAGAGTGTAAGAGGGTGTAAGAGACAGTAGCAGAGTGTAGGAGAGTGTAAGAGAGTGTAAGAGAGTGTAAGAGACAGTAACAGAGTGTAAGAGACAGTAACAGAGTGTAAGAGACAGTAACAGAGTGTAAGAGACAGCAGCAGAGTGTAAGAGAGTGTAACAGAGTATAGGAGACAGTAACAGAGTATAGGAGACAGTAACAGAGTGTAAGAGAGTGTAAGAGACAGTTACAGAGTGTAAGAGAGTGTAACATAGTGTAAGAGACAGTAACAGAGTATAGGAGACAGTAACAGAGTGTAAGAGAGTGTAAGAGACAGCAGCAGAGTGTAAGAGAGTGTAACATAGTGTAAGAGAGTGAAAGAGACAGTAGCAGAGTGTAATAGACAGTAACAGAGTGTAGGAGAGTGTAACAGCGTGTAAGAGAGTGTAACAGAGTGTAAGAGAGTGTAAGAGACAGTAACAGAGTGTAAGAGACAGTAACAGAGTGTAAGAGACAGTAACAGAGTGTAAGAGACAGCAGCAGAGTGTAAGAGAGTGTAACATAGTGTAAGAGAGTGTAAGAGACAGTAGCAGAGTGTAATAGACAGTAACAGTGTGTAAGAGAGTGTTATAGACAGTAGCAGAGTGTAAGAGACAATAGCAGAGTGTAAGATACAGTAGCAGAGTGTAAGAGACAGTAACAGAGTGTAAAAGACAGTAACAGAGTGTAAGAGAGTGTAAGAGACAGTAACAGAGTGTAAGAGAGTGTAACAGCATGTAAGAGAGTGTAACAGAGTGTAAGAGAGTGTAAGAGACAGTAACAGAGTGTAGTAGAGTGTAAGAGACAGTAACAGAGTGTAAGAGACAGTAACAGAGTGTAAGAGACAGCAGCAGAGTGTAAGAGAGTGTAACATAGTGTAAGAGAGTGAAAGAGACAGTAGCAGAGTGTAATAGACAGTAACAGAGTGTAAGATACAGTAGCAAAGTGTAAGAGACAGTAACAGAGTGTAAGAGACAGTAGCAGAGTGAAAGAGGCAGTAGTAGAGTGTAGTAGAGTGTACCAGAGTGTCACATGGCATATACCGTCCTCTAGGATCACATAGTCCTGAATGATCTCAGTATACTGTGAACGTCTTTGGGGATCTCTTCGCGTAGACATCGTAAACCTGTGTAAGAGACAGTAAAAGAGTATATGAGACAGTAGCGGAGTGTAAGAGAGTGTGACAGAGCATAGGAGACAGTAACAGAGTATAGGAGACGGTAACAGAGTGTAAGAGAGTGTAAGAGACAGTAACAGAGTGTAAGAGACAGTAACAGAGTGTAAGAGACAGCAGCAGAGTGTAAGAGAGTGTAACATAGTGTAAGAGAGTGAAAGAGACAGTAGCAGAGTGTAATAGACAGTAACAGAGTGTAGGAGAGTGTAACAGCGTGTAAGAGAGTGTAACAGAGTGTAAGAGAGTGTAAGAGACAGTAACAGAGTGTAGGAGAGTGTAAGAGACAGTAACAGAGTGTAAGAGACAGTAAAAGAGTGTAAGAGACAGTAACAGAGTGTAAGAGACAGCAGCAGAGTGTAAGAGAGTGTAAGAGACAGTAGCAGAGTGTAATAGACAGTAACAGAGTGTAAGAGAGTGTTATAGACAGTAGCAGAGTGTTATAGACAATAGCAGAGTGTAAGAGACAGTAGCAGAGTGTAATAGACAGCAGCAGAGTGTAAGAGAGTGTAAGAGACAGTAGCAGAGTGTAATAGACAGTAACAGAGTGTAAGAGAGTGTTATAGACAGTAGCAGAGTGTAAGAGACAATAGCAGAGTGTAAGAGACAGTAGCAGAGTGTAATAGACTGTAGCAGAGTGTAACATAGTGTAAGAGAGTGTAAGAGACAGTAGCAGAGTGTAATAGACAGTAACAGAGTGTAAGAGAGTGTTATAGACAGTAGCAGAGTTTAAGAGACAGTAACAGAGTGTAAGAGGGTGTAAGAGACAGTAGCAGAGTGTAGGAGAGTGTAAGAGAGTGTAAGAGAGTGTAAGAGACAGTAACAGAGTGTAAGAGACAGTAACAGAGTGTAAGAGACAGTAACAGAGTGTAAGAGACAGCAGCAGAGTGTAAGAGAGTGTAACAGAGTATAGGAGACAGTAACAGAGTATAGGAGACAGTAACAGAGTGTAAGAGAGTGTAAGAGACAGTTACAGAGTGTAAGAGAGTGTAACATAGTGTAAGAGACAGTAACAGAGTGTAAGAGACAGCAGAAGAGTGTAAGAGAGTTGAAGAGACAGTCGCAGAGTGTAATAGACAGTAACAGAGTGTAAGAGAGTGTTATAGACAGTAGCAGAGTGTAAGAGACAATAGCAGAGTGTAATAGACTGGAGCAGAGTGTAACATAGTGTAAGAGAGTGTAAGAGACTGTAGCAGAGTGTAATAGACAGTAACAGAGTGTAAGAGAGTGTTATAGACAGTAGCAGAGTGTAAGAGACAATAGCAGAGTGTAAGAGACAGTAGCAGAGTGTAATAGACAGCAGCAGAGTGTAAGAGAGTGTAAGAGACAGTAGCAGAGTGTAATAGACAGTAACAGAGTGTAAGAGAGTGTTATAGACAGTAGCAGAGTGTAAGAGACAATAGCAGAGTGTAAGAGACAGTAGCAGAGTGTAATAGACTGTAGCAGAGTGTAACAGTGTAAGAGAGTGTAAGAGACAGTAGCAGAGTGTAATAGACATTAACAGAGTGTAAGAGAGTGTTATAGACAGTAGCAGAGTTTAAGAGACAGTAACAGAGTGTAAGAGACAGTAACAGAGTGTAAGAGGGTGTAAGAGCCAGTAGCAGAGTGTAGGAGAGTGTAAGAGAGTGTAAGAGACAGTAACAGAGTGTAAGAGACAGTAACAGAGTGTAAGAGACAGCAGCAGAGTGTAAGAGAGTGTAACAGAGTGTAAGAGACAGTAACAGAGCGTAAGAGACAGTAGCAGAGTGTAAGAGACAGAAGCAGAGTGAAAGAGAGAGTAGCAGAGTGTAAGAGACAGTAGCAGAGTGTAAGAGAGTGTAATAGACAGTAACAGAGTGTAAGAGAGTGTAACAGCGTGTAAGAGAGTGTAACAGAGTGTAAGAGAGTGTAAGAGACAGTAACAGAGTGTAAGAGACAGTAACAGAGTGTAAGAGACAGCAGCAGAGTGTAAGAGTGTGTAACATAGTGTAAAAGAGTGAAAGAGATAGTAGCAGAGTGTAATAGACAGTAACAGAGTGTAATAGAGTGTAAGAGACAGTAGCAGAGTGTAAGAGACAATAGCAGAGTGTAAGAGACAGTAGCAGAGTGTAATAGACTGTAGCAGAGTGTAACATAGTGTAAGAGAGTGTAAGAGACAGTAGCAGAGTGTAATAGACAGTAACAGAGTGTAAGATAGTGTTATAGACAGTAGCAGAGTGTAAGAGAGTGTAAGAGACAGTTACAGAGTGTAAGAGAGTGTAACAGAGTGTAAGAGAGTGTAAGAGACAGTAACATAGTGTAGGAGAGTGTAAGAGACAGTAACAGAGTGTAAGAGACAGTAACAGAGTGTAAGAGGGTGTAAGAGACAGTAGCAGAGTGTAGGAGAGTGTAAGAGAGTGTAAGAGACAGTAAGAGTGTAAGAGACAGTAACAGAGTGTAAGAGACAGCAGCAGAGTGTAAGAGAGTGTAACAGAGTGTAAGAGACAGTAACAGAGCGTAAGAGACAGTAGCAGAGTGTAAGAGACAGAAGCAGAGTGAAAGAGAGAGTAGCAGAGTGTAAGAGACAGTAGCAGAGTGTAAGAGACAGTAGCAGAGTGTAAGAGAGTGTAAGAGACAGTAACAGAGTGTAAGAGAGTGTAACAGCATGTAAGAGAGTGTAACAGAGTGTAAGAGAGTGTAAGAGACAGTAACAGAGTGTAGTAGAGTGTAAGAGACAGTAACAGAGTGTAAGAGACAGTAACAGAGTGTAAGAGACAGCAGCAGAGTGTAAGAGAGTGTAACATAGTGTAAGAGAGTGAAAGAGACAGTAGCAGAGTGTAATAGACAGTAACAGAGTGTAAGAGAGTGTTATAGACAGTAGCAGAGTGTAAGAGACAATAGCAGAGTGTAAGATACAGTAGCAAAGTGTAAGAGACAGTAACAGAGTGTAAGAGACAGTAGCAGAGTGAAAGAGGCAGTAGTAGAGTGTAGTAGAGTGTACCAGAGTGTCACATGGCATATACCGTCCTCTAGGATCACATAGTCCTGAATGATCTCAGTATACTGTGAACGTCTTTGGGGATCTCTTCGCGTAGACATCGTAGACCTGTGTAAGAGACAGTAAAAGAGTATATGAGATAGTAGCGGAGTGTAAGAGAGTGTGACAGAGCATAGGAGACAGTAACAGAGTATAGGAGACGGTAACAGAGTGTAAGAGAGTGTAAGAGACAGTAACAGAGTGTAAGAGACAGTAACAGAGTGTAAGAGACAGCAGCAGAGTGTAAGAGAGTGTAACATAGTGTAAGAGAGTGAAAGAGACAGTAGCAGAGTGTAATAGACAGTAACAGAGTGTAGGAGAGTGTAACAGCGTGTAAGAGAGTGTAACAGAGTGTAAGAGAGTGTAAGAGACAGTAACAGAGTGTAGGAGAGTGTAAGAGACAGTAACAGAGTGTAAGAGACAGTAACAGAGTGTAAGAGACAGTAACAGAGTGTAAGAGACAGCAGCAGAGTGTAAGAGTGTAAGAGACAGTAACAGAGTGTAAGAGAGTGTAACAGAGTGTAAGAGACAGTAACAGAGTGTACGAGACAGTAACAGAGTGTAAGAGACAGCAGCAGAGTGTAAGAGAGTGTAACATAGTGTAAGAGAGTGAAAGAGACAGTAGCAGAGTGTAATAGACAGTAACAGAGTGTAGGAGAGTGTAACAGCGTGTAAGAGAGTGTAACAGAGTGTACGAGAGTGTTATAGACAGTAGCAGAGTGTAAGAGGCAATAGCAGAGTGTAAGAGACAGTAGCAGAGTGTAATAGACTGTAGCAGAGTGTAACATAGTGTAAGAGAGTGTAAGAGACAGTAGCAGAGTATAATAGACAGTAACAGAGTGTAAGAGAGTGTTATAGACAGTAGCAGAGTTTAAGAGACAGTAACAGAGTGTAAGAGACAGTAACAGAGTGTAAGAGGGTGTAAGAGACAGTAGCAGAGTGTAGGAGAGTGTAAGAGAGTGTAAGAGAGTGTAAGAGACAGTAACAGAGTGTAAGAGACAGTAACAGAGTGTAAGAGACAGCAGCAGAGTGTAAGAGAGTGTAACAGAGTATAGGAGACAGTAACAGAGTATAGGAGACAGTAACAGAGTGTAAGAGAGTGTAAGAGACAGTTACAGAGTGTAAGAGAGTGTAACATAGTGTAAGAGACAGTAACAGAGTGTAAGAGACAGCAGAAGAGTGTAAGAGAGTTGAAGAGACAGTCGCAGAGTGTAATAGACAGTAACAGAGTGTAAGAGAGTGTTATAGACAGTAGCAGAGTGTAAGAGACAATAGCAGAGTGTAATAGACTGGAGCAGAGTGTAGCATAGTGTAAGACAGTGTAAGAGACTGTAGCAGAGTGTAATAGACAGTAACAGAGTGTAAGAGAGTGTTATAGACAGTAGCAGAGTGTAAGAGACAATAGCAGAGTGTAAGAGACAGTAGCAGAGTGTAATAGACAGCAGCAGAGTGTAAGAGAGTGTAAGAGACAGTAGCAGAGTGTAATAGACAGTAACAGAGTGTAAGAGAGTGTTATAGACAGTAGCAGAGTGTAAGAGACAATAGCAGAGTGTAAGAGACAGTAGCAGAGTGTAATAGACTGTAGCAGAGTGTAACATAGTGTAAGAGAGTGTAAGAGACAGTAGCAGAGTGTAATAGACAGTAACAGAGTGTAAGAGAGTGTTATAGACAGTAGCAGAGTGTAAGAGAGTGTAAGAGACAGTTACAGAGTGTAAGGGAGTGTAACAGAGTGTAAGAGAGTGTAAGAGACAGTAACATAGTGTAGGAGAGTGTAAGAGACAGTAACAGAGTGTAAGAGACAGTAGCAGAGTGTAAGAGAGTGTAAGAGAGTGTTATAGACAGTAGCAGAGTGTAAGGGACAATAGCAGAGTGTAAGAGACAGTAGCAGAGTGTAATAGACTGTAGCAGAGTGTAAAATAGTGTAAGAGAGTGTAAGAGACAGTAGCAGAGTGTAATAGACAGTAATAGAGTGTAAGAGAGTGTTATAGACAGTAGCAGAGTTTAAGAGACAGTAACAGAGTGTAAGAGACAGTAAGAGTGTAAGAGGGTGTAAGAGACAGTAGCAGAGTGTAGGAGAGTATAAGAGAGTGTAAGAGACAGTAACAGAGTGTAAGAGACAGCAGCAGAGTGTAAGAGACAGTAACAGAGTGTAAGAGAGTGTAACAGAGTGTAAGAGACAGTAACAGAGTGTACGAGAGTGTAGTAGAGTGTAAGAGACAGTAACAGAGCATAAGAGACAGTAACAGAGCATAAGAGACAGAAGCAGAGTGTAAGAGACAGAAACAGAGTGAAAGAGAGAGTAGCAGAGTGTAAGAGACAGTAGCAGAGTGTAAGAGAGTGTAAGAGAAATTAACAGAGTGTAATAGAGTGTAACAGCGTGTAAGAGAGTGTAACAGAGTGTAAGAGAGTGTAGGAGACAGTAACAGAGTGTAGGAGAGTGTAAGAGACAGTAACAGAGTGTAAGAGACAGTAACAGAGTGTAAGAGACAGCAGCAGAGTGTAAGAGAGTGTAACATAGTGTAAGAGAGTGAAAGAGACAGTAGCAGAGTGTAATAGACAGTAACAGAGTGTAAGACAGTGTTATAGACAGTAGCAGAGTGTAAGAGACAATAGCAGAGTGTAAGAGACAGTAACAGAGTGTAAGAGACAGTAACATAGTGTAAGAGACAGTAACAGAGTGTATGAGAGTGTAGTAGAGTGTAAGAGACAGTAACAGAGCGTAAGAGATAGTAGCAGAGTGTAAGAGACAGTAGCAGAGTGAAAGAGACAGTAGTAGAGTGTAAGAGACAGTAGCAGAGTGTAAGAGACAGTAACAGAGTGTAAGAGATAGTAGCAGAGTGTAAGAGAGAGTAAGAGACAGTAACAGTGTGTAAGAGGGTGTAACAGCGTGTAAGAGAGTGTAACAGCATGTAAGAGAGTGTAACAGAGTGTAAGGGAGTGTAAGAGACAGTAACAGAGTGTAAGGGGGTGTAAGAGACAGTAGAAGAGTGTAGGAGAGTGTAGGAGAGTGTAAGAGAGTGTAATAGACAGTAACAGAGTGTAAGAGACAGTAACAGAGTGTAAGAGACAGCAGCAGAGTGTAAGAGAGTGTAAGAGACAGTAAGAGAGTGTAACAGAGTGTAAGAGACAGTAACAGAGTGTACGAGACAGTAACAGAGTGTAAGAGACAGTAACAGAGTGTAAGAGACAGTAACAGAGTATACGAGAGTGTAGTAGAGTGTAAGAGACAGTAACAGAGCGTAAGAGACAGTAGCAGTGTGTAAGAGACAGAAGCAAAGTGAAAGAGAGAGTAGCAGAGTGTAAGAGACAGTAGCAGAGTGTAAGAGACAGTAGCAGAGTGTAAGAGACAGTAGCAGAGTGTAAGAGTGTAAGAGACAGTAACAGAGTGTAAGAGAGTGTAACAGCGTGTAAGAGAGTGTAACAGAGTGTAAGAGACAGTAAGAGAGTGTAACAGAGTGTAAGAGACAGTAACAGAGTGTAGGAGAGTGTAAGAGACAGTAACGGAGTGTAAGAGACAGTAACAGAGTGTAAGAGACAGCAGCAGAGTGTAAGAGAGTGTAACATAGTGTAAGAGAGTGTAAGAGACAGTAGCAGAGTGTAATAGACAGTAACAGAGTGTAATAGAGTGTAAGAGACAGTAGCAGAGTGTAATAGACTGTAACAGAGTGTAAGAGAGTGTAAGAGACAATAGCAGAGTGTAATAGACAGTAACAGAGTGTAAGAGAGTGTTATAGACAGTAGCAGAGTGCAAGAGACAATAGCAGAGTGTAAGAGACAGTAGCCGAGTGTAATAGACTGTAACAGAGTGTAACAGAGTGTAAGAGAGTGTAAGAGACAGTAGCGGAGTGTAATAGACAGTAAGAGAGTGTAAGAGAGTGTTATAGACAGTAGCAGAGTGTTATAGACAATAGCAGAGTGTAAGAGACAGTAGCAGAGTGTAATAGACAGCAGCAGAGTGTAAGAGAGTGTAAGAGACAGTAGCAGAGTGTAATAGACAGTAACAGAGTGTAAGAGAGTGTTATAGACAGTATCAGAGTGTAAGAGACAATAGCAGAGTGTTATAGACAGTAGCAGAGTGTTATAGACAATAGGAGAGTGTAAGAGACAGTAACAGAGTGTAAGAGACAGTAACAGAGTGTAAGAGGGTGTAAGAGACAGTAGCAGAGTGTAGGAGAGTGTAAGAGAGTGTAAGAGACAGTAAGAGTGTAAGAGACAGTAACAGAGTGTAAGAGACAGCAGCCGAGTGTAAGAGAGTGTAACAGAGTGTAAGAGACAGTAACAGAGCGTAAGAGTCAGTAGCAGAGTGTAAGAGACAGAAGCAGAGTGAAAGAGAGAGTAGCAGAGTGTAAGAGACAGTAGCAGAGTGTAAGAGACAGTAGCAGAGTGTAAGAGAGTGTAAGAGACAGTAACAGAGTGTAAGAGAGTGTAACAGCATGTAAGAGAGTGTAAGAGAGTGTAAGAGAGTGTAAGAGACAGTAACAGAGTGTAGTAGAGTGTAAGAGACAGTAACAGAGTGTAAGAGACAGTAACAGAGTGTAAGAGACAGCAGCAGAGTGTAAGAGAGTGTAACATAGTGTAAGAGAGTGAAAGAGACAGTAGCAGAGTGTAATAGACAGTAACAGAGTGTAAGAGAGTGTTATAGACAGTAGCAGAGTGTAAGAGACAATAGCAGAGTGTAAGATACAGTAGCAAAGTGTAAGAGACAGTAACAGAGTGTAAGAGACAGTAGCAGAGTGAAAGAGGCAGTAGTAGAGTGTAGTAGAGTGTACCAGAGTGTCACATGGCATATACCGTCCTCTAGGATCACATAGTCCTGAATGATCTCAGTATACTGTGAACGTCTTTGGGGATCTCTTCGCGTAGACATCGTAAACCTGTGTAAGAGACAGTAAAAGAGTATATGAGACAGTAGCGGAGTGTAAGAGAGTGTGACAGAGCATAGGAGACAGTAACAGAGTATAGGAGACGGTAACAGAGTGTAAGAGAGTGTAAGAGACAGTAACAGAGTGTAAGAGACAGTAACAGAGTGTAAGAGACAGCAGCAGAGTGTAAGAGAGTGTAACATAGTGTAAGAGAGTGAAAGAGACAGTAGCAGAGTGTAATAGACAGTAACAGAGTGTAGGAGAGTGTAACAGCGTGTAAGAGAGTGTAACAGAGTGTAAGAGAGTGTAAGAGACAGTAACAGAGTGTAGGAGAGTGTAAGAGACAGTAACAGAGTGTAAGAGACAGTAACAGAGTGTAAGAGACAGTAACAGAGTGTAAGAGACAGCAGCAGAGTGTAAGAGAGTGTAACATAGTGTAAGAGAGTGAAAGAGACAGTAGCAGAGTGTAATAGACAGTAACAGAGTGTAGGAGAGTGTCAGAGACAGTAACAGAGTGTAAGAGTCAGCAGCAGAGTGTAAGAGAGTGTAACATAGTGTAAGAGAGTGTAAGAGACAGTAGCAGAGTGTAATAGACAGTAACAGAGTGTAAGAGAGTGTTATAGACAGTAGCAGAGTGTAAGAGACAATAGCAGAGTGTAAGATACAGTAGCAGAGTGTAAGAGACAGTAACAGAGTGTAAAAGACAGTAACAGAGTGTAAGAGACAGTAGCAGAGTGAAAGAGACAGTAGTAGAGTGTAGTAGAGTGTAAGAGAGTGTCACATGGCATATACCGTCCTCTAGGATCACATAGTCCTGAATGATCTCAGTATACTGTGAACGTCTTTGGGGATCTCTTCGCGTAGACCTCGTAAACCTGTGTAAGAGACAGTAAAAGAGTATATGAGACAGTAGTGGAGTGTAAGAAATTGTAACAGAGTATAGGAGACAGTAACAGAGTGTAAGAGAGTGTAAGAGACAGTTACAGAGTGTAAGAGAGTGTAACAGAGTGTAAGAGACAGTAACAGAGTGTAAGAGACAGCAGCAGAGTGTAAGAGAGTGTAAGAGACAGTAGCAGAGTGTAAGAGAGTGTAAGAGACAGTAGCAGAGTGTAATAGACAGTAACAGAGTGTAAGAGACAGCAGCAGAGTGTAAGAGACAGTAGCAGAGTGTAATAGACAGCAGCAGAGTGTAAGAGAGTGTAAGAGACAGTAGCAGAGTGTAAGAGACAGTAGCAGAGTGTAAGAGAGTGTAAGAGACAGTAACAGAGTGTAAGAGAGTGTAACAGCATGTAAGAGAGTGTAAGAGAGTGTAAGAGAGTGTAAGAGACAGTAACAGAGTGTAGTAGAGTGTAAGAGACAGTAACAGAGTGTAAGAGACAGTAACAGAGTGTAAGAGACAGCAGCAGAGTGTAAGAGAGTGTAACATAGTGTAAGAGAGTGAAAGAGACAGTAGCAGAGTGTAATAGACAGTAACAGAGTGTAAGAGAGTGTTATAGACAGTAGCAGAGTGTAAGAGACAATAGCAGAGTGTAAGATACAGTAGCAAAGTGTAAGAGACAGTAACAGAGTGTAAGAGACAGTAGCAGAGTGAAAGAGGCAGTAGTAGAGTGTAGTAGAGTGTACCAGAGTGTCACATGGCATATACCGTCCTCTAGGATCACATAGTCCTGAATGATCTCAGTATACTGTGAACGTCTTTGGGGATCTCTTCGCGTAGACATCGTAAACCTGTGTAAGAGACAGTAAAAGAGTATATGAGACAGTAGCGGAGTGTAAGAGAGTGTGACAGAGCATAGGAGACAGTAACAGAGTATAGGAGACGGTAACAGAGTGTAAGAGAGTGTAAGAGACAGTAACAGAGTGTAAGAGACAGTAACAGAGTGTAAGAGACAGCAGCAGAGTGTAAGAGAGTGTAACATAGTGTAAGAGAGTGAAAGAGACAGTAGCAGAGTGTAATAGACAGTAACAGAGTGTAGGAGAGTGTAACAGCGTGTAAGAGAGTGTAACAGAGTGTAAGAGAGTGTAAGAGACAGTAACAGAGTGTAGGAGAGTGTAAGAGACAGTAACAGAGTGTAAGAGACAGTAACAGAGTGTAAGAGACAGTAACAGAGTGTAAGAGACAGCAGCAGAGTGTAAGAGAGTGTAACATAGTGTAAGAGAGTGAAAGAGACAGTAGCAGAGTGTAATAGACAGTAACAGAGTGTAGGAGAGTGTCAGAGACAGTAACAGAGTGTAAGAGTCAGCAGCAGAGTGTAAGAGAGTGTAACATAGTGTAAGAGAGTGTAAGAGACAGTAGCAGAGTGTAATAGACAGTAACAGAGTGTAAGAGAGTGTTATAGACAGTAGCAGAGTGTAAGAGACAATAGCAGAGTGTAAGATACAGTAGCAGAGTGTAAGAGACAGTAACAGAGTGTAAAAGACAGTAACAGAGTGTAAGAGACAGTAGCAGAGTGAAAGAGACAGTAGTAGAGTGTAGTAGAGTGTAAGAGAGTGTCACATGGCATATACCGTCCTCTAGGATCACATAGTCCTGAATGATCTCAGTATACTGTGAACGTCTTTGGGGATCTCTTCGCGTAGACCTCGTAAACCTGTGTAAGAGACAGTAAAAGAGTATATGAGACAGTAGTGGAGTGTAAGAAATTGTAACAGAGTATAGGAGACAGTAACAGAGTGTAAGAGAGTGTAAGAGACAGTTACAGAGTGTAAGAGAGTGTAACAGAGTGTAAGAGACAGTAACAGAGTGTAAGAGACAGCAGCAGAGTGTAAGAGAGTGTAAGAGACAGTAGCAGAGTGTAAGAGAGTGTAAGAGACAGTAGCAGAGTGTAATAGACAGTAACAGAGTGTAAGAGACAGCAGCAGAGTGTAAGAGACAGTAGCAGAGTGTAATAGACAGCAGCAGAGTGTAAGAGAGTGTAAGAGACAGTAGCAGAGTGTAATAGACAGTAACAGAGTGTAAGAGAGTGTTATAGACAGTAGCAGAGTGTAAGAGACAATAGCAGAGTGTAAGAGACAGTAGCAGAGTGTAATAGACTGTAGCAGAGTGTAACATAGTGTAAGAGAGTGTAAGAGACAGTAGCAGAGTGTAATAGACAGTAACAGAGTGTAAGAGAGTGTTATAGACAGTAGCAGAGTTTAAGAGACAGTAACAGAGTGTAAGAGACAGTAACAGAGTGTAAGAGGGTGTAAGAGACAGTAGCAGAGTGTAAGAGAGTGTAAGAGAGTGTAAGAGACAGTAACAGAGTGTAAGAGACAGTAACAGAGTGTAAGAGACAGCAGCAGAGTGTAAGAGAGTGTAACAGAGTATAGGAGACAGTAACTGAGTATAGGAGACAGTAACAGAGTGTAAGAGAGTGTAAGAGACAGTTACAGAGTGTAAGAGAGTGTAACATAGTGTAAGAGACAGTAACAGAGTGTAAGAGACAGTAGCAGAGTGTAATAGACTGTAGCAGAGTGTAACATAGTGTAAGAGAGTGTAAGAGACAGTAGCAGAGTGTAATAGACAGTAACAGAGTGTAAGAGAGTGTTATAGACAGTAGCAGAGTGTAAGAGACAATATCAGAGTGTAATAGAGTGTAGCAGAGTGTAATAGAGTGTAGCAGAGTGTAAGAGAGTGTAAGAGACAGTAGCATAGTGTAATAGACAGTAACAGAGTGTAAGAGAGTGTTATAGACAGTTGCAGAGTGTAAGAGACAATAGCAGAGTGTAAGATACAGTAGAAGAGTGTAAGAGACTGTAACAGAGTGTAAGAGACAGTAACAGAGTGTAAGAGACAGTAACAGAGTGTAAGAGACAGTAGCAGAGTGAAAGAGACATTAGTAGAGTGTAGTAGAGTGTAAGAGAGAGTCACATGGCATACACCGTCCTCTAGGACCACATGGTCCCGAATGATCTCAGTATACTGTGAACGTCTTTGGGTATCTCTTCGCGTAGACATCGTAAACCTGTGTAAGAGACAGTAACAGAGTATATGAGACAGCAGCAGAGTGTAAGAGAGTGTAACATAGTGTAAGACAGTGTAAGAGACAGTAGCAGAGTGAAAGAGACAGTAGCAGAGTGTAAGAGACAGTAGCAGAGTGTAAGAGACAGTAACAGAGTGTAAGAGAGTGTAAGAGACAGTAACAGTGTGTAAGAGGGTGTAACAGCGTGTAAGAGAGTGTAACAGCATGTAAGAGAGTGTAACAGAGTGTAAGGGAGTGTAAGAGACAGTAACAGAGTGTAAGGGGGTGTAAGAGACAGTAGAAGAGTGTAGGAGAGTGTAACAGAGTGTAATAGACAGTAACAGAGTGTAAGAGACAGTAAAAGAGTGTAAGAGACAGCAGCAGAGTGTAAGAGAGTGTAAGAGACAGTAACAGAGTGTAAGAGACAGTAACAGAGTATACGAGAGTGTAGTAGAGTGTAAGAGACAGTAACAGAGCGTAAGAGACAGTAGCAGTGTGTAGGAGACAGAAGCAAAGTGAAAGAGAGAGTAGCAGAGTGTAAGAGAGAGTAGCAGAGTGTAAGAGACAGTAGCAGAGTGTAAGAGACAGTAGCAGAGTGTAAGAGAGTGTAAGAGACAGTAACAGAGTGTAGGAGAGTGTAAGAGACAGTAGCAGAGTGTAGGAGAGTGTAAGAGAGTGTAAGAGAGTGTAAGAGACAGTAACAGAGTGTAAGAGACAGTAACAGAGTGTAAGAGACAGTAACAGAGTGTAAGAGACAGCAGCAGAGTGTTATAGACAGTAGCAGAGTTTAAGAGACAGTAACAGAGTGTAAGAGGGTGTAAGAGACAGTAGCAGAGTGTAGGAGAGTGTAAGAGAGTGTAAGAGAGTGTAAGAGACAGTAACAGAGTGTAAGAGACAGTAACAGAGTGTAAGAGACAGTAACAGAGTGTAAGAGACAGCAGCAGAGTGTAAGAGAGTGTAACAGAGTATAGGAGACAGTAACAGAGTATAGGAGACAGTAACATAGTGTAAGAGAGTGTAAGAGACAGTTACAGAGTGTAAGAGAGTGTAACATAGTGTAAGAGACAGTAACAGAGTATAGGAGACAGTAAGAGAGTGTAAGAGACAGCAGCAGAGTGTAAGAGAGTGTAACATAGTGTAAGAGAGTGAAAGAGACAGTAGCAGAGTGTAATAGACAGTAACAGAGTGTAGGAGAGTGTAACAGCGTGTAAGAGAGTGTAACAGAGTGTAAGAGAGTGTAAGAGACAGTAACAGAGTGTAGGAGAGTGTAAGAGACAGTAACAGAGTGTAAGAGACAGTAACAGAGTGTAAGAGACAGTAACAGAGTGTAAGAGACAGCAGCAGAGTGTAAGAGAGTGTAACATAGTGTAAGAGAGTGTAAGAGACAGTAGCAGAGTGTAATAGACAGTAACAGTGTGTAAGAGAGTGTTATAGACAGTAGCAGAGTGTAAGAGACAATAGCAGAGTGTAAGATACAGTAGCAGAGTGTAAGAGAGTGTAACAGCATGTAAGAGAGTGTAACAGAGTGTAAGAGAGTGTAAGAGACAGTAACAGAGTGTAGTAGAGTGTAAGAGACAGTAACAGAGTGTAAGAGACAGTAACAGAGTGTAAGAGACAGCAGCAGAGTGTAAGAGAGTGTAACATAGTGTAAGAGAGTGAAAGAGACAGTAGCAGAGTGTAATAGACAGTAACAGAGTGTAAGAGAGTGTTATAGACAGTAGCAGAGTGTAAGAGACAATAGCAGAGTGTAAGATACAGTAGCAAAGTGTAAGAGACAGTAACAGAGTGTAAGAGACAGTAGCAGAGTGAAAGAGGCAGTAGTAGAGTGTAGTAGAGTGTACCAGAGTGTCACATGGCATATACCGTCCTCTAGGATCACATAGTCCTGAATGATCTCAGTATACTGTGAACGTCTTTGGGGATCTCTTCGCGTAGACATCGTAAACCTGTGTAAGAGACAGTAAAAGAGTATATGAGACAGTAGCGGAGTGTAAGAGAGTGTGACAGAGCATAGGAGACAGTAACAGAGTATAGGAGACGGTAACAGAGTGTAAGAGAGTGTAAGAGACAGTAACAGAGTGTAAGAGACAGTAACAGAGTGTAAGAGACAGCAGCAGAGTGTAAGAGAGTGTAACATAGTGTAAGAGAGTGAAAGAGACAGTAGCAGAGTGTAATAGACAGTAGCAGAGTGTAGGAGAGTGTAACAGCGTGTAAGAGAGTGTAACAGAGTGTAAGAGAGTGTAAGAGACAGTAACAGAGTGTAGGAGAGTGTAAGAGACAGTAACAGAGTGTAAGAGACAGTAACAGAGTGTAAGAGACAGCAGCAGAGTGTAAGAGAGTGTAAGAGACAGTAGCAGAGTGTAATAGACAGTAACAGAGTGTAAGAGAGTGTTATAGACAGTAGCAGAGTGTTATAGACAATAGCAGAGTGTAAGAGACAGTAGCAGAGTGTAATAGACAGCAGCAGAGTGTAAGAGAGTGTAAGAGACAGTAGCAGAGTGTAATAGACAGTAACAGAGTGTAAGAGAGTGTTATAGACAGTAGCAGAGTGTAAGAGACAATAGCAGAGTGTAAGAGACAGTAGCAGAGTGTAATAGACTGTAGCAGAGTGTAACATAGTGTAAGAGAGTGTAAGAGACAGTAGCAGAGTGTAATAGACAGTAACAGAGTGTAAGAGAGTGTTATAGACAGTAGCAGAGTTTAAGAGACAGTAACAGAGTGTAAGAGGGTGTAAGAGACAGTAGCAGAGTGTAGGAGAGTGTAAGAGAGTGTAAGAGAGTGTAAGAGACAGTAACAGAGTGTAAGAGACAGTAACAGAGTGTAAGAGACAGTAACAGAGTGTAAGAGACAGCAGCAGAGTGTAAGAGAGTGTAACAGAGTATAGGAGACAGTAACAGAGTATAGGAGACAGTAACAGAGTGTAAGAGAGTGTAAGAGACAGTTACAGAGTGTAAGAGAGTGTAACATAGTGTAAGAGACAGTAACAGAGTGTAAGAGACAGCAGAAGAGTGTAAGAGAGTTGAAGAGACAGTCGCAGAGTGTAATAGACAGTAACAGAGTGTAAGAGAGTGTTATAGACAGTAGCAGAGTGTAAGAGACAATAGCAGAGTGTAATAGACTGGAGCAGAGTGTAACATAGTGTAAGAGAGTGTAAGAGACTGTAGCAGAGTGTAATAGACAGTAACAGAGTGTAACAGAGTGTTATAGACAGTAGCAGAGCGTAAGAGACAATAGCAGAGTGTAAGAGACAGTAGCAGAGTGTAATAGACAGCAGCAGAGTGTAAGAGAGTGTAAGAGACAGTAGCAGAGTGTAATAGACAGTAACAGAGTGTAAGAGAGTGTTATAGACAGTAGCAGAGTGTAAGAGACAATAGCAGAGTGTAAGAGACAGTAGCAGAGTGTAATAGACTGTAGCAGAGTGTAACAGTGTAAGAGAGTGTAAGAGACAGTAGCAGAGTGTAATAGACATTAACAGAGTGTAAGAGAGTGTTATAGACAGTAGCAGAGTTTAAGAGACAGTAACAGAGTGTAAGAGACAGTAACAGAGTGTAAGAGGGTGTAAGAGCCAGTAGCAGAGTGTAGGAGAGTGTAAGAGAGTGTAAGAGACAGTAACAGAGTGTAAGAGACAGTAACAGAGTGTAAGAGACAGCAGCAGAGTGTAAGAGAGTGTAACAGAGTGTAAGAGACAGTAACAGAGCGTAAGAGACAGTAGCAGAGTGTAAGAGACAGAAGCAGAGTGAAAGAGAGAGTAGCAGAGTGTAAGAGACAGTAGCAGAGTGTAAGAGAGTGTAATAGACAGTAACAGAGTGTAAGAGAGTGTAACAGCGTGTAAGAGAGTGTAACAGAGTGTAAGAGAGTGTAAGAGACAGTAACAGAGTGTAAGAGACAGTAACAGAGTGTAAGAGACAGCAGCAGAGTGTAAGAGTGTGTAACATAGTGTAAAAGAGTGAAAGAGATAGTAGCAGAGTGTAATAGACAGTAACAGAGTGTAATAGAGTGTAAGAGACAGTAGCAGAGTGTAAGAGACAATAGCAGAGTGTAAGAGACAGTAGCAGAGTGTAATAGACTGTAGCAGAGTGTAACAGAGTGTAAGAGAGTGTAAGAGACAATAGCAGAGTGTAATAGACAGTAACAGAGTGTAAGAGAGTGTTATAGACAGTAGCAGAGTGCAAGAGACAATAGCAGAGTGTAAGAGACAGTAGCAGAGTGTAATAGACAGTAACAGAGTGTAAGAGACAGTAACAGAGTGTAAGAGACAGCAGCAGAGTGTAAGAGTGTAAGAGACAGTAACAGAGTGTAAGAGAGTGTAACAGAGTGTAAGAGACAGTAACAGAGTGTACGAGACTGTAACAGAGTGTACGAGACAGTAACAGAGTGTAAGAGACAGTAACAGAGTATACGAGAGTGTAGTAGAGTGTAAGAGACAGTAACAGAGTATACGAGAGTGTAGTAGAGTGTAAGAGACAGTAACAGAGCGTAAGAGACAGTAGCAGTGTGTAAGAGACAGAAGCAAAGTGAAAGAGAGAGTAGCAGAGTGTAAGAGACAGTAGCAGAGTGTAAGAGACAGTAGCAGAGTGTAAGAGTGTAAGAGACAGTAACAGAGTGTAAGAGAGTGTAACAGCGTGTAAGAGAGTGTAACAGAGTGTAAGAGACAGTAAGAGAGTGTAACAGAGTGTAAGAGACAGTAACAGAGTGTAGGAGAGTGTAAGAGACAGTAACGGAGTGTAAGAGACAGTAACAGAGTGTAAGAGACAGCAGCAGAGTGTTAGAGAGTGTAACATAGTGTAAGAGAGTGTAAGAGACAGTAGCAGAGTGTAATAGACAGTAACAGAGTGTAATAGAGTGTAAGAGACAGTAGCAGAGTGTAAGAGACAGTAGCAGAGTGTAATAGACTGTAGCAGAGTGTAACAGAGTGTAAGAGAGTGTAAGAGACAATAGCAGAGTGTAATAGACAGTAACAGAGTGTAAGAGAGTGTTATAGACAGTAGCAGAGTGCAAGAGACAATAGCAGAGTGTAAGAGACAGTAGCAGAGTGTAATAGACTGTAACAGAGTGTAACAGAGTGTAAGAGAGTGTAAGAGACAGTAGCGGAGTGTAATAGACAGTAACAGAGTGTAAGAGAGTGTTATAGACAGTAGCAGAGTGTTATAGACAATAGCAGAGTGTAAGAGACAGTAGCAGAGTGTAATTGACAGCAGCAGAGTGTAAGAGAGTGTAAGAGACAGTAGCAGAGTGTAATAGACAGTAACAGAGTGTAAGAGAGTGTTATAGACAGTATCAGAGTGTAAGAGACAATAGCAGAGTGTAAGAGACAGTAGCAGAGTGTAATAGACTGTAGCAGAGTGTAACATAGTGTAAGAGAGTGTAAGAGACAGTAGCAGAGTGTAATAGACAGTAACAGAGTGTAAGATAGTGTTATAGACAGTAGCAGAGTGTAAGAGAGTGTAAGAGACAGTTACAGAGTGTAAGAGAGTGTAACAGAGTGTAAGAGAGTGTAAGAGACAGTAACATAGTGTAGGAGAGTGTAAGAGACAGTAACAGAGTGTAAGAGACAGTAACAGAGTGTAAGAGGGTGTAAGAGACAGTAGCAGAGTGTAGGAGGGTGTAAGAGACAGTAGCAGAGTGTAGGAGAGTGTAAGAGAGTGTAAGAGACAGTAACAGAGTGTAAGAGACAGTAACAGAGTGTAAGAGACAGCAGCAGAGTGTAAGAGAGTGTAACAGAGTGTAAGAGACAGTAACAGAGCGTAAGAGACAGTAGCAGAGTGTAAGAGACAGAAGCAGAGTGAAAGAGAGAGTAGCAGAGTGTAAGAGACAGTAGTAGAGAGTAAGAGACAGTAGCAGAGTGTAAGAGAGTGTAATAGACAGTAACAGAGTGTAAGAGAGTGTAACAGCATGTAAGAGAGTGTAACAGAGTGTAAGAGAGTGTAAGAGACAGTAACAGAGTGTAAGAGACAGTAACAGAGTGTAAGAGACAGCAGCAGAGTGTAAGAGTGTGTAACATAGTGTAAGAGAGTGAAAGAGATAGTAGCAGAGTGTAATAGACAGTAACAGAGTGTAATAGAGTGTAAGAGACAGTAGCAGAGTGTAAGAGACAATAGCAGAGTGTAAGAGACAGTAGCAGAGTGTAATAGACTGTAGCAGAGTGTAACAGAGTGTAAGAGAGTGTAAGAGACAATAGCAGAGTGTAATAGACAGTAACAGAGTGTAAGAGAGTGTTATAGACAGTAGCAGAGTGCAAGAGACAATAGCAGAGTGTAAGAGACAGTAGCAGAGTGTAATATACAGTAACAGAGTGTAAGAGACAGTAACAGAGTGTAAGAGACAGCAGCAGAGTGTAAGAGTGTAAGAGACAGTAACAGAGTGTAAGAGAGTGTAACAGAGTGTAAGAGACAGTAACAGAGTGTACGAGACAGTAACAGAGTGTACGAGACAGTAACAGAGTGTACGAGACAGTAACAGAGTGTAAGAGACAGTAACAGAGTATACGAGAGTGTAGTAGAGTGTAAGAGACAGTAACACAGCGTAAGAGACAGTAGCAGTGTGTAAGAGACAGAAGCAAAGTGAAAGAGAGAGTAGCAGAGTGTAAGAGACAGTAGCAGAGTGTAAGAGACAGTAGCAGAGTGTAAGAGTGTAAGAGACAGTAACAGAGTGTAAGAGAGTGTAACAGCGTGTAAGAGAGTGTAACAGAGTGTAAGAGACAGTAAGAGAGTGTAACAGAGTGTAAGAGACAGTAACAGAGTGTAGGAGAGTGTAAGAGACAGTAACGGAGTGTAAGAGACAGTAACAGAGTGTAAGAGACAGCAGCAGAGTGTTAGAGAGTGTAACATAGTGTAAGAGAGTGTAAGAGACAGTAGCAGAGTGTAATAGACAGTAACAGAGTGTAATAGAGTGTAAGAGACAGTAGCAGAGTGTAAGAGACAGTAGCAGAGTGTAATAGACTGTAGCAGAGTGTAACAGAGTGTAAGAGAGTGTAAGAGACAATAGCAGAGTGTAATAGACAGTAACAGAGTGTAAGAGAGTGTTATAGACAGTAGCAGAGTGCAAGAGACAATAGCAGAGTGTAAGAGACAGTAGCAGAGTGTAATAGACTGTAACAGAGTGTAACAGAGTGTAAGAGAGTGTAAGAGACAGTAGCGGAGTGTAATAGACAGTAACAGAGTGTAAGAGAGTGTTATAGACAGTAGCAGAGTGTTATAGACAATAGCAGAGTGTAAGAGACAGTAGCAGAGTTTAATAGACAGCAGCAGAGTGTAAGAGAGTGTAAGAGACAGTAGCAGAGTGTAATAGACAGTAACAGAGTGTAAGAGAGTGTTATAGACAGTATCAGAGTGTAAGAGACAATAGCAGAGTGTAAGAGACAGTAGCAGAGTGTAATAGACTGTAGCAGAGTGTAACATAGTGTAAGAGAGTGTAAGAGACAGTAGCAGAGTGTAATAGACAGTAACAGAGTGTAAGAGAGTGTTATAGACAGTAGCAGAGTGTAAGAGAGTGTAAGAGACAGTTACAGAGTGTAAAAGAGTGTAACAGAGTGTAAGAGAGTGTAAGAGACAGTAACATAGTGTAGGAGAGTGTAAGAGACAGTAACAGAGTGTAAGAGACAGTAACAGAGTGTAAGAGGGTGTAAGAGACAGTAGCAGAGTGTAGGAGAGTGTAAGAGAGTGTAAGAGACAGTAAGAGTGTAAGAGACAGTAACAGAGTGTAAGAGACAGCAGCAGAGTGTAAGAGAGTGTAACAGAGTGTAAGAGACAGTAACAGAGCGTAAGAGACAGTAGCAGAGTGTAAGAGACAGAAGCAGAGTGAAAGAGAGAGTAGCAGAGTGTAAGAGACAGTAGCAGAGTGTAAGAGACAGTAGCAGAGTGTAAGAGAGTGTAAGAGACAGTAACAGAGTGTAAGAGAGTGTAACAGCATGTAAGAGAGTGTAACAGAGTGTAAGAGAGTGTAAGAGACAGTAACAGAGTGTAGTAGAGTGTAAGAGACAGTAACAGAGTGTAAGAGACAGTAACAGAGTGTAAGAGACAGCAGCAGGGTGTAAGAGAGTGTAACATAGTGTAAGAGAGTGAAAGAGACAGTAGCAGAGTGTAATAGACAGTAACAGAGTGTAGGAGAGTGTCAGAGACAGTAACAGAGTGTAAGAGTCAGCAGCAGAGTGTAAGAGAGTGTAACATAGTGTAAGAGAGTGTAAGAGACAGTAGCAGAGTGTAATAGACAGTAACAGAGTGTAAGAGAGTGTTATAGACAGTAGCAGAGTGTAAGATACAGTAGCAGAGTGTAAGAGACAGTAACAGAGTGTAAAAGACAGTAACAGAGTGTAAGAGACAGTAGCAGAGTGAAAGAGACAGTAGTAGAGTGAAAGAGACAGTAGTAGAGTGTAGTAGAGTGTAAGAGAGTGTCACATGGCATATACAGTCCTCTAGGATCACATAGTCCTGAATGATCTCAGTATACTGTGAACGTCTTTGGGGATCTCTTCGCGTAGACCTCGTAAACCTGTGTAAGAGACAGTAAAAGAGTGTATGAGACAGTAGTGGAGTGTAAGAAAGTGTAACAGAGTATAGGAGACAGTAACAGAGTGTAAGAGAGTGTAAGAGACAGTTACAGAGTGTAAGAGAGTGTAAGAGAGTGTAACAGAGTGTAAGAGACAGTAACAGAGTGTAAGAGACAGCAGCAGAGTGTAAGAGAGTGTAAGAGACAGTAGCAGAGTGTAATAGACAGTAACAGAGTGTAAGAGAATGTTATAGACAGTAGCAGAGTGTTATAGACAATAGCAGAGTGTAAGAGACAGTAGCAGAGTGTAATAGACAGCAGCAGAGTGTAAGAGAGTGTAAGAGACAGTAGCAGAGTGTAATAGACAGTAACAGAGTGTAAGAGAGTGTTATAGACAGTAGCAGAGTGTAAGAGACAATAGCAGAGTGTAAGAGACAGTAGCAGAGTGTAACATAGTGTAAGAGAGTGTAAGAGACAGTAGCAGAGTGTAATAGACAGTAACAGAGTGTAAGAGAGTGTAACAGAGTGTAAGAGAGTGTAAGAGACAGTAACATAGTGTAGGAGAGTGTAAGAGACAGTAACAGAGTGTAAGAGACAGTAGCAGAGTGTAAGAGAGTGTAAGAGAGTGTTATAGACAGTAGCAGAGTGTAAGGGACAATAGCAGAGTGTAAGAGACAGTAGCAGAGTGTAATAGACTGTAGCAGAGTGTAAAATACTGTAAGAGAGTGTAAGAGACAGTAGCAGAGTGTAATAGACAGTAATAGAGTGTAAGAGAGTGTTATAGACAGTAGCAGAGTTTAAGAGACAGTAACAGAGTGTAAGAGACAGTAAGAGTGTAAGAGGGTGTAAGAGACAGTAGCAGAGTGTAGGAGAGTGTAAGAGAGTATAAGAGACAGTAACAGAGTGTAAAAGACAGCAGCAGAGTGTAAGAGACAGTAACATAGTGTAAGAGAGTGTAACAGAGTGTAAGAGACAGTAACAGAGTGTAAGGGAGTGTAAGAGACAGTAACAGAGTGTAAGGGGGTGTAAGAGACAGTAGAAGAGTGTAGGAGAGTGTAGGAGAGTGTAAGAGAGTGTAATAGACAGTAACAGAGTGTAAGAGACAGTAACAGAGTGTAAGAGACAGCAGCAGAGTGTAAGAGAGTGTAAGAGACAGTAAGAGAGTGTAACAGAGTGTAAGAGACAGTAACAGAGTGTACGAGACAGTAACAGAGTGTAAGAGACAGTAACAGAGTGTAAGAGACAGTAACAGAGTATACGAGAGTGTAGTAGAGTGTAAGAGACAGTAACAGAGCGTAAGAGACAGTAGCAGTGTGTAAGAGACAGAAGCAAAGTGAAAGAGAGAGTAGCAGAGTGTAAGAGACAGTAGCAGAGTGTAAGAGACAGTAGCAGAGTGTAAGAGAGTGTAAGAGACAGTAACAGAGTGTAAGAGAGTGTAACAGCGTGTAAGAGAGTGTAACAGAGTGTAAGAGACAGTAAGAGAGTGTAACAGAGTGTAAGAGACAGTAACAGAGTGTAGGAGAGTGTAAGAGACAGTAACGGAGTGTAAGAGACAGTAACAGTGTGTAAGAGACAGCAGCAGAGTGTAAGAGAGTGTAACATAGTGTAAGAGAGTGTAAGAGACAGTAGCAGAGTGTAATAGACAGTAACAGAGTGTAATAGAGTGTAAGAGACAGTAGCAGAGTATAAGAGACAATAGCAGAGTGTAAGAGACAGTAGCAGAGTGTAATAGACAGCAGCAGAGTGTAAGAGAGTGTAAGAGACAGTAGCAGAGTGTAATAGACAGTAACAGAGTGTAAGAGAGTGTTATAGACAGTAGCAGAGTGTAAGAGACAATAGCAGAGTGTAAGAGACAGTAGCAGAGTGTAATAGACTGTAGCAGAGTGTAACATAGTGTAAGAGAGTGTAAGAGACAGTAGCAGAGTGTAATAGACAGTAACAGAGTGTAAGAGAGTGTTATAGACAGTAGCAGAGTTTAAGAGAGTGTAAGAGACAGTTACAGAGTGTAAGAGAGTGTAACAGAGTGTAAGAGAGTGTAAGAGACAGTAACATAGTGTAGGAGAGTGTAAGAGACAGTAACAGAGTGTAAGAGACAGTAGCAGAGTGTAAGAGAGTGTAAGAGAGTGTTATAGACAGTAGCAGAGTGTAAGGGACAATAGCAGAGTGTAAGAGACAGTAGCAGAGTGTAATAGACTGTAGCAGAGTGTAAAATAGTGTAAGAGAGTGTAAGAGACAGTAGCAGAGTGTAATAGACAGTAATAGAGTGTAAGAGAGTGTTATAGACAGTAGCAGAGCTTAAGAGACAGTAACAGAGTGTAAGAGACAGTAAGAGTGTAAGAGGGTGTAAGAGACAGTAGCAGAGTGTAGGAGAGTGTAAGAGAGTGTAAGAGACAGTAACAGAGTGTAAGAGACAGCAGCAGAGTGTAAGAGACAGTAACAGAGTGTAAGAGACAGTAACAGAGTGTACGAGAGTGTAGTAGAGTGTAAGAGACAGTAACAGAGCATAAGAGACAGTAACAGAGCATAAGAGACAGAAGCAGAGTGTAAGAGACAGAAACAGAGTGAAAGAGAGAGTAGCAGAGTGTAAGAGACAGTAGCAGAGTGTAAGAGAGTGTAAGAGACAGTAACAGAGTGTAAGAGAGTGTAACAGCATGTAAGAGAGTGTAACAGAGTGTAAGAGAGTGTAAGAGACAGTAACAGAGTGTAGTAGAGTGTAAGAGACAGTAACAGAGTGTAAGAGACAGTAACAGAGTGTAAGAGACAGCAGCAGAGTGTAAGAGAGTGTAACATAGTGTAAGAGAGTGAAAGAGACAGTAGCAGAGTGTAATAGACAGTAACAGAGTGTAAGAGAGTGTTATAGACAGTAGCAGAGTGTAAGAGACAATATCAGAGTGTAAGATACAGTAGCAAAGTGTAAGAGACAGTAACAGAGTGTAAGAGACAGTAGCAGAGTGAAAGAGGCAGTAGTAGAGTGTAGTAGAGTGTACCAGAGTGTCACATGGCATATACCGTCCTCTAGGATCACATAGTCCTGATTGATCTCAGTATACTGTGAACGTCTTTGGGGATCTCTTCGCGTAGACATCGTAAACCTGTGTAAGAGACAGTAAAAGAGTATATGAGACAGTAGCGGAGTGTAAGAGAGTGTGACAGAGCATAGGAGACAGTAACAGAGTATAGGAGACGGTAACAGAGTGTAAGAGAGTGTAAGAGACAGTAACAGAGTGTAAGAGACAGTAACAGAGTGTAAGAGACAGCAGCAGAGTGTAAGAGAGTGTAACATAGTGTAAGAGAGTGAAAGAGACAGTAGCAGAGTGTAATAGACAGTAACAGAGTGTAGGAGAGTGTAACAGCGTGTAAGAGAGTGTAACAGAGTGTAAGAGAGTGTAAGAGACAGTAACAGAGTGTAGGAGAGTGTAAGAGACAGTAACAGAGTGTAAGAGACAGTAACAGAGTGTAAGAGACAGTAACAGAGTGTAAGAGACAGCAGCAGAGTGTAAGAGAGTGTAACATAGTGTAAGAGAGTGAAAGAGACAGTAGCAGAGTGTAATAGACAGTAACAGAGTGTAAGAGAGTGTTATAGACAGTAGCAGAGTGTAAGAGACAATAGCAGAGTGTAAGATACAGTAACAGAGTGTAAAAGACAGTAACAGAGTGTAAGAGACAGTAGCAGAGTGAAAGAGACAGTAGTAGAGTGTAGTAGAGTGTAAGAGAGTGTCACATGGCATATACCGTCCTCTAGGATCACATAGTACTGAATGATCTCAGTATACTGTGAACGTCTTTGGGGATCTCTTCGCGTAGACCTCGTAAACCTGTGTAAGAGACAGTAAAAGAGTATATGAGACAGTAGTGGAGTGTAAGAAAGTGTAACAGAGTATAGGAGACAGTAACAGAGTGTAAGAGAGTGTAAGAGACAGTTACAGAGTGTAAGAGAGTGTAAGAGAGTGTAACAGAGTGTAAGAGACAGTAGCAAAGTGTAATAGACAGCAGCAGAGTGTAAGAGAGTGTAAGAGACAGTAGCAGAGTGTAATAGACAGTAACAGAGTGTAAGAGAGTGTTATAGACAGTAGCAGAGTGTAAGAGACAATAGCAGAGTGTAAGAGACAGTAGCAGAGTGTAATAGACTGTAGCAGAGTGTAACATAGTGTAAGAGAGTGTAAGAGACAGTAGCAGAGTGTAATAGACAGTAACAGAGTGTAAGAGAGTGTTATAGACAGTAGCAGAGTTTAAGAGACAGTAACAGAGTGTAAGAGGGTGTAAGAGACAGTAGCAGAGTGTAGGAGAGTGTAAGAGAGTGTAAGTGAGTGTAAGAGAGTGTAAGAGACAGTAACAGAGTGTAAGAGACAGTAACAGAGTGTAAGAGACAGTAACAGAGTGTAAGAGACAGCAGCAGAGTGTAAGAGAGTGTAACAGAGTATAGGAGACAGTAACAGAGTATAGGAGACAGTAACAGAGTGTAAGAGAGTGTAAGAGACAGTTACAGAGTGTAAGAGAGTGTAACATTGTGTAAGAGACAGTAACAGAGTGTAAGAGACAGCAGAAGAGTGTAAGAGAGTTGAAGAGACAGTCGCAGAGTGTAATAGACAGTAACAGAGTGTAAGAGAGTGTTATAGACAGTAGCAGAGTGTAAGAGACAATAGCAGAGTGTAATAGACTGGAGCAGAGTGTAACATAGTGTAAGAGAGTGTAAGAGACTGTAGCAGAGTGTAATAGACAGTAACAGAGTGTAAGAGAGTGTTATAGACAGTAGCAGAGTGTAAGAGACAATAGCAGAGTGTAAGAGACAGTAGCAGAGTGTAATAGACAGCAGCAGAGTGTAAGAGAGTGTAAGAGACAGTAGCAGAGTGTAATAGACAGTAACAGAGTGTAAGAGAGTGTTATAGACAGTAGCAGAGTGTAAGAGACAATAGCAGAGTGTAAGAGACAGTAGCAGAGTGTAATAGACTGTAGCAGAGTGTAACAGTGTAAGAGAGTGTAAGAGACAGTAGCAGAGTGTAATAGACATTAACAGAGTGTAAGAGAGTGTTATAGACAGTAGCAGAGTTTAAGAGACAGTAACAGAGTGTAAGAGACAGTAACAGAGTGTAAGAGGGTGTAAGAGCCAGTAGCAGAGTGTAGGAGAGTGTAAGAGAGTGTAAGAGACAGTAACATAGTGTAAGAGACAGTAACAGAGTGTAAGAGACAGCAGCAGAGTGTAAGAGAGTGTAACAGAGTGTAAGAGACAGTAACAGAGCGTAAGAGACAGTAGCAGAGTGTAAGAGACAGAAGCAGAGTGAAAGAGAGAGTAGCAGAGTGTAAGAGACAGTAGCAGAGTGTAAGAGACAGTAGCAGAGTGTAAGAGTGTAAGAGACAGTAACAGAGTGTAAGAGAGTGTAACAGCGTGTAAGAGAGTGTAACAGAGTGTAAGAGACAGTAAGAGAGTGTAACAGAGTGTAAGAGACAGTAACAGAGTGTAGGAGAGTGTAAGAGACAGTAACGGAGTGTAAGAGACAGTAACAGAGTGTAAGAGACAGCAGCAGAGTGTTAGAGAGTGTAACATAGTGTAAGAGAGTGTAAGAGACAGTAGCAGAGTGTAATAGACAGTAACAGAGTGTAATAGAGTGTAAGAGACAGTAGCAGAGTGTAAGAGACAGTAGCAGAGTGTAATAGACTGTAGCAGAGTGTAACAGAGTGTAAGAGAGTGTAAGAGACAATAGCAGAGTGTAATAGACAGTAACAGAGTGTAAGAGAGTGTTATAGACAGTAGCAGAGTGCAAGAGACAATAGCAGAGTGTAAGAGACAGTAGCAGAGTGTAATAGACTGTAACAGAGTGTAACAGAGTGTAAGAGAGTGTAAGAGACAGTAGCGGAGTGTAATAGACAGTAACAGAGTCTAAGAGAGTGTTATAGACAGTAGCAGAGTGTTATAGACAATAGCAGAGTGTAAGAGACAGTAGCAGAGTGTAATTGACAGCAGCAGAGTGTAAGAGAGTGTAAGAGACAGTAGCAGAGTGTAATAGACAGTAACAGAGTGTAAGAGAGTGTTATAGACAGTATCAGAGTGTAAGAGACAATAGCAGAGTGTAAGAGACAGTAGCAGAGTGTAATAGACTGTAGCAGAGTGTAACATAGTGTAAGAGAGTGTAAGAAACAGTAGCAGAGTGTAATAGACAGTAACAGAGTGTAAGATAGTGTTATAGACAGTAGCAGAGTGTAAGAGAGTGTAAGAGACAGTTACAGAGTGTAAGAGAGTGTAACAGAGTGTAAGAGAGTGTAAGAGACAGTAACATAGTGTAGGAGAGTGTAAGAGACAGTAACAGAGTGTAAGAGACAGTAACAGAGTGTAAGAGGGTGTAAGAGACAGTAGCAGAGTGTAGGAGAGTGTAAGAGAGTGTAAGAGACAGTAAGAGTGTAAGAGACAGTAACAGAGTGTAAGAGACAGCAGCAGAGTGTAAGAGAGTGTAACAGAGTGTAAGAGACAGTAACAGAGCGTAAGAGACAGTAGCAGAGTGTAAGAGACAGAAGCAGAGTGAAAGAGAGAGTAGCAGAGTGTAAGAGACAGTAGCAGAGTGTAAGAGACAGTAGCAGAGTGTAAGAGAGTGTAAGAGACAGTAACAGAGTGTAAGAGAGTGTAACAGCATGTAAGAGAGTGTAACAGAGTGTAAGAGAGTGTAAGAGACAGTAACAGAGTGTAGTAGAGTGTAAGAGACAGTAACAGAGTGTAAGAGACAGTAACAGAGTGTAAGAGACAGCAGCAGAGTGTAAGAGAGTGTAACATAGTGTAAGAGAGTGAAAGAGACAGTAGCAGAGTGTAATAGACAGTAACAGAGTGTAAGAGAGTGTTATAGACAGTAGCAGAGTGTAAGAGACAATAGCAGAGTGTAAGATACAGTAGCAAAGTGTAAGAGACAGTAACAGAGTGTAAGAGACAGTAGCAGAGTGAAAGAGGCAGTAGTAGAGTGTAGTAGAGTGTACCAGAGTGTCACATGGCATATACCGTCCTCTAGGATCACATAGTCCTGAATGATCTCAGTATACTGTGAACGTCTTTGGGGATCTCTTCGCGTAGACATCGTAGACCTGTGTAAGAGACAGTAAAAGAGTATATGAGATAGTAGCGGAGTGTAAGAGAGTGTGACAGAGCATAGGAGACAGTAACAGAGTATAGGAGACGGTAACAGAGTGTAAGAGAGTGTAAGAGACAGTAACAGAGTGTAAGAGACAGTAACAGAGTGTAAGAGACAGCAGCAGAGTGTAAGAGAGTGTAACATAGTGTAAGAGAGTGAAAGAGACAGTAGCAGAGTGTAATAGACAGTAACAGAGTGTAGGAGAGTGTAACAGCGTGTAAGAGAGTGTAACAGAGTGTAAGAGAGTGTAAGAGACAGTAACAGAGTGTAGGAGAGTGTAAGAGACAGTAACAGAGTGTAAGAGACAGTAACAGAGTGTAAGAGACAGTAACAGAGTGTAAGAGACAGCAGCAGAGTGTAAGAGAGTGTAACATAGTGTAAGAGAGTGAAAGAGACAGTAGCAGAGTGTAATAGACAGTAACAGAGTGTAGGAGAGTGTCAGAGACAGTAACAGAGTGTAAGAGTCAGCAGCAGAGTGTAAGAGAGTGTAACATAGTGTAAGAGAGTGTAAGAGACAGTAGCAGAGTGTAATAGACAGTAACAGAGTGTAAGAGAGTGTTATAGACAGTAGCAGAGTGTAAGAGACAATAGCAGAGTGTAAGATACAGTAGCAGAGTGTAAGAGACAGTAACAGAGTGTAAAAGACAGTAACAGAGTGTAAGAGACAGTAGCAGAGTGAAAGAGACAGTAGTAGAGTGTAGTAGAGTGTAAGAGAGTGTCACATGGCATATACCGTCCTCTAGGATCACATAGTCCTGAATGATCTCAGTATACTGTGAACGTCTTTGGGGATCTCTTCGCGTAGACCTCGTAAACCTGTGTAAGAGACAGTAAAAGAGTATATGAGACAGTAGTGGAGTGTAAGAAAGTGTAACAGAGTATAGGAGACAGTAACAGAGTGTAAGAGAGTGTAAGAGACAGTTACAGAGTGTAAGAGAGTGTAAGAGAGTGTAACAGAGTGTAAGAGACAGCAGCAGAGTGTAAGAGAGTGTAAGAGACAGTAGCAGAGTGTAATAGACAGTAACAGAGTGTAAGAGAGTGTTATAGACAGTAGCAGAGTGTTATAGACAATAGCAGAGTGTAAGAGACAGTAGCAGAGTGTAATAGACAGCAGCAGAGTGTAAGAGAGTGTAAGAGACAGTAGCAGAGTGTAATAGACAGTAACAGAGTGTAAGAGAGTGTTATAGACAGTAGCAGAGTGTAAGAGACAATAGCAGAGTGTAAGAGACAGTAGCAGAGTGTAATAGACAGTAGCAGAGTGTAACATAGTGTAAGAGAGTGTAAGAGACAGTAGCAGAGTGTAATAGACAGTAACAGAGTGTAAGAGAGTGTTATAGACAGTAGCAGAGTTTAAGAGACAGTAACAGAGTGTAAGAGGGTGTAAGAGAGACAGTAGCAGAGTGTAGGAGAGTGTAAGAGAGTGTAAGAGAGTGTAAGAGACAGTAACAGAGTGTAAGAGACAGTAACAGAGTGTAAGAGACAGTAACAGAGTGTAAGAGACAGCAGCAGAGTGTAAGAGAGTGTAACAGAGTATAGGAGACAGTAACAGAGTATAGGAGACAGTAACAGAGTGTAAGAGAGTGTAAGAGACAGTTACAGAGTGTAAGAGAGTGTAACATAGTGTAAGAGACAGTAACAGAGTATAGGAGACAGTAACAGAGTGTAAGAGAGTGTAAGAGACAGCAGCAGAGTGTAAGAGAGTGTAACATAGTGTAAGAGAGTGAAAGAGACAGTAGCAGAGTGTAATAGACAGTAACAGAGTGTAGGAGAGTGTAACAGCGTGTAAGAGAGTGTAACAGAGTGTAAGAGAGTGTAAGAGACAGTAACAGAGTGTAGGAGAGTGTAAGAGACAGTAACAGAGTGTAAGAGACAGTAACAGAGTGTAAGAGACAGTAACAGAGTGTAAGAGACAGCAGCAGAGTGTAAAAGAGTGTAACATAGTGTAAGAGAGTGTAAGAGACAGTAGCAGAGTGTAATAGACAGTAACAGTGTGTAAGAGAGTGTTATAGACAGTAGCAGAGTGTAAGAGACAATAGCAGAGTGTAAGATACAGTAGCAGAGTGTAAGAGACAGTAACAGAGTGTAAAAGACAGTAACAGAGTGTAAGAGAGTGTAAGAGACAGTAACAGAGTGTAAGAGAGTGTAACAGCATGTAAGAGAGTGTAACAGAGTGTAAGAGAGTGTAAGAGACAGTAACAGAGTGTAGTAGAGTGTAAGAGACAGTAACAGAGTGTAAGAGACAGTAACAGAGTGTAAGAGACAGCAGCAGAGTGTAAGAGAGTGTAACATAGTGTAAGAGAGTGAAAGAGACAGTAGCAGAGTGTAATAGACAGTAACAGAGTGTAAGAGAGTGTTATAGACAGTAGCAGAGTGTAAGAGACAATAGCAGAGTGTAAGATACAGTAGCAAAGTGTAAGAGACAGTAACAGAGTGTAAGAGACAGTAGCAGAGTGAAAGAGGCAGTAGTAGAGTGTAGTAGAGTGTACCAGAGTGTCACATGGCATATACCGTCCTCTAGGATCACATAGTCCTGAATGATCTCAGTATACTGTGAACGTCTTTGGGGATCTCTTCGCGTAGACATCGTAAACCTGTGTAAGAGACAGTAAAAGAGTATATGAGACAGTAGCGGAGTGTAAGAGAGTGTGACAGAGCATAGGAGACAGTAACAGAGTATAGGAGACGGTAACAGAGTGTAAGAGAGTGTAAGAGACAGTAACAGAGTGTAAGAGACAGTAACAGAGTGTAAGAGACAGCAGCAGAGTGTAAGAGAGTGTAACATAGTGTAAGAGAGTGAAAGAGACAGTAGCAGAGTGTAATAGACAGTAACAGAGTGTAGGAGAGTGTAACAGCGTGTAAGAGAGTGTAACAGAGTGTAAGAGAGTGTAAGAGACAGTAACAGAGTGTAGGAGAGTGTAAGAGACAGTAACAGAGTGTAAGAGACAGTAACAGAGTGTAAGAGACAGTAACAGAGTGTAAGAGACAGCAGCAGAGTGTAAGAGAGTGTAAGAGACAGTAGCAGAGTGTAATAGACAGTAACAGAGTGTAAGAGAGTGTTATAGAAAGTAGCAGAGTGTTATAGACAATAGCAGAGTGTAAGAGACAGTAGCAGAGTGTAATAGACAGCAGCAGAGTGTAAGAGAGTGTAAGAGACAGTAGCAGAGTGTAATAGACAGTAACAGAGTGTAAGAGAGTGTTATAGACAGTAGCAGAGTGTAAGAGACAATAGCAGAGTGTAAGAGACAGTAGCAGAGTGTAATAGACTGTAGCAGAGTGTAACATAGTGTAAGAGAGTGTAAGAGACAGTAGCAGAGTGTAATAGACAGTAACAGAGTGTAAGAGAGTGTTATAGACAGTAGCAGAGTTTAAGAGACAGTAACAGAGTGTAAGAGGGTGTAAGAGACAGTAGCAGAGTGTAGGAGAGTGTAAGAGAGTGTAAGAGAGTGTAAGAGACAGTAACAGAGTGTAAGAGACAGTAACAGAGTGTAAGAGACAGTAACAGAGTGTAAGAGACAGCAGCAGAGTGTAAGAGAGTGTAACAGAGTATAGGAGACAGTAACAGAGTATAGGAGACAGTAACAGAGTGTAAGAGAGTGTAAGAGACAGTTACAGAGTGTAAGAGAGTGTAACATAGTGTAAGAGACAGTAACAGAGTGTAAGAGACAGCAGAAGAGTGTAAGAGAGTTGAAGAGACAGTCGCAGAGTGTAATAGACAGTAACAGAGTGTAAGAGAGTGTTATAGACAGTAGCAGAGTGTAAGAGACAATAGCAGAGTGTAATAGACTGGAGCAGAGTGTAACATAGTGTAAGAGAGTGTAAGAGACTGTAGCAGAGTGTAATAGACAGTAACAGAGTGTAAGAGAGTGTTATAGACAGTAGCAGAGTGTAAGAGACAATAGCAGAGTGTAAGAGACAGTAGCAGAGTGTAATAGACAGCAGCAGAGTGTAAGAGAGTGTAAGAGACAGTAGCAGAGTGTAATAGACAGTAACAGAGTGTAAGAGAGTGTTATAGACAGTAGCAGAGTGTAAGAGACAATAGCAGAGTGTAAGAGACAGTAGCAAAGTGTAAGAGACAGTAACAGAGTGTAAGAGACAGTAGCAGAGTGAAAGAGGCAGTAGTAGAGTGTAGTAGAGTGTACCAGAGTGTCACATGGCATATACCGTCCTCTAGGATCACATAGTCCTGAATGATCTCAGTATACTGTGAACGTCTTTGGGGATCTCTTCGCGTAGACATCGTAAACCTGTGTAAGAGACAGTAAAAGAGTATATGAGACAGTAGCGGAGTGTAAGAGAGTGTGACAGAGCATAGGAGACAGTAACAGAGTATAGGAGACGGTAACAGAGTGTAAGAGAGTGTAAGAGACAGTAACAGAGTGTAAGAGACAGTAACAGAGTGTAAGAGACAGCAGCAGAGTGTAAGAGAGTGTAACATAGTGTAAGAGAGTGAAAGAGACAGTAGCAGAGTGTAATAGACAGTAACAGAGTGTAAGAGAGTGTTATAGACAGTAGCAGAGTGTAAGAGACAATAGCAGAGTGTAAGAGACAGTAGCAGAGTGTAATAGACTGTAGCAGAGTGTAATAGACTGTAGCAGAGTGTAAAATAGTGTAAGAGAGTGTAAGAGACAGTAGCAGAGTGTAATAGACAGTAATAGAGTGTAAGAGAGTGTTATAGACAGTAGCAGAGTTTAAGAGACAGTAACAGAGTGTAAGAGACAGTAAGAGTGTAAGAGGGTGTAAGAGACAGTAGCAGAGTGTAGGAGAGTGTAAGAGAGTGTAAGAGACAGTAACAGAGTGTAAGAGACAGCAGCAGAGTGTAAGAGACAGTAACAGAGTGTAAGAGAGTGTAACAGAGTGTAAGAGACAGTAACAGAGTGTACGAGAGTGTAGTAGAGTGTAAGAGACAGTAACAGAGCATAAGAGACAGTAACAGAGCATAAGAGACAGAAGCAGAGTGTAAGAGACAGAAACAGAGTGAAAGAGAGAGTAGCAGAGTGTAAGAGACAGTAGCAGAGTGTAAGAGAGTGTAAGAGAAATTAACAGAGTGTAATAGAGTGTAACAGCGTGTAAGAGAGTGTAACAGAGTGTAAGAGAGTGTAGGAGACAGTAACAGAGTGTAGGAGAGTGTAAGAGACAGTAACAGAGTGTAAGAGACAGTAACAGAGTGTAAGAGACAGCAGCAGAGTGTAAGAGAGTGTAACATAGTGTAAGAGAGTGAAAGAGACAGTAGCAGAGTGTAATAGACAGTAACAGAGTGTAAGACAGTGTTATAGACAGTAGCAGAGTGTAAGAGACAATAGCAGAGTGTAAGAGACAGTAACAGAGTGTAAGAGACAGTAACATAGTGTAAGAGACAGTAACAGAGTGTATGAGAGTGTAGTAGAGTGTAAGAGACAGTAACAGAGCGTAAGAGATAGTAGCAGAGTGTAAGAGACAGTAGCAGAGTGAAAGAGACAGTAGCAGAGTGTAAGAGACAGTAACAGAGTGTAAGAGATAGTAGCAGATTGTAAGAGAGTGTAAGAGACAGTAACAGTGTGTAAGAGGGTGTAACAGCGTGTAAGAGAGTGTAACAGCATGTAAGAGAGTGTAACAGAGTGTAAGGGAGTGTAAGAGACAGTAACAGAGTGTAAGGGGGTGTAAGAGACAGTAGAAGAGTGTAGGAGAGTGTAGGAGAGTGTAAGAGAGTGTAATAGACAGTAACAGAGTGTAAGAGACAGTAACAGAGTGTAAGAGACAGCAGCAGAGTGTAAGAGAGTGTAAGAGACAGTAACAGAGTGTACGAGACAGTAACAGCGTGTAAGAGACAGTAACAGAGTGTAAGAGACAGTAACAGAGTATACGAGAGTGTAGTAGAGTGTAAGAGACAGTAACAGAGCGTAAGAGACAGTAGCAGTGTGTAAGAGACAGAAGCAAAGTGAAAGAGAGAGTAGCAGAGTGTAAGAGACAGTAGCAGAGTGTAAGAGACAGTAGCAGAGTGTAAGAGTGTAAGAGACAGTAACAGAGTGTAAGAGAGTGTAACAGCGTGTAAGATAGTGTAACAGAGTGTAAGAGACAGTAAGAGAGTGTAACAGAGTGTAAGAGACAGTAACAGAGTGTAGGAGAGTGTAAGAGACAGTAACGGAGTGTAAGAGACAGTAACAGAGTGTAAGAGACAGCAGCAGAGTGTAAGAGAGTGTAACATAGTGTAAGAGAGTGTAAGAGAGTGTAAGAGACAGTAGCAGAGTGTAATAGACAGTAACAGAGTGTAATAGAGTGTAAGAGACAGTAGCAGAGTGTAAGAGACAGTAGCAGAGTGTAATAGACAGTAACAGAGTGTAAGAGACAGTAACAGAGTGTAAGAGACAGCAGCAGAGTGTAAGAGTGTAAGAGACAGTAACAGAGTGTAAGATAGTGTAACAGAGTGTAAGAGACAGTAACAGAGTGTACGAGACAGTAACAGAGTGTACGAGACAGTAACAGAGTGTAAGAGACAGTAACAGAGTATACGAGAGTGTAGTAGAGTGTAAGAGACAGTAACAGAGCGTAAGAGACAGTAGCAGTGTGTAAGAGACAGAAGCAAAGTGAAAGAGAGAGTAGCAGAGTGTAAGAGACAGTAGCAGAGTGTAAGAGACAGTAGCAGAGTGTAAGAGTGTAAGAGACAGTAACAGAGTGTAAGAGAGTGTAACAGCGTGTAAGAGAGTGTAACAGAGTGTAAGAGACAGTAAGAGAGTGTAACAGAGTGTAAGAGACAGTAACAGAGTGTAGGAGAGTGTAAGAGACAGTAACGGAGTGTAAGAGACAGTAACAGAGTGTAAGAGACAGCAGCAGAGTGTAAGAGAGTGTAACATAGTGTAAGAGAGTGTAAGAGACAGTAGCAGAGTGTAATAGACAGTAACAGAGTGTAATAGAGTGTAAGAGACAGTAGCAGAGTGTAAGAGACAGTAGCAGAGTGTAATAGACAGTAACAGAGTGTAATAGAGTGTAAGAGACAGTAGCAGAGTGTAATAGACAGTAACAGAGTGTAAGAGAGTGTTATAGACAGTAGCAGAGTGCAAGAGACAATAGCAGAGTGTAAGAGACAGTAGCAGAGTGTAATAGACTGTAACAGAGTGTAACAGAGTGTAAGAGAGTGTAAGAGACAGTAGCGGAGTGTAATAGACAGTAAGAGAGTGTAAGAGAGTGTTATAGACAGTAGCAGAGTGTTATAGACAATAGCAGAGTGTAAGAGACAGTAGCAGAGTGTAATAGACAGCAGCAGAGTGTAAGAGAGTGTAAGAGACAGTAGCAGAGTGTAATAGACAGTAACAGAGTGTAAGAGAGTGTTATAGACAGTATCAGAGTGTAAGAGACAATAGCAGAGTGTAAGAGACAGTAGCAGAGTGTAATAGACTGTAGCAGAGTGTAACATAGTGTAAGAGAGTGTAAGAGACAGTAGCAGAGTGTAATGGACAGTAACAGAGTGTAAGAGAGTGTTATAGACAGTAGCAGAGTGTAAGAGAGTGTAAGAGACAGTTACAGAGTGTAAGAGAGTGTAACAGAGTGTAAGAGAGTGTAAGAGACAGTAACATAGTGTAGGAGAGTGTAAGAGACAGTAACAGAGTGTAAGAGACAGTAACAGAGTGTAAGAGGGTGTAAGAGACAGTAGCAGAGTGTAGGAGAGTGTAAGAGAGTGTAAGAGACAGTAAGCGTGTAAGAGACAGTAACAGAGTGTAAGAGACAGCAGCAGAGTGTAACAGAGTGTAAGAGAGTGTAAGAGACAGTAACATAGTGTAGGAGAGTGTAAGAGACAGTAGCAGAGTGTAAGAGACAGAAGCAGAGTGAAAGAGAGAGTAGCAGAGTGTAAGAGACAGTAGCAGAGTGTAAGAGACAGTAGCAGAGTGTAAGAGAGTGTAAGAGACAGTAACAGAGTGTAAGAGAGTGTAACAGCATGTAAGAGAGTGTAACAGAGTGTAAGAGAGTGTAAGATACAGTAACAGAGTGTAGTAGAGTGTAAGAGACAGTAACAGAGTGTAAGAGACAGTAACAGAGTGTAAGAGACAGCAGCAGAGTGTAAGAGAGTGTAACATAGTGTAAGAGAGTGAAAGAGACAGTAGCAGAGTGTAATAGACAGTAACAGAGTGTAAGAGAGTGTTATAGACAGTAGCAGAGTGTAAGAGACAATAGCAGAGTGTAAGATACAGTAGCAAAGTGTAAGAGACAGTAACAGAGTGTAAGAGACAGTAGCAGAGTGAAAGAGGCAGTAGTAGAGTGTAGTAGAGTGTACCAGAGTGTCACATGGCATATACCGTCCTCTAGGATCACATAGTCCTGAATGATCTCAGTATACTGTGAACGTCTTTGGGGATCTCTTCGCGTAGACATCGTAGACCTGTGTAAGAGACAGTAAAAGAGTATATGAGATAGTAGCGGAGTGTAAGAGAGTGTGACAGAGCATAGGAGACAGTAACAGAGTATAGGAGACGGTAACAGAGTGTAAGAGAGTGTAAGAGACAGTAACAGAGTGTAAGAGACAGTAACAGAGTGTAAGAGACAGCAGCAGAGTGTAAGAGAGTGTAACATAGTGTAAGAGAGTGAAAGAGACAGTAGCAGAGTGTAATAGACAGTAACAGAGTGTAGGAGAGTGTAACAGCGTGTAAGAGAGTGTAACAGAGTGTAAGAGAGTGTTATAGACAGTAGCAGAGTGTAAGAGACAATAGCAGAGTGTAAGAGACAGTAGCAGAGTGTAATAGACTGTAGCAGAGTGTAACATAGTGTAAGAGAGTGTAAGAGACAGTAGCAGAGTATAATAGACAGTAACAGAGTGTAAGAGAGTGTTATAGACAGTAGCAGAGTTTAAGAGACAGTAACAGAGTGTAAGAGACAGTAACAGAGTGTAAGAGGGTGTAAGAGACAGTAGCAGAGTGTAGGAGAGTGTAAGAGAGTGTAAGAGAGTGTAAGAGACAGTAACAGAGTGTAAGAGACAGTAACAGAGTGTAAGAGACAGCAGCAGAGTGTAAGAGAGTGTAACAGAGTATAGGAGACAGTAACAGAGTATAGGAGACAGTAACAGAGTGTAAGAGAGTGTAAGAGACAGTTACAGAGTGTAAGAGAGTGTAACATAGTGTAAGAGACAGTAACAGAGTGTAAGAGACAGCAGAAGAGTGTAAGAGAGTTGAAGAGACAGTCGCAGAGTGTAATAGACAGTAACAGAGTGTAAGAGAGTGTTATAGACAGTAGCAGAGTGTAAGAGACAATAGCAGAGTGTAATAGACTGGAGCAGAGTGTAGCATAGTGTAAGACAGTGTAAGAGACTGTAGCAGAGTGTAATAGACAGTAACAGAGTGTAAGAGAGTGTTATAGACAGTAGCAGAGTGTAAGAGACAATAGCAGAGTGTAAGAGACAGTAGCAGAGTGTAATAGACAGCAGCAGAGTGTAAGAGAGTGTAAGAGACAGTAGCAGAGTGTAATAGACAGTAACAGAGTGTAAGAGAGTGTTATAGACAGTAGCAGAGTGTAAGAGACAATAGCAGAGTGTAAGAGACAGTAGCAGAGTGTAATAGACTGTAGCAGAGTGTAACATAGTGTAAGAGAGTGTAAGAGACAGTAGCAGAGTGTAATAGACAGTAACAGAGTGTAAGAGAGTGTTATAGACAGTAGCAGAGTGTAAGAGAGTGTAAGAGACAGTTACAGAGTGTAAGAGAGTGTAACAGAGTGTAAGAGAGTGTAAGAGACAGTAACATAGTGTAGGAGAGTGTAAGAGACAGTAACAGAGTGTAAGAGACAGTAGCAGAGTGTAAGAGAGTGTAAGAGAGTGTTATAGACAGTAGCAGAGTGTAAGGGACAATAGCAGAGTGTAAGAGACAGTAGCAGAGTGTAATAGACTGTAGCAGAGTGTAAAATAGTGTAAGAGAGTGTAAGAGACAGTAGCAGAGTGTAATAGACAGTAATAGAGTGTAAGAGAGTGTTATAGACAGTAGCAGAGTTTAAGAGACAGTAACAGAGTGTAAGAGACAGTAAGAGTGTAAGAGGGTGTAAGAGACAGTAGCAGAGTGTAGGAGAGTATAAGAGAGTGTAAGAGACAGTAACAGAGTGTAAGAGACAGCAGCAGAGTGTAAGAGACAGTAACAGAGTGTAAGAGAGTGTAACAGAGTGTAAGAGACAGTAACAGAGTGTACGAGAGTGTAGTAGAGTGTAAGAGACAGTAACAGAGCATAAGAGACAGTAACAGAGCATAAGAGACAGAAGCAGAGTGTAAGAGACAGAAACAGAGTGAAAGAGAGAGTAGCAGAGTGTAAGAGACAGTAGCAGAGTGTAAGAGAGTGTAAGAGAAATTAACAGAGTGTAATAGAGTGTAACAGCGTGTAAGAGAGTGTAACAGAGTGTAAGAGAGTGTAGGAGACAGTAACAGAGTGTAGGAGAGTGTAAGAGACAGTAACAGAGTGTAAGAGACAGTAACAGAGTGTAAGAGACAGCAGCAGAGTGTAAGAGTGTAAGAGACAGTAACAGAGTGTAAGAGAGTGTAACAGAGTGTAAGAGACAGTAACAGAGTGTACGAGACAGTAACAGAGTGTAAGAGACAGCAGCAGAGTGTAAGAGAGTGTAACATAGTGTAAGAGAGTGAAAGAGACAGTAGCAGAGTGTAATAGACAGTAACAGAGTGTAGGAGAGTGTAACAGCGTGTAAGAGAGTGTAACAGAGTGTAAGAGAGTGTTATAGACAGTAGCAGAGTGTAAGAGACAATAGCAGAGTGTAAGAGACAGTAGCAGAGTGTAATAGACTGTAGCAGAGTGTAACATAGTGTAAGAGAGTGTAAGAGACAGTAGCAGAGTATAATAGACAGTAACAGAGTGTAAGAGAGTGTTATAGACAGTAGCAGAGTTTAAGAGACAGTAACAGAGTGTAAGAGACAGTAACAGAGTGTAAGAGGGTGTAAGAGACAGTAGCAGAGTGTAGGAGAGTGTAAGAGAGTGTAAGAGAGTGTAAGAGACAGTAACAGAGTGTAAGAGACAGTAACAGAGTGTAAGAGACAGCAGCAGAGTGTAAGAGAGTGTAACAGAGTATAGGAGACAGTAACAGAGTATAGGAGACAGTAACAGAGTGTAAGAGAGTGTAAGAGACAGTTACAGAGTGTAAGAGAGTGTAACATAGTGTAAGAGACAGTAACAGAGTGTAAGAGACAGCAGAAGAGTGTAAGAGAGTTGAAGAGACAGTCGCAGAGTGTAATAGACAGTAACAGAGTGTAAGAGACAATAGCAGAGTGTAATAGACTGGAGCAGAGTGTAGCATAGTGTAAGACAGTGTAAGAGACTGTAGCAGAGTGTAATAGACAGTAACAGAGTGTAAGAGAGTGTTATAGACAGTAGCAGAGTGTAAGAGACAATAGCAGAGTGTAAGAGACAGTAGCAGAGTGTAATAGACAGCAGCAGAGTGTAAGAGAGTGTAAGAGACAGTAGCAGAGTGTAAGAGAGTGTAACATAGTGTAAGAGAGTGAAAGAGACAGTAGCAGAGTGTAATAGACAGTAACAGAGTGTAGGAGAGTGTAACAGCGTGTAAGAGAGTGTAACAGAGTGTAAGAGAGTGTTATAGACAGTAGCAGAGTGTAAGAGACAATAGCAGAGTGTAAGAGACAGTAGCAGAGTGTAATAGACTGTAGCAGAGTGTAACATAGTGTAAGAGAGTGTAAGAGACAGTAGCAGAGTATAATAGACAGTAACAGAGTGTAAGAGAGTGTTATAGACAGTAGCAGAGTTTAAGAGACAGTAACAGAGTGTAAGAGACAGTAACAGAGTGTAAGAGGGTGTAAGAGACAGTAGCAGAGTGTAGGAGAGTGTAAGAGAGTGTAAGAGAGTGTAAGAGACAGTAACAGAGTGTAAGAGACAGTAACAGAGTGTAAGAGACAGCAGCAGAGTGTAAGAGAGTGTAACAGAGTATAGGAGACAGTAACAGAGTATAGGAGACAGTAACAGAGTGTAAGAGAGTGTAAGAGACAGTTACAGAGTGTAAGAGAGTGTAACATAGTGTAAGAGACAGTAACAGAGTGTAAGAGACAGCAGAAGAGTGTAAGAGAGTTGAAGAGACAGTCGCAGAGTGTAATAGACAGTAACAGAGTGTAAGAGAGTGTTATAGACAGTAGCAGAGTGTAAGAGACAATAGCAGAGTGTAATAGACTGGAGCAGAGTGTAGCATAGTGTAAGACAGTGTAAGAGACTGTAGCAGAGTGTAATAGACAGTAACAGAGTGTAAGAGAGTGTTATAGACAGTAGCAGAGTGTAAGAGACAATAGCAGAGTGTAAGAGACAGTAGCAGAGTGTAATAGACAGCAGCAGAGTGTAAGAGAGTGTAAGAGACAGTAGCAGAGTGTAATAGACAGTAACAGAGTGTAAGAGAGTGTTATAGACAGTAGCAGAGTGTAAGAGACAATAGCAGAGTGTAAGAGACAGTAGCAGAGTGTAATAGACTGTAGCAGAGTGTAACATAGTGTAAGAGAGTGTAAGAGACAGTAGCAGAGTGTAATAGACAGTAACAGAGTGTAAGAGAGTGTTATAGACAGTAGCAGAGTGTAAGAGAGTGTAAGAGACAGTTACAGAGTGTAAGAGAGTGTAACAGAGTGTAAGAGAGTGTAAGAGACAGTAACATAGTGTAGGAGAGTGTAAGAGACAGTAACAGAGTGTAAGAGACAGTAGCAGAGTGTAAGAGAGTGTAAGAGAGTGTTATAGACAGTAGCAGAGTGTAAGGGACAATAGCAGAGTGTAAGAGACAGTAGCAGAGTGTAATAGACTGTAGCAGAGTGTAAAATAGTGTAAGAGAGTGTAAGAGACAGTAGCAGAGTGTAATAGACAGTAATAGAGTGTAAGAGAGTGTTATAGACAGTAGCAGAGTTTAAGAGACAGTAACAGAGTGTAAGAGACAGTAAGAGTGTAAGAGGGTGTAAGAGACAGTAGCAGAGTGTAGGAGAGTATAAGAGAGTGTAAGAGACAGTAACAGAGTGTAAGAGACAGCAGCAGAGTGTAAGAGACAGTAACAGAGTGTAAGAGAGTGTAACAGAGTGTAAGAGACAGTAACAGAGTGTACGAGAGTGTAGTAGAGTGTAAGAGACAGTAACAGAGCATAAGAGACAGTAACAGAGCATAAGAGACAGAAGCAGAGTGTAAGAGACAGAAACAGAGTGAAAGAGAGAGTAGCAGAGTGTAAGAGACAGTAGCAGAGTGTAAGAGAGTGTAAGAGAAATTAACAGAGTGTAATAGAGTGTAACAGCGTGTAAGAGAGTGTAACAGAGTGTAAGAGAGTGTAGGAGACAGTAACAGAGTGTAGGAGAGTGTAAGAGACAGTAACAGAGTGTAAGAGACAGTAACAGAGTGTAAGAGACAGCAGCAGAGTGTAAGAGTGTAAGAGACAGTAACAGAGTGTAAGAGAGTGTAACAGAGTGTAAGAGACAGTAACAGAGTGTACGAGACAGTAACAGAGTGTAAGAGACAGCAGCAGAGTGTAAGAGAGTGTAACATAGTGTAAGAGAGTGAAAGAGACAGTAGCAGAGTGTAATAGACAGTAACAGAGTGTAGGAGAGTGTAACAGCGTGTAAGAGAGTGTAACAGAGTGTAAGAGAGTGTTATAGACAGTAGCAGAGTGTAAGAGACAATAGCAGAGTGTAAGAGACAGTAGCAGAGTGTAATAGACTGTAGCAGAGTGTAACATAGTGTAAGAGAGTGTAAGAGACAGTAGCAGAGTATAATAGACAGTAACAGAGTGTAAGAGAGTGTTATAGACAGTAGCAGAGTTTAAGAGACAGTAACAGAGTGTAAGAGACAGTAACAGAGTGTAAGAGGGTGTAAGAGACAGTAGCAGAGTGTAGGAGAGTGTAAGAGAGTGTAAGAGAGTGTAAGAGACAGTAACAGAGTGTAAGAGACAGTAACAGAGTGTAAGAGACAGCAGCAGAGTGTAAGAGAGTGTAACAGAGTATAGGAGACAGTAACAGAGTATAGGAGACAGTAACAGAGTGTAAGAGAGTGTAAGAGACAGTTACAGAGTGTAAGAGAGTGTAACATAGTGTAAGAGACAGTAACAGAGTGTAAGAGACAGCAGAAGAGTGTAAGAGAGTTGAAGAGACAGTCGCAGAGTGTAATAGACAGTAACAGAGTGTAAGAGACAATAGCAGAGTGTAATAGACTGGAGCAGAGTGTAGCATAGTGTAAGACAGTGTAAGAGACTGTAGCAGAGTGTAATAGACAGTAACAGAGTGTAAGAGAGTGTTATAGACAGTAGCAGAGTGTAAGAGACAATAGCAGAGTGTAAGAGACAGTAGCAGAGTGTAATAGACAGCAGCAGAGTGTAAGAGAGTGTAAGAGACAGTAGCAGAGTGTAATAGACAGTAACAGAGTGTAAGAGAGTGTTATAGACAGTAGCAGAGTGTAAGAGACAATAGCAGAGTGTAAGAGACAGTAGCAGAGTGTAATAGACTGTAGCAGAGTGTAACATAGTGTAAGAGAGTGTAAGAGACAGTAGCAGAGTGTAATAGACAGTAACAGAGTGTAAGAGAGTGTTATAGACAGTAGCAGAGTGTAAGAGAGTGTAAGAGACAGTTACAGAGTGTAAGAGAGTGTAACAGAGTGTAAGAGAGTGTAAGAGACAGTAACATAGTGTAGGAGAGTGTAAGAGACAGTAACAGAGTGTAAGAGACAGTAGCAGAGTGTAAGAGAGTGTAAGAGAGTGTTATAGACAGTAGCAGAGTGTAAGGGACAATAGCAGAGTGTAAGAGACAGTAGCAGAGTGTAATAGACTGTAGCAGAGTGTAAAATAGTGTAAGAGAGTGTAAGAGACAGTAGCAGAGTGTAATAGACAGTAATAGAGTGTAAGAGAGTGTTATAGACAGTAGCAGAGTTTAAGAGACAGTAACAGAGTGTAAGAGACAGTAAGAGTGTAAGAGGGTGTAAGAGACAGTAGCAGAGTGTAGGAGAGTATAAGAGAGTGTAAGAGACAGTAACAGAGTGTAAGAGACAGCAGCAGAGTGTAAGAGACAGTAACAGAGTGTAAGAGAGTGTAACAGAGTGTAAGAGACAGTAACAGAGTGTACGAGAGTGTAGTAGAGTGTAAGAGACAGTAACAGAGCATAAGAGACAGTAACAGAGCATAAGAGACAGAAGCAGAGTGTAAGAGACAGAAACAGAGTGAAAGAGAGAGTAGCAGAGTGTAAGAGACAGTAGCAGAGTGTAAGAGAGTGTAAGAGAAATTAACAGAGTGTAATAGAGTGTAACAGCGTGTAAGAGAGTGTAACAGAGTGTAAGAGAGTGTAGGAGACAGTAACAGAGTGTAGGAGAGTGTAAGAGACAGTAACAGAGTGTAAGAGACAGTAACAGAGTGTAAGAGACAGCAGCAGAGTGTAAGAGAGTGTAACATAGTGTAAGAGAGTGAAAGAGACAGTAGCAGAGTGTAATAGACAGTAACAGAGTGTAAGACAGTGTTATAGACAGTAGCAGAGTGTAAGAGACAATAGCAGAGTGTAAGAGACAGTAACAGAGTGTAAGAGACAGTAACATAGTGTAAGAGACAGTAACAGAGTGTATGAGAGTGTAGTAGAGTGTAAGAGACAGTAACAGAGCGTAAGAGATAGTAGCAGAGTGTAAGAGACAGTAGCAGAGTGAAAGAGACAGTAGTAGAGTGTAAGAGACAGTAGCAGAGTGTAAGAGACAGTAACAGAGTGTAAGAGATAGTAGCAGAGTGTAAGAGAGTGTAAGAGACAGTAACAGTGTGTAAGAGGGTGTAACAGCGTGTAAGAGAGTGTAACAGCATGTAAGAGAGTGTAACACAGTGTAAGGGAGTGTAAGAGACAGTAACAGAGTGTAAGGGGGTGTAAGAGACAGTAGAAGAGTGTAGGAGAGTGTAGGAGAGTGTAAGAGAGTGTAATAGACAGTAACAGAGTGTAAGAGACAGTAACAGAGTGTAAGAGACAGCAGCAGAGTGTAAGAGAGTGTAAGAGACAGTAAGAGAGTGTAACAGAGTGTAAGAGACAGTAACAGAGTGTACGAGACAGTAACAGAGTGTAAGAGACAGTAACAGAGTGTAAGAGACAGTAACAGAGTATACGAGAGTGTAGTAGAGTGTAAGAGACAGTAACAGAGCGTAAGAGACAGTAGCAGTGTGTAAGAGACAGAAGCAAAGTGAAAGAGAGAGTAGCAGAGTGTAAGAGACAGTAGCAGAGTGTAAGAGACAGTAGCAGAGTGTAAGAGTGTAAGAGTGTAAGAGACAGTAACAGAGTGTAAGAGAGTGTAACAGCGTGTAAGAGAGTGTAACAGAGTGTAAGAGACAGTAAGAGAGTGTAACAGAGTGTAAGAGACAGTAACAGAGTGTAGGAGAGTGTAAGAGACAGTAACGGAGTGTAAGAGACAGTAACAGAGTGTAAGAGACAGCAGCAGAGTGTAAGAGAGTGTAACATAGTGTAAGAGAGTGTAAGAGACAGTAGCAGAGTGTAATAGACAGTGACAGAGTGTAATAGAGTGTAAGAGACAGTAGCAGAGTGTAATAGACTGTAACAGAGTGTAAGAGAGTGTAAGAGACAATAGCAGAGTGTAATAGACAGTAACAGAGTGTAAGAGAGTGTTATAGACAGTAGCAGAGTGCAAGAGACAATAGCAGAGTGTAAGAGACAGTAGCCGAGTGTAATAGACTGTAACAGAGTGTAACAGAGTGTAAGAGAGTGTAAGAGACAGTAGCGGAGTGTAATAGACAGTAAGAGAGTGTAAGAGAGTGTTATAGACAGTAGCAGAGTGTTATAGACAATAGCAGAGTGTAAGAGACAGTAGCAGAGTGTAATAGACAGCAGCAGAGTGTAAGAGAGTGTAAGAGACTGTAGCAGAGTGTAATAGACAGTAACAGAGTGTAAGAGAGTGTTATAGACAGTATCAGAGTGTAAGAGACAATAGCAGAGTGTAAGAGACAGTAGCAGAGTGTAATAGACTGTAGCAGAGTGTAACATAGTGTAAGAGAGTGTAAGAGACAGTAGCAGAGTGTAATGGACAGTAACAGAGTGTAAGAGAGTGTTATAGACAGTAGCAGAGTGTAAGAGAGTGTAAGAGACAGTTACAGAGTGTAAGAGAGTGTAACAGAGTGTAAGAGAGTGTAAGAGACAGTAACATAGTGTAGGAGAGTGTAAGAGACAGTAACAGAGTGTAAGAGACAGTAACAGAGTGTAAGAGGGTGTAAGAGACAGTAGCAGAGTGTAGGAGAGTGTAAGAGAGTGTAAGAGACAGTAAGAGTGTAAGAGACAGTAACAGAGTGTAAGAGACAGTAACAGAGTGTAAGAGACAGCAGCCGAGTGTAAGAGAGTGTAACAGAGTGTAAGAGACAGTAACAGAGCGTAAGAGTCAGTAGCAGAGTGTAAGAGACAGAAGCAGAGTGAAAGAGAGAGTAGCAGAGTGTAAGAGACAGTAGCAGAGTGTAAGAGACAGTAGCAGAGTGTAAGAGAGTGTAAGAGACAGTAACAGAGTGTAAGAGAGTGTAACAGCATGTAAGAGAGTGTAACAGAGTGTAAGAGAGTGTAAGAGACAGTAACAGAGTGTAGTAGAGTGTAAGAGACAGTAACAGAGTGTAAGAGACAGTAACAGAGTGTAAGAGACAGCAGCAGAGTGTAAGAGAGTGTAACATAGTGTAAGAGAGTGAAAGAGACAGTAGCAGAGTGTAATAGACAGTAACAGAGTGTAAGAGAGTGTTATAGACAGTAGCAGAGTGTAAGAGACAATAGCAGAGTGTAAGATACCGTAGCAAAGTGTAAGAGACAGTAACAGAGTGTAAGAGACAGTAGCAGAGTGAAAGAGGCAGTAGTAGAGTGTAGTAGAGTGTACCAGAGTGTCACATGGCATATACCGTCCTCTAGGATCACATAGTCCTGAATGATCTCAGTATACTGTGAACGTCTTTGGGGATCTCTTCGCGTAGACATCGTAAACCTGTGTAAGAGACAGTAAAAGAGTATATGAGACAGTAGCGGAGTGTAAGAGAGTGTGACAGAGCATAGGAGACAGTAACAGAGTATAGGAGACGGTAACAGAGTGTAAGAGAGTGTAAGAGACAGTAACAGAGTGTAAGAGACAGTAACAGAGTGTAAGAGACAGCAGCAGAGTGTAAGAGAGTGTAACAGAGTATAGGAGACAGTAACAGAGTATAGGAGACAGTAACAGAGTGTAAGAGAGTGTAAGAGACAGTTACAGAGTGTAAGAGAGTGTAACATAGTGTAAGAGACAGTAACAGAGTGTAAGAGACAGCAGAAGAGTGTAAGAGAGTTGAAGAGACAGTCGCAGAGTGTAATAGACAGTAACAGAGTGTAAGAGAGTGTTATAGACAGTAGCAGAGTGTAAGAGACAATAGCAGAGTGTAATAGACTGGAGCAGAGTGTAACATAGTGTAAGAGAGTGTAAGAGACTGTAGCAGAGTGTAATAGACAGTAACAGAGTGTAAGAGAGTGTTATAGACAGTAGCAGAGTGTAAGAGACAATAGCAGAGTGTAAGAGACAGTAGCAGAGTGTAATAGACAGCAGCAGAGTGTAAGAGAGTGTAAGAGACAGTAGCAGAGTGTAATAGACAGTAACAGAGTGTAAGAGAGTGTTATAGACAGTAGCAGAGTGTAAGAGACAATAGCAGAGTGTAAGAGACAGTAGCAGAGTGTAATAGACTGTAGCAGAGTGTAACAGTGTAAGAGAGTGTAAGAGACAGTAGCAGAGTGTAATAGACATTAACAGAGTGTAAGAGAGTGTTATAGACAGTAGCAGAGTTTAAGAGACAGTAACAGAGTGTAAGAGACAGTAACAGAGTGTAAGAGGGTGTAAGAGCCAGTAGCAGAGTGTAGGAGAGTGTAAGAGAGTGTAAGAGACAGTAACAGAGTGTAAGAGACAGTAACAGAGTGTAAGAGACAGCAGCAGAGTGTAAGAGAGTGTAACAGAGTGTAAGAGACAGTAACAGAGCGTAAGAGACAGTAGCAGAGTGTAAGAGACAGAAGCAGAGTGAAAGAGAGAGTAGCAGAGTGTAAGAGACAGTAGCAGAGTGTAAGAGAGTGTAATAGACAGTAACAGAGTGTAAGAGAGTGTAACAGCGTGTAAGAGAGTGTAACAGAGTGTAAGAGAGTGTAAGAGACAGTAACAGAGTGTAAGAGACAGTAACAGAGTGTAAGAGACAGCAGCAGAGTGTAAGAGTGTGTAACATAGTGTAAAAGAGTGAAAGAGATAGTAGCAGAGTGTAATAGACAGTAACAGAGTGTAATAGAGTGTAAGAGACAGTAGCAGAGTGTAAGAGACAATAGCAGAGTGTAAGAGACAGTAGCAGAGTGTAATAGACTGTAGCAGAGTGTAACATAGTGTAAGAGAGTGTAAGAGACAGTAGCAGAGTGTAATAGACAGTAACAGAGTGTAAGATAGTGTTATAGACAGTAGCAGAGTGTAAGAGAGTGTAAGAGACAGTTACAGAGTGTAAGAGAGTGTAACAGAGTGTAAGAGAGTGTAAGAGACAGTAACATAGTGTAGGAGAGTGTAAGAGACAGTAACAGAGTGTAAGAGACAGTAACAGAGTGTAAGAGGGTGTAAGAGACAGTAGCAGAGTGTAGGAGAGTGTAAGAGAGTGTAAGAGACAGTAAGAGTGTAAGAGACAGTAACAGAGTGTAAGAGACAGCAGCAGAGTGTAAGAGAGTGTAACAGAGTGTAAGAGACAGTAACAGAGCGTAAGAGACAGTAGCAGAGTGTAAGAGACAGAAGCAGAGTGAAAGAGAGAGTAGCAGAGTGTAAGAGACAGTAGCAGAGTGTAAGAGACAGTAGCAGAGTGTAAGAGAGTGTAAGAGACAGTAACAGAGTGTAAGAGAGTGTAACAGCATGTAAGAGAGTGTAACAGAGTGTAAGAGAGTGTAAGAGACAGTAACAGAGTGTAGTAGAGTGTAAGAGACAGTAACAGAGTGTAAGAGACAGTAACAGAGTGTAAGAGACAGCAGCAGAGTGTAAGAGAGTGTAACATAGTGTAAGAGAGTGAAAGAGACAGTAGCAGAGTGTAATAGACAGTAACAGAGTGTAAGAGAGTGTTATAGACAGTAGCAGAGTGTAAGAGACAATAGCAGAGTGTAAGATACAGTAGCAAAGTGTAAGAGACAGTAACAGAGTGTAAGAGACAGTAGCAGAGTGAAAGAGGCAGTAGTAGAGTGTAGTAGAGTGTACCAGAGTGTCACATGGCATATACCGTCCTCTAGGATCACATAGTCCTGAATGATCTCAGTATACTGTGAACGTCTTTGGGGATCTCTTCGCGTAGACATCGTAGACCTGTGTAAGAGACAGTAAAAGAGTATATGAGATAGTAGCGGAGTGTAAGAGAGTGTGACAGAGCATAGGAGACAGTAACAGAGTATAGGAGACGGTAACAGAGTGTAAGAGAGTGTAAGAGACAGTAACAGAGTGTAAGAGACAGTAACAGAGTGTAAGAGACAGCAGCAGAGTGTAAGAGAGTGTAACATAGTGTAAGAGAGTGAAAGAGACAGTAGCAGAGTGTAATAGACAGTAACAGAGTGTAGGAGAGTGTAACAGCGTGTAAGAGAGTGTAACAGAGTGTAAGAGAGTGTAAGAGACAGTAACAGAGTGTAGGAGAGTGTAAGAGACAGTAACAGAGTGTAAGAGACAGTAACAGAGTGTAAGAGACAGTAACAGAGTGTAAGAGACAGCAGCAGAGTGTAAGAGTGTAAGAGACAGTAACAGAGTGTAAGAGAGTGTAACAGAGTGTAAGAGACAGTAACAGAGTGTACGAGACAGTAACAGAGTGTAAGAGACAGCAGCAGAGTGTAAGAGAGTGTAACATAGTGTAAGAGAGTGAAAGAGACAGTAGCAGAGTGTAATAGACAGTAACAGAGTGTAGGAGAGTGTAACAGCGTGTAAGAGAGTGTAACAGAGTGTACGAGAGTGTTATAGACAGTAGCAGAGTGTAAGAGACAATAGCAGAGTGTAAGAGACAGTAGCAGAGTGTAATAGACTGTAGCAGAGTGTAACATAGTGTAAGAGAGTGTAAGAGACAGTAGCAGAGTATAATAGACAGTAACAGAGTGTAAGAGAGTGTTATAGACAGTAGCAGAGTTTAAGAGACAGTAACAGAGTGTAAGAGACAGTAACAGAGTGTAAGAGGGTGTAAGAGACAGTAGCAGAGTGTAGGAGAGTGTAAGAGAGTGTAAGAGAGTGTAAGAGACAGTAACAGAGTGTAAGAGACAGTAACAGAGTGTAAGAGACAGCAGCAGAGTGTAAGAGAGTGTAAGAGACAGTTACAGAGTGTAAGAGAGTGTAACATAGTGTAAGAGACAGTAACAGAGTGTAAGAGACAGCCGAAGAGTGTAAGAGAGTTGAAGAGACAGTCGCAGAGTGTAATAGACAGTAACAGAGTGTAAGAGAGTGTTATAGAAAGTAGCAGAGTGTAAGAGACAATAGCAGAGTGTAATAGACTGGAGCAGAGTGTAGCATAGTGTAAGACAGTGTAAGAGACTGTAGCAGAGTGTAATAGACAGTAACAGAGTGTAAGAGAGTGTTATAGACAGTAGCAGAGTGTAAGAGACAATAGCAGAGTGTAAGAGACAGTAGCAGAGTGTAATAGACAGCAGCAGAGTGTAAGAGAGTGTAAGAGACAGTAGCAGAGTGTAATAGACAGTAACAGAGTGTAAGAGAGTGTTATAGACAGTAGCAGAGTGTAAGAGACAATAGCAGAGTGTAAGAGACAGTAGCAGAGTGTAATAGACTGTAGCAGAGTGTAACATAGTGTAAGAGAGTGTAAGAGACAGTAGCAGAGTGTAATAGACAGTAACAGAGTGTAAGAGAGTGTTATAGACAGTAGCAGAGTGTAAGAGAGTGTAAGAGACAGTTACAGAGTGTAAGAGAGTGTAACAGAGTGTAAGAGAGTGTAAGAGACAGTAACATAGTGTAGGAGAGTGTAAGAGACAGTAACAGAGTGTAAGAGACAGTAGCAGAGTGTAAGAGAGTGTAAGAGAGTGTTATAGACAGTAGCAGAGTGTAAGGGACAATAGCAGAGTGTAAGAGACAGTAGCAGAGTGTAATAGACTGTAGCAGAGTGTAAAATAGTGTAAGAGAGTGTAAGAGACAGTAGCAGAGTGTAATAGACAGTAATAGAGTGTAAGAGAGTGTTATAGACAGTAGCAGAGTTTAAGAGACAGTAACAGAGTGTAAGAGACAGTAAGAGTGTAAGAGGGTGTAAGAGACAGTAGCAGAGTGTAGGAGAGTATAAGAGAGTGTAAGAGACAGTAACAGAGTGTAAGAGACAGCAGCAGAGTGTAAGAGACAGTAACAGAGTGTAAGAGAGTGTAACAGAGTGTAAGAGACAGTAACAGAGTGTACGAGAGTGTAGTAGAGTGTAAGAGACAGTAACAGAGCATAAGAGACAGTAACAGAGCATAAGAGACAGAAGCAGAGTGTAAGAGACAGAAACAGAGTGAAAGAGAGAGTAGCAGAGTGTAAGAGACAGTAGCAGAGTGTAAGAGAGTGTAAGAGAAATTAACAGAGTGTAATAGAGTGTAACAGCGTGTAAGAGAGTGTAACAGAGTGTAAGAGAGTGTAGGAGACAGTAACAGAGTGTAGGAGAGTGTAAGAGACAGTAACAGAGTGTAAGAGACAGTAACAGAGTGTAAGAGACAGCAGCAGAGTGTAAGAGAGTGTAACATAGTGTAAGAGAGTGAAAGAGACAGTAGCAGAGTGTAATAGACAGTAACAGAGTGTAATAGAGTGTAAGAGACAGTAGCAGAGTGTAATAGACTGTAACAGAGTGTAAGAGAGTGTAAGAGACAGTAGCCGAGTGTAATAGACTGTAACAGAGTGTAACAGAGTGTAAGAGAGTGTAAGAGAGTGTAAGAGACAGTAGCGGAGTGTAATAGACAGTAAGAGAGTGTAAGAGAGTGTTATAGACAGTAGCAGAGTGTTATAGACAATAGCAGAGTGTAAGAGACAGTAGCAGAGTGTAATAGACAGCAGCAGAGTGTAAGAGAGTGTAAGAGACAGTAGCAGAGTGTAATAGACAGTAACAGAGTGTAAGAGAGTGTTATAGACAGTATCAGAGTGTAAGAGACAATAGCAGAGTGTAAGAGACAGTAGCAGAGTGTAATAGACTGTAGCAGAGTGTAACATAGTGTAAGAGAGTGTAAGAGACAGTAGCAGAGTGTAATGGACAGTAACAGAGTGTAAGAGAGTGTTATAGACAGTAGCAGAGTGTAAGAGAGTGTAAGAGACAGTTACAGAGTGTAAGAGAGTGTAACAGAGTGTAAGAGAGTGTAACAGAGTGTAAGAGAGTGTAAGAGACAGTAACATAGTGTAGGAGAGTGTAAGAGACAGTAACAGAGTGTAAGAGACAGTAACAGAGTGTAAGAGGGTGTAAGAGACAGTAGCAGAGTGTAGGAGAGTGTAAGAGAGTGTAAGAGACAGTAAGAGTGTAAGAGACAGTAACAGAGTGTAAGAGACAGCAGCCGAGTGTAAGAGAGTGTAACAGAGTGTAAGAGACAGTAACAGAGCGTAAGAGTCAGTAGCAGAGTGTAAGAGACAGAAGCAGAGTGAAAGAGAGAGTAGCAGAGTGTAAGAGACAGTAGCAGAGTGTAAGAGACAGTAGCAGAGTGTAAGAGAGTGTAAGAGACAGTAACAGAGTGTAAGAGAGTGTAACAGCATGTAAGAGAGTGTAACAGAGTGTAAGAGAGTGTAAGAGACAGTAACAGAGTGTAGTAGAGTGTAAGAGACAGTAACAGAGTGTAAGAGACAGTAACAGAGTGTAAGAGACAGCAGCAGAGTGTAAGAGAGTGTAACATAGTGTAAGAGAGTGAAAGAGACAGTAGCAGAGTGTAATAGACAGTAACAGAGTGTAAGAGAGTGTTATAGACAGTAGCAGAGTGTAAGAGACAATAGCAGAGTGTAAGATACAGTAGCAAAGTGTAAGAGACAGTAACAGAGTGTAAGAGACAGTAGCAGAGTGAAAGAGGCAGTAGTAGAGTGTAGTAGAGTGTACCAGAGTGTCACATGGCATATACCGTCCTCTAGGATCACATAGTCCTGAATGATCTCAGTATACTGTGAACGTCTTTGGGGATCTCTTCGCGTAGACATCGTAAACCTGTGTAAGAGACAGTAAAAGAGTATATGAGACAGTAGCGGAGTGTAAGAGAGTGTGACAGAGCATAGGAGACAGTAACAGAGTATAGGAGACGGTAACAGAGTGTAAGAGAGTGTAAGAGACAGTAACAGAGTGTAAGAGACAGTAACAGAGTGTAAGAGACAGCAGCAGAGTGTAAGAGAGTGTAACATAGTGTAAGAGAGTGAAAGAGACAGTAGCAGAGTGTAATAGACAGTAACAGAGTGTAGGAGAGTGTCAGAGACAGTAACAGAGTGTAAGAGTCAGCAGCAGAGTGTAAGAGAGTGTAACATAGTGTAAGAGAGTGTAAGAGACAGTAGCAGAGTGTAATAGACAGTAACAGAGTGTAAGAGAGTGTTATAGACAGTAGCAGAGTGTAAGAGACAATAGCAGAGTGTAAGATACAGTAGCAGAGTGTAAGAGACAGTAACAGAGTGTAAAAGACAGTAACAGAGTGTAAGAGACAGTAGCAGAGTGAAAGAGACAGTAGTAGAGTGTAAGAGAGTGTCACATGGCATATACCGTCCTCTAGGATCACATAGTCCTGAATGATCTCAGTATACTGTGAACGTCTTTGGGGATCTCTTCGCGTAGACATCGTAAACCTGTGTAAGAGACAGTAAAAGAGTATATGAGACAGTAGCGGAGTGTAAGAGAGTGTGACAGAGCATAGGAGACAGTAACAGAGTATAGGAGACGGTAACAGAGTGTAAGAGAGTGTAAGAGACAGTAACAGAGTGTAAGAGACAGTAACAGAGTGTAAGAGACAGCAGCAGAGTGTAAGAGAGTGTAACATAGTGTAAGAGAGTGAAAGAGACAGTAGCAGAGTGTAATAGACAGTAACAGAGTGTAGGAGAGTGTAACAGCGTGTAAGAGAGTGTAACAGAGTGTAAGAGAGTGTAAGAGACAGTAACAGAGTGTAGGAGAGTGTAAGAGACAGTAACAGAGTGTAAGAGACAGTAACAGAGTGTAAGAGACAGTAACAGAGTGTAAGAGACAGCAGCAGAGTGTAAGAGTGTAAGAGACAGTAACAGAGTGTAAGAGAGTGTAACAGAGTGTAAGAGACAGTAACAGAGTGTACGAGACAGTAACAGAGTGTAAGAGACAGCAGCAGAGTGTAAGAGAGTGTAACATAGTGTAAGAGAGTGAAAGAGACAGTAGCAGAGTGTAATAGACAGTAACAGAGTGTAGGAGAGTGTAACAGCGTGTAAGAGAGTGTAACAGAGTGTAAGAGAGTGTTATAGACAGTAGCAGAGTGTAAGAGACAATAGCAGAGTGTAAGAGACAGTAGCAGAGTGTAATAGACTGTAGCAGAGTGTAACATAGTGTAAGAGAGTGTAAGAGACAGTAGCAGAGTATAATAGACAGTAACAGAGTGTAAGAGAGTGTTATAGACAGTAGCAGAGTTTAAGAGACAGTAACAGAGTGTAAGAGACAGTAACAGAGTGTAAGAGGGTGTAAGAGACAGTAGCAGAGTGTAGGAGAGTGTAAGAGAGTGTAAGAGAGTGTAAGAGACAGTAACAGAGTGTAAGAGACAGTAACAGAGTGTAAGAGACAGCAGCAGAGTGTAAGAGAGTGTAAGAGACAGTTACAGAGTGTAAGAGAGTGTAACATAGTGTAAGAGACAGTAACAGAGTGTAAGAGACAGCCGAAGAGTGTAAGAGAGTTGAAGAGACAGTCGCAGAGTGTAATAGACAGTAACAGAGTGTAAGAGAGTGTTATAGACAGTAGCAGAGTGTAAGAGACAATAGCAGAGTGTAATAGACTGGAGCAGAGTGTAGCATAGTGTAAGACAGTGTAAGAGACTGTAGCAGAGTGTAATAGACAGTAACAGAGTGTAAGAGAGTGTTATAGACAGTAGCAGAGTGTAAGAGACAATAGCAGAGTGTAAGAGACAGTAGCAGAGTGTAATAGACAGCAGCAGAGTGTAAGAGAGTGTAAGAGACAGTAGCAGAGTGTAATAGACAGTAACAGAGTGTAAGAGAGTGTTATAGACAGTAGCAGAGTGTAAGAGACAATAGCAGAGTGTAAGAGACAGTAGCAGAGTGTAATAGACTGTAGCAGAGTGTAACATAGTGTAAGAGAGTGTAAGAGACAGTAGCAGAGTGTAATAGACAGTAACAGAGTGTAAGAGAGTGTTATAGACAGTAGCAGAGTGTAAGAGAGTGTAAGAGACAGTTACAGAGTGTAAGAGAGTGTAACAGAGTGTAAGAGAGTGTAAGAGACAGTAACATAGTGTAGGAGAGTGTAAGAGACAGTAACAGAGTGTAAGAGACAGTAGCAGAGTGTAAGAGAGTGTAAGAGAGTGTTATAGACAGTAGCAGAGTGTAAGGGACAATAGCAGAGTGTAAGAGACAGTAGCAGAGTGTAATAGACTGTAGCAGAGTGTAAAATAGTGTAAGAGAGTGTAAGAGACAGTAGCAGAGTGTAATAGACAGTAATAGAGTGTAAGAGAGTGTTATAGACAGTAGCAGAGTTTAAGAGACAGTAACAGAGTGTAAGAGACAGTAAGAGTGTAAGAGGGTGTAAGAGACAGTAGCAGAGTGTAGGAGAGTATAAGAGAGTGTAAGAGACAGTAACAGAGTGTAAGAGACAGCAGCAGAGTGTAAGAGACAGTAACAGAGTGTAAGAGAGTGTAACAGAGTGTAAGAGACAGTAACAGAGTGTACGAGAGTGTAGTAGAGTGTAAGAGACAGTAACAGAGCATAAGAGACAGTAACAGAGCATAAGAGACAGAAGCAGAGTGTAAGAGACAGAAACAGAGTGAAAGAGAGAGTAGCAGAGTGTAAGAGACAGTAGCAGAGTGTAAGAGAGTGTAAGAGAAATTAACAGAGTGTAATAGAGTGTAACAGCGTGTAAGAGAGTGTAACAGAGTGTAAGAGAGTGTAGGAGACAGTAACAGAGTGTAGGAGAGTGTAAGAGACAGTAACAGAGTGTAAGAGACAGTAACAGAGTGTAAGAGACAGCAGCAGAGTGTAAGAGTGTAAGAGACAGTAACAGAGTGTAAGAGAGTGTAACAGAGTGTAAGAGACAGTAACAGAGTGTACGAGACAGTAACAGAGTGTAAGAGACAGCAGCAGAGTGTAAGAGAGTGTAACATAGTGTAAGAGAGTGAAAGAGACAGTAGCAGAGTGTAATAGACAGTAACAGAGTGTAGGAGAGTGTAACAGCGTGTAAGAGAGTGTAACAGAGTGTAAGAGAGTGTTATAGACAGTAGCAGAGTGTAAGAGACAATAGCAGAGTGTAAGAGACAGTAGCAGAGTGTAATAGACTGTAGCAGAGTGTAACATAGTGTAAGAGAGTGTAAGAGACAGTAGCAGAGTATAATAGACAGTAACAGAGTGTAAGAGAGTGTTATAGACAGTAGCAGAGTTTAAGAGACAGTAACAGAGTGTAAGAGACAGTAACAGAGTGTAAGAGGGTGTAAGAGACAGTAGCAGAGTGTAGGAGAGTGTAAGAGAGTGTAAGAGAGTGTAAGAGACAGTAACAGAGTGTAAGAGACAGTAACAGAGTGTAAGAGACAGCAGCAGAGTGTAAGAGAGTGTAACAGAGTATAGGAGACAGTAACAGAGTATAGGAGACAGTAACAGAGTGTAAGAGAGTGTAAGAGACAGTTACAGAGTGTAAGAGAGTGTAACATAGTGTAAGAGACAGTAACAGAGTGTAAGAGACAGCAGAAGAGTGTAAGAGAGTTGAAGAGACAGTCGCAGAGTGTAATAGACAGTAACAGAGTGTAAGAGAGTGTTATAGACAGTAGCAGAGTGTAAGAGACAATAGCAGAGTGTAATAGACTGGAGCAGAGTGTAGCATAGTGTAAGACAGTGTAAGAGACTGTAGCAGAGTGTAATAGACAGTAACAGAGTGTAAGAGAGTGTTATAGACAGTAGCAGAGTGTAAGAGACAATAGCAGAGTGTAAGAGACAGTAGCAGAGTGTAATAGACAGCAGCAGAGTGTAAGAGAGTGTAAGAGACAGTAGCAGAGTGTAATAGACAGTAACAGAGTGTAAGAGAGTGTTATAGACAGTAGCAGAGTGTAAGAGACAATAGCAGAGTGTAAGAGACAGTAGCAGAGTGTAATAGACTGTAGCAGAGTGTAACATAGTGTAAGAGAGTGTAAGAGACAGTAGCAGAGTGTAATAGACAGTAACAGAGTGTAAGAGAGTGTTATAGACAGTAGCAGAGTGTAAGAGAGTGTAAGAGACAGTTACAGAGTGTAAGAGAGTGTAACAGAGTGTAAGAGAGTGTAAGAGACAGTAACATAGTGTAGGAGAGTGTAAGAGACAGTAACAGAGTGTAAGAGACAGTAGCAGAGTGTAAGAGAGTGTAAGAGAGTGTTATAGACAGTAGCAGAGTGTAAGGGACAATAGCAGAGTGTAAGAGACAGTAGCAGAGTGTAATAGACTGTAGCAGAGTGTAAAATAGTGTAAGAGAGTGTAAGAGACAGTAGCAGAGTGTAATAGACAGTAATAGAGTGTAAGAGAGTGTTATAGACAGTAGCAGAGTTTAAGAGACAGTAACAGAGTGTAAGAGACAGTAAGAGTGTAAGAGGGTGTAAGAGACAGTAGCAGAGTGTAGGAGAGTATAAGAGAGTGTAAGAGACAGTAACAGAGTGTAAGAGACAGCAGCAGAGTGTAAGAGACAGTAACAGAGTGTAAGAGAGTGTAACAGAGTGTAAGAGACAGTAACAGAGTGTACGAGAGTGTAGTAGAGTGTAAGAGACAGTAACAGAGCATAAGAGACAGTAACAGAGCATAAGAGACAGAAGCAGAGTGTAAGAGACAGAAACAGAGTGAAAGAGAGAGTAGCAGAGTGTAAGAGACAGTAGCAGAGTGTAAGAGAGTGTAAGAGAAATTAACAGAGTGTAATAGAGTGTAACAGCGTGTAAGAGAGTGTAACAGAGTGTAAGAGAGTGTAGGAGACAGTAACAGAGTGTAGGAGAGTGTAAGAGACAGTAACAGAGTGTAAGAGACAGTAACAGAGTGTAAGAGACAGCAGCAGAGTGTAAGAGAGTGTAACATAGTGTAAGAGAGTGAAAGAGACAGTAGCAGAGTGTAATAGACAGTAACAGAGTGTAAGACAGTGTTATAGACAGTAGCAGAGTGTAAGAGACAATAGCAGAGTGTAAGAGACAGTAACAGAGTGTAAGAGACAGTAACATAGTGTAAGAGACAGTAACAGAGTGTATGAGAGTGTAGTAGAGTGTAAGAGACAGTAACAGAGCGTAAGAGATAGTAGCAGAGTGTAAGAGACAGTAGCAGAGTGAAAGAGACAGTAGTAGAGTGTAAGAGACAGTAGCAGAGTGTAAGAGACAGTAACAGAGTGTAAGAGATAGTAGCAGAGTGTAAGAGAGTGTAAGAGACAGTAACAGTGTGTAAGAGGGTGTAACAGCGTGTAAGAGAGTGTAACAGCATGTAAGAGAGTGTAACACAGTGTAAGGGAGTGTAAGAGACAGTAACAGAGTGTAAGGGGGTGTAAGAGACAGTAGAAGAGTGTAGGAGAGTGTAGGAGAGTGTAAGAGAGTGTAATAGACAGTAACAGAGTGTAAGAGACAGTAACAGAGTGTAAGAGACAGCAGCAGAGTGTAAGAGAGTGTAAGAGACAGTAAGAGAGTGTAACAGAGTGTAAGAGACAGTAACAGAGTGTACGAGACAGTAACAGAGTGTAAGAGACAGTAACAGAGTGTAAGAGACAGTAACAGAGTATACGAGAGTGTAGTAGAGTGTAAGAGACAGTAACAGAGCGTAAGAGACAGTAGCAGTGTGTAAGAGACAGAAGCAAAGTGAAAGAGAGAGTAGCAGAGTGTAAGAGACAGTAGCAGAGTGTAAGAGACAGTAGCAGAGTGTAAGAGTGTAAGAGTGTAAGAGACAGTAACAGAGTGTAAGAGAGTGTAACAGCGTGTAAGAGAGTGTAACAGAGTGTAAGAGACAGTAAGAGAGTGTAACAGAGTGTAAGAGACAGTAACAGAGTGTAGGAGAGTGTAAGAGACAGTAACGGAGTGTAAGAGACAGTAACAGAGTGTAAGAGACAGCAGCAGAGTGTAAGAGAGTGTAACATAGTGTAAGAGAGTGTAAGAGACAGTAGCAGAGTGTAATAGACAGTGACAGAGTGTAATAGAGTGTAAGAGACAGTAGCAGAGTGTAATAGACTGTAACAGAGTGTAAGAGAGTGTAAGAGACAATAGCAGAGTGTAATAGACAGTAACAGAGTGTAAGAGAGTGTTATAGACAGTAGCAGAGTGCAAGAGACAATAGCAGAGTGTAAGAGACAGTAGCCGAGTGTAATAGACTGTAACAGAGTGTAACAGAGTGTAAGAGAGTGTAAGAGACAGTAGCGGAGTGTAATAGACAGTAAGAGAGTGTAAGAGAGTGTTATAGACAGTAGCAGAGTGTTATAGACAATAGCAGAGTGTAAGAGACAGTAGCAGAGTGTAATAGACAGCAGCAGAGTGTAAGAGAGTGTAAGAGACAGAAGCAGAGTGTAATAGACAGTAACAGAGTGTAAGAGAGTGTTATAGACAGTATCAGAGTGTAAGAGACAATAGCAGAGTGTAAGAGACAGTAGCAGAGTGTAATAGACTGTAGCAGAGTGTAACATAGTGTAAGAGAGTGTAAGAGACAGTAGCAGAGTGTAATGGACAGTAACAGAGTGTAAGAGAGTGTTATAGACAGTAGCAGAGTGTAAGAGAGTGTAAGAGACAGTTACAGAGTGTAAGAGAGTGTAACAGAGTGTAAGAGAGTGTAAGAGACAGTAACATAGTGTAGGAGAGTGTAAGAGACAGTAACAGAGTGTAAGAGACAGTAACAGAGTGTAAGAGGGTGTAAGAGACAGTAGCAGAGTGTAGGAGAGTGTAAGAGAGTGTAAGAGACAGTAAGAGTGTAAGAGACAGTAACAGAGTGTAAGAGACAGTAACAGAGTGTAAGAGACAGCAGCCGAGTGTAAGAGAGTGTAACAGAGTGTAAGAGACAGTAACAGAGCGTAAGAGTCAGTAGCAGAGTGTAAGAGACAGAAGCAGAGTGAAAGAGAGAGTAGCAGAGTGTAAGAGACAGTAGCAGAGTGTAAGAGACAGTAGCAGAGTGTAAGAGAGTGTAAGAGACAGTAACAGAGTGTAAGAGAGTGTAACAGCATGTAAGAGAGTGTAACAGAGTGTAAGAGAGTGTAAGAGACAGTAACAGAGTGTAGTAGAGTGTAAGAGACAGTAACAGAGTGTAAGAGACAGTAACAGAGTGTAAGAGACAGCAGCAGAGTGTAAGAGAGTGTAACATAGTGTAAGAGAGTGAAAGAGACAGTAGCAGAGTGTAATAGACAGTAACAGAGTGTAAGAGAGTGTTATAGACAGTAGCAGAGTGTAAGAGACAATAGCAGAGTGTAAGATACCGTAGCAAAGTGTAAGAGACAGTAACAGAGTGTAAGAGACAGTAGCAGAGTGAAAGAGGCAGTAGTAGAGTGTAGTAGAGTGTACCAGAGTGTCACATGGCATATACCGTCCTCTAGGATCACATAGTCCTGAATGATCTCAGTATACTGTGAACGTCTTTGGGGATCTCTTCGCGTAGACATCGTAAACCTGTGTAAGAGACAGTAAAAGAGTATATGAGACAGTAGCGGAGTGTAAGAGAGTGTGACAGAGCATAGGAGACAGTAACAGAGTATAGGAGACGGTAACAGAGTGTAAGAGAGTGTAAGAGACAGTAACAGAGTGTAAGAGACAGTAACAGAGTGTAAGAGACAGCAGCAGAGTGTAAGAGAGTGTAACAGAGTATAGGAGACAGTAACAGAGTATAGGAGACAGTAACAGAGTGTAAGAGAGTGTAAGAGACAGTTACAGAGTGTAAGAGAGTGTAACATAGTGTAAGAGACAGTAACAGAGTGTAAGAGACAGCAGAAGAGTGTAAGAGAGTTGAAGAGACAGTCGCAGAGTGTAATAGACAGTAACAGAGTGTAAGAGAGTGTTATAGACAGTAGCAGAGTGTAAGAGACAATAGCAGAGTGTAATAGACTGGAGCAGAGTGTAACATAGTGTAAGAGAGTGTAAGAGACTGTAGCAGAGTGTAATAGACAGTAACAGAGTGTAAGAGAGTGTTATAGACAGTAGCAGAGTGTAAGAGACAATAGCAGAGTGTAAGAGACAGTAGCAGAGTGTAATAGACAGCAGCAGAGTGTAAGAGAGTGTAAGAGACAGTAGCAGAGTGTAATAGACAGTAACAGAGTGTAAGAGAGTGTTATAGACAGTAGCAGAGTGTAAGAGACAATAGCAGAGTGTAAGAGACAGTAGCAGAGTGTAATAGACTGTAGCAGAGTGTAACAGTGTAAGAGAGTGTAAGAGACAGTAGCAGAGTGTAATAGACATTAACAGAGTGTAAGAGAGTGTTATAGACAGTAGCAGAGTTTAAGAGACAGTAACAGAGTGTAAGAGACAGTAACAGAGTGTAAGAGGGTGTAAGAGCCAGTAGCAGAGTGTAGGAGAGTGTAAGAGAGTGTAAGAGACAGTAACAGAGTGTAAGAGACAGTAACAGAGTGTAAGAGACAGCAGCAGAGTGTAAGAGAGTGTAACAGAGTGTAAGAGACAGTAACAGAGCGTAAGAGACAGTAGCAGAGTGTAAGAGACAGAAGCAGAGTGAAAGAGAGAGTAGCAGAGTGTAAGAGACAGTAGCAGAGTGTAAGAGAGTGTAATAGACAGTAACAGAGTGTAAGAGAGTGTAACAGCGTGTAAGAGAGTGTAACAGAGTGTAAGAGAGTGTAAGAGACAGTAACAGAGTGTAAGAGACAGTAACAGAGTGTAAGAGACAGCAGCAGAGTGTAAGAGTGTGTAACATAGTGTAAAAGAGTGAAAGAGATAGTAGCAGAGTGTAATAGACAGTAACAGAGTGTAATAGAGTGTAAGAGACAGTAGCAGAGTGTAAGAGACAATAGCAGAGTGTAAGAGACAGTAGCAGAGTGTAATAGACTGTAGCAGAGTGTAACATAGTGTAAGAGAGTGTAAGAGACAGTAGCAGAGTGTAATAGACAGTAACAGAGTGTAAGATAGTGTTATAGACAGTAGCAGAGTGTAAGAGAGTGTAAGAGACAGTTACAGAGTGTAAGAGAGTGTAACAGAGTGTAAGAGAGTGTAAGAGACAGTAACATAGTGTAGGAGAGTGTAAGAGACAGTAACAGAGTGTAAGAGACAGTAGCAGAGTGTAAGAGAGTGTAAGAGAGTGTTATAGACAGTAGCAGAGTGTAAGGGACAATAGCAGAGTGTAAGAGACAGTAGCAGAGTGTAATAGACTGTAGCAGAGTGTAAAATAGTGTAAGAGAGTGTAAGAGACAGTAGCAGAGTGTAATAGACAGTAATAGAGTGTAAGAGAGTGTTATAGACAGTAGCAGAGTTTAAGAGACAGTAACAGAGTGTAAGAGACAGTAAGAGTGTAAGAGGGTGTAAGAGACAGTAGCAGAGTGTAGGAGAGTGTAAGAGAGTGTAAGAGACAGTAACAGAGTGTAAGAGACAGCAACAGAGTGTAAGAGACAGCAGCAGAGTGTAAGAGACAGTAACAGAGTGTAAGAGACAGTAACAGAGTGTACGAGAGTGTAGTAGAGTGTAAGAGACAGTAACACAGCATAAGAGACAGTAACAGAGCATAAGAGACAGAAGCAGAGTGAAAGAGACAGAAACAGAGTGAAAGAGAGAGTAGCAGAGTGTAAGAGACAGTAGCAGAGTGTAAGAGAGTGTAAGAGACAGTAACAGAGTGTAAGAGAGTGTAACAGCATGTAAGAGAGTGTAACAGAGTGTAAGAGAGTGTAAGAGACAGTAACAGAGTGTAGTAGAGTGTAAGAGACAGTAACAGAGTGTAAGAGACAGTAACAGAGTGTAAGAGACAGCAGCAGAGTGTAAGAGAGTGTAACATAGTGTAAGAGAGTGAAAGAGACAGTAGCAGAGTGTAATAGACAGTAACAGAGTGTAAGAGAGTGTTATAGACAGTAGCAGAGTGTAAGAGACAATAGCAGAGTGTAAGATACAGTAGCAAAGTGTAAGAGACAGTAACAGAGTGTAAGAGACAGTAGCAGAGTGAAAGAGGCAGTAGTAGAGTGTAGTAGAGTGTACCAGAGTGTCACATGGCATATACCGTCCTCTAGGATCACATAGTCCTGAATGATCTCAGTATACTGTGAACGTCTTTGGGGATCTCTTCGCGTAGACATCGTAAACCTGTGTAAGAGACAGTAAAAGAGTATATGAGACAGTAGCGGAGTGTAAGAGAGTGTGACAGAGCATAGGAGACAGTAACAGATTATAGGAGACGGTAACAGAGTGTAAGAGAGTGTAAGAGACAGTAACAGAGTGTAAGAGACAGTAACAGAGTGTAAGAGACAGCAGCAGAGTGTAAGAGAGTGTAACATAGTGTAAGAGAGTGAAAGAGACAGTAGCAGAGTGTAATAGACAGTAACAGAGTGTAGGAGAGTGTAACAGCGTGTAAGAGAGTGTAACAGAGTGTAAGAGAGTGTAAGAGACAGTAACAGAGTGTAGGAGAGTGTAAGAGACAGTAACAGAGTGTAAGAGACAGTAACAGAGTGTAAGAGACAGCAGCAGAGTGTAAGAGAGTGTAACATAGTGTAAGAGAGTGAAAGAGACAGTAGCAGAGTGTAATAGACAGTAACAGAGTGTAGGAGAGTGTCAGAGACAGTAACAGAGTGTAAGAGTCAGCAGCAGAGTGTAAGAGAGTGTAACATAGTGTAAGAGAGTGTAAGAGACAGTAGCAGAGTGTAATAGACAGTAACAGAGTGTAAGAGAGTGTTATAGACAGTAGCAGAGTGTAAGAGACAATAGCAGAGTGTAAGATACAGTAGCAGAGTGTAAGAGACAGTAACAGAGTGTAAAAGACAGTAACAGAGTGTAAGAGACAGTAGCAGAGTGAAAGAGACAGTAGTAGAGTGTAGTAGAGTGTAAGAGAGTGTCACATGGCATATACCGTCCTCTAGGATCACATAGTCCTGAATGATCTCAGTATACTGTGAACGTCTTTGGGGATCTCTTCGCGTAGACCTCGTAAACCTGTGTAAGAGACAGTAAAAGCGTATATGAGACAGTAGTGGAGTGTAAGAAAGTGTAACAGAGTATAGGAGACAGTAACAGAGTGTAAGAGAGTGTAAGAGACAGTTACAGAGTGTAAGAGAGTGTAACATAGTGTAAGAGACAGTAACAGAGTGTAAGAGACAGCAGAAGAGTGTAAGAGAGTTGAAGAGACAGTCGCAGAGTGTAATAGACAGTAACAGAGTGTAAGAGAGTGTTATAGACAGTAGCAGAGTGTAAGAGACAATAGCAGAGTGTAATAGACTGGAGCAGAGTGTAACATAGTGTAAGAGAGTGTAAGAGACTGTAGCAGAGTGTAATAGACAGTAACAGAGTGTAAGAGAGTGTTATAGACAGTAGCAGAGTGTAAGAGACAATAGCAGAGTGTAAGAGACAGTAGCAGAGTGTAATAGACAGCAGCAGAGTGTAAGAGAGTGTAAGAGACAGTAGCAGAGTGTAATAGACAGTAACAGAGTGTAAGAGAGTGTTATAGACAGTAGCAGAGTGTAAGAGACAATAGCAGAGTGTAAGAGACAGTAGCAGAGTGTAATAGACTGTAGCAGAGTGTAACAGTGTAAGAGAGTGTAAGAGACAGTAGCAGAGTGTAATAGACATTAACAGAGTGTAAGAGAGTGTTATAGACAGTAGCAGAGTTTAAGAGACAGTAACAGAGTGTAAGAGACAGTAACAGAGTGTAAGAGGGTGTAAGAGACAGTAGCAGAGTGTAGGAGAGTGTAAGAGAGTGTAAGAGACAGTAACAGAGTGTAAGAGACAGTAACAGAGTGTAAGAGACAGCAGCAGAGTGTAAGAGTGTGTAACATAGTGTAAGAGAGTGAAAGAGACAGTAGCAGAGTGTAATAGACAGTAACAGAGTGTAGGAGAGTGTAACAGCATGTAAGAGAGTGTAACAGAGTGTAAGAGAGTGTAAGAGACAGTAACAGAGTGTAAGAGACAGTAACAGAGTGTAAGAGACAGCAGCAGAGTGTAAGAGTGTGTAACAGTGTAAGAGAGTGAAAGAGATAGTAGCAGAGTGTAATAGACAGTAACAGAGTGTAATAGAGTGTAAGAGACAGTAGCAGAGTGTAAGAGACAATAGCAGAGTGTAAGAGACAGTAGCAGAGTGTAATAGACTGTAGCAGAGTGTAACAGAGTGTAAGAGAGTGTAAGAGACAATAGCAGAGTGTAATAGACAGTAACAGAGTGTAAGAGAGTGTTATAGACAGTAGCAGAGGGCAAGAGACAATAGCAGAGTGTAAGAGACAGTAGCAGAGTGTAATAGACAGTAACAGAGTGTAAGAGACAGTAACAGAGTGTAAGAGACAGCAGCAGAGTGTAAGAGTGTAAGAGACAGTAACAGAGTGTAAGAGAGTGTAACAGAGTGTAAGAGACAGTAACAGAGTGTACGAGACAGTAACAGAGTGTACGAGACAGTAACAGAGTGTAAGAGACAGTAACAGAGTATACGAGAGTGTAGTAGAGTGTAAGAGACAGTAACAGAGCGTAAGAGACAGTAGCAGTGTGTAAGAGACAGAAGCAAAGTGAAAGAGAGAGTAGCAGAGTGTAAGAGACAGTAGCAGAGTGTAAGAGACAGTAGCAGAGTGTAAGAGTGTAAGAGACAGTAACAGAGTGTAAGAGAGTGTAACAGCGTGTAAGAGAGTGTAACAGAGTGTAAGAGACAGTAAGAGAGTGTAACAGAGTGTAAGAGACAGTAACAGAGTGTAGGAGAGTGTAAGAGACAGTAACGGAGTGTAAGAGACAGTAACAGAGTGTAAGAGACAGCAGCAGAGTGTTAGAGAGTGTAACATAGTGTAAGAGAGTGTAAGAGACAGTAGCAGAGTGTAATAGACAGTAACAGAGTGTAATAGAGTGTAAGAGACAGTAGCAGAGTGTAAGAGACAGTAGCAGAGTGTAATAGACTGTAGCAGAGTGTAACAGAGTGTAAGAGAGTGTAAGAGACAATAGCAGAGTGTAATAGACAGTAACAGAGTGTAAGAGAGTGTTATAGACAGTAGCAGAGTGCAAGAGACAATAGCAGAGTGTAAGAGACAGTAGCAGAGTGTAATAGACAGCAGCAGAGTGTAAGAGAGTGTAAGAGACAGTAGCAGAGTGTAATAGACAGTAACAGAGTGTAAGAGAGTGTTATAGACAGTAGCAGAGTGTAAGAGAGTGTAAGAGACAGTTACAGAGTGTAAGAGAGTGTAACAGAGTGTAATAGAGTGTAAGAGACAGTAACATAGTGTAGGAGAGTGTAAGAGACAGTAACAGAGTGTAAGAGACAGTAACAGAGTGTAAGAGGGTGTAAGAGACAGTAGCAGAGTGTAGGACAGTGTAAGAGAGTGTAAGAGACAGTAAGAGTGTAAGAGACAGTAAGAGTGTAAGAGACAGTAACAGAGTGTAAGAGACAGCAGCAGAGTGTAAGAGAGTGTAACAGAGTGTAAGAGACAGTAACAGAGCGTAAGAGACAGTAGCAGAGTGTAAGAGACAGAAGCAGAGTGAAAGAGAGAGTAGCAGAGTGTAAGAGACAGTAGCAGAGTGTAAGAGAGTGTAAGAGACAGTAACAGAGTGTAAGAGAGTGTAACAGCATGTAAGAGAGTGTAACAGAGTGTAAGAGAGTGTAAGAGACAGTAACAGAGTGTAGTAGAGTGTAAGAGACAGTAACAGAGTGTAAGAGACAGTAACAGAGTGTAAGAGACAGCAGCAGAGTGTAAGAGAGTGTAACATAGTGTAAGAGAGTGAAAGAGACAGTAGCAGAGTGTAATAGACAGTAACAGAGTGTAAGAGAGTGTTATAGACAGTAGCAGAGTGTAAGAGACAATAGCAGAGTGTAAGATACAGTAGCAAAGTGTAAGAGACAGTAACAGAGTGTAAGAGACAGTAGCAGAGTGAAAGAGGCAGTAGTAGAGTGTAGTAGAGTGTACCAGAGTGTCACATGGCATATACCGTCCTCTAGGATCACATAGTCCTGAATGATCTCAGTATACTGTGAACGTCTTTGGGGATCTCTTCGCGTAGACATCGTAAACCTGTGTAAGAGACAGTAAAAGAGTATATGAGACAGTAGCGGAGTGTAAGAGAGTGTGACAGAGCATAGGAGACAGTAACAGAGTATAGGAGACGGTAACAGAGTGTAAGAGAGTGTAAGAGACAGTAACAGAGTGTAAGAGACAGTAACAGAGTGTAAGAGACAGCAGCAGAGTGTAAGAGAGTGTAACATAGTGTAAGAGAGTGAAAGAGACAGTAGCAGAGTGTAATAGACAGTAACAGAGTGTAGGAGAGTGTAACAGCGTGTAAGAGAGTGTAACAGAGTGTAAGAGAGTGTAAGAGACAGTAACAGAGTGTAGGAGAGTGTAAGAGACAGTAACAGAGTGTAAGAGACAGTAACAGAGTGTAAGAGACAGCAGCAGAGTGTAAGAGAGTGTAGTATAGTGTAAGAGAGTGAAAGAGACAGTAGCAGAGTGTAATAGACAGTAACAGAGTGTAGGAGAGTGTCAGAGACAGTAACAGAGTGTAAGAGTCAGCAGCAGAGTGTAAGAGAGTGTAACATAGTGTAAGAGAGTGTAAGAGACAGTAACATAGTGTAGGAGAGTGTAAGAGACAGTAACAGAGTGTAAGAGACAGTAGCAGAGTGTAAGAGAGTGTAAGAGAGTGTTATAGACAGTAGCAGAGTGTAAGGGACAATAGCAGAGTGTAAGAGACAGTAGCAGAGTGTAATAGACTGTAGCAGAGTGTAAAATAGTGTAAGAGAGTGTAAGAGACAGTAGCAGAGTGTAATAGACAGTAATAGAGTGTAAGAGAGTGTAAGAGACAGTTACAGAGTGTAAGAGAGTGTAACAGAGTGTAAGAGAGTGTAAGAGACAGTAACATAGTGTAGGAGAGTGTAAGAGACAGTAACAGAGTGTAAGAGACAGTAGCAGAGTGTAAGAGAGTGTAAGAGAGTGTTATAGACAGTAGCAGAGTGTAAGGGACAATAGCAGAGTGTAAGAGACAGTAGCAGAGTGTAATAGACTGTAGCAGAGTGTAAAATAGTGTAAGAGAGTGTAAGAGACAGTAGCAGAGTGTAATAGACAGTAATAGAGTGTAAGAGAGTGTTATAGACAGTAGCAGAGTTTAAGAGACAGTAACAGAGTGTAAGAGACAGTAAGAGTGTAAGAGGGTGTAAGAGACAGTAGCAGAGTGTAGGAGAGTGTAAGAGAGTGTAAGAGACAGTAACAGAGTGTAAGAGACAGCAACAGAGTGTAAGAGACAGCAGCAGAGTGTAAGAGACAGTAACAGAGTGTAAGAGACAGTAACAGAGTGTACGAGAGTGTAGTAGAGTGTAAGAGACAGTAACAGAGCATAAGAGACAGTAACAGAGCATAAGAGACAGAAGCAGAGTGAAAGAGACAGAAACAGAGTGAAAGAGAGAGTAGCAGAGTGTAAGAGACAGTAGCAGAGTGTAAGAGAGTGTAAGAGACAGTAACAGAGTGTAAGAGAGTGTAACAGCATGTAAGAGAGTGTAACAGAGTGTAAGAGAGTGTAAGAGACAGTAACAGAGTGTAGTAGAGTGTAAGAGACAGTAACAGAGTGTAAGAGACAGTAACAGAGTGTAAGAGACAGCAGCAGAGTGTAAGAGAGTGTAACATAGTGTAAGAGAGTGAAAGAGACAGTAGCAGAGTGTAATAGACAGTAACAGAGTGTAGGAGAGTGTCAGAGACAGTAACAGAGTGTAAGAGTCAGCAGCAGAGTGTAAGAGAGTGTAACATAGTGTAAGAGAGTGTAAGAGACAGTAGCAGAGTGTAATAGACAGTAACAGAGTGTAAGAGAGTGTTATAGACAGTAGCAGAGTGTAAGAGACAATAGCAGAGTGTAAGATACAGTAGCAGAGTGTAAGAGACAGTAACAGAGTGTAAAAGACAGTAACAGAGTGTAAGAGACAGTAGCAGAGTGAAAGAGACAGTAGTAGAGTGTAGTAGAGTGTAAGAGAGTGTCACATGGCATATACCGTCCTCTAGGATCACATAGTCCTGAATGATCTCAGTATACTGTGAACGTCTTTGGGGATCTCTTCGCGTAGACCTCGTAAACCTGTGTAAGAGACAGTAAAAGAGTATATGAGACAGTAGTGGAGTGTAAGAAAGTGTAACAGAGTATAGGAGACAGTAACAGAGTGTAAGAGAGTGTAAGAGACAGTTACAGAGTGTAAGAGAGTGTAAGAGAGTGTAACAGAGTGTAAGAGACAGTAACAGAGTGTAAGAGACAGCAGCAGAGTGTAAGAGAGTGTGAGAGACAGTAGCAGAGTGTAATAGACAGTAACAGAGTGTAAGAGAGTGTTATAGACAGTAGCAGAGTGTTATAGACAATAGCAGAGTGTAAGAGACAGTAGCAGAGTGTAATAGACAGCAGCAGAGTGTAAGAGAGTGTAAGAGACAGTAGCAGAGTGTAATAGACAGTAACAGAGTGTAAGAGGGTGTTATAGACAGTAGCAGAGTGTAAGAGACAATAGCAGAGTGTAAGAGACAGTAGCAGAGTGTAATAGACTGTAGCAGAGTGTAACATAGTGTAAGAGAGTGTAAGAGACAGTAGCAGAGTGTAATAGACAGTAACAGAGTGTAAGAGAGTGTTATAGACAGTAGCAGAGTTTAAGAGACAGTAACAGAGTGTAAGAGACAGTAACAGAGTGTAAGAGGGTGTAAGAGACAGTAGCAGAGTGTAGGAGAGTGTAAGAGAGTGTAAGAGAGTGTAAGAGACAGTAACAGAGTGTAAGAGACAGTAACAGAGTGTAAGAGACAGCAGCAGAGTGTAAGAGAGTGTAACAGAGTATAGGAGACAGTAACAGAGTATAGGAGACAGTAACAGAGTGTAAGAGAGTGTAAGAGAGTGTAAGAGACAGTTACAGAGTGTAAGAGAGTGTAACATAGTGTAAGAGACAGTAACAGAGTGTAAGAGACAGCAGAAGAGTGTAAGAGAGTTGAAGAGACAGTTGCAGAGTGTAATAGACAGTAACAGAGTGCAAGAGAGTGTTATAGACAGTAGCAGAGTGTAAGAGACAATAGCAGAGTGTAATAGACTGGAGCAGAGTGTAACATAGTGTAAGAGAGTGTAAGAGACTGTAGCAGAGTGTAATAGACAGTAACAGAGTGTAAGAGAGTGTTATAGACAGTAGCAGAGTTTAAGAGACAATAGCAGAGTGTAAGATACAGTAGTAAAGTGTAAGAGACAGTAACAGAGTGTAAGAGACAGTAGCAGAGTGAAAGAGGCAGTAGTAGAGTGTAGTAGAGTGTACCAGAGTGTCACATGGCATATACCGTCCTCTAGGATCACATAGTCCTGAATGATCTCAGTATACTGTGAACGTCTTTGGGGATCTCTTCGCATAGACATCGTAAACCTGTGTAAGAGACAGTAAAAGAGTATATGAGACAGTAGCGGAGTGTAAGAGAGTGTGACAGAGCATAGGAGACAGTAACAGAGTATTGGAGACGGTAACAGAGTGTAAGAGAGTGTAAGAGACAGTAACAGAGTGTAAGAGACAGTAACAGAGTGTAAGAGACAGCAGCAGAGTGTAAGAGAGTGTAACATAGTGTAAGAGAGTGAAAGAGACAGTAGCAGAGTGTAATAGACAGTAACAGAGTGTAGGAGAGTGTAACAGCGTGTAAGAGAGTGTAACAGAGTGTAAGAGAGTGTAAGAGACAGTAACAGAGTGTAGGAGAGTGTAAGAGACAGTAACAGAGTGTAAGAGACAGTAACAGATTCTAAGAGACAGTAACAGAGTGTAAGAGACAGCAGCAGAGTGTAAGAGAGTGTAACATAGTGTAAGAGAGTGAAAGAGACAGTAGCAGAGTGTAATAGACAGTAACAGAGTGTAGGAGAGTGTCAGAGACAGTAACAGAGTGTAAGAGTCAGCAGCAGAGTGTAAGAGCGTGTAACATAGTGTAAGAGAGTGTAAGAGACAGTAGCAGAGTGTAATAGACAGTAACAGAGTGTAAGAGAGTGTTATAGACAGTAGCAGAGTGTAAGAGACAATAGCAGAGTGTAAGATACAGTAGCAGAGTGTAAGAGACAGTAACAGAGTGTAAAAGACAGTAACAGAGTGTAAGAGACAGTAGCAGAGTGAAAGAGACAGTATTAGAGTGTAGTAGAGTGTAAGAGAGTGTCACATGGCATATACCGTCCTCTAGGATCACATAGTCCTGAATGATCTCAGTATACTGTGAACGTCTTTGGGGATCTCTGCGCGTAGACCTCGTAAACCTGTGTAAGAGACAGTAAAAGAGTATATGAGACAGTAGTGGAGTGTAAGAAAGTGTAACAGAGTATAGGAGACAGTAACAGAGTGTAAGAGAGTGTAAGAGACAGTTACAGAGTGTAAGAGAGTGTAAGAGAGTGTAACAGAGTGTAAGAGACAGTAACAGAGTGTAAGAGACAGCAGCAGAGTGTAAGAGAGTGTAAGAGACAGTAGCAGAGTGTAATAGACAGTAACAGAGTGTAAGAGAGTGTTATAGACAGTAGCAGAGTGTTATAGACAATAGCAGAGTGTAAGAGACAGTAGCAGAGTGTAATAGACAGCAGCAGAGTGTAAGAGAGTGTAAGAGACAGTAGCAGAGTGTAATAGACAGTAACAGAGTGTAAGAGAGTGTTATAGACAGTAGCAGAGTGTAAGAGACAATAGCAGAGTGTAAGAGACAGTAGCAGAGTGTAATAGACTGTAGCAGAGTGTAACATAGTGTAAGAGAGTGTAAGAGACAGTAGCAGAGTGTAATAGACAGTAGCAGAGTGTAGGAGAGTGTAAGAGAGTGTAAGGGAGTGTAAGAGACAGTAACAGAGTGTAAGAGACAGTAACAGAGTGTAAGAGACAGCAGCAGAGTGTAAGAGAGTGTAACAGAGTATAGGAGACAGTAACAGAGTATAGGAGACAGTAACAGAGTGTAAGAGAGTGTAAGAGACAGTTACAGAGTGTAAGAGAGTGTAACATAGTGTAAGAGACAGTAACAGAGTCTAAGAGACAGCAGAAGAGTGTAAGAGAGTTGAAGAGACAGTCGCAGAGTGTAATAGACAGTAACAAAATGTAAGAGAGTGTTATAGACAGTAGCAGAGTGTAAGAGACAATAGCAGAGTGTAATAGACTGGAGCAGAGTGTAACATAGTGTAAGAGAGTGTAAGAGACTGCAGCAGAGTGTAATAGACAGTAACAGAGTGTAAGAGAGTGTTATAGACAGTAGCAGAGTGTAAGAGACAATAGCAGAGTGTAAGAGACAGTAGCAGAGTGTAATAGACAGCAGCAGAGTGTAAGAGAGTGTAAGAGACAGTAGCAGAGTGTAATAGACAGTAACAGAGTGTAAGAGAGTGTTATAGACAGTAGCAGAGTGTAAGAGACAATAGCAGAGTGTAAGAGACAGTAGCAGAGTGTAATAGACTGTAGCAGAGTGTAACAGTGTAAGAGAGTGTAAGAGACAGTAGCAGAGTGTAATAGACATTAACAGAGTGTAAGAGAGTGTTATAGACAGTAGCAGAGTTTAAGAGACAGTAACAGAGTGTAAGAGACAGTAACAGAGTGTAAGAGGGTGTAAGAGACAGTAGCAGAGTGTAGGAGAGTGTAAGAGAGTGTAAGAGAGTGTAAGAGAGTGTAAGAGACAGTAACAGAGTGTAAGAGACAGCAGCAGAGTGTAAGAGAGTGTAAGAGACAGTAAAAGAGTGTAAGAGAGTGTAACAGAGTGTAAGAGACAATAACAGAGTGTAAAAGACAGTAACAGAGTGTAAGAGAGTGTAAGAGAGTGTAAGAGACAGTAACAGAGTGTAAGAGACAGCAGCAGAGTGTAAGAGAGTGTAAGAGACAGTAGCAGAGTGTAAGATACAGTAGCAGAGTGTAAGAGACAGTAACAGAGTGTACGAGACAGTAACAGAGTGTAAGAGACAGTAACAGAGTGTAAGAGACAGTAACAGAGTGTACGAGAGTGTAGTAGAGTGTAAGAGACAGTAACAGAGCGTAAGAGACATTAGCAGAGTGTAAGAGACAGAAGCAAAGTGAAAGAGAGAGTAGCAGAGTGTAAGAGACAGTAGCAGAGTGTAAGAGACAGTAGCAGAGTGTAAGATCGTGTAAGAGACAGTAACAGAGTGTAAGAGAGTGTTATAGACAGTAGCAGTGTGTAAGAGACAATAGCAGAGTGTAAGATACAGTAGCAGAGTGTAAGAGACAGTAACAGAGTGTAAGAGAGTGTTATAGACAGTAGCAGAGTGTAAGAGACAATAGCAGAGTGTAAGAGACAGTAGCAGAGTGCAATAGACTGTAGCAGAGTGTAACATAGTGTAAGAGAGTGTAAGAGACAGTAGCAGAGTGTAATAGACAGTAACAGAGTGTAAGAGAGTGTTATAGACAGTAGCAGAGTTTAAGAGACAGTAACAGAGTGTAAGAGATGGTAACAGAGTGTAAGAGGGTGTAAGAGACAGTAGCAGAGTGTAGGAGAGTGTAAGAGAGTGTAAGAGACAGTAACAGAGTGTAAGAGACAGCAGCAGAGAGTAAGAGAGTGTAAGAGACAGTAACAGAGTGTACGAGACAGTAACAGAGTGTACGAGACAGTAACAGAGTGTACGAGACAGTAACAGAGTGTACGAGAGTGTAGTAGAGTGTAAGAGACAGTAACAGAGTGTAAGAGACAGTAGCAGAGTGTAAGAGACAGAAGCAGAGTGAAAGAGAGAGTAGCAGAGTGTAAGAGAGAGTAGCAGAGTGTAAGAGACAGTAGCAGAGTGTAAGAGACAGTAGCAGAGTGTAAGAGACAGCAGCAGAGTGTAAGAGAGTGTAACAGTGTAAGAGAGTGTAAGAAAAAGTAGCAGAGTGTAATAGACAGTAACAGAGTGTAAGAGTGTGTTATAGACAGTAGCAGAGTGTAAGAGACAGTAGCAGAGTGTAATAGACTGTAGCAGAGTGTAAGAGAGTGTAAGAGACAGTAGCAGAGTGTAATAGACAGTAACAGAGTGTAAGAGAGTGTTATATACAGTAGCAGAGTGTAAGAGACAATAGCAGAGTGTAAGAGACAGTAGCAGAGTGTAATAGACTGTAGCAGAGTGTAACAGAGTGTAAGAGAGTGTAAGAGACAGTAGCAGAATGTAATAGACAGTAACAGAGTGTATGAGAGTGTTATAGACAGTAGCAGAGTGTAAGAGACAATAGCAGAGTGTAAGAGACAGTAACAGAGTGTAAGAGACAGTAACAGAGTGTAAGAGACAGTAACAGGGTGTAAGAGACAGTAGCAGAGTGAAAGAGACAGCAGTAGAGTGTAGTAGAGTGTAAGAGAGTGTCACATGGCATATACCGTCCTCTAGGATCACATATTCCCGAATGATCTCAGTATACTGTGAACGTCTTTGGGGATCTCTTCGCGTAGACATCGTAAACCTGTGTAAGAGACAGTAACAGAGAGTAAGAGACAGTAACAGAGTATATGAGACAGTAGCAGAGTGTAAGAGAGTGTAACAGAGTATATGAAACAGTAACAGAGTATAGGAGACAGTAACAGAGTGTAAGAGAGTGTAAGAGACAGTTACAGAGTGTAAGAGAGTGTAACAGAGTGTAAGAGACAGCAGCAGAGTGTAAGAGAGTGTAAGAGACAGTAGCAGAGTGTAATAGACAGTAACAGAGTGTAAGAGAATGTTATAGACAGTAGCAGAGTGTAAGAGACAATAGCAGAGTATAAGAGACAGTAGCAGAGTATAAGAGACAGTAGCAGAGTGTAACATAGTGTAAGAGAGTGTAAGAGACAGTAGCAGAGTGTAATAGACAGTAACAGAGTGTAAGAGAGTGTTATAGACAGTAGCAGAGTGTAAGAGAGTGTAACAGAGTGTAAGAGACAGTAACATAGTGTAAGAGGGTGTAAGAGACAGTAGCAGAGTGTAGGAGAGTGTAAGAGAGTGTAAGAGAGTGTAAGAGACAGTAACAGAGTGTAAGAGACAGTAACAGAGTGTAAGAGAGTGTAAGAGACAGTAACAGAGTGTAAGAGAGTGTAACAGAGTGTAAGAGACAGTAACAGAGTGTACGAGAGTGTAGTAGAGTGTAAGAGACAGTAACAGAGCGTAAGAGACAGTAGCAGAGTGTAAGAGAAAGAAGCAGAGTGAAAGAGACAGTAACAGAGTGTAAGAGACAGTAGCAGAGTGCAAGAGACAGTAACAGAGTGTAAGAGAGTGTAACAGCGTGTAAGAGAGTGTAACAGAGTGTAAGAGAGTGTAACAGAGCGTAAGAGAGTGTAAGAGACAGTAACAGAGTGTAGGAGAGTGTAAGAGACAGTAACAGAGTGTAAGACAGTAACAGCGTGTAAGAGACAGCAGCAGAGTGTAACATAGTGTAAGAGAGTGTAAGAGACAGTAGCAGAGTGTAAGAGAGTGTTATAGACAGTAGAAGAGTGTAAGAGACAATAGCAGAGTGTAAGATACAGTAGCAGAGTGTAAGAGACAGTAACAGAGTGTAAGAGACAGTAGCAGAGTGAAAGAGACAGTAGTAGAGTGTAGCAGAGTGTAGTAGAGTGTTAGAGAGTGTAAGAGACAGTAGCAGAGTGCAATACACAGTAACAGAGTGTAAGAGAGTGTTATAGACAGTAGAAGAGTGTAAGAGACAATAGCAGGGTGTAAGATACAGTAGCAGAGTGTAAGAGACAGTAACAGAGTGTAAGAGACAGTAGCAGAGTGAAAGAGACAGTAGTAGAGTGTAGCAGAGTGTAGTTGAGTGTAAGAGAGTGTAAGAGACAGTAGCAGAGTGCAATAGACAGTAACAGAGTGTAAGAGAGTGTTATAGACAGTAGAAGAGTGTAAGAGACAATAGCAGAGTGTAAGATACAGTAGCAGAGTGTAAGAGACAGTAACAGAGTGTAAGGGACAGTAACAGAGTGAAAGAGACAGTAGCAGAGTGAAAGAGACAGTAGTAGAGTGTAGCAGAGTGTAGTTGAGTGTAAGAGAGTGTAAGAGACAGTAGCAGAGTGCAATAGACAGTAACAGAGTGTAAGAGAGTGTTATAGACAGTAGAAGAGTGTAAGAGACAATAGCAGAGTGTAAGATACAGTAGCAGAGTGTAAGAGACAGTAACAGAGTGTAAGGGACAGTAACAGAGTGTAAGAGACAGTAACAGAGTGTAAGAGACAGTAACAGAGTGTAAGAGACAGCAGCAGAGTGTAAGAGAGTGTAAGAGACAGTAACAGAGTGTAAGAGAGTGTAACAGACTGTAAGAGACAGTAACAGAGTGTACGAGACAGTAACAGAGTGTAAGAGACAGTAACAGAGTGTACGAGAGTGTAGTAGAGTGTAAGAGACAGTAACAGAGCGTAAGAGACAGTAGCAGAGTGTAAGAGACAGAATCAGAGTGAAAGAGAGAGTAGCAGAGTGTACGAGACAGTAGCAGAGTGTAAGAGACAATAGCAGAGTGTAAGAGAGTGTAAGAGACAGTAACAGAGTGTAAGAGAGTGTAACAGAGTGTAAGAGAGTGTAAGAGACAATAACAGAATGTAGGAGAGTGTAAGAGACAGTAACAGAGTGTAAGAGACAGTAACAGAGTGTAAGAGACAGCAGCAGAGTGTAGGAGAGTGTAACATAGTGTAAGAGAGTGTAAGAGACAGTAGCAGAGTGTAATAGACAGTAACAGAGTGTAGGAGAGTGTAAGAGACAGTAACAGTGTAAGAGACAGCATCAGAGTGTAAGAGAGTGTAACTTAGTGTAAGAGAGTGTAAGAGACAGTAGCAGAGTGTAATAGACAGAAACAGAGTGTAAGAGAGTGTTATAGACAGTAGCAGAGTGTAAGAGACAATAGCAGAGTGTAAGATACAGTAGCAGAGTGTAAGAGACAGTAACAGAGTGTAAGAGACAGTAACAGAGTGTAAGAGACAGTAGTAGAGTGTAGTAGAGTGTAAGAGAGTGTCACATGGCATATACCGTCCTCTAGGATCACATAGTCCTGAATGATCTCAGTATACTGTGAACGTCTTTGGGGATCTCTTCGCGTAGACATCGTAAACCTGTGCAAGAGACAGTAGCAGAGAGTAAGAGATGGTAACAGAGTATGTGAGACAGTAGCAGAGTGTGAGAGAGTGTAACAGAGTATAGGAGACAGTAACAGAGTGTAAGAGAATGTAAGAGACAGTAACAGAGTGTAAGAGAGTGTAACAGGGTGTAAGAGACAGTAACAGAGTATAGGAGACAGTAACAGAGTGTAAGAGACAGTAACAGAGTGTACGAGACAGTAACATAGTGTAAGATACAGTAACAGAGTGTATGACAGTGTAGTACAGTGTAAGACACAGTAACAGAGCTTAAGAGATAGTAGCAGAGTGTAAGAGACAGTAGCAGAGTGAAAGAGACAGTAGAAGAGGGTTAGGGACAGTAGCAGAGTGTAAGAAACAGTAACAGAGTGTAAGAGACAGTAGCAGAGTGTAAGAGAGTGTAAGAGACAGTAACAGTGTGTAAGAGAGTGTAACAGCGTGTAAGAGAGTGTAACAGAGTGTAAGAGAGTGTAAGAGACAGTAACAGAGTGTAAGAGGGTGTAAGAGACAGTAGCAGAGTGTAGGAGAGTGTAAGAGAGTGTTATAGACAGTAGCAGAGTGTAAGGGACAATAGCAGAGTGTAAGAGACAGTAGCAGAGTGTAATAGACTGTAGCAGAGTGTAACATAGTGTAAGAGAGTGTAAGAGACAGTAGCAGAGTGTAATAGACAGTAACAGAGTGTAAGAGAGTGTTATAGACAGTAGCAGAGTGTAAGAGACAATAGCAGAGTGTAAGAGACAGTAGCAGAGTGTAATAGACTGTAGCAGAGTGTAACATAGTGTAAGAGAGTGTAAGAGACAGTAGCATAGTGTAATAGACAGTAACAGAGTGTAAGAGAGTGTTATAGACAGTAGCAGAGTTTAAGAGACAGTAACAGAGTGTAAGAGACAGTAACAGAGTGTAAGAGGGTGTAAGAGACAGTAGCAGAGTGTAGGAGAGTGTAAGAGAGTGTAAGAGAGTGTAAGAGAGTGTAAGAGAGTGTAAGAGACAGTAACAGAGTGTAAGAGACAGTAACAGAGTGTAAGAGACAGTAACAGAGTGTAAGAGACAGCAGCAGAGTGTAAGAGAGTGTAACATAGTGTAAGAGAGTGAAAGAGACAGTAGCAGAGTGTAATAGACAGTAAGAGAGTGTTATAGACAGTAGCAGAGTGTAAGAGACAATAGCAGAGTGTAAGATACAGTAGCAAAGTGTAAGAGACAGTAACAGAGTGTAAGAGACAGTAGCAGAGTGAAAGAGGCAGTAGTAGAGTGTAGTAGAGTGTACCAGAGTGTCACATGGCATATACCGTCCTCTAGGATCACATAGTCCTGAATGATCTCAGTATACTGTGAACGTCTTTGGGGATCTCTTCGCGTAGACATCGTAAACCTGTGTAAGAGACAGTAAAAGAGTATATGAGACAGTAGCGGAGTGTAAGAGAGTGTGACAGAGCATAGGAGACAGTAACAGAGTATAGGAGACGGTAACAGAGTGTAAGAGAGTGTAAGAGACAGTAACAGAGTGTAAGAGACAGTAACAGAGTGTAAGAGACAGCAGCAGAGTGTAAGAGAGTGTAACATAGTGTAAGAGAGTGAAAGAGACAGTAGCAGAGTGTAATAGACAGTAACAGAGTGTAGGAGAGTGTAACAGCGTGTAAGAGAGTGTAACAGAGTGTAAGAGAGTGTAAGAGACAGTAACAGAGTGTAGGAGAGTGTAAGAGACAGTAACAGAGTGTAAGAGACAGTAACAGAGTGTAAGGGACAGTAACAGAGTGTAAGAGACAGCAGCAGAGTGTAAGAGAGTGTAACATAGTGTAAGAGAGTGAAAGAGACAGTAGCAGAGTGTAATAGACAGTAACAGAGTGTAGGAGAGTGTCAGAGACAGTAACAGAGTGTAAGAGTCAGCAGCAGAGTGTAAGAGAGTGTAACATAGTGTAAGAGAGTGTAAGAGACAGTAGCAGAGTGTAATAGACAGTAACAGAGTGTAAGAGAGTGTTATAGACAGTAGCAGAGTGTAAGAGACAATAGCAGAGTGTAAGATACAGTAGCAGAGTGTAAGAGACAGTAGCAGAGTGTAAGAGACAGTAACAGAGTGTAAAAGACAGTAGCAGAGTGAAAGAGACAGTAGTAGAGTGTAGTAGAGTGTAAGAGAGTGTCACATGGCATATACCGTCCTCTAGGATCACATAGTCCTGAATGATCTCAGTATACTGTGAACATCTTTGGGGATCTCTTCGCGTAGACCTCGTAAACCTGTGTAAGAGACAGTAAAAGAGTATATGAGACAGTAGTGGAGTGTAAGAAAGTGTAACAGAGTATAGGAGACAGTAACAGAGTGTAAGAGAGTGTAAGAGACAGTTACAGAGTGTAAGAGAGTGTAAGAGAGTGTAACAGAGTGTAAGAGACAGTAACAGAGTGTAAGAGACAGCAGCAGAGTGTAAGAGAGTGTAAGAGACAGTAGCAGAGTGTAATAGACAGTAACAGAGTGTAAGAGAGTGTTATAGACAGTAGCAGAGTGTTATAGACAATAGCAGAGTGTAAGAGACAGCAGCAGAGTGTAATAGACAGCAGCAGAGTGTAAGAGAGTGTAAGAGACAGTAGCAGAGTGTAATAGACAGTAACAGAGTGTAAGAGAGTGTTATAGACAGTAGCAGAGTGTAAGAGACAATAGCAGAGTGTAAGATACAGTAGCAGAGGGTAAGAGACAGTAACAGAGTGTAAGAGACAGTAACAGAGTGTAAGAGAGTGTCACATGGCATATACCGTCCTCTAGGATCACATAGTCCCGAATGATCTCAGTATACTGTGAACGTCTTTGGGGATCTCTTCGCGTAGACAACGTAAACCTGTGTAAGAGACAGTAGCAGAGAGTAAGAGACGGTAACAGAGTATATGAGACAGTAGCAGAGTGTAAGAGATTGTAACAGAGTGTAAGAGACAGTAGCAGAGTGAAAGAGACAGTAGCAGAGTGTAAGAGACAGTAGCAGAGTGTAAGAGACAGTAACAGAGTGTAAGAGGGTGTAAGAGACAGTAGCAGAGTGTAGGAGAGTGTAAGAGAGTGTAAGAGAGTGTAAGAGAGTGTAGGAGAGTGTAAGAGACAGTAACAGAGTGTAAGAGACAGTAACATAGTGTAAGAGACATCAGCAGAGTGTAAGAGAGTGTAACAGAGTGTAAGAGACAGTAACAGAGTGCACGAGACAGTAACAGAGTGTAAGAAACAGTAACAGAGTGTAAGAGAGTGTAACAGAGTGTAAGAGACAGTAACAGAGTGTAGGAGACAGTAACAGAGTGTAAGAGACAGTAACAGAGTGTACGAGAGTGTAGTAGAGTGTAAGAGACAGTAACAGAGCGTAAGAGACAGTAGCAGAGTGTAAGAGACAGAAGCAGAGTGAAAGAGAGAGTAGCAGAGTGTAAGAGACAGTAGCAGAGTGTAAGAGACAGTAGCAGAGTGTAAGAGAGTGTAAGAGACAGTAACAGAGTGAAAGAGAGTGTAACAGCGTGTACAAGAGTGTAACAGAGTGTAAGAGAGTGTAAGAGACAGTACCAGAGTGTAAGAGGGTGTAAGAGACAGTAGCAGAGTGTAGGAGAGTGTAAGAGAGTGTAAGAGAGTGTAAGAGACAGTAACAGAGTGTAAGAGACAGTAACAAAGTGTAAGAGACAGCAGCAGAGTGTAAGAGAGTGTAACAGAGTGTAAGAGACAGTAACAGAGTGTAAGAGACAGTAACAGAGTGTAAGAGACAGTAACAGAGTGTACGAGACAGTAACAGAGTGTAAGACACAGTAACCGAGTGTAAGAGAGTGTAACAGAGTGTAAGAGACAGTAACAGAGTGTACGAGACAGTAACAGAGTGTAAGAGACAGTAACAGAGTGTATGAGAGTGTAGTAGAGTGTAAGAGACAGTAACAGAGCGTAAGAGACAGTAGCAGAGTGTCAGAGACAGAAGCAGAGTGAAAGAGAGAGTAGCAGAGTGTAAGAGACAGTAGCAGAGTGTAAAAGACAGTAGCAGAGTGTAAGAGAGTGTAAGAGACAGTAACAGAGTGTAAGAGAGTGTAACATCATGTAAGAGAGTGTAACAGAGTGTAGGAGAGTGTAAGAGAAAGTAACAGAGTGTGAGAGACAGTAACAGAGTGTAAGAGACAGCAGCAGAGTGTAAGAGAGTGTAACATAGTGTAAGAGAGTGTAAGAGACAGTAGCAGAGTGTAATAGACAGTAACAGAGTGTAAGAGAGTGTTATAGACAGTAGCAGAGTGTAAGAGACAATAGCAGAGTGTAAGAGACAGTCGCAGAGTGTAAGAGATAGTAACAGAGTGTAAGAGACAGTAACAGAGTGTAAGAGACAGTAACAGAGTGTAAGACAGTAGCAGAGTGTAAGAGACAGTAGCAGAGTGTAAGAGAGAGTAGCAGAGTGTAAGAGACAGTAACAGCGTGTAAGAGAGTGTAACAGCATGTAAGAGAGTGTAACAGAGTGTAAGAGAGTGTAAGAGACAGTAACAGAGTGTAGGAGAGTGTAATAGACAGTAACAGAGTGTAAGAGAGTGTTATAGACAGTAGCAGAGTGTAAGAGACAATAGCAGAGTGTAAGAGACAATAGCAGAGTGTAATAGACTGTAGCAGAGTGTAACAGAGTGTAAGAGACAGTAGCAGAGTGTAATAGACAGTAACAGAGTGTAAGAGAGTGTTATAGACAGTAGCAGAGTGTAAGAGACAATAGCAGAGTGTAAGATACAGTAGCAGAGTGTAAGAGACAGTAACAGAGTGTAAGAGACAGTAACAGAGTGTAAGAGACAGTAACAGAGTGTAAGAGACAGTAGCAGAGTGAAAGAGACAGTAGTAGAGTGTAGTAGAGTGTAAGAGAGTGTCACATGGCATATACCGTCCTCTAGGATCACATAGTCCCGAATGATCTCAGTATACTGTGAACGTCTTTGGGGATCTCTTCGCGTAGAAATTGTAAACCTGTGTAAGAGACAGTAGCAGAGAGTAAGAGACAGTAACAGAGTATATGAGACAGTAGCAGAGTGTAAGAGAGTGTAACAGAGTATAGGAGACAGTAACAGAGAATAGTAGACAGTAACAGAGTGTAAGAGAGTGTAAGAGACAGTTACAGAGTGTAAGAGAGTGTAACAGAGTGTAAGAGACAGTAAAGGAGTGTAAGAGACAGCAGCAGAGTGTAAGAGAGTGTAAGAGACAGTAGCAGAGTGTAATAGACAGTAACAGAGTGTAAGAGACAGTAGCAGAGTGAAAGAAACAGTAGTAGAGTGTAGTAGAGTATAGTAGAGTGTAAGAGAGTGTCACATGGCATATACCGTCCTCTAGGATCACATAGTCCTGAATGATCTCAGTATACTGTGAACGTCTTTGGGGATCTCTTCGCGTAGACATCGTAAACCTGTGTAAGAGACAGTAGCAGAGAGTAAGAGACGGTAACAGAGTATGTGAGACAGTAGCAGAGTGTAAGAGAGTGTAACAGAGTATAGGAGACAGTAACAGAGTATAGGAGACAGTAACAGAGTGTAAGAGAGTGTAAGAGGGTGTAAGAGACAGTAGCAGAGTGTAGGAGAGTGTAAGAGAGTGTAAGAGACAGTAACAGAGTGTAAGAGACAGTAACAGAGTATATGAGACAGCAGCAGAGTTTAAGAGTGTAACAGAGTATACGAGAGTGTAGTAGAGTGTAAGAGACAGTAACAGAGCGTAAGTGACAGTAGCAGTGTGTAAGAGACAGAAGCAAAGTGAAAGAGAGAGTAGCAGAGTGTAAGAGACAGTAGCAGAGTGTAAGAGACAGTAGCAGAGTGTAAGAGTGTAAGAGACAGTAACAGAGTGTAAGAGAGTGTAACAGCGTGTAAGAGAGTGTAACAGAGTGTAAGAGACAGTAAGAGAGTGTAACAGAGTGTAAGAGACAGTAACAGAGTGTAGGAGAGTGTAAGAGACAGTAACGGAGTGTAAGAGACAGTAACAGAGTGTAAGAGACAGCAGCAGAGTGTTAGAGAGTGTAACATAGTGTAAGAGAGTGTAAGAGACAGTAGCAGAGTGTAATAGACAGTAACAGAGTGTAATAGAGTGTAAGAGACAGTAGCAGAGTGTAAGAGACAGTAGCAGAGTGTAATAGACTGTAGCAGAGTGTAACAGAGTGTAAGAGAGTGTAAGAGACAATAGCAGAGTGTAATAGACAGTAACAGAGTGTAAGAGAGTGTTATAGACAGTAGCAGAGTGCAAGAGACAATAGCAGAGTGTAAGAGACAGTAGCAGAGTGTAATAGACTGTAACAGAGTGTAACAGAGTGTAAGAGAGTGTAAGAGACAGTAGCGGAGTGTAATAGACAGTAACAGAGTGTAAGAGAGTGTTATAGACAGTAGCAGAGTGTTATAGACAATAGCAGAGTGTAAGAGACAGTAGCAGAGTGTAATAGACAGCAGCAGAGTGTAAGAGAGTGTAAGAGACAGTAGCAGAGTGTAATAGACAGTAACAGAGTGTAAGAGAATGTTATAGACAGTATCAGAGTGTAAGAGACAATAGCAGAGTGTAAGAGACAGTAGCAGAGTGTAATAGACTGTAGCAGAGTGTAACATAGTGTAAGAGAGTGTAAGAGACAGTAGCAGAGTGTAATAGACAGTAACAGAGTGTAAGAGAGTGTTATAGACAGTAGCAGAGTGTAAGAGAGTGTAAGAGACAGTTACAGAGTGTAAGAGAGTGTAACAGAGTGTAAGAGAGTGTAAGAGACAGTAACATAGTGTAGGAGAGTGTAAGAGACAGTAACAGAGTGTAAGAGACAGTAACAGAGTGTAAGAGGGTGTAAGAGACAGTAGCAGAGTGTAGGAGAGTGTAAGAGAGTGTAAGAGACAGTAAGAGTGTAAGAGACAGCAGCAGAGTGTAAGAGAGTGTAACAGAGTGTAAGAGACAGTAACAGAGTGTAAGAGACAGTAACAGAGCGTAAGAGACAGTAGCAGAGTGTAAGAGACAGAAGCAGAGTGAAAGAGAGAGTAGCAGAGTGTAAGAGACAGTAGCAGAGTGTAAGAGACAGTAGCAGAGTGTAAGAGAGTGTAAGAGACAGTAACAGAGTGTAAGAGAGTGTAACAGCATGTAAGAGAGTGTAACAGAGTGTAAGAGAGTGTAAGAGACAGTAACAGAGTGTAGTAGAGTGTAAGAGACAGTAACAGAGTGTAAGAGACAGTAACAGAGTGTAAGAGACAGCAGCAGAGTGTAAGAGAGTGAAAGAGACAGTAGCAGAGTGTAATAGACAGTAACAGAGTGTAAGAGAGTGTTATAGACAGTAGCAGAGTGTAAGAGACAATAGCAGAGTGTAAGATACAGTAGCAAAGTGTAAGAGACAGTAACAGAGTGTAAGAGACAGTAGCAGAGTGAAAGAGGCAGTAGTAGAGTGTAGTAGAGTGTACCAGAGTGTCACATGGCATATACCGTCCTCTAGGATCACATAGTCCTGAATGATCTCAGTATACTGTGAACGTCTTTGGGGATCTCTTCGCGTAGACATCGTAAACCTGTGTAAGAGACAGTAAAAGAGTATATGAGACAGTAGCGGAGTGTAAGAGAGTGTGACAGAGCATAGGAGACAGTAACAGAGTATAGGAGACGGTAACAGAGTGTAAGAGAGTGTAAGAGACAGTAACAGAGTGTAAGAGACAGTAACAGAGTGTAAGAGACAGCAGCAGAGTGTAAGAGAGTGTAACATAGTGTAAGAGAGTGAAAGAGACAGTAGCAGAGTGTAATAGACAGTAACAGAGTGTAGGAGAGTGTAACAGCGTGTAAGAGAGTGTAACAGAGTGTAAGAGAGTGTAAGAGACAGTAACAGAGTGTAGGAGAGTGTAAGAGACAGTAACAGAGTGTAAGAGACAGTAACAGAGTGTAAGGGACAGTAACAGAGTGTAAGAGACAGCAGCAGAGTGTAAGAGAGTGTAACATAATGTAAGAGAGTGAAAGAGACAGTAGCAGAGTGTAATAGACAGTAACAGAGTGTAGGAGAGTGTCAGAGACAGTAACAGAGTGTAAGAGTCAGCAGCAGAGTGTAAGAGAGTGTAACATAGTGTAAGAGAGTGTAAGAGACAGTAGCAGAGTGTAATAGACAGTAACAGAGTGTAAGAGAGTGTTATAGACAGTAGCAGAGTGTAAGAGACAATAGCAGAGTGTAAGATACAGTAGCAGAGTGTAAGAGACAGTAACAGAGTGTAAAAGACAGTAACAGAGTGTAAGAGACAGTAGCAGAGTGAAAGAGACAGTAGTAGAGTGTAGTAGAGTGTAAGAGAGTGTCACATGGCATATACCGTCCTCTAGGATCACATAGTCCTGAACGATCTCAGTATACTGTGAACGTCTTTGGGGATCTCTTCGCGTAGACCTCGTAAACCTGTGTAAGAGACAGTAAAAGAGTATATGAGACAGTAGTGGAGTGTAAGAAAGTGTAACAGAGTATAGGAGACAGTAACAGAGTGTAAGAGAGTGTAAGAGACAGTTACAGAGTGTAAGAGAGTGTAAGAGAGTGTAACAGAGTGTAAGAGACAGTAACAGAGTGTAAGAGACAGCAGCAGAGTGTAAGAGAGTGTAAGAGACAGTAGCAGAGTGTAATAGACAGTAACAGAGTGTAAGAGAGTGTTATAGACAGTAGCAGAGTGTTATAGACAATAGCAGAGTGTAAGAGACAGTAGCAGAGTGTAATAGACAGCAGCAGAGTGTAAGAGAGTGTAAGAGACAGTAGCAGAGTGTAATAGACAGTAACAGAGTGTAAGAGAGTGTTATAGACAGTAGCAGAGTGTAAGAGACAATAGCAGAGTGTAAGAGACAGTAGCAGAGTGTAATAGACTGTAGCAGAGTGTAACAGAGTGTAAGAGAGTGTAAGAGACAGTAGCAGAGTGTAATAGACAGTAACAGAGTGTAAGAGAGTGTTATAGACAGTAGCAGAGTTTAAGAGACAGTAACAGAGTGTAAGAGACAGTAACAGAGTGTAAGAGGGTGTAAGAGACAGTAGCAGAGTGTAGGAGAGTGTAAGAGAGTGTAACAGAGTGTAAGAGACAGTAACAGAGTGTAAGAGACAGTAACAGAGTGTAAGAGACAGCAGCAGAGTGTAAGAGAGTGTAACAGAGTATAGGAGACAGTAACAGAGTATAGGAGACAGTAACAGAGTGTAAGAGAGTGTAAGAGACAGTTACAGAGTGTAAGAGAGTGTAACATAGTGTAAGAGACAGTAACAGAGTGTAAGAGACAGCAGAAGAGTGTAAGAGAGTTGAAGAGACAGTCGCAGAGTGTAATAGACAGTAACAGAGTGTAAGAGAGTGTTATAGACAGTAGCAGAGTGTAAGAGACAATAGCAGAGTGTAATAGACTGGAGCAGAGTGTAACATAGTGTAAGAGAGTGTAAGAGACTGTAGCAGAGTGTAATAGACAGTAACAGAGTGTAAGAGAGTGTTATAGACAGTAGCAGAGTGTAAGAGACAATAGCAGAGTGTAAGAGACAGTAGCAGAGTGTAATAGACAGCAGCAGAGTGTAAGAGAGTGTAAGAGACAGTAGCAGAGTGTAATAGACAGTAACAGAGTGTAAGAGAGTGTTATAGACAGTAGCAGAGTGTAAGAGACAATAGCAGAGTGTAAGAGACAGTAGCAGAGTGTAATAGACTGTAGCAGAGTGTAACATAGTGTAAGAGAGTGTAAGAGACAGTAGCAGAGTGTAATAGACAGTAACAGAGTGTAAGAGAGTGTTATAGACAGTAGCAGAGTTTAAGAGACAGTAACAGAGTGTAAGAGACAGTAACAGAGTGTAAGAGGGTGTAAGAGACAATAGCAGAGTGTAGGAGAGTGTAAGAGAGTGTAAGAGAGTGTAAGAGACAGTAACAGAGTGTAAGAGACAGTAACAGAGTGTAAGAGACAGCAGCAGAGTGTAAGAGAGTGTAACAGAGTGTAAGAGACAGTAACAGAGCGTAAGAGACAGTAGCAGAGTGTAAGAGACAGAAGCAGAGTGAAAGAGAGAGTAGCAGAGTGTAAGAGACAGTAGCAGAGAGTAAGAGACAGTAGCAGAGTGTAAGAGAGTGTAATAGACAGTAACAGAGTGTAAGAGAGTGTAACAGCGTGTAAGAGAGTGTAACAGAGTGTAAGAGAGTGTAAGAGACAGTAACAGAGTGTGGGAGAGTGTAAGAGACAGTAACAGAGTGTAAGAGACAGTAACAGAGTGTAAGAGACAGCAGCAGAGTGTAAGAGAGTGTAACAGTGTAAGAGAGTGAAAGAGACAGTAGCAGAGTGTAATAGACAGTAACAGAGTGTAAGAGAGTGTTATAGACAGTAGCAGAGTGTAAGAGACAATAGCAGAGTGTAAGATACAGTAGCAAAGTGTAAGAGACAGTAACAGAGTGTAAGAGACAGTAACAGAGTGTAAGAGACAGTAGCAGAGTGAAAGAGGCAGTAGTAGAGTGTACCAGAGTGTCACATGGCATATACCGTCCTCTAGGATCACATAGTCCTGAATGATCTCAGTATACTGTGAACGTCTTTGGGGATCTCTTCGCGTAGACATCGTAAGCCTGTGTAAGAGACAGTAAAAGAGTATATGAGACAGTAGCGGAGTTTAAGAGAGTGTGACAGAGCATAGGAGACAGTAACAGAGTATAGGAGACGGTAACAGAGTGTAAGAGAGTGTAAGAGACAGTAACAGAGTGTAAGAGACAGTAACAGAGTGTAAGAGACAGCAGCAGAGTGTAAGAGAGTGTAACATAGTGTAAGAGAGTGAAAGAGACAGTAGCAGAGTGTAATAGACAGTAACAGAGTGTAGGAGAGTGTAACAGCGTGTAAGAGAGTGTAACAGAGTGTAAGAGAGTGTAAGAGACAGTAACAGAGTGTAGGAGAGTGTAAGAGACAGTAACAGAGTGTAAGGGACAGTAACAGAGTGTAAGAGACAGCAGCAGAGTGTAAGAGAGTGTAACATAGTGTAAGAGAGTGAAAGAGACAGTAGCAGAGTGTAATAGACAGTAACAGAGTGTAAGAGAGTGTTATAGACAGTAGCAGAGTGTAAGAGACAATAGCAGAGTGTAAGAGACAGTAGCATAGTGTAATAGACTGTAGCAGAGTGTAACAGTGTAAGAGAGTGTAAGAGACAGTAGCAGAGTGTAATAGACATTAACAGAGTGTAAGAGAGTGTTATAGACAGTAGCAGAGTTTAAGAGACAGTAACAGAGTGTAAGAGACAATAACAGAGTGTAAGAGGGTGTAAGAGACAGTAGCAGAGTGTAAGAGACAATAGCAGAGTGTAAGAGACAGTAGCAGAGTGTAATAGACTGTAGCAGAGTGTAACAGAGTGTAAGAGAGTGTAAGAGACAATAGCAGAGTGTAATAGACAGTAACAGAGTGTAAGCGAGTGTTATAGACAGTAGCAGAGTGCAAGAGACAATAGCAGAGTGTAAGAGACAGTAGCAGAGTGTAATAGACAGTAACAGAGTGTAAGAGACAGTAACAGAGTGTAAGAGACAGCAGCAGAGTGTAAGAGTGTAAGAGACAGTAACAGAGTGTAAGAGAGTGTAACAGAGTGTACGAGACAGTAACAGAGTGTACGAGACAGTAACAGAGTGTACGAGACAGTAACAGAGTGTACGAGACAGTAACAGAGTGTAAGAGACAGTAACAGAGTATACGAGAGTGTAGTAGAGTGTAAGAGACAGTAACAGAGCGTAAGAGACAGTAGCAGTGTGTAAGAGACAGAAGCAAAGTGAAAGAGAGAGTAGCAGAGTGTTAGAGACAGTAGCAGAGTGTAAGAGACAGTAGCAGAGTGTAAGAGTGTAAGAGACAGTAACAGAGTGTAAGAGAGTGTAACAGCGTGTAAGAGAGTGTAACAGAGTGTAAGAGACAGTAAGAGAGTGTAACAGAGTGTAAGAGACAGTAACAGAGTGTAGGAGAGTGTAAGAGACAGTAACGGAGTGTAAGAGACAGTATCAGAGTGTAAGAGACAGCAGCAGAGTGTTAGAGAGTGTAACATAGTGTAAGAGAGTGTAAGAGACAGTAGCAGAGTGTAATAGACAGTAACAGAGTGTAAGAGAGTGTTATAGACAGTAGCAGAGTGTAAGAGACAATAGCAGAGTGTAAGATACAGTAGCAGAGTGTAAGAGACAGTAACAGAGTGTAAAAGACAGTAACAGAGTGTAAGAGACAGTAGCAGAGTGAAAGAGACAGTAGTAGAGTGTAGTAGAGTGTAAGAGAGTGTCACATGGCATATACCGTCCTCTAGGATCACATAGTCCTGAATGATCTCAGTATACTGTGAACGTCTTTGGGGATCTCTTCGCGTAGACCTCGTAAACCTGTGTAAGAGACAGTAAAAGAGTATATGAGACAGTAGTGGAGTGTAAGAAAGTGTAACAGAGTATAGGAGACAGTAACAGAGTGTAAGAGAGTGTAAGAGACAGTTACAGAGTGTAAGAGAGTGTAAGAGAGTGTAACAGAGTGTAAGAGACAGTAACAGAGTGTAAGAGACAGCAGCAGAGTGTAAGAGAGTGTAAGAGACAGTAGCAGAGTGTAATAGACAGTAACAGAGTGTAAGAGAGTGTTATAGACAGTAGCAGAGTGTTATAGACAATAGCAGAGTGTAAGAGACAGTAGCAGAGTGTAATAGACAGCAGCAGAGTGTAAGAGAGTGTAAGAGACAGTAGCAGAGTGTAATAGACAGTAACAGAGTGTAAGAGAGTGTTATAGACAGTAGCAGAGTGTAAGAGACAATAGCAGAGTGTAAGAGACAGTAGCAGAGTGTAATAGACTGTAGCAGAGTGTAACATAGTGTAAGAGAGTGTAAGAGACAGTAGCAGAGTGTAATAGACAGTAACAGAGTGTAAGAGAGTGTTATAGACAGTAGCAGAGTTTAAGAGACAGTAACAGAGTGTAAGAGACAGTAACAGAGTGTAAGAGGGTGTAAGAGACAGTAGCAGAGTGTAGGAGAGTGTAAGAGAGTGTAAGAGAGTGTAAGAGACAGTAACAGAGTGTAAGAGACAGTAACAGAGTGTAAGAGACAGCAGCAGAGTGTAAGAGAGTGTAACAGAGTATAGGAGACAGTAACAGAGTATAGGAGACAGTAACAGAGTGTAAGAGAGTGTAAGAGACAGTTACAGAGTGTAAGAGAGTGTAACATAGTGTAAGAGACAGTAACAGAGTGTAAGAGACAGCAGAAGAGTGTAAGAGAGTTGAAGAGACAGTCGCAGAGTGTAATAGACAGTAACAGAGTGTAAGAGAGTGTTATAGACAGTAGCAGAGTGTAAGAGACAATAGCAGAGTGTAATAGACTGGAGCAGAGTGTAACATAGTGTAAGAGAGTGTAAGAGACTGTAGCAGAGTGTAATAGACAGTAACAGAGTGTAAGAGAGTGTTATAGACAGTAGCAGAGTGTAAGAGACAATAGCAGAGTGTAAGAGACAGTAGCAGAGTGTAATAGACAGCAGCAGAGTGTAAGAGAGTGTAAGAGACAGTAGCAGAGTGTAATAGACAGTAACAGAGTGTAAGAGAGTGTTATAGACAGTAGCAGAGTGTAAGAGACAATAGCAGAGTGTAAGAGACAGTAGCAGAGTGTAATAGACTGTAGCAGAGTGTAACAGTGTAAGAGAGTGTAAGAGACAGTAGCAGAGTGTAATAGACATTACCAGAGTGTAAGAGAGTGTTATAGACAGTAGCAGAGTTTAAGAGACAGTAACAGAGTGTAAGAGACAGTAACAGAGTGTAAGAGGGTGTAAGAGACAGTAGCAGAGTGTAGGAGAGTGTAAGAGAGTGTAAGAGACAGTAACAGAGTGTAAGAGACAGTAACAGAGTGTAAGAGACAGCAGCAGAGTGTAAGAGAGTGTAACAGAGTGTAAGAGACAGTAACAGAGCGTAAGAGACAGTAGCAGAGTGTAAGAGACAGAAGCAGAGTGAAAGAGAGAGTAGCAGAGTGTAAGAGACAGTAGCAGAGAGTAAGAGACAGTAGCAGAGTGTAAGAGAGTGTAATAGACAGTAACAGAGTGTAAGAGAGTGTAACAGCGTGTAAGAGAGTGTAACAGAGTGTAAGAGAGTGTAAGAGACAGTAACAGAGTGTAAGAGACAGTAACAGAGTGTAAGAGACAGCAGCAGAGTGTAAGAGTGTGTAACATAGTGTAAGAGAGTGAAAGAGACAGTAGCAGAGTGTAATAGACAGTAATAGAGTGTAAGAGACAGTAGCAGAGTGTAAGAGACAATAGCAGAGTGTAAGAGACAGTAGCAGAGTGTAATAGACTGTAGCAGAGTGTAACAGAGTGTAAGAGAGTGTAAGAGACAATAGCAGAGTGTAATAGACAGTAACATAGTGTAAGAGAGTGTTATAGACAGTAGCAGAGTGCAAGAGACAATAGCAGAGTGTAAGAGACAGTAGCAGAGTGTAATAGACAGTAACAGAGTGTAAGAGACAGTAACAGAGTGTAAGAGACAGCAGCAGAGTGTAAGAGTGTAAGAGACAGTAACAGAGTGTAAGAGAGTGTAACAGAGTGTAAGAGACAGTAACAGAGTGTACGAGACAGTAACAGAGTGTACGAGACAGTAACAGAGTGTAAGAGACAGTAACAGAGTATACGAGAGTGTAGTAGAGTGTAAGAGATAGTAACAGAGCGTAAGAGACAGTAGCAGTGTGTAAGAGACAGAAGCAAAGTGAAAGAGAGAGTAGCAGAGTGTAAGAGACAGTAGCAGAGTGTAAGAGACAGTAGCAGAGTGTAAGAGTGTAAGAGACAGTAACAGAGTGTAAGAGAGTGTAACAGCGTGTAAGAGAGTGTAACAGAGTGTAAGAGACAGTAAGAGAGTGTAACAGAGTGTAAGAGACAGTAACAGAGTGTAGGAGAGTGTAAGAGACAGTAACGGAGTGTAAGAGACAGTAACAGAGTGTAAGAGACAGCAGCAGAGTGTTAGAGAGTGTAACATAGTGTAAGAGAGTGTAAGAGACAGTAGCAGAGTGTAATAGACAGTAACAGAGTGTAATAGAGTGTAAGAGACAGTAGCAGAGTGTAAGAGACAGTAGCAGAGTGTAATAGACTGTAGCAGAGTGTAAGAGAGTGTTATAGACAGTAGCAGAGTGCAAGAGACAATAGCAGAGTGTAATAGACAGTAACAGAGTGTAAGAGAGTGTTATAGACAGTAGCAGAGTGCAAGAGACAATAGCAGAGTGTAAGAGACAGTAGCAGAGTGTAATAGACTGTAACAGAGTGTAACAGAGTGTAAGAGAGTGTAAGAGACAATAGCAGAGTGTAATAGACAGTAACAGAGTGTAAGAGAGTGTTATACACAGTAGCAGAGTGCAAGAGACAATAGCAGAGTGTAAGAGACAGTAGCAGAGTGTAATAGACTGTAACAGAGTGTAACAGAGTGTAAGAGAGTGTAAGAGACAGTAGCGGAGTGTAATAGACAGTAACAGAGTGTAAGAGAGTGTTATAGACAGTAGCAGAGTGTTATAGACAATAGCAGAGTGTAAGAGACAGTAGCAGAGTGTAATAGACAGCAGCAGAGTGTAAGAGAGTGTAAGAGACAGTAGCAGAGTGTAATAGACAGTAACAGAGTGTAAGAGAATGTTATAGACAGTATCAGAGTGTAAGAGACAATAGCAGAGTGTAAGAGACAGTAGCAGAGTGTAATAGACTGTAGCAGAGTGTAACATAGTGTAAGAGAGTGTAAGAGACAGTAGCAGAGTGTAATAGACAGTAACAGAGTGTAAGAGAGTGTTATAGACAGTAGCAGAGTGTAAGAGAGTGTAAGAGACAGTTACAGAGTGTAAGAGAGTGTAACAGAGTGTAAGAGAGTGTAAGAGACAGTAACATAGTGTAGGAGAGTGTAAGAGACAGTAACAGAGTGTAAGAGACAGTAACAGAGTGTAAGAGGGTGTAAGAGACAGTAGCAGAGTGTAGGAGAGTGTAAGAGAGTGTAAGAGACAGTAAGAGTGTAAGAGACAGTAACAGAGTGTAAGAGACAGCAGCAGAGTGTAAGAGAGTGTAACAGAGTGTAAGAGACAGTAACAGAGCGTAAGAGACAGTAGCAGAGTGTAAGAGACAGAAGCAGAGTGAAAGAGAGAGTAGCAGAGTGTAAGAGACAGTAGCAGAGTGTAAGAGACAGTAGCAGAGTGTAAGAGACAGTAAGAGAGTGTAAGAGAGTGTAACAGCATGTAAGAGAGTGTAACAGAGTGTAAGAGAGTGTAAAAGACAGTAACAGAGTGTAGTAGCGTGTAAGAGACAGTAACAGAGTGTAAGAGACAGTAACAGAGTGTAAGAGACAGCAGCAGAGTGTAAGAGAGTGTAACATAGTGTAAGAGAGTGAAAGAGACAGTAGCAGAGTGTAATAGACAGTAACAGAGTGTAAGAGAGTGTTATAGACAGTAGCAGAGTGTAAGAGACAATAGCAGAGTGTAAGATACAGTAGCAAAGTGTAAGAGACAGTAACAGAGTGTAAGAGACAGTAGCAGAGTGAAAGAGGCAGTAGTAGAGTGTAGTAGAGTGTACCAGAGTGTCACATGGCATATACCGTCCTCTAGGATCACATAGTCCTGAATGATCTCAGTATACTGTGAACGTCTTTGGGGATCTCTTCGCGTAGACCTCGTAAACCTGTGTAAGAGACAGTAAAAGAGTATATGAGACAGTAGTGGAGTGTAAGAAAGTGTAACAGAGTATAGGAGACAGTAACAGAGTGTAAGAGAGTGTAAGAGACAGTTACAGAGTGTAAGAGAGTGTAAGAGAGTGTAACAGAGTGTAAGAGACAGTAACAGAGTGTAAGAGACAGCAGCAGAGTGTAAGAGAGTGTAAGAGACAGTAGCAGAGTGTAATAGACAGTAACAGAGTGTAAGAGAGTGTTATAGACAGTAGCAGAGTGTTATAGACAATAGCAGAGTGTAAGAGACAGTAGCAGAGTGTAATAGACAGCAGCAGAGTGTAAGAGAGTGTAAGAGACAGTAGCAGAGTGTAATAGACAGTAACAGAGTGTAAGAGAGTGTTATAGACAGTAGCAGAGTGTAAGAGACAATAGCAGAGTGTAAGAGACAGTAGCAGAGTGTAATAGACTGTAGCAGAGTGTAACATAGTGTAAGAGAGTGTAAGAGACAGTAGCAGAGTGTAATAGACAGTAACAGAGTGTAAGAGAGTGTTATAGACAGTAGCAGAGTTTAAGAGACAGTAACAGAGTGTAAGAGACAGTAACAGAGTGTAAGAGGGTGTAAGAGACAGTAGCAGAGTGTAGGAGAGTGTAAGAGAGTGTAAGAGAGTGTAAGAGACAGTAACAGAGTGTAAGAGACAGTAACAGAGTGTAAGAGACAGCAGCAGAGTGTAAGAGAGTGTAACAGAGTATAGGAGACAGTAACAGAGTATAGGAGACAGTAACAGAGTGTAAGAGAGTGTAAGAGACAGTTACAGAGTGTAAGAGAGTGTAACATAGTGTAAGAGACAGTAACAGAGTGTAAGAGACAGCAGAAGAGTGTAAGAGAGTTGAAGAGACAGTCGCAGAGTGTAATAGACAGTAACAGAGTGTAAGAGAGTGTTATAGACAGTAGCAGAGTGTAAGAGACAATAGCAGAGTGTAATAGACTGGAGCAGAGTGTAACATAGTGTAAGAGAGTGTAAGAGACTGTAGCAGAGTGTAATAGACAGTAACAGAGTGTAAGAGAGTGTTATAGACAGTAGCAGAGTGTAAGAGACAATAGCAGAGTGTAAGAGACAGTAGCAGAGTGTAATAGACAGCAGCAGAGTGTAAGAGAGTGTAAGAGACAGTAGCAGAGTGTAATAGACAGTAACAGAGTGTAAGAGAGTGTTATAGACAGTAGCAGAGTGTAAGAGACAATAGCAGAGTGTAAGAGACAGTAGCATAGTGTAATAGACTGTAGCAGAGTGTAACAGTGTAAGAGAGTGTAAGAGACAGTAGCAGAGTGTAATAGACATTAACAGAGTGTAAGAGAGTGTTATAGACAGTAGCAGAGTTTAAGAGACAGTAACAGAGTGTAAGAGACAGTAACAGAGTGTAAGAGGGTGTAAGAGACAGTAGCAGAGTGTAAGAGACAATAGCAGAGTGTAAGAGACAGTAGCAGAGTGTAATAGACTGTAGCAGAGTGTAACAGAGTGTAAGAGAGTGTAAGAGACAATAGCAGAGTGTAATAGACAGTAACAGAGTGTAAGAGAGTGTTATAGACAGTAGCAGAGTGCAAGAGACAATAGCAGAGTGTAAGAGACAGTAGCAGAGTGTAATAGACAGTAACAGAGTGTAAGAGACAGTAACAGAGTGTAAGAGACAGCAGCAGAGTGTAAGAGTGTAAGAGACAGTAACAGAGTGTAAGAGAGTGTAACAGAGTGTAAGAGAGTGTAACAGAGTGTAAGAGACAGTAACAGAGTGTACGAGACAGTAACAGAGTGTAAGAGACAGTAACAGAGTGTAAGAGACAGTAACAGAGTATACGAGAGTGTAGTAGAGTGTAAGAGACAGTAACAGAGCATAAGAGACAGTAGCAGTGTGTAAGAGACAGAAGCAAAGTGAAAGAGAGAGTAGCAGAGTGTTAGAGACAGTAGCAGAGTGTAAGAGACAGTAGCAGAGTGTAAGAGTGTAAGAGACAGTAACAGAGTGTAAGAGAGTGTAACAGCGTGTAAGAGAGTGTAACAGAGTGTAAGAGACAGTAAGAGAGTGTAACAGAGTGTAAGAGACAGTAACAGAGTGTAGGAGAGTGTAAGAGACAGTAACGGAGTGTAAGAGACAGTATCAGAGTGTAAGAGACAGCAGCAGAGTGTTAGAGAGTGTAACATAGTGTAAGAGAGTGTAAGAGACAGTAGCAGAGTGTAATAGACAGTAACAGAGTGTAAGAGAGTGTTATAGACAGTAGCAGAGTGTAAGAGACAATAGCAGAGTGTAAGATACAGTAGCAGAGTGTAAGAGACAGTAACAGAGTGTAAAAGACAGTAACAGAGTGTAAGAGACAGTAGCAGAGTGAAAGAGACAGTAGTAGAGTGTAGTAGAGTGTAAGAGAGTGTCACATGGCATATACCGTCCTCTAGGATCACATAGTCCTGAATGATCTCAGTATACTGTGAACGTCTTTGGGGATCTCTTCGCGTAGACCTCGTAAACCTGTGTAAGAGACAGTAAAAGAGTATATGAGACAGTAGTGGAGTGTAAGAAAGTGTAACAGAGTATAGGAGACAGTAACAGAGTGTAAGAGAGTGTAAGAGACAGTTACAGAGTGTAAGAGAGTGTAAGAGAGTGTAACAGAGTGTAAGAGACAGTAACAGAGTGTAAGAGACAGCAGCAGAGTGTAAGAGAGTGTAAGAGACAGTAGCAGAGTGTAATAGACAGTAACAGAGTGTACGAGAGTGTTATAGACAGTAGCAGAGTGTTATAGACAATAGCAGAGTGTAAGAGACAGTAGCAGAGTGTAATAGACAGCAGCAGAGTGTAAGAGAGTGTAAGAGACAGTAGCAGAGTGTAATAGACAGTAACAGAGTGTAAGAGAGTGTTATAGACAGTAGCAGAGTGTAAGAGACAATAGCAGAGTGTAAGAGACAGTAGCAGAGTGTAATAGACTGTAGCAGAGTGTAACATAGTGTAAGAGAGTGTAAGAGACAGTAGCAGAGTGTAATAGACAGTAACAGAGTGTAAGAGAGTGTTATAGACAGTAGCAGAGTGTAAGAGAGTGTAAGAGACAGTTACAGAGTGTAAGAGAGTGTAACAGAGTGTAAGAGAGTGTAAGAGACAGTAACATAGTGTAGGAGAGTGTAAGAGACAGTAACAGAGTGTAAGAGACAGTAACAGAGTGTAAGAGGGTGTAAGAGACAGTAGCAGAGTGTAGGAGAGTGTAAGAGAGTGTAAGAGACAGTAAGAGTGTAAGAGACAGTAACAGAGTGTAAGAGACAGCAGCAGAGTGTAAGAGAGTGTAACAGAGTGTAAGAGACAGTAACAGAGCGTAAGAGACAGTAGCAGAGTGTAAGAGACAGAAGCAGAGTGAAAGAGAGAGTAGCAGAGTGTAAGAGACAGTAGCAGAGTGTAAGAGAGTGTAAGAGACAGTAACAGAGTGTAAGAGAGTGTAACAGCATGTAAGAGAGTGTAACAGAGTGTAAGAGAGTGTAAGAGACAGTAACAGAGTGTAGTAGAGTGTAAGAGACAGTAACAGAGTGTAAGAGACAGTAACAGAGTGTAAGAGACAGCAGCAGAGTGTAAGAGAGTGTAACATAGTGTAAGAGAGTGAAAGAGACAGTAGCAGAGTGTAATAGACAGTAACAGAGTGTAAGAGAGTGTTATAGACAGTAGCAGAGTGTAAGAGACAATAGCAGAGTGTAAGATACAGTAGTAAAGTGTAAGAGACAGTAACAGAGTGTAAGAGACAGTAGCAGAGTGAAAGAGGCAGTAGTAGAGTGTAGTAGAGTGTACCAGAGTGTCACATGGCATATACCGTCCTCTAGGATCACATAGTCCTGAATGATCTCAGTATACTGTGAACGTCTTTGGGGATCTCTTCGCGTAGACATCGTAAACCTGTGGAAGAGACAGTAAAAGAGTATATGAGACAGTAGCGGAGTGTAAGAGAGTGTGACAGAGCATAGGAGACAGTAACAGAGTATAGGAGACGGTAACAGAGTATAGGAGACGGTAACAGAGTGTAAGAGAGTGTAAGAGACAGTAACAGAGTGTAAGAGACAGCAGCAGAGTGTAAGAGAGTGTAACATAGTGTAAGAGAGTGAAAGAGACAGTAGCAGAGTGTAATAGACAGTAACAGAGTGTAGGAGAGTGTAACAGCGTGTAAGAGAGTGTAAGAGAGTGTAAGAGACAGTAACAGAGTGTAGGAGAGTGTAAGAGACAGTAACAGAGTGTAAGAGACAGTAACAGAGTGTAAGAGACAGTAACAGAGTGTAAGAGACAGCAGCAGAGTGTAAGAGAGTGTAACATAGTGTAAGAGAGTGAAAGAGACAGTAGCAGAGTGTAATAGACAGTAACAGAGTGTAGGAGAGTGTCAGAGACAGTAACAGAGTGTAAGAGTCAGCAGCAGAGTGTAAGAGAGTGTAACATAGTGTAAGAGAGTGTAAGAGACAGTAGCAGAGTGTAATAGACAGTAACAGAGTGTAAGAGAGTGTTATAGACAGTAGCAGAGTGTAAGAGACAATAGCAGAGTGTAAGATACAGTAGCAGAGTGTAAGAGACAGTAACAGAGTGTAAAAGACAGTAACAGAGTGTAAGAGACAGTAGCAGAGTGAAAGAGACAGTAGTAGAGTGTAGTAGAGTGTAAGAGAGTGTCACATGGCATATACCGTCCTCTAGGATCACATAGTCCTGAATGATCTCAGTATACTGTGAACGTCTTTGGGGATCTCTTCGCGTAGACCTCGTAAACCTGTGTAAGAGACAGTAAAAGAGTATATGAGACAGTAGTGGAGTGTAAGAAAGTGTAACAGAGTATAGGAGACAGTAACAGAGTGTAAGAGAGTGTAAGAGACAGTTACAGAGTGTAAGAGAGTGTAAGAGAGTGTAACAGAGTGTAAGAGACAGTAACAGAGTGTAAGAGACAGCAGCAGAGTGTAAGAGAGTGTAAGAGACAGTAGCAGAGTGTAATAGACAGTAACAGAGTGTAAGAGAGTGTTATAGACAGTAGCAGAGTGTTATAGACAATAGCAGACTGTAAGAGACAGTAGCAGAGTGTAATAGACAGCAGCAGAGTGTAAGAGAGTGTAAGAGACAGTAGCAGAGTGTAATAGACAGTAACAGAGTGTAAGAGAGTGTTATAGACAGTAGCAGAGTGTACGAGACAATAGCAGAGTGTAAGAGACAGTAGCAGAGTGTAATAGACTGTAGCAGAGTGTAACATAGTGTAAGAGAGTGTAAGAGACAGTAGCAGAGTGTAATAGACAGTAGCAGAGTGTAGGAGAGTGTAAGAGAGTGTAAGAGACAGTAACAGAGTGTAAGAGACAGTAACAGAGTGTAAGAGACAGCAGCAGAGTGTAAGAGAGTGTAACAGAGTATAGGAGACAGTAACAGAGTATAGGAGACAGTAACAGAGTGTAAGAGAGTGTAAGAGACAGTTACAGAGTGTAAGAGAGTGTAACATAGTGTAAGAGACAGTAACAGAGTGTAAGAGACAGCAGAAGAGTGTAAGAGAGTTGAAGAGACAGTCGCAGAGTGTAATAGACAGTAACAGAGTGTAAGAGAGTGTTATAGACAGTAGCAGAGTGTAAGAGACAATAGCAGAGTGTAATAGACTGGAGCAGAGTGTAACATAGTGTAAGAGAGTGTAAGAGACTGCAGCAGAATGTAATAGACAGTAACAGAGTGTAAGAGAGTGTTATAGACAGTAGCAGAGTGTAAGAGACAATAGCAGAGTGTAAGAGACAGTAGCAGAGTGTAATAGACAGCAGCAGAGTGTAAGAGAGTGTAAGAGACAGTAGCAGAGTGTAATAGACAGTAACAGAGTGTAAGAGAGTGTTATAGACAGTAGCAGAGTGTAAGAGACAATAGCAGAGTGTAAGAGACAGTAGCAGAGTGTAATAGACTGTAGCAGAGTGTAACAGTGTAAGAGAGTGTAAGAGACAGTAGCAGAGTGTAATAGACATTAACAGAGTGTAAGAGAGTGTTATAGACAGTAGCAGAGTTTAAGAGACAGTAACAGAGTGTAAGAGACAGTAACAGAGTGTAAGAGGGTGTAAGAGACAGTAGCAGAGTGTAGGAGAGTGTAAGAGAGTGTAAGAGACAGTAACAGAGTGTAAGAGACAGTAACAGAGTGTAAGAGACAGCAGCAGAGTGTAAGAGAGTGTAACAGAGTGTAAGAGACAGTAACAGAGCGTAAGAGACAGTAGCAGAGTGTAAGAGACAGAAGCAGAGTGTAAGAGAGTGTAACAGCGTGTAAGAGAGTGTAACAGAGTGTAAGAGAGTGTAAGAGACAGTAACAGAGCGTAAGAGACAGTAGCAGAGAGTAAGAGACAGTAGCAGAGTGTAAGAGAGTGTAACAGCGTGTAAGAGAGTGTAACAGAGTGTAAGAGAGTGTAAGAGACAGTAACAGAGTGTAAGAGACAGTAACAGAGTGTAAGAGACAGCAGCAGAGTGTAAGAGTGTGTAACATAGTGTAAGAGAGTGAAAGAGACAGTAGCAGAGTGTAATAGACAGTAATAGAGTGTAAGAGACAGTAGCAGAGTGTAAGAGACAATAGCAGAGTGTAAGAGACAGTAGCAGAGTGTAATAGACTGTAGCAGAGTGTAACAGAGTGTAAGAGAGTGTAAGAGACAATAGCAGAGTGTAATAGACAGTAACAGAGTGTAAGAGAGTGTTATAGACAGTAGCAGAGTGCAAGAGACAATAGCAGAGTGTAAGAGACAGTAGCAGAGTGTAATAGACAGTAACAGAGTGTAAGAGACAGTAACAGAGTGTAAGAGACAGCAGCAGAGTGTAAGAGTGTAAGAGACAGTAACAGAGTGTAAGAGAGTGTAACAGAGTGTAAGAGACAGTAACAGAGTGTACGAGACAGTAACAGAGGGTACGAGACAGTAACAGAGTGTAAGAGACAGTAACAGAGCATACGAGAGTGTAGTAGAGTGTAAGAGACAGTAACAGAGCGTAAGAGACAGTAGCAGTGTGTAAGAGACAGAAGCAAAGTGAAAGAGAGAGTAGCAGAGTGTAAGAGACAGTAGCAGAGTGTAAGAGACAGTAGCAGAGTGTAAGAGTGTAAGAGACAGTAACAGAGTGTAACAGAGTGTAACAGCGTGTAAGAGAGTGTAACAGAGTGTAAGAGACAGTAAGAGAGTGTAACAGAGTGTAAGAGACAGTAACAGAGTGTAGGAGAGTGTAAGAGACAGTAACGGAGTGTAACAGACTTTAACAGAGTGTAAGAGACAGCAGCAGAGTGTTAGAGAGTGTAACATAGTGTAAGAGAGTGTAAGAGACAGTAGCAGAGTGTAATAGACAGTAACAGAGTGTAATAGAGTGTAAGAGACAGTAGCAGAGTGTAAGAGACAGTAGCAGAGTGTAATAGACTGTAGCAGAGTGTAACAGAGTGTAAGAGAGTGTAAGAGACAATAGCAGAGTGTAATAGACAGTAACAGAGTGTAAGAGAGTGTTATAGACAGTAGCAGAGTGCAAGAGACAATAGCAGAGTGTAAGAGACAGTAGCAGAGTGTAATAGACTGTAACAGAGTGTAACAGAGTGTAAGAGAGTGTAAGAGACAGTAGCGGAGTGTAATAGACAGTAACAGAGTGTAAGAGAGTGTTATAGACAGTAGCAGAGTGTTATAGACAATAGCAGAGTGTAAGAGACAGTAGCAGAGTGTAATAGATAGCAGCAGAGTGTAAGAGAGTGTAAGAGACAGTAGCAGAGTGTAATAGACAGTAACAGAGTGTAAGAGAGTGTTATAGACAGTATCAGAGTGTAAGAGACAATATCAGAGTGTAAGAGACAGTAGCAGAGTGTAATAGACTGTAGCAGAGTGTAACATAGTGTAAGAGAGTGTAAGAGACAGTAGCAGAGTGTAATAGACAGTAACAGAGTGTAAGAGAGTGTTATAGACAGTAGCAGAGTGTAAGAGAGTGTAAGAGACAGTTACAGAGTGTAAGAGAGTGTAACAGAGTGTAAGAGAGTGTAAGAGACAGTAACATAGTGTAGGAGAGTGTAAGAGACAGTAACAGAGTGTAAGAGACAGTAACAGAGTGTAAGAGGGTGTAAGAGACAGTAGCAGAGTGTAGGAGAGTGTAAGAGAGTGTAAGAGACAGTAAGAGTGTAAGAGACAGTAACAGAGTGTAAGAGACAGCAGCAGAGTGTAAGAGAGTGTAACAGAGTGTAAGAGACAGTAACAGAGCGTAAGAGACAGTAGCAGAGTGTAAGAGACAGAAGCAGAGTGAAAGAGACAGTAGCAGAGTGTAAGAGACAGTAGCAGAGTGTAAGAGACAGTAGCAGAGTGTAAGAGACAGTAACAGAGTGTAAGAGAGTGTAAGAGAGTGTAAGAGAGTGTAACAGCATGTAAGAGAGTGTAACAGAGTGTAAGAGAGTGTAAGAGACAGTAACAGAGTGTAGTAGAGTGTAAGAGACAGTAACAGAGTGTAAGAGACAGTAACAGAGTGTAAGAGACAGCAGCAGAGTGTAAGAGAGTGTAACATAGTGTAAGAGAGTGAAAGAGACAGTAGCAGAGTGTAATAGACAGTAACAGAGTGTAAGAGAGTGTTATAGACAGTAGCAGAGTGTAAGAGACAATAGCAGAGTGTAAGATACAGTAGTAAAGTGTAAGAGACAGTAACAGAGTGTAAGAGACAGTAGCAGAGTGAAAGAGGCAGTAGTAGAGTGTAGTAGAGTGTACCAGAGTGTCACATGGCATATACCGTCCTCTAGGATCACATAGTCCTGAATGATCTCAGTATACTGTGAACGTCTTTGGGGATCTCTTCGCGTAGACATCGTAAACCTGTATAAGAGACAGTAAAAGAGTATATGAGACAGTAGCGGAGTGTAAGAGAGTGTGACAGAGCATAGGAGACAGTAACAGAGTATAGGAGACGGTAACAGAGTGTAAGAGAGTGTAAGAGACAGTAACAGAGTGTAAGAGACAGTAACAGAGTGTAAGAGACAGCAGCAGAGTGTAAGAGAGTGTAACATAGTGTAAGAGAGTGAAAGAGACAGTAGCAGAGTGTAATAGACAGTAACAGAGTGTAGGAGAGTGTAAGAGACAGTAACAGAGTGTAAGAGACAGTAACAGAGTGTAAGAGACAGTAACAGAGTGTAGGAGAGTGTAAGAGACAGTAACAGAGTGTAAGAGACAGTAACAGAGTGTAAGAGACAGTAACAGAGTGTAAGAGACAGCAGCAGAGTGTAAGAGAGTGTAACATAGTGTAAGAGAGTGAAAGAGACAGTAGCAGAGTGTAATAGACAGTAACAGAGTGTAGGAGAGTGTCAGAGACAGTAACAGAGTGTAAGAGTCAGCAGCAGAGTGTAAGAGAGTGTAACATAGTGTAAGAGAGTGTAAGAGACAGTAGCAGAGTGTAATAGACAGTAACAGAGTGTAAGAGAGTGTTATAGACAGTAGCAGAGTGTAAGAGACAATAGCAGAGTGTAAGATACAGTAGCAGAGTGTAAGAGACAGTAACAGAGTGTAAAAGACAGTAACAGAGTGTAAGAGACAGTAGCAGAGTGAAAGAGACAGTAGTAGAGTGTAGTAGAGTGTAAGAGAGTGTCACATGGCATATACCGTCCTCTAGGATCACATAGTCCTGAATGATCTCAGTATACTGTGAACGTCTTTGGGGATCTCTTCGCGTAGACCTCGTAAACCTGTGTAAGAGACAGTAAAAGAGTATATGAGACAGTAGTGGAGTGTAAGAAAGTGTAACAGAGTATAGGAGACAGTAACAGAGTGTAAGAGAGTGTAAGAGACAGTTACAGAGTGTAAGAGAGTGTAAGAGAGTGTAACAGAGTGTAAGAGACAGTAACAGAGTGTAAGAGACAGCAGCAGAGTGTAAGAGAGTGTAAGAGACAGTAGCAGAGTGTAATAGACAGTAACAGAGTGTAAGAGAATGTTATAGACAGTAGCAGAGTGTTATAGACAATAGCAGAGTGTAAGAGACAGTAGCAGAGTGTAATAGACAGCAGCAGAGTGTAAGAGAGTGTAAGAGACAGTAGCAGAGTGTAATAGACAGTAACAGAGTGTAAGAGAGTGTTATAGACAGTAGCAGAGTGTAAGAGACAATAGCAGAGTGTAAGAGACAGTAGCAGAGTGTAATAGACTGTAGCAGAGTGTAACATAGTGTAAGAGAGTGTAAGAGACAGTAGCAGAGTGTAATAGACAGTAACAGAGTGTAAGAGAGTGTTATAGACAGTATCAGAGTTTAAGAGACAGTAACAGAGTGTAAGAGACAGTAACAGAGTGTAGGAGAGTGTAAGAGAGTGTAAGAGAGTGTAAGAGAGTGTAAGAGACAGTAACAGAGTGTAAGAGACAGTAACGGAGTGTAAGAGACAGCAGCAGAGTGTAAGAGAGTGTAACAGAGTATAGGAGACAGTAACAGAGTATAGGAGACAGTAACAGAGTGTAAGAGAGTGTAAGAGACAGTTACAGAGTGTAAGAGAGTGTAACATAGTGTAAGAGACAGTAACAGAGTGTAAGAGACAGCAGAAGAGTGTAAGAGAGTTGAAGAGACAGTCGCAGAGTGTAATAGACAGTAACAGAGTGTAAGAGAGTGTTATAGACAGTAGCAGAGTGTAAGAGACAATAGCAGAGTGTAATAGACTGGAGCAGAGTGTAACATAGTGTAAGAGAGTGTAAGAGACTGTAGCAGAGTGTAATAGACAGTAACAGAGTGTAAGAGAGTGTTATAGACAGTAGCAGAGTGTAAGAGAGTGTAAGAGACAGTTACAGAGTGTAAGAGAGTGTAACAGAGTGTAAGAGAGTGTAAGAGACAGTAACATAGTGTAGGAGAGTGTAAGAGACAGTAACAGAGTGTAAGAGACAGTAACAGAGTGTAAGAGGGTGTAAGAGACAGTAGCAGAGTGTAGGAGAGTGTAAGAGAGTGTAAGAGACAGTAAGAGTGTAAGAGACAGTAACAGAGTGTAAGAGACAGCAGCAGAGTGTAAGAGAGTGTAACAGAGTGTACGAGACAGTAACAGAGCGTAAGAGACAGTAGCAGAGTGTAAGAGACAGAAGCAGAGTGAAAGAGAGAGTAGCAGAGTGTAAGAGACAGTAGCAGAGTGTAAGAGAGTGTAAGAGACAGTAACAGAGTGTAAGAGAGTGTAACAGCATGTAAGAGAGTGTAACAGAGTGTAAGAGAGTGTAAGAGACAGTAACAGAGTGTAGTAGAGTGTAAGAGACAGTAACAGAGTGTAAGAGACAGTAACAGAGTGTAAGAGACAGCAGCAGAGTGTAAGAGAGTGTAACATAGTGTAAGAGAGTGAAAGAGACAGTAGCAGAGTGTAATAGACAGTAACAGAGTGTAAGAGAGTGTTATAGACAGTAGCAGAGTGTAAGAGACAATAGCAGAGTGTAAGATACAGTAGTAAAGTGTAAGAGACAGTAACAGAGTGTAAGAGACAGTAGCAGAGTGAAAGAGGCAGTAGTAGAGTGTAGTAGAGTGTACCAGAGTGTCACATGGCATATACCGTCCTCTAGGATCACATAGTCCTGAATGATCTCAGTATACTGTGAACGTCTTTGGGGATCTCTTCGCGTAGACATCGTAAACCTGTGTAAGAGACAGTAACAGAGAGTAAGAGACAGTAACAGAGTATATGAGACAGTAGCAGAGTGTAAGAGAGTGTAACAGAGTATATGAAACAGTAACAGAGTATAGGAGACAGTAACAGAGTGTAAGAGAGTGTAAGAGACAGTTACAGAGTGTAAGAGAGTGTAACAGAGTGTAAGAGACAGCAGCAGAGTGTAAGAGAGTGTAAGAGACAGTAGCAGAGTGTAATAGACAGTAACAGAGTGTAAGAGAATGTTATAGACAGTAGCAGAGTGTAAGAGACAATAGCAGAGTATAAGAGACAGTAGCAGAGAATAAGAGACAGTAGCAGAGTGTAACATAGTGTAAGAGAGTGTAAGAGACAGTAGCAGAGTGTAATAGACAGTAACAGAGTGTAAGAGAGTGTTATAGACAGTAGCAGAGTGTAAGAGAGTGTAACAGAGTGTAAGAGACAGTAACATAGTGTAAGAGGGTGTAAGAGACAGTAGCAGAGTGTAGGAGAGTGTAAGAGAGTGTAAGAGAGTGTAAGAGACAGTAACAGAGTGTAAGAGACAGTAACAGAGTGTAAGAGAGTGTAAGAGACAGTAACAGAGTGTAAGAGAGTGTAACAGAGTGTAAGAGACAGTAACAGAGTGTACGAGAGTGTAGTAGAGTGTAAGAGACAGTAACAGAGCGTAAGAGACAGTAGCAGAGTGTAAGAGAAAGAAGCAGAGTGAAAGAGACAGTAACAGAGTGTAAGAGACAGTAGCAGAGTGCAAGAGACAGTAACAGAGTGTAAGAGAGTGTAACAGCGTGTAAGAGAGTGTAACAGAGTGTAAGAGAGTGTAACAGAGCGTAAGAGAGTGTAAGAGACAGTAACAGAGTGTAGGAGAGTGTAAGAGACAGTAACAGAGTGTAAGACAGTAACAGCGTGTAAGAGACAGCAGCAGAGTGTAACATAGTGTAAGAGAGTGTAAGAGACAGTAGCAGAGTGTAAGAGAGTGTTATAGACAGTAGAAGAGTGTAAGAGACAATAGCAGAGTGTAAGATACAGTAGCAGAGTGTAAGAGACAGTAACAGAGTGTAAGAGACAGTAGCAGAGTGAAAGAGACAGTAGTAGAGTGTAGCAGAGTGTAGTAGAGTGTTAGAGAGTGTAAGAGACAGTAGCAGAGTGCAATACACAGTAACAGAGTGTAAGAGAGTGTTATAGACAGTAGAAGAGTGTAAGAGACAATAGCAGGGTGTAAGATACAGTAGCAGAGTGTAAGAGACAGTAACAGAGTGTAAGAGACAGTAGCAGAGTGAAAGAGACAGTAGTAGAGTGTAGCAGAGTGTAGTTGAGTGTAAGAGAGTGTAAGAGACAGTAGCAGAGTGCAATAGACAGTAACAGAGTGTAAGAGAGTGTTATAGACAGTAGAAGAGTGTAAGAGACAATAGCAGAGTGTAAGATACAGTAGCAGAGTGTAAGAGACAGTAACAGAGTGTAAGGGACAGTAACAGAGTGAAAGAGACAGTAGCAGAGTGAAAGAGACAGTAGTAGAGTGTAAGAGATAGGAGTGTAAGAGACAGTAACAGAGTGTAAGAGACAGTAACAGAGTGTAAGAGACAGCAGCAGAGTGTAAGAGAGTGTAAGAGACAGTAACAGAGTGTAAGAGAGTGTAACAGACTGTAAGAGACAGTAACAGAGTGTACGAGACAGTAACAGAGTGTAAGAGACAGTAACAGAGTGTACGAGAGTGTAGTAGAGTGTAAGAGACAGTAACAGAGCGTAAGAGACAGTAGCAGAGTGTAAGAGACAGAATCAGAGTGAAAGAGAGAGTAGCAGAGTGTAAGAGACAGTAGCAGAGTGTAAGAGACAATAGCAGAGTGTAAGAGAGTGTAAGAGACAGTAACAGAGTGTAAGAGAGTGTAACAGAGTGTAAGAGAGTGTAAGAGACAATAACAGAATGTAGGAGAGTGTAAGAGACAGTAACAGAGTGTAAGAGACAGTAACAGAGTGTAAGAGACAGCAGCAGAGTGTAGGAGAGTGTAACATAGTGTAAGAGAGTGTAAGAGACAGTAGCAGAGTGTAATAGACAGTAACAGAGTGTAGGAGAGTGTAAGAGACAGTAACAGTGTAAGAGACAGCATCAGAGTGTAAGAGAGTGTAACTTAGTGTAAGAGAGTGTAAGAGACAGTAGCAGAGTGTAATAGACAGAAACAGAGTGTAAGAGAGTGTTATAGACAGTAGCAGAGTGTAAGAGACAATAGCAGAGTGTAAGATACAGTAGCAGAGTGTAAGAGACAGTAACAGAGTGTAAGAGACAGTAACAGAGTGTAAGAGACAGTAGTAGAGTGTAGTAGAGTGTAAGAGAGTGTCACATGGCATATACCGTCCTCTAGGATCACATAGTCCTGAATGATCTCAGTATACTGTGAACGTCTTTGGGGATCTCTTCGCGTAGACATCGTAAACCTGTGCAAGAGACAGTAGCAGAGAGTAAGAGATGGTAACAGAGTATGTGAGACAGTAGCAGAGTGTAAGAGAGTGTAACAGAGTATAGGAGACAGTAACAGAGTGTAAGAGAATGTAAGAGACAGTAACAGAGTGTAAGAGAGTGTAACAGGGTGTAAGAGACAGTAACAGAGTATAGGAGACAGTAACAGAGTGTAAGAGACAGTAACAGAGTGTACGAGACAGTAACATAGTGTAAGATACAGTAACAGAGTGTATGACAGTGTAGTACAGTGTAAGACACAGTAACAGAGCTTAAGAGATAGTAGCAGAGTGTAAGAGACAGTAGCAGAGTGAAAGAGACAGTAGAAGAGGGTTAGGGACAGTAGCAGAGTGTAAGAAACAGTAACAGAGTGTAAGAGACAGTAGCAGAGTGTAAGAGAGTGTAAGAGACAGTAACAGTGTGTAAGAGGGTGTAACAGCGTGTAAGAGAGTGTAACAGCGTGTAAGAGAGTGTAACAGAGTGTAAGAGAGTGTAAGAGACAGTAACAGAGTGTAAGAGGGTGTAAGAGACAGTAGCAGAGTGTAGGAGAGTGTAAGAGAGTGTTATAGACAGTAGCAGAGTGTAAGGGACAATAGCAGAGTGTAAGAGACAGTAGCAGAGTGTAATAGACTGTAGCAGAGTGTAACATAGTGTAAGAGAGTGTAAGAGACAGTAGCAGAGTGTAATAGACAGTAACAGAGTGTAAGAGAGTGTTATAGACAGTAGCAGAGTGTAAGAGACAATAGCAGAGTGTAAGAGACAGTAGCAGAGTGTAATAGACTGTAGCAGAGTGTAACATAGTGTAAGAGAGTGTAAGAGACAGTAGCATAGTGTAATAGACAGTAACAGAGTGTAAGAGAGTGTTATAGACAGTAGCAGAGTTTAAGAGACAGTAACAGAGTGTAAGAGACAGTAACAGAGTGTAAGAGGGTGTAAGAGACAGTAGCAGAGTGTAGGAGAGTGTAAGAGAGTGTAAGAGAGTGTAAGAGAGTGTAAGAGAGTGTAAGAGACAGTAACAGAGTGTAAGAGACAGTAACAGAGTGTAAGAGACAGTAACAGAGTGTAAGAGACAGCAGCAGAGTGTAAGAGAGTGTAACATAGTGTAAGAGAGTGAAAGAGACAGTAGCAGAGTGTAATAGACAGTAAGAGAGTGTTATAGACAGTAGCAGAGTGTAAGAGACAATAGCAGAGTGTAAGATACAGTAGCAAAGTGTAAGAGACAGTAACAGAGTGTAAGAGACAGTAGCAGAGTGAAAGAGACAGTAGTAGAGTGTAGTAGAGTGTACCAGAGTGTCACATGGCATATACCGCCCTCTAGGATCACATAGTCCTGAATGATCTCAGTATACTGTGAACGTCTTTGGGGAGCTCTTCGCGTAGACATCGTAAACCTGTGTAAGAGACAGTAAAAGAGTATATGAGACAGTAGCGGAGTATAAGAGAGTGTGACAGAGCATAGGAGACAGTAACAGAGTATAGGAGACGGTAACAGAGTGTAAGAGAGTGTAAGAGACAGTAACAGAGTGTAAGAGACAGTAACAGAGTGTAAGAGACAGCAGCAGAGTGTAAGAGAGTGTAACATAGTGTAAGAGAGTGAAAGAGACAGTAGCAGAGTGTAATAGACAGTAACAGAGTGTAGGAGAGTGTAACAGCGTGTAAGAGAGTGTAACAGAGTGTAAGAGAGTGTAAGAGACAGTAACAGAGTGTAGGAGAGTGTAAGAGACAGTAACAGAGTGTAAGAGACAGTAACAGAGTGTAAGAGACAGTAACAGAGTGTAAGAGACAGCAGCAGAGTGTAAGAGAGTGTAACATAGTGTAAGAGAGTGAAAGAGACAGTAGCAGAGTGTAATAGACAGTAACAGAGTGTAGGAGAGTGTCAGAGACAGTAACAGAGTGTAAGAGTCAGCAGCAGAGTGTAAGAGCGTGTAACATAGTGTAAGAGAGTGTAAGAGACAGTAGCAGAGTGTAATAGACAGTAACAGAGTGTAAGAGAGTGTTATAGACAGTAGCAGAGTGTAAGAGACAATAGCAGAGTGTAAGATACAGTAGCAGAGTGTAAGAGACAGTAACAGAGTGTAAAAGACAGTAACAGAGTGTAAGAGACAGTAGCAGAGTGAACGAGACAGTATTAGAGTGTAGTAGAGTGTAAGAGAGTGTCACATGGCATATACCGTCCTCTAGGATCACATAGTCCTGAATGATCTCAGTATACTGTGAACGTCTTTGGGGATCTCTTCGCGTAGACCTCGTAAACCTGTGTAAGAGACAGTAAAAGAGTATATGAGACAGTAGTGGAGTGTAAGAAAGTGTAACAGAGTATAGGAGACAGTAACAGAGTGTAAGAGAGTGTAAGAGACAGTTACAGAGTGTAAGAGAGTGTAAGAGAGTGTAACAGAGTGTAAGAGACAGTAACAGAGTGTAAGAGACAGCAGCAGAGTGTAAGAGAGTGTAAGAGACAGTAGCAGAGTGTAATAGACAGTAACAGAGTGTAAGAGAGTGTTATAGACAGTAGCAGAGTGTTATAGACAATAGCAGAGTGTAAGAGACAGTAGCAGAGTGTAATAGACAGCAGCAGAGTGTAAGAGAGTGTAAGAGACAGTAGCAGAGTGTAATAGACAGTAACAGAGTGTAAGAGAGTGTTATAGACAGTAGCAGAGTGTAAGAGACAATAGCAGAGTGTAAGAGACAGTAGCAGAGTGTAATAGACTGTAGCAGAGTGTAACATAGTGTAAGAGAGTGTAAGAGACAGTAGCAGAGTGTAATAGACAGTAACAGAGTGTAAGAGAGTGTTATAGACAGTATCAGAGTTTAAGAGACAGTAACAGAGTGTAAGAGACAGTAACAGAGTGTAGGAGAGTGTAAGAGAGTGTAAGAGAGTGTAAGAGACAGTAACAGAGTGTAAGAGACAGTAACAGAGTGTAAGAGACAGCAGCAGAGTGTAAGAGAGTGTAACAGAGTATAGGAGACAGTAACAGAGTATAGGAGACAGTAACAGAGTGTAAGAGAGTGTAAGAGACAGTTACAGAGTGTAAGAGAGTGTAACATAGTGTAAGAGACAGTAACAGAGTGTAAGAGACAGCAGAAGAGTGTAAGAGAGTTGAAGAGACAGTCGCAGAGTGTAATAGACAGTAACAGAGTGTAAGAGAGTGTTATAGACAGTAGCAGAGTGTAAGAGACAATAGCAGAGTGTAATAGACTGGAGCAGAGTGTAACATAGTGTAAGAGAGTGTAAGAGACTGTAGCAGAGTGTAATAGACAGTAACAGAGTGTAAGAGAGTGTTATAGACAGTAGCAGAGTGTAAGAGACAATAGCAGAGTGTAAGAGACAGTAGCAGAGTGTAATAGACAGCAGCAGAGTGTAAGAGAGTGTAAGAGACAGTAGCAGAGTGTAATAGACAGTAACAGAGTGTAAGAGAGTGTTATAGACAGTAGCAGAGTGTAAGAGACAATAGCAGAGTGTAAGAGACAGTAGCATAGTGTAATAGACTGTAGCAGATTGTAACAGTGTAAGAGAGTGTAAGAGACAGTAGCAGAGTGTAATAGACATTAACAGAGTGTAAGAGAGTGTTATAGACAGTAGCAGAGTTTAAGAGACAGTAACAGAGTGTAAGAGACAGTAACAGAGTGTAAGAGGGTGTAAGAGACAGTAGCAGAGTGTAAGAGACAATAGCAGAGTGTAAGAGACAGTAGCAGAGTGTAATAGACTGTAGCAGAGTGTAACAGAGTGTAAGAGAGTGTAAGAGACAATAGCAGAGTGTAATAGACAGTAACAGAGTGTAAGAGAGTGTTATAGACAGCAGCAGAGTGCAAGAGACAATAGCAGAGTGTAAGAGACAGTAGCAGAGTGTAATAGACAGTAACAGAGTGTAAGAGACAGTAACAGAGTGTAAGAGACAGCAGCAGAGTGTAAGAGTGTAAGAGACAGTAACAGAGTGTAAGAGAGTGTAACAGAGTGTAAGAGACAGTAACAGAGTGTACGAGACAGTAACAGAGTGTACGAGACAGTAACAGAGTGTAAGAGACAGTAACAGAGTATACGAGAGTGTAGTAGAGTGTAAGAGACAGTAACAGAGCGTAAGAGACAGTAGCAGTGTGTAAGAGACAGAAGCAAAGTGAAAGAGAGAGTAGCAGAGTGTTAGAGACAGTAGCAGAGTGTAAGAGACAGTAGCAGAGTGTAAGAGTGTAAGAGACAGTAACAGAGTGTAAGAGAGTGTAACAGCGTGTAAGAGAGTGTAACAGAGTGTAAGAGACAGTAAGAGAGTGTAACAGAGTGTAAGAGACAGTAACAGAGTGTAGGAGAGTGTAAGAGACAGTAACGGAGTGTAAGAGACAGTATCAGAGTGTAAGAGACAGCAGCAGAGTGTTAGAGAGTGTAACATAGTGTAAGAGAGTGTAAGAGACAGTAGCAGAGTGTAATAGACAGTAACAGAGTGTAAGAGAGTGTTATAGACAGTAGCAGAGTGTAAGAGACAATAGCAGAGTGTAAGATACAGTAGCAGAGTGTAAGAGACAGTAACAGAGTGTAAAAGACAGTAACAGAGTGTAAGAGACAGTAGCAGAGTGAAAGAGACAGTAGTAGAGTGTAGTAGAGTGTAAGAGAGTGTCACATGGCATATACCGTCCTCTAGGATCACATAGTCCTGAATGATCTCAGTATACTGTGAACGTCTTTGGGGATCTCTTCGCGTAGACCTCGTAAACCTGTGTAAGAGACAGTAAAAGAGTATATGAGACAGTAGTGGAGTGTAAGAAAGTGTAACAGAGTATAGGAGACAGTAACAGAGTGTAAGAGAGTGTAAGAGACAGTTACAGAGTGTAAGAGAGTGTAAGAGAGTGTAACAGAGTGTAGGAGACAGTAACAGAGTGTAAGAGACAGCAGCAGAGTGTAAGAGAGTGTAAGAGACAGTAGTAGAGTGTAATAGACAGTAACAGAGTGTAAGAGAGTGTTATAGACAGTAGCAGAGTGTTATAGACAATAGCAGAGTGTAAGAGACAGTAGCAGAGTGTAATAGACAGCAGAAGAGTGTAAGAGAGTGTAAGAGACAGTAGCAGAGTGTAATAGACAGTAACAGAGTGTAAGAGAGTGTTATAGACAGTAGCAGAGTGTAAGAGACAATAGCAGAGTGTAAGAGACAGTAGCAGAGTGTAATAGACTGTAGCAGAGTGTAACATAGTGTAAGAGAGTGTAAGAGACAGTAGCAGAGTGTAATAGACAGTAACAGAGTGTAAGAGAGTGTTATAGACAGTAGCAGAGTGTAAGAGAGTGTAAGAGACAGTTACAGAGTGTAAGAGAGTGTAACAGAGTGTAAGAGAGTGTAAGAGACAGTAACATAGTGTAGGAGAGTGTAAGAGACAGTAACAGAGTGTAAGAGACAGTAACAGAGTGTAAGAGGGTGTAAGAGACAGTAGCAGAGTGTAGGAGAGTGTAAGAGAGTGTAAGAGACAGTAAGAGTGTAAGAGACAGTAACAGAGTGTAAGAGACAGCAGCAGAGTGTAAGAGAGTGTAACAGAGTGTAAGAGACAGTAACAGAGCGTAAGAGACAGTAGCAGAGTGTAAGAGACAGAAGCAGAGTGAAAGAGAGAGTAGCAGAGTGTAAGAGACAGTAGCAGAGTGTAAGAGAGTGTAAGAGACAGTAACAGAGTGTAAGAGAGTGTAACAGCATGTAAGAGAGTGTAACAGAGTGTAAGAGAGTGTAAGAGACAGTAACAGAGTGTAGTAGAGTGTAAGAGACAGTAACAGAGTGTAAGAGACAGTAACAGAGTGTAAGAGACAGCAGCAGAGTGTAAGAGAGTGTAACATAGTGTAAGAGAGTGAAAGAGACAGTAGCAGAGTGTAATAGACAGTAACAGAGTGTAAGAGAGTGTTATAGACAGTAGCAGAGTGTAAGAGACAATAGCAGAGTGTAAGATACAGTAGTAAAGTGTAAGAGACAGTAACAGAGTGTAAGAGACAGTAGCAGAGTGAAAGAGGCAGTAGTAGAGTGTAGTAGAGTGTACCAGAGTGTCACATGGCATATACCGTCCTCTAGGATCACATAGTCCTGAATGATCTCAGTATACTGTGAACGTCTTTGGGGATCTCTTCGCGTAGACATCGTAAACCTGTGTAAGAGACAGTAAAAGAGTATATGAGACAGTAGCGGAGTGTAAGAGAGTGTGACAGAGCATAGGAGACAGTAACAGAGTATAGGAGACGGTAACAGAGTGTAAGAGAGTGTAAGAGACAGTAACAGAGTGTAAGAGACAGTAACAGAGTGTAAGAGACAGCAGCAGAGTGTAAGAGAGTGTAACATAGTGTAAGAGAGTGAAAGAGACAGTAGCAGAGTGTAATAGACAGTAACAGAGTGTAGGAGAGTGTAACAGCGTGTAAGAGAGTGTAACAGAGTGTAAGAGAGTGTAAGAGACAGTAACAGAGTGTAGGAGAGTGTAAGAGACAGTAACAGAGTGTAAGAGACAGTAACAGAGTGTAAGAGACAGTAACAGAGTGTAAGAGACAGCAGCAGAGTGTAAGAGAGTGTAACATAGTGTAAGAGAGTGAAAGAGACAGTAGCAGAGTGTAATAGACAGTAACAGAGTGTAGGAGAGTGTCAGAGACAGTAACAGAGTGTAAGAGTCAGCAGCAGAGTGTAAGAGAGTGTAACATAGTGTAAGAGAGTGTAAGAGACAGTAGCAGAGTGTAATAGACAGTAACAGAGTGTAAGAGAGTGTTATAGACAGTAACAGAGTGTAAGAGACAATAGCAGAGTGTAAGATACAGTAGCAGAGTGTAAGAGACAGTAACAGAGTGTAAAAGACAGTAACAGAGTGTAAGAGACAGTAGCAGAGTGAAAGAGACAGTAGTAGAGTGTAGTAGAGTGTAAGAGAGTGTCACATGGCATATACCGTCCTCTAGGATCACATAGTCCTGAATGATCTCAGTATACTGTGAACGTCTTTGGGGATCTCTTCGCGTAGACCTCGTAAACCTGTGTAAGAGACAGTAAAAGAGTATATGAGACAGTAGTGGAGTGTAAGAAAGTGTAACAGAGTATAGGAGACAGTAACAGAGTGTAAGAGAGTGTAAGAGACAGTTACAGAGTGTAAGAGAGTGTAAGAGAGTGTAACAGAGTGTAAGAGAGTGTAACAGAGTTTAAGAGACAGTAACAGAGTGTACGAGAGTGTAGTAGAGTGTAAGAGACAGTAACAGAGCATAAGAGACAGTAACAGAGCATAAGAGACAGAAGCAGAGTGTAAGAGACAGAAACAGAGTGAAAGAGAGAGTAGCAGAGTGTAAGAGACAGTAGCAGAGTGTAAGAGAGTGTAAGAGAAATTAACAGAGTGTAGTAGAGTGTAACAGCGTGTAAGAGAGTGTAACAGAGTGTAAGAGAGTGTAGGAGACAGTAACAGAGTGTAGGAGAGTGTAAGAGACAGTAACAGAGTGTAAGAGACAGTAACAGAGTGTAAGAGACAGCAGCAGAGTGTAAGAGAGTGTAACATAGTGTAAGAGAGTGAAAGAGACAGTAGCAGAGTGTAATAGACAGTAATAGAGTGTAAGACAGTGTTATAGACAGTAGCAGAGTGTAAGAGACAATAGCAGAGTGTAAGAGACAGTAATAGAGTGTAAGAGACAGTAACAGAGTGTAAGATACAGTAACAGAGTGTATGAGAGTGTAGTAGAGTGTAAGAGACAGTAACAGAGCGTAAGAGATAGTAGCAGAGTGTAAGAGACAGTAGCAGAGTGAAAGAGACAGTAGTAGAGTGTAAGAGACAGTAGCAGAGTGTAAGAGACAGTAACAGAGTGTAAGAGATAGTAGCAGAGTGTAAGAGAGTGTAAGAGACAGTAACAGTGTGTAAGAGGGTGTAACAGCGTGTAAGAGAGTGTAACAGCATGTAAGAGAGTGTAACAGAGTGTAAGGGAGTGTAAGAGACAGTAACAGAGTGTAAGGGGGTGTAAGAGACAGTAGAAGAGTGTAGGAGAGTGTAGGAGAGTGTAAGAGAGTGTAATAGACAGTAACAGAGTGTAAGAGACAGTAACAGAGTGTAAGAGACAGCAGCAGAGTGTAAGAGAGTGTAAGAGACAGTAACAGAGTGTAAGAGAGTGTAACAGAGTGTAAGAGACAGTAACAGAGTGTAAGAGACAGTAACAGAGTATACGAGAGTGTAGTAGAGTGTAAGAGACAGTAACAGAGCGTAAGAGACAGTAGCAGTGTGTAAGAGACAGAAGCAAAGTGAAAGAGAGAGTAGCAGAGTGTAATAGACAGTAGCAGAGTGTAAGAGACAGTAGCAGAGTGTAAGAGAGTGTAAGAGACAGTAACAGAGTGTAAGAGAGTGTAACAGCGTGAAAGAGAGTGTAACAGAGTGTAAGAGACAGTAAGAGAGTGTAAGAGAGTGTAAGAGACAGTAACAGAGTGTAGGAGAGTGTAAGAGACAGTAACATAGTGTAAGAGACAGTAACAGAGTGTAAGAGACAGCAGCAGAGTGTAAGAGAGTGTAACATAGTGTAAGAGAGTGTAAGAGACAGTAGCAGAGTGTAATAGACAGTAACAGAGTGTAATAGAGTCTAAGAGACAGTAGCAGAGTGTAAGAGACAATAGCAGAGTGTAAGAGACAGTAGCAGAGTGTAACATAGTGTAAGAGAGTGTTATAGACAGTAGCAGAGTGTAAGAGACAGTAACAGAGTGTAAGAGACAGTAACAGAGTGAAAGAGACAGTAGCAGAGTGAAAGAGACAGTAGTAGAGTGTAGTAGAGTGTAAGAGATAGGAGTGTAAGAGACAGTAACAGAGTGTAAGAGACAGTAACAGAGTGTAAGAGACAGCAGTAGAGTGTAAGAGAGTGTAATAGACAGTAACAGAGTGTACGAGAGTGTAGTAGAGTGTAAGAGACAGTAGCAGAGTGTAAGAGAGTGTAACAGGGTGTAAGAGACAGTAACAGAGTATAGGAGACAGTAACAGAGTGTAAGAGACAGTAACAGAGTGTACGAGACAGTAACATAGTGTAAGATACAGTAACATAGTGTAAGATACAGTAACAGAGCGTAAGAGATAGTAGCAGAGTGTAAGAGACAGTAGCAGAGTGAAAGAGACAGTAGCAGAGTGTAATAGACTGTAGCAGAGTGTAAAATAGTGTAAGAGAGTGTAAGAGACAGTAGCAGAGTGTAATAGACAGTAATAGAGTGTAAGAGAGTGTTATAGACAGTAGCAGAGTTTAAGAGACAGTAACAGAGTGTAAGAGACAGTAAGAGTGTAAGAGGGTGTAAGAGACAGTAGCAGAGTGTAAGAGAGTGTAAGAGAGTGTAAGAGACAGTAACAGAGTGTAAGAGACAGTAACAGAGTGTAAGAGACAGCAGCAGAGTGTAAGAGAGTGTAACAGAGTATAGGAGACAGTAACAGAGTATAGGAGACAGTAACAGAGTGTAAGAGAGTGTAAGAGACAGTTACAGAGTGTAAGAGAGTGTAACATAGTGTAAGAGACAGTAACAGAGTGTAAGAGACAGCAGAAGAGTGTAAGAGAGTTGAAGAGACAGTCGCAGAGTGTAATAGACAGTAACAGAGTGTAAGAGAGTGTTATAGACAGTAGCAGAGTGTAAGAGACAATAGCAGAGTGTAATAGACTGGAGCAGAGTGTAACATAGTGTAAGAGAGTGTAAGAGACTGTAGCAGAGTGTAATAGACAGTAACAGAGTGTAAGAGAGTGTTATAGACAGTAGCAGAGTGTAAGAGACAATAGCAGAGTGTAAGAGACAGTAGCAGAGTGTAAGAGGGTGTAAGAGACAGTAGCAGAGTGTAGGAGGGTGTAAGAGACAGTAGCAGAGTGTAGGAGAGTGTAAGAGAGTGTAAGAGACAGTAACAGAGTGTAAGAGACAGTAACAGAGTGTAAGAGACAGCAGCAGAGTGTAAGAGAGTGTAACAGAGTGTAAGAGACAGTAACAGAGCGTAAGAGACAGTAGCAGAGTGTAAGAGACAGAAGCAGAGTGAAAGAGAGAGTAGCAGAGTGTAAGAGACAGAAGCAGAGTGAAAGAGAGAGTAGCAGAGTGCAAGAGACAATAGCAGAGTGTAAGAGACAGTAGCAGAGTGTAATATACAGTAACAGAGTGTAAGAGACAGTAACAGAGTGTAAGAGACAGCAGCAGAGTGTAAGAGTGTAAGAGACAGTAACAGAGTGTAAGAGAGTGTAACAGAGTGTAAGAGACAGTAACAGAGTGTACGAGACAGTAACAGAGTGTACGAGACAGTAACAGAGTGTAAGAGACAGTAACAGAGTATACGAGAGTGTAGTAGAGTGTAAGAGACAGTAACACAGCGTAAGAGACAGTAGCAGTGTGTAAGAGACAGAAGCAAAGTGAAAGAGAGAGTAGCAGAGTGTAAGAGACAGTAGCAGAGTGTAAGAGACAGTAGCAGAGTGTAAGAGTGTAAGAGACAGTAACAGAGTGTAAGAGAGTGTAACAGCGTGTAAGAGAGTGTAACAGAGTGTAAGAGACAGTAAGAGAGTGTAACAGAGTGTAAGAGACAGTAACAGAGTGTAGGAGAGTGTAAGAGACAGTAACGGAGTGTAAGAGACAGTAACAGAGTGTAAGAGACAGCAGCAGAGTGTTAGAGAGTGTAACATAGTGTAAGAGAGTGTAAGAGACAGTAGCAGAGTGTAATAGACAGTAACAGAGTGTAATAGAGTGTAAGAGACAGTAGCAGAGTGTAAGAGACAGTAGCAGAGTGTAATAGACTGTAGCAGAGTGTAACAGAGTGTAAGAGAGTGTAAGAGACAATAGCAGAGTGTAATAGACAGTAACAGAGTGTAAGAGAGTGTTATAGACAGTAGCAGAGTGCAAGAGACAATAGCAGAGTGTAAGAGACAGTAGCAGAGTGTAATAGACTGTAACAGAGTGTAACAGAGTGTAAGAGAGTGTAAGAGACAGTAGCGGAGTGTAATAGACAGTAACAGAGTGTAAGAGAGTGTTATAGACAGTAGCAGAGTGTTATAGACAATAGCAGAGTGTAAGAGACAGTAGCAGAGTTTAATAGACAGCAGCAGAGTGTAAGAGAGTGTAAGAGACAGTAGCAGAGTGTAATAGACAGTAACAGAGTGTAAGAGAGTGTTATAGACAGTATCAGAGTGTAAGAGACAATAGCAGAGTGTAAGAGACAGTAGCAGAGTGTAATAGACTGTAGCAGAGTGTAACATAGTGTAAGAGAGTGTAAGAGACAGTAGCAGAGTGTAATAGACAGTAACAGAGTGTAAGAGAGTGTTATAGACAGTAGCAGAGTGTAAGAGAGTGTAAGAGACAGTTACAGAGTGTAAAAGAGTGTAACAGAGTGTAAGAGAGTGTAAGAGACAGTAACATAGTGTAGGAGAGTGTAAGAGACAGTAACAGAGTGTAAGAGACAGTAACAGAGTGTAAGAGGGTGTAAGAGACAGTAGCAGAGTGTAGGAGAGTGTAAGAGAGTGTAAGAGACAGTAAGAGTGTAAGAGACAGTAACAGAGTGTAAGAGACAGCAGCAGAGTGTAAGAGAGTGTAACAGAGTGTAAGAGACAGTAACATAGCGTAAGAGACAGTAGCAGAGTGTAAGAGACAGAAGCAGAGTGAAAGAGAGAGTAGCAGAGTGTAAGAGACAGTAGCAGAGTGTAAGAGACAGTAGCAGAGTGTAAGAGAGTGTAAGAGACAGTAACAGAGTGTAAGAGAGTGTAACAGCATGTAAGAGAGTGTAACAGAGTGTAAGAGAGTGTAAGAGACAGTAACAGAGTGTAGTAGAGTGTAAGAGACAGTAACAGAGTGTAAGAGACAGTAACAGAGTGTAAGAGACAGCAGCAGAGTGTAAGAGACAGCAGCAGAGTGTAAGAGAGTGTAACATAGTGTAAGAGAGTGAAAGAGACAGTAGCAGAGTGTAATAGACAGTAACAGAGTGTAGGAGAGTGTCAGAGACAGTAACAGAGTGTAAGAGTCAGCAGCAGAGTGTAAGAGAGTGTAACATAGTGTAAGAGAGTGTAAGAGACAGTAGCAGAGTGTAATAGACAGTAACAGAGTGTAAGAGAGTGTTATAGACAGTAGCAGAGTGTAAGAGACAATAGCAGAGTGTAAGAGACAGTAGCAGAGTGTAACATAGTGTAAGAGAGTGTAAGAGACAGTAGCAGAGTGTAATAGACAGTAACAGAGTGTAAGAGAGTGTTATAGACAGTAGCAGAGTGTAAGAGAGTGTAAGAGACAGTTACAGAGTGTAAGAGAGTGTAACAGAGTGTAAGAGAGTGTAAGAGACAGTAACATAGTGTAGGAGAGTGTAAGAGACAGTAACAGAGTGTAAGAGACAGTAGCAGAGTGTAAGAGAGTGTAAGAGAGTGTTATAGACAGTAGCAGAGTGTAAGGGACAATAGCAGAGTGTAAGAGACAGTAGCAGAGTGTAATAGACTGTAGCAGAGTGTAAAATAGTGTAAGAGAGTGTAAGAGACAGTAGCAGAGTGTAATAGACAGTAATAGAGTGTAAGAGAGTGTTATAGACAGTAGCAGAGTTTAAGAGACAGTAACAGAGTGTAAGAGACAGTAAGAGTGTAAGAGGGTGTAAGAGACAGTAGCAGAGTGTAGGAGAGTGTAAGAGAGTGTAAGAGACAGTAACAGAGTGTAAGAGACAGCAGCAGAGTGTAAGAGACAGTAACAGAGTGTAAGAGAGTGTAACAGAGTGTAAGAGACAGTAACAGAGTGTACGAGAGTGTAGTAGAGTGTAAGAGACAGTAACAGAGCATAAGAGACAGTAACAGAGCATAAGAGACAGAAGCAGAGTGTAAGAGACAGAAACAGAGTGAAAGAGAGAGTAGCAGAGTGTAAGAGACAGTAGCAGAGTGTAAGAGAGTGTAAGAGAAATTAACAGAGTGTAGTAGAGTGTAACAGCGTGTAAGAGAGTGTAACAGAGTGTAAGAGAGTGTAGGAGACAGTAACAGAGTGTAGGAGAGTGTAAGAGACAGTAACAGAGTGTAAGAGACAGTAACAGAGTGTAAGAGACAGCAACAGAGTGTAAGAGAGTGTAACATAGTGTAAGAGAGTGAAAGAGACAGTAGCAGAGTGTAATAGACAGTAACAGAGTGTAAGACAGTGTTATAGACAGTAGCAGAGTGTAAGAGACAATAGCAGAGTGTAAGAGACAGTAACAGAGTGTAAGAGACAGTAACATAGTGTAAGAGACAGTAACAGAGTGTATGAGAGTGTAGTAGAGTGTAAGAGACAGTAACAGAGCGTAAGAGATAGTAGCAGAGTGTAAGAGACAGTAGCAGAGTGAAATAGACAGTAGCAGAGTGTAAGAGACAGTAACAGAGTGTAAGAGATAGTAGCAGAGTGTAAGAGAGTGTAAGAGACAGTAACAGTGTGTAAGAGGGTGTAACAGCGTGTAAGAGAGTGTAACAGCATGTAAGAGAGTGTAACAGAGTGTAAGGGAGTGTAAGAGACAGTAACAGAGTGTAAGGGGGTGTAAGAGACAGTAGAAGAGTGTAGGAGAGTGTAGGAGAGTGTAATAGACAGTAACAGAGTGTAAGAGACAGTAACAGAGTGTAAGAGACAGCAGCAGAGTGTAAGAGAGTGTAAGAGACAGTAAGAGAGTGTAACAGAGTGTAAGAGACAGTAACAGAGTGTACGAGACAGTAACAGAGTGTAAGAGACAGTAACAGAGTGTAAGAGACAGTAACAGAGTATACGAGAGTGTAGTAGAGTGTAAGAGACAGTAACAGAGCGTAAGAGACAGTAGCAGTGTGTAAGAGACAGAAGCAAAGTGAAAGAGAGAGTAGCAGAGTGTAAGAGACAGTAGCAGAGTGTAAGAGACAGTAGCAGAGTGTAAGAGTGTAAGAGACAGTAACAGAGTGTAAGAGAGTGTAACAGCATGTAAGAGAGTGTAACAGAGTGTAAGAGACAGTAAGAGAGTGTAACAGAGTGTAAGAGACAGTAACAGAGTGTAGGAGAGTGTAAGAGACAGTAACGGAGTGTAAGAGACAGTAACAGAGTTTAAGAGACAGCAGCAGAGTGTAAGAGAGTGTAACATAGTGTAAGAGAGTGTAAGAGACAGTAGCAGAGTGTAATAGACAGTAACAGAGTGTAATAGAGTGTAAGAGACAGTAGCAGAGTGTAATAGACTGTAACAGAGTGTAAGAGAGTGTAAGAGACAATAGCAGAGTGTAATAGACAGTAACAGAGTGTAAGAGAGTGTTATAGACAGTAGCAGAGTGCAAGAGACAATAGCAGAGTGTAAGAGACAGTAGCCGAGTGTAATAGACTGTAACAGAGTGTAACAGAGTGTAAGAGACAGTAGCAGAGTGTAATAGACTGTAACAGAGTGTAAGAGAGTGTAAGAGACAATAGCAGAGTGTAATAGACAGTAACAGAGTGTAAGAGAGTGTTATAGACAGTAGCAGAGTGTAAGAGACAATAGCAGAGTGTAAGAGACAGTAGCAGAGTGTAATAGACAGCAGCAGAGTGTAAGAGAGTGTAAGAGACAGTAGCAGAGTGTAATAGACAGTAACAGAGTGTAAGAGAGTGTTATAGACAGTAGCAGAGTGTAAGAGACAATAGCAGAGTGTAAGAGACAGTAGCAGAGTGTAATAGACAGCAGCAGAGTGTAAGAGAGTGTAAGAGACAGTAGCAGAGTGTAATAGACAGTAACAGAGTGTAAGAGAGTGTTATAGACAGTAGCAGAGTGTAAGAGACAATAGCAGAGTGTAAGAGACAGTAGCAGAGTGTAATAGACTGTAGCAGAGTGTAACATAGTGTAAGAGAGTGTAAGAGACAGTAGCAGAGTGTAATAGACAGTAACAGAGTGTAAGAGAGTGTTATAGACAGTAGCAGAGTGTAAGAGACAATAGCAGAGTGTAAGAGACAGTAGCAGAGTGTAATAGACAGCAGCAGAGTGTAAGAGAGTGTAAGAGACAGTAGCAGAGTGTAATAGACAGTAACAGAGTGTAAGAGAGTGTTATAGACAGTAGCAGAGTGTAAGAGACAATAGCAGAGTGTAAGAGACAGTAGCAGAGTGTAATAGACTGTAGCAGAGTGTATAATAGTGTAAGAGAGTGTAAGAGACAGTAGCAGAGTGTAATAGACAGTAACAGAGTGTAAGAGAGTGTTATAGACAGTAGCAGAGTGTAAGAGAGTGTAAGAGACAGTTACAGAGTGTAAGAGAGTGTAACAGAGTGTAAGAGAGTGTAAGAGACAGTAACATAGTGTAGGAGAGTGTAAGAGACAGTAACAGAGTGTAAGAGACAGTAGCAGAGTGTAAGAGAGTGTAAGAGAGTGTTATAGACAGTAGCAGAGTGTAAGGGACAATAGCAGAGTGTAAGAGACAGTAGCAGAGTGTAATAGACTGTAGCAGAGTGTAAAATAGTGTAAGAGAGTGTAAGAGACAGTCGCAGAGTGTAATAGACAGTAATAGAGTGTAAGAGAGTGTTATAGACAGTAGCAGAGTTTAAGAGACAGTAACAGAGTGTAAGAGACAGTAAGAGTGTAAGAGGGTGTAAGAGACAGTAGCAGAGTGTAAGAGAGTGTAAGAGAGTGTAAGAGACAGTAACAGAGTGTAAGAGACAGTAACAGAGTGTAAGAGACAGCAGCAGAGTGTAAGAGAGTGTAACAGAGTATAGGAGACAGTAACAGAGTATAGGAGACAGTAACAGAGTGTAAGAGAGTGTAAGAGACAGTTACAGAGTGTAAGAGAGTGTAACATAGTGTAAGAGACAGTAACAGAGTGTAAGAGACAGCAGAAGAGTGTAAGAGAGTTGAAGAGACAGTCGCAGAGTGTAATAGACAGTAACAGAGTGTAAGAGACAATAGCAGAGTGTAATAGACTGGAGCAGAGTGTAACATAGTGTAAGAGAGTGTAAGAGACTGTAGCAGAGTGTAATAGACAGTAACAGAGTGTAAGAGAGTGTTATAGACAGTAGCAGAGTGTAAGAGACAATAGCAGAGTGTAAGAGACAGTAGCAGAGTGTAATAGACAGCAGCAGAGTGTAAGAGAGTGTAAGAGACAGTAGCAGAGTGTAATAGACAGTAACAGAGTGTAAGAGAGTGTTACAGACAGTAGCAGAGTGTAAGAGACAATAGCAGAGTGTAAGAGACAGTAGCAGAGTGTAATAGACTGTAGCAGAGTGTAACAGTGTAAGAGAGTGTAAGAGACAGTAGCAGAGTGTAATAGACATTAACAGAGTGTAAGAGAGTGTTATAGACAGTAGCAGAGTTTAAGAGACAGTAACAGAGTGTAAGAGACAGTAACAGAGTGTAAGAGGGTGTAAGAGACAGTAGCAGAGTGTAGGAGAGTGTAAGAGAGTGTAAGAGACAGTAACAGAGTGTAAGAGACAGTAACAGAGTGTAAGAGACAGCAGCAGAGTGTAAGAGAGTGTAACAGAGTGTAAGAGACAGTAACAGAGCGTAAGGGACAGTAGCAGAGTGTAAGAGACAGAAGCAGAGTGAAAGAGAGAGTAGCAGAGTGTAAGAGACAGTAGCAGAGAGTAAGAGACAGTAGCAGAGTGTAAGAGAGTGTAATAGACAGTAACAGAGTGTAAGAGAGTGTAACAGCATGTAAGAGAGTGTAACAGAGTGTAAGAGAGTGTAAGAGACAGTAACAGAGTGTAAGAGACAGTAACAGAGTGTAAGAGACAGCAGCAGAGTGTAAGAGTGTGTAACATAGTGTAAGAGAGTGAAAGAGATAGTAGCAGAGTGTAATAGACAGTAACAGAGTGTAATAGAGTGTAAGAGACAGTAGCAGAGTGTAAGAGACAATAGCAGAGTGTAAGAGACAGTAGCAGAGTGTAATAGACTGTAGCAGAGTGTAACAGAGTGTAAGAGAGTGTAAGAGACAATAGCAGAGTGTAATAGACAGTAACAGTGTAAGAGAGTGTTATAGACAGTAGCAGAGTGCAAGAGACAATAGCAGAGTGTAAGAGACAGTAGCAGAGTGTAATATACAGTAACAGAGTGTAAGAGACAGTAACAGAGTGTAAGAGACAGCAGCAGAGTGTAAGAGTGTAAGAGACAGTAACAGAGTGTAAGAGAGTGTAACAGAGTGTAAGAGACAGTAACAGAGTGTACGAGACAGTAACAGAGTGTACGAGACAGTAACAGAGTGTACGAGACAGTAACAGAGTGTAAGAGACAGTAACAGAGTATACGAGAGTGTAGTAGAGTGTAAGAGACAGTAACACAGCGTAAGAGACAGTAGCAGTGTGTAAGAGACAGAAGCAAAGTGAAAGAGAGAGTAGCAGAGTGTAAGAGACAGTAGCAGAGTGTAAGAGACAGTAGCAGAGTGTAAGAGTGTAAGAGACAGTAACAGAGTGTAAGAGAGTGTAACAGCGTGTAAGAGAGTGTAACAGAGTGTAAGAGACAGTAAGAGAGTGTAACAGAGTGTAAGAGACAGTAACAGAGTGTAGGAGAGTGTAAGAGACAGTAACGGAGTGTAAGAGACAGTAACAGAGTGTAAGAGACAGTAGCAGAGTGTTAGAGACAGTAGCAGAGTGTAAGAAACAGTAACAGAGTGTAAGAGACAGTAGCAGAGTGTAGGAGAGTGTAAGAGACAGTAACAGTGTGTAAGAGGGTGTAACAGCGTGTAAGAGAGTGTAACAGCGTGTAAGAGAGTGTAACAGAGTGTAAGAGAGTGTAAGAGACAGTAACAGAGTGTAAGAGGGTGTAAGAGACAGTAGCAGAGTGTAAGAGAGTGTAAGAGACAATAGCAGAGTGTAAGAGACAGTAGCAGAGTGTAATAGACTGTAGCAGAGTGTAACAGTGTAAGAGAGTGTAAGAGACAGTAGCAGAGTGTAATAGACAGTAACAGAGTGTAAGAGAGTGTTATAGACAGTAGCAGAGTGTAAGAGACAGTAGCAGAGTGTAAGAGACAATAGCAGAGTGTAAGAGACAGTAGCAGAGTGTAATAGACTGTAGCAGAGTGTAACATAGTGTAAGAGAGTGTAAGAGACAGTAGCAGAGTGTAATAGACAGTAACAGAGTGTACGAGAGTGTTATAGACAGTAGCAGAGTTTAAGAGACAGTAACAGAGTGTAAGAGACAGTAACAGAGTGTAAGAGGGTGTAAGAGACAGTAGGAGAGTGTAAGAGAGTGTAAGAGAGTGTAAGAGAGTGTAAGAGAGTGTAAGAGACAGTAACAGAGTGTAAGAGACAGCAGCAGAGTGTAAGAGAGTGTAACAGAGTATAGGAGACAGTAACAGAGTATAGGAGACAGTAACAGAGTATAGGAGACAGTAACAGAGTGTAAGAGAGTGTAAGAGACAGTTACAGAGTGTAAGAGAGTGTAACATAGTGTAAGAGACAGTAACAGAGTGTAAGAGACAGCAGAAGAGTGTAAGAGAGTTGAAGAGACAGTCGCAGAGTGTAATAGACAGTAAGAGTGTAAGAGAGTGTTATAGACAGTAGCAGAGTGTAAGAGACAATAGCAGAGTGTAATAGACTGGAGCAGAGTGTAACATAGTGTAAGACAGTGTAAGAGACTGTAGCAGAGTGTAATAGACAGTAACAGAGTGTAAGAGAGTGTTATAGACAGTAGCAGAGTGTAAGAGACAATAGCAGAGTGTAAGAGACAGTAGCAGAGTGTAATAGACAGCAGCAGAGTGTAAGAGAGTGTAAGAGACAGTAGCAGAGTGTAATAGACAGTAACAGAGTGTAAGAGAGTGTTATAGACAGTAGCAGAGTGTAAGAGACAATAGCAGAGTGTAAGAGACAGTAGCAGAGTGTAATAGACTGTAGCAGAGTGTAACATAGTGTAAGAGAGTGTAAGAGACAGTAGCAGAGTGTAATAGACAGTAACAGAGTGTAAGAGAGTGTTATAGACAGTAGCAGAGTGTAAGAGAGTGTAAGAGACAGTTACAGAGTGTAAGAGAGTGTAACAGAGTGTAAGAGAGTGTAAGAGACAGTAACATAGTGTAGGAGAGTGTAAGAGACAGTAACAGAGTGTAAGAGACAGTAGCAGAGTGTAAGAGAGTGTAAGAGAGTGTTATAGACAGTAGCAGAGTGTAAGGGACAATAGCAGAGTGTAAGAGACAGTAGCAGAGTGTAATAGACTGTAGCAGAGTGTAAAATAGTGTAAGAGAGTTTAAGAGACAGTAGCAGAGTGTAATAGACAGTAATAGAGTGTAAGAGAGTGTTATAGACAGTAGCAGAGTTTAAGAGACAGTAACAGAGTGTAAGAGACAGTAAGAGTGTAAGAGGGTGTAAGAGACAGTAGCAGAGTGTAGGAGAGTGTAAGAGAGTGTAAGAGAGTGTAAGAGACAGTAACAGAGTGTAAGAGACAGTAACAGAGTGTAAGAGACAGCAGCAGAGTGTAAGAGAGTGTAAGAGAGTATAGGAGACAGTAACAGAGTATAGGAGACAGTAACAGAGTGTAAGAGAGTGTAAGAGACAGTTACAGAGTGTAAGAGAGTGTAACATAGTGTAAGAGACAGTAACAGAGTGTAAGAGACAGCAGAAGAGTGTAAGAGAGTTGAAGAGACAGTCGCAGAGTGTAATAGACAGTAACAGAGTGTAAGAGAGTGTTATAGACAGTAGCAGAGTGTAAGAGACAATAGCAGAGTGTAATAGACTGGAGCAGAGTGTAACATAGTGTAAGAGAGTGTAAGAGACTGTAGCAGAGTGTAATAGACAGTAACAGATTGTAAGAGAGTGTTATAGACAGTAGCAGAGTGTAAGAGACAATAGCAGAGTGTAAGAGACAGTAGCAGAGTGTAATAGACAGCAGCAGAGTGTAAGAGAGTGTAAGAGACAGTAGCAGAGTGTAATAGACAGTAACAGAGTGTAAGAGAGTGTTATAGACAGTAGCAGAGTGTAAGAGACAATAGCAGAGTGTAAGAGACAGTAGCAGAGTGTAATAGACAGTAGCAGAGTGTAACAGTGTAAGAGAGTGTAAGAGACAGTAGCAGAGTGTAATAGATATTAACAGAGTGTAAGAGAGTGTTATAGACAGTAGCAGAGTTTAAGAGACAGTAACAGAGTGTAAGAGACAGTAACAGAGTGTAAGAGGGTGTAAGAGACAGTAGCAGAGTGTAGGAGAGTGTAAGAGAGTGTAAGAGACAGTAACAGAGTGTAAGAGACAGTAACAGAGTGTAAGAGACAGCAGCAGAGTGTAAGAGAGTGTAACAGAGTGTAAGAGACAGTAACAGAGCGTAAGAGACAGTAGCAGAGTGTAAGAGACAGAAGCAGAGTGAAAGAGAGAGTAGCAGAGTGTAAGAGACAGTAGCAGAGAGTAAGAGACAGTAGCAGAGTGTAAGAGAGTGTAATAGACAGTAACAGAGTGTAAGAGAGTGTAACAGCATGTAAGAGAGTGTAACAGAGTGTAAGAGAGTGTAAGAGACAGTAACAGAGTGTAAGAGACAGTAACAGAGTGTAAGAGACAGCAGCAGAGTGTAAGAGTGTGTAACATAGTGTAAGAGAGTGAAAGAGATAGTAGCAGAGTGTAATAGACAGTAACAGAGTGTAATAGAGTGTAAGAGACAGTAGCAGAGTGTAAGAGACAATAGCAGAGTGTAAGAGACAGTAGCAGAGTGTAATAGACTGTAGCAGAGTGTAACAGAGTGTAAGAGAGTGTAAGAGACAATAGCAGAGTGTAATAGACAGTAACAGAGTGTAAGAGAGTGTTATAGACAGTAGCAGAGTGCAAGAGACAATAGCAGAGTGTAAGAGACAGTAGCAGAGTGTAATATACAGTAACAGAGTGTAAGAGACAGTAACAGAGTGTAAGAGACAGCAGCAGAGTGTAAGAGTGTAAGAGACAGTAACAGAGTGTAAGAGAGTGTAACAGAGTGTAAGAGACAGTAACAGAGTGTACGAGACAGTAACAGAGTGTACGAGACAGTAACAGAGTGTACGAGACAGTAACAGAGTGTAAGAGACAGTAACAGAGTATACGAGAGTGTAGTAGAGTGTAAGAGACAGTAACACAGCGTAAGAGACAGTAGCAGTGTGTAAGAGACAGAAGCAAAGTGAAAGAGAGAGTAGCAGAGTGTAAGAGACAGTAGCAGAGTGTAAGAGACAGTAGCAGAGTGTAAGAGTGTAAGAGACAGTAACAGAGTGTAAGAGAGTGTAACAGCGTGTAAGAGAGTGTAACAGAGTGTAAGAGACAGTAAGAGAGTGTAACAGAGTGTAAGAGACAGTAACAGAGTGTAGGAGAGTGTAAGAGACAGTAACGGAGTGTAAGAGACAGTAACAGAGTGTAAGAGACAGTAGCAGAGTGTTAGAGACAGTAGCAGAGTGTAAGAAACAGTAACAGAGTGTAAGAGACAGTAGCAGAGTGTAGGAGAGTGTAAGAGACAGTAACAGTGTGTAAGAGGGTGTAACAGCGTGTAAGAGAGTGTAACAGCGTGTAAGAGAGTGTAACAGAGTGTAAGAGAGTGTAAGAGACAGTAACAGAGTGTAAGAGGGTGTAAGAGACAGTAGCAGAGTGTAAGAGAGTGTAAGAGACAATAGCAGAGTGTAAGAGACAGTAGCAGAGTGTAATAGACTGTAGCAGAGTGTAACAGTGTAAGAGAGTGTAAGAGACAGTATCAGAGTGTAATAGACAGTAACAGAGTGTAAGAGAGTGTTATAGACAGTAGCAGAGTGTAAGAGACAGTAGCAGAGTGTAAGAGACAATAGCAGAGTGTAAGAGACAGTAGCAGAGTGTAATAGACTGTAGCAGAGTGTAACATAGTGTAAGAGAGTGTAAGAGACAGTAGCAGAGTGTAATAGACAGTAACAGAGTGTAAGAGAGTGTTATAGACAGTAGCAGAGTGTAAGAGAGTGTAAGAGACAGTTACAGAGTGTAAGAGAGTGTAACAGAGTGTAAGAGAGTGTAAGAGACAGTAACATAGTGTAGGAGAGTGTAAGAGACAGTAACAGAGTGTAAGAGACAGTAGCAGAGTGTAAGAGAGTGTAAGAGAGTGTTATAGACAGTAGCAGAGTGTAAGGGACAATAGCAGAGTGTAAGAGACAGTAGCAGAGTGTAATAGACTGTAGCAGAGTGTAAAATAGTGTAAGAGAGTTTAAGAGACAGTAGCAGAGTGTAATAGACAGTAATAGAGTGTAAGAGAGTGTTATAGACAGTAGCAGAGTTTAAGAGACAGTAACAGAGTGTAAGAGACAGTAAGAGTGTAAGAGGGTGTAAGAGACAGTAGCAGAGTGTAGGAGAGTGTAAGAGAGTGTAAGAGAGTGTAAGAGACAGTAACAGAGTGTAAGAGACAGTAACAGAGTGTAAGAGACAGCAGCAGAGTGTAAGAGAGTTTAACAGAGTATAGGAGACAGTAACAGAGTATAGGAGACAGTAACAGAGTGTAAGAGAGTGTAAGAGACAGTTACAGAGTGTAAGAGAGTGTAACATAGTGTAAGAGACAGTAACAGAGTGTAAGAGACAGCAGAAGAGTGTAAGAGAGTTGAAGAGACAGTCGCAGAGTGTAATAGACAGTAACAGAGTGTAAGAGAGTGTTATAGACAGTAGCAGAGTGTAAGAGACAATAGCAGAGTGTAATAGACTGGAGCAGAGTGTAACATAGTGTAAGAGAGTGTAAGAGACTGTAGCAGAGTGTAATAGACAGTAACAGAGTGTAAGAGAGTGTTATAGACAGTAGCAGAGTGTAAGAGACAATAGCAGAGTGTAAGAGAGTGTAAGAGACAGTAGCAGAGTGTAATAGACAGTAACAGAGTGTAAGAGAGTGTTATAGACAGTAGCAGAGTGTAAGAGACAATAGCAGAGTGTAAGAGACAGTAGCAGAGTGTAATAGACAGTAGCAGAGTGTAACAGTGTAAGAGAGTGTAAGAGACAGTAGCAGAGTGTAATAGACATTAACAGAGTGTAAGAGAGTGTTATAGACAGTAGCAGAGTTTAAGAGACAGTAACAGAGTGTAAGAGACAGTAACAGAGTGTAAGAGGGTGTAAGAGACAGTAGCAGAGTGTAGGAGAGTGTAAGAGAGTGTAAGAGACAGTAACAGAGTGTAAGAGACAGTAACAGAGTGTAAGAGACAGCAGCAGAGTGTAAGAGAGTGTAACAGAGTGTAAGAGACAGTAACAGAGCGTAAGAGACAGTAGCAGAGTGTAAGAGACAGAAGCAGAGTGAAAGAGAGAGTAGCAGAGTGTAAGAGACAGTAGCAGAGAGTAAGAGACAGTAGCAGAGTGTAAGAGAGTGTAATAGACAGTAACAGAGTGTAAGAGAGTGTAACAGCATGTAAGAGAGTGTAACAGAGTGTAAGAGAGTGTAAGAGACAGTAACAGAGTGTAAGAGACAGTAACAGAGTGTAAGAGACAGTAACAGAGTGTAAGAGACAGCAGCAGAGTGTAAGAGTGTGTAACATAGTGTAAGAGAGTGAAAGAGATAGTAGCAGAGTGTAATAGACAGTAACAGAGTGTAATAGAGTGTAATGGACAGTAGCAGAGTGTAAGAGACAATAGCAGAGTGTAAGAGACAGTAGCAGAGTGTAATAGACTGTAGCAGAGTGTAACAGAGTGTAAGAGAGTGTAAGAGACAATAGCAGAGTGTAATAGACAGTAACAGAGTGTAAGAGAGTGTTATAGACAGTAGCAGAGTGCAAGAGACAATAGCAGAGTGTAAGAGACAGTAGCAGAGTGTAATATACAGTAACAGAGTGTAAGAGACAGTAACAGAGTGTAAGAGACAGCAGCAGAGTGTAAGAGTGTAAGAGACAGTAACAGAGTGTAAGAGAGTGTAACAGAGTGTAAGAGACAGTAACAGAGTGTACGAGACAGTAACAGAGTGTACGAGACAGTAACAGAGTGTACAAGACAGTAACAGAGTGTAAGAGACAGTAACAGAGTATACGAGAGTGTAGTAGAGTGTAAGAGACAGTAACACAGCGTAAGAGACAGTAGCAGTGTGTAAGAGACAGAAGCAAAGTGAAAGAGAGAGTAGCAGAGTGTAAGAGACAGTAGCAGAGTGTAAGAGACAGTAGCAGAGTGTAAGAGTGTAAGAGACAGTAACAGAGTGTAAGAGAGTGTAACAGCGTGTAAGAGAGTGTAACAGAGTGTAAGAGACAGTAAGAGAGTGTAACAGAGTGTAAGAGACAGTAACAGAGTGTAGGAGAGTGTAAGAGACAGTAACGGAGTGTAAGAGACAGTAACAGAGTGTAAGAGACAGTAACAGAGTGTAGGAGAGTGTAAGAGACAGTAACGGAGTGTAAGAGACAGTAACAGAGTGTAAGAGACAGCAGCAGAGTGTTAGAGAGTGTAACATAGTGTAAGAGAGTGTAAGAGACAGTAGCAGAGTGTAATAGACAGTAACAGAGTGTAATAGAGTGTAAGAGACAGTAGCAGAGTGTAAGAGACAGTAGCAGAGTGTAATAGACTGTAGCAGAGTGTAACAGAGTGTAAGAGAGTGTAAGAGACAATAGCAGAGTGTAATAGACAGTAACAGAGTGTAAGAGAGTGTTATAGACAGTAGCAGAGTGCAAGAGACAATAGCAGAGTGTAAGAGACAGTAGCAGAGTGTAATAGACTGTAACAGAGTGTAACAGAGTGTAAGAGAGTGTAAGAGACAGTAGCGGAGTGTAATAGACAGTAACAGAGTGTAAGAGAGTGTTACAGACAGTAGCAGAGTGTTATAGACAATAGCAGAGTGTAAGAGACAGTAGCAGAGTGTAATAGACAGCAGCAGAGTGTAAGAGAGTGTAAGAGACAGTAGCAGAGTGTAATAGACAGTAACAGAGTGTAAGAGAGTGTTATAGACAGTATCAGAGTGTAAGAGACAATAGCAGAGTGTAAGAGACAGTAGCAGAGTGTAATAGACTGTAGCAGAGTGTAACATAGTGTAAGAGAGTGTAAGAGACAGTAGCAGAGTGTAATAGACAGTAACAGAGTGTAAGAGAGTGTTATAGACAGTAGCAGAGTGTAAGAGAGTGTAAGAGACAGTTACAGAGTGTAAAAGAGTGTAACAGAGTGTAAGAGAGTGTAAGAGACAGTAACATAGTGTAGGAGAGTGTAAGAGACAGTAACAGAGTGTAAGAGACAGTAACAGAGTGTAAGAGGGTGTAAGAGACAGTAGCAGAGTGTAGGAGAGTGTAAGAGAGTGTAAGAGACAGTAAGAGTGTAAGAGACAGTAACAGAGTGTAAGAGACAGCAGCAGAGTGTAAGAGAGTGTAACAGAGTGTAAGAGACAGTAACAGAGCGTAAGAGACAGTAGCAGAGTGTAAGAGACAGAAGCAGAGTGAAAGAGAGAGTAGCAGAGTGTAAGAGACAGTAGCAGAGTGTAAGAGACAGTAGCAGAGTGTAAGAGAGTGTAAGAGACAGTAACAGAGTGTAAGAGAGTGTAACAGCATGTAAGAGAGTGTAACAGAGTGTAAGAGAGTGTAAGAGACAGTAACAGAGTGTAGTAGAGTGTAAGAGACAGTAACAGAGTGTAAGAGACAGTAACAGAGTGTAAGAGACAGCAGCAGAGTGTAAGAGAGTGTAACATAGTGTAAGAGAGTGAAAGAGACAGTAGCAGAGTGTAATAGACAGTAACAGAGTGTAGGAGAGTGTCAGAGACAGTAACAGAGTGTAAGAGTCAGCAGCAGAGTGTAAGAGAGTGTAACATAGTGTAAGAGAGTGTAAGAGACAGTAGCAGAGTGTAATAGACAGTAACAGAGTGTAAGAGAGTGTTATAGACAGTAGCAGAGTGTAAGAGACAATAGCAGAGTGTAAGATACAGTAGCAGAGTGTAAGAGACAGTAACAGAGTGTAAAAGACAGTAACAGAGTGTAAGAGACAGTAGCAGAGTGAAAGAGACAGTAGTAGAGTGTAGTAGAGTGTAAGAGAGTGTCACATGGCATATACCGTCCTCTAGGATCACATAGTCCTGAATGATCTCAGTATACTGTGAACGTCTTTGGGGATCTCTTCGCGTAGACCTCGTAAACCTGTGTAAGAGACAGTAAAAGAGTATATGAGACAGTAGTGGAGTGTAAGAAAGTGTAACAGAGTATAGGAGACAGTAACAGAGTGTAAGAGAGTGTAAGAGACAGTTACAGAGTGTAAGAGAGTGTAACAGAGTGTAAGAGACAGTAACAGAGTGTAAGAGACAGCAGCAGAGTGTAAGAGAGTGTAAGAGACAGTAGCAGAGTGTAATAGACAGTAACAGAGTGTAAGAGAGTGTTATAGACAGTAGCAGAGTGTTATAGACAATAGCAGAGTGTAAGAGACAGTAGCAGAGTGTAATAGACAGCAGAAGAGTGTAAGAGAGTGTAAGAGACAGTAGCAGAGTGTAATAGACAGTAACAGAGTGTAAGAGAGTGTTATAGACAGTAGCAGAGTGTAAGAGACAATAGCAGAGTGTAAGAGACAGTAGCAGAGTGTAATAGACTGTAGCAGAGTGTAACATAGTGTAAGAGAGTGTAAGAGACAGTAGCAGAGTGTAATAGACAGTAACAGAGTGTAAGAGAGTGTTATAGACAGTAGCAGAGTGTAAGAGAGTGTAAGAGACAGTTACAGAGTGTAAGAGAGTGTAACAGAGTGTAAGAGAGTGTAAGAGACAGTAACATAGTGTAGGAGAGTGTAAGAGACAGTAACAGAGTGTAAGAGACAGTAACAGAGTGTAAGAGGGTGTAAGAGACAGTAGCAGAGTGTAGGAGAGTGTAAGAGAGTGTAAGAGACAGTAAGAGTGTAAGAGACAGTAACAGAGTGTAAGAGACAGCAGCAGAGTGTAAGAGAGTGTAACAGAGTGTAAGAGACAGTAACATAGCGTAAGAGACAGTAGCAGAGTGTAAGAGACAGAAGCAGAGTGAAAGAGAGAGTAGCAGAGTGTAAGAGACAGTAGCAGAGTGTAAGAGACAGTAGCAGAGTGTAAGAGAGTGTAAGAGACAGTAACAGAGTGTAAGAGAGTGTAACAGCATGTAAGAGAGTGTAACAGAGTGTAAGAGAGTGTAAGAGACAGTAACAGAGTGTAGTAGAGTGTAAGAGACAGTAACAGAGTGTAAGAGACAGTAACAGAGTGTAAGAGACAGCAGCAGAGTGTAAGAGACAGCAGCAGAGTGTAAGAGAGTGTAACATAGTGTAAGAGAGTGAAAGAGACAGTAGCAGAGTGTAATAGACAGTAACAGAGTGTAGGAGAGTGTCAGAGACAGTAACAGAGTGTAAGAGTCAGCAGCAGAGTGTAAGAGAGTGTAACATAGTGTAAGAGAGTGTAAGAGACAGTAGCAGAGTGTAATAGACAGTAACAGAGTGTAAGAGAGTGTTATAGACAGTAGCAGAGTGTAAGAGACAATAGCAGAGTGTAAGAGACAGTAGCAGAGTGTAACATAGTGTAAGAGAGTGTAAGAGACAGTAGCAGAGTGTAATAGACAGTAACAGAGTGTAAGAGAGTGTTATAGACAGTAGCAGAGTGTAAGAGAGTGTAAGAGACAGTTACAGAGTGTAAGAGAGTGTAACAGAGTGTAAGAGAGTGTAAGAGACAGTAACATAGTGTAGGAGAGTGTAAGAGACAGTAACAGAGTGTAAGAGACAGTAGCAGAGTGTAAGAGAGTGTAAGAGAGTGTTATAGACAGTAGCAGAGTGTAAGGGACAATAGCAGAGTGTAAGAGACAGTAGCAGAGTGTAATAGACTGTAGCAGAGTGTAAAATAGTGTAAGAGAGTGTAAGAGACAGTAGCAGAGTGTAATAGACAGTAATAGAGTGTAAGAGAGTGTTATAGACAGTAGCAGAGTTTAAGAGACAGTAACAGAGTGTAAGAGACAGTAAGAGTGTAAGAGGGTGTAAGAGACAGTAGCAGAGTGTAGGAGAGTGTAAGAGAGTGTAAGAGACAGTAACAGAGTGTAAGAGACAGCAGCAGAGTGTAAGAGACAGTAACAGAGTGTAAGAGAGTGTAACAGAGTGTAAGAGACAGTAACAGAGTGTACGAGAGTGTAGTAGAGTGTAAGAGACAGTAACAGAGCATAAGAGACAGTAACAGAGCATAAGAGACAGAAGCAGAGTGTAAGAGACAGAAACAGAGTGAAAGAGAGAGTAGCAGAGTGTAAGAGACAGTAGCAGAGTGTAAGAGAGTGTAAGAGAAATTAACAGAGTGTAGTAGAGTGTAACAGCGTGTAAGAGAGTGTAACAGAGTGTAAGAGAGTGTAGGAGACAGTAACAGAGTGTAGGAGAGTGTAAGAGACAGTAACAGAGTGTAAGAGACAGTAACAGAGTGTAAGAGACAGCAACAGAGTGTAAGAGAGTGTAACATAGTGTAAGAGAGTGAAAGAGACAGTAGCAGAGTGTAATAGACAGTAACAGAGTGTAAGACAGTGTTATAGACAGTAGCAGAGTGTAAGAGACAATAGCAGAGTGTAAGAGACAGTAACAGAGTGTAAGAGACAGTAACATAGTGTAAGAGACAGTAACAGAGTGTATGAGAGTGTAGTAGAGTGTAAGAGACAGTAACAGAGCGTAAGAGATAGTAGCAGAGTGTAAGAGACAGTAGCAGAGTGAAATAGACAGTAGCAGAGTGTAAGAGACAGTAACAGAGTGTAAGAGATAGTAGCAGAGTGTAAGAGAGTGTAAGAGACAGTAACAGTGTGTAAGAGGGTGTAACAGCGTGTAAGAGAGTGTAACAGCATGTAAGAGAGTGTAACAGAGTGTAAGGGAGTGTAAGAGACAGTAACAGAGTGTAAGGGGGTGTAAGAGACAGTAGAAGAGTGTAGGAGAGTGTAGGAGAGTGTAATAGACAGTAACAGAGTGTAAGAGACAGTAACAGAGTGTAAGAGACAGCAGCAGAGTGTAAGAGAGTGTAAGAGACAGTAAGAGAGTGTAACAGAGTGTAAGAGACAGTAACAGAGTGTACGAGACAGTAACAGAGTGTAAGAGACAGTAACAGAGTGTAAGAGACAGTAACAGAGTATACGAGAGTGTAGTAGAGTGTAAGAGACAGTAACAGAGCGTAAGAGACAGTAGCAGTGTGTAAGAGACAGAAGCAAAGTGAAAGAGAGAGTAGCAGAGTGTAAGAGACAGTAGCAGAGTGTAAGAGACAGTAGCAGAGTGTAAGAGTGTAAGAGACAGTAACAGAGTGTAAGAGAGTGTAACAGCATGTAAGAGAGTGTAACAGAGTGTAAGAGACAGTAAGAGAGTGTAACAGAGTGTAAGAGACAGTAACAGAGTGTAGGAGAGTGTAAGAGACAGTAACGGAGTGTAAGAGACAGTAACAGAGTGTAAGAGACAGCAGCAGAGTGTAAGAGAGTGTAACATAGTGTAAGAGAGTGTAAGAGACAGTAGCAGAGTGTAATAGACAGTAACAGAGTGTAATAGAGTGTAAGAGACAGTAGCAGAGTGTAATAGACTGTAACAGAGTGTAAGAGAGTGTAAGAGACAATAGCAGAGTGTAATAGACAGTAACAGAGTGTAAGAGAGTGTTATAGACAGTAGCAGAGTGCAAGAGACAATAGCAGAGTGTAAGAGACAGTAGCCGAGTGTAATAGACTGTAACAGAGTGTAACAGAGTGTAAGAGACAGTAGCAGAGTGTAATAGACTGTAACAGAGTGTAAGAGAGTGTAAGAGACAATAGCAGAGTGTAATAGACAGTAACAGAGTGTAAGAGAGTGTTATAGACAGTAGCAGAGTGTAAGAGACAATAGCAGAGTGTAAGAGACAGTAGCAGAGTGTAATAGACAGCAGCAGAGTGTAAGAGAGTGTAAGAGACAGTAGCAGAGTGTAATAGACAGTAACAGAGTGTAAGAGAGTGTTATAGACAGTAGCAGAGTGTAAGAGACAATAGCAGAGTGTAAGAGACAGTAGCAGTGTGTAATAGACAGCAGCAGAGTGTAAGAGAGTGTAAGAGACAGTAGCAGAGTGTAATAGACAGTAACAGAGTGTAAGAGAGTGTTATAGACAGTAGCAGAGTGTAAGAGACAATAGCAGAGTGTAAGAGACAGTAGCAGAGTGTAATAGACTGTAGCAGAGTGTAACATAGTGTAAGAGAGTGTAAGAGACAGTAGCAGAGTGTAATAGACAGTAACAGAGTGTAAGAGAGTGTTATAGACAGTAGCAGAGTGTAAGAGACAATAGCAGAGTGTAAGAGACAGTAGCAGAGTGTAATAGACAGCAGCAGAGTGTAAGAGAGTGTAAGAGACAGTAGCAGAGTGTAATAGACAGTAACAGAGTGTAAGAGAGTGTTATAGACAGTAGCAGAGTGTAAGAGACAATAGCAGAGTGTAAGAGACAGTAGCAGAGTGTAATAGACTGTAGCAGAGTGTATAATAGTGTAAGAGAGTGTAAGAGACAGTAGCAGAGTGTAATAGACAGTAACAGAGTGTAAGAGAGTGTTATAGACAGTAGCAGAGTGTAAGAGAGTGTAAGAGACAGTTACAGAGTGTAAGAGAGTGTAACAGAGTGTAAGAGAGTGTAAGAGACAGTAACATAGTGTAGGAGAGTGTAAGAGACAGTAACAGAGTGTAAGAGACAGTAGCAGAGTGTAAGAGAGTGTAAGAGAGTGTTATAGACAGTAGCAGAGTGTAAGGGACAATAGCAGAGTGTAAGAGACAGTAGCAGAGTGTAATAGACTGTAGCAGAGTGTAAAATAGTGTAAGAGAGTGTAAGAGACAGTCGCAGAGTGTAATAGACAGTAATAGAGTGTAAGAGAGTGTTATAGACAGTAGCAGAGTTTAAGAGACAGTAACAGAGTGTAAGAGACAGTAAGAGTGTAAGAGGGTGTAAGAGACAGTAGCAGAGTGTAAGAGAGTGTAAGAGAGTGTAAGAGACAGTAACAGAGTGTAAGAGACAGTAACAGAGTGTAAGAGACAGCAGCAGAGTGTAAGAGAGTGTAACAGAGTATAGGAGACAGTAACAGAGTATAGGAGACAGTAACAGAGTGTAAGAGAGTGTAAGAGACAGTTACAGAGTGTAAGAGAGTGTAACATAGTGTAAGAGACAGTAACAGAGTGTAAGAGACAGCAGAAGAGTGTAAGAGAGTTGAAGAGACAGTCGCAGAGTGTAATAGACAGTAACAGAGTGTAAGAGACAATAGCAGAGTGTAATAGACTGGAGCAGAGTGTAACATAGTGTAAGAGAGTGTAAGAGACTGTAGCAGAGTGTAATAGACAGTAACAGAGTGTAAGAGAGTGTTATAGACAGTAGCAGAGTGTAAGAGACAATAGCAGAGTGTAAGAGACAGTAGCAGAGTGTAATAGACAGCAGCAGAGTGTAAGAGAGTGTAAGAGACAGTAGCAGAGTGTAATAGACAGTAACAGAGTGTAAGAGAGTGTTACAGACAGTAGCAGAGTGTAAGAGACAATAGCAGAGTGTAAGAGACAGTAGCAGAGTGTAATAGACTGTAGCAGAGTGTAACAGTGTAAGAGAGTGTAAGAGACAGTAGCAGAGTGTAATAGACATTAACAGAGTGTAAGAGAGTGTTATAGACAGTAGCAGAGTTTAAGAGACAGTAACAGAGTGTAAGAGACAGTAACAGAGTGTAAGAGGGTGTAAGAGACAGTAGCAGAGTGTAGGAGAGTGTAAGAGAGTGTAAGAGACAGTAACAGAGTGTAAGAGACAGTAACAGAGTGTAAGAGACAGCAGCAGAGTGTAAGAGAGTGTAACAGAGTGTAAGAGACAGTAACAGAGCGTAAGGGACAGTAGCAGAGTGTAAGAGACAGAAGCAGAGTGAAAGAGAGAGTAGCAGAGTGTAAGAGACAGTAGCAGAGAGTAAGAGACAGTAGCAGAGTGTAAGAGAGTGTAATAGACAGTAACAGAGTGTAAGAGAGTGTAACAGCATGTAAGAGAGTGTAACAGAGTGTAAGAGAGTGTAAGAGACAGTAACAGAGTGTAAGAGACAGTAACAGAGTGTAAGAGACAGCAGCAGAGTGTAAGAGTGTGTAACATAGTGTAAGAGAGTGAAAGAGATAGTAGCAGAGTGTAATAGACAGTAACAGAGTGTAATAGAGTGTAAGAGACAGTAGCAGAGTGTAAGAGACAATAGCAGAGTGTAAGAGACAGTAGCAGAGTGTAATAGACTGTAGCAGAGTGTAACAGAGTGTAAGAGAGTGTAAGAGACAATAGCAGAGTGTAATAGACAGTAACAGTGTAAGAGAGTGTTATAGACAGTAGCAGAGTGCAAGAGACAATAGCAGAGTGTAAGAGACAGTAGCAGAGTGTAATATACAGTAACAGAGTGTAAGAGACAGTAACAGAGTGTAAGAGACAGCAGCAGAGTGTAAGAGTGTAAGAGATAGTAACAGAGTGTAAGAGAGTGTAACAGAGTGTAAGAGACAGTAACAGAGTGTACGAGACAGTAACAGAGTGTACGAGACAGTAACAGAGTGTACGAGACAGTAACAGAGTGTAAGAGACAGTAACAGAGTATACGAGAGTGTAGTAGAGTGTAAGAGACAGTAACACAGCGTAAGAGACAGTAGCAGTGTGTAAGAGACAGAAGCAAAGTGAAAGAGAGAGTAGCAGAGTGTAAGAGACAGTAGCAGAGTGTAAGAGACAGTAGCAGAGTGTAAGAGTGTAAGAGACAGTAACAGAGTGTAAGAGAGTGTAACAGCGTGTAAGAGAGTGTAACAGAGTGTAAGAGACAGTAAGAGAGTGTAACAGAGTGTAAGAGACAGTAACAGAGTGTAGGAGAGTGTAAGAGACAGTAACGGAGTGTAAGAGACAGTAACAGAGTGTAAGAGACAGTAGCAGAGTGTTAGAGACAGTAGCAGAGTGTAAGAAACAGTAACAGAGTGTAAGAGACAGTAGCAGAGTGTAGGAGAGTGTAAGAGACAGTAACAGTGTGTAAGAGGGTGTAACAGCGTGTAAGAGAGTGTAACAGCGTGTAAGAGAGTGTAACAGAGTGTAAGAGAGTGTAAGAGACAGTAACAGAGTGTAAGAGGGTGTAAGAGACAGTAGCAGAGTGTAAGAGAGTGTAAGAGACAATAGCAGAGTGTAAGAGACAGTAGCAGAGTGTAATAGACTGTAGCAGAGTGTAACAGTGTAAGAGAGTGTAAGAGACAGTAGCAGAGTGTAATAGACAGTAACAGAGTGTAAGAGAGTGTTATAGACAGTAGCAGAGTGTAAGAGACAGTAGCAGAGTGTAAGAGACAATAGCAGAGTGTAAGAGACAGTAGCAGAGTGTAATAGACTGTAGCAGAGTGTAACATAGTGTAAGAGAGTGTAAGAGACAGTAGCAGAGTGTAATAGACAGTAACAGAGTGTACGAGAGTGTTATAGACAGTAGCAGAGTTTAAGAGACAGTAACAGAGTGTAAGAGACAGTAACAGAGTGTAAGAGGGTGTAAGAGACAGTAGGAGAGTGTAAGAGAGTGTAAGAGAGTGTAAGAGAGTGTAAGAGAGTGTAAGAGACAGTAACAGAGTGTAAGAGACAGCAGCAGAGTGTAAGAGAGTGTAACAGAGTATAGGAGACAGTAACAGAGTATAGGAGACAGTAACAGAGTATAGGAGACAGTAACAGAGTGTAAGAGAGTGTAAGAGACAGTTACAGAGTGTAAGAGAGTGTAACATAGTGTAAGAGACAGTAACAGAGTGTAAGAGACAGCAGAAGAGTGTAAGAGAGTTGAAGAGACAGTCGCAGAGTGTAATAGACAGTAAGAGTGTAAGAGAGTGTTATAGACAGTAGCAGAGTGTAAGAGACAATAGCAGAGTGTAATAGACTGGAGCAGAGTGTAACATAGTGTAAGACAGTGTAAGAGACTGTAGCAGAGTGTAATAGACAGTAACAGAGTGTAAGAGAGTGTTATAGACAGTAGCAGAGTGTAAGAGACAATAGCAGAGTGTAAGAGACAGTAGCAGAGTGTAATAGACAGCAGCAGAGTGTAAGAGAGTGTAAGAGACAGTAGCAGAGTGTAATAGACAGTAACAGAGTGTAAGAGAGTGTTATAGACAGTAGCAGAGTGTAAGAGACAATAGCAGAGTGTAAGAGACAGTAGCAGAGTGTAATAGACTGTAGCAGAGTGTAACATAGTGTAAGAGAGTGTAAGAGACAGTAGCAGAGTGTAATAGACAGTAACAGAGTGTAAGAGAGTGTTATAGACAGTAGCAGAGTGTAAGAGAGTGTAAGAGACAGTTACAGAGTGTAAGAGAGTGTAACAGAGTGTAAGAGAGTGTAAGAGACAGTAACATAGTGTAGGAGAGTGTAAGAGACAGTAACAGAGTGTAAGAGACAGTAGCAGAGTGTAAGAGAGTGTAAGAGAGTGTTATAGACAGTAGCAGAGTGTAAGGGACAATAGCAGAGTGTAAGAGACAGTAGCAGAGTGTAATAGACTGTAGCAGAGTGTAAAATAGTGTAAGAGAGTTTAAGAGACAGTAGCAGAGTGTAATAGACAGTAATAGAGTGTAAGAGAGTGTTATAGACAGTAGCAGAGTTTAAGAGACAGTAACAGAGTGTAAGAGACAGTAAGAGTGTAAGAGGGTGTAAGAGACAGTAGCAGAGTGTAGGAGAGTGTAAGAGAGTGTAAGAGAGTGTAAGAGACAGTAACAGAGTGTAAGAGACAGTAACAGAGTGTAAGAGACAGCAGCAGAGTGTAAGAGAGTGTAAGAGAGTATAGGAGACAGTAACAGAGTATAGGAGACAGTAACAGAGTGTAAGAGAGTGTAAGAGACAGTTACAGAGTGTAAGAGAGTGTAACATAGTGTAAGAGACAGTAACAGAGTGTAAGAGACAGCAGAAGAGTGTAAGAGAGTTGAAGAGACAGTCGCAGAGTGTAATAGACAGTAACAGAGTGTAAGAGAGTGTTATAGACAGTAGCAGAGTGTAAGAGACAATAGCAGAGTGTAATAGACTGGAGCAGAGTGTAACATAGTGTAAGAGAGTGTAAGAGACTGTAGCAGAGTGTAATAGACAGTAACAGAGTGTAAGAGAGTGTTATAGACAGTAGCAGAGTGTAAGAGACAATAGCAGAGTGTAAGAGACAGTAGCAGAGTGTAATAGACAGCAGCAGAGTGTAAGAGAGTGTAAGAGACAGTAGCAGAGTGTAATAGACAGTAACAGAGTGTAAGAGAGTGTTATAGACAGTAGCAGAGTGTAAGAGACAATAGCAGAGTGTAAGAGACAGTAGCAGAGTGTAATAGACAGTAGCAGAGTGTAACAGTGTAAGAGAGTGTAAGAGACAGTAGCAGAGTGTAATAGACATTAACAGAGTGTAAGAGAGTGTTATAGACAGTAGCAGAGTTTAAGAGACAGTAACAGAGTGTAAGAGACAGTAACAGAGTGTAAGAGGGTGTAAGAGACAGTAGCAGAGTGTAGGAGAGTGTAAGAGAGTGTAAGAGACAGTAACAGAGTGTAAGAGACAGTAACAGAGTGTAAGAGACAGCAGCAGAGTGTAAGAGAGTGTAACAGAGTGTAAGAGACAGTAACAGAGCGTAAGAGACAGTAGCAGAGTGTAAGAGACAGAAGCAGAGTGAAAGAGAGAGTAGCAGAGTGTAAGAGACAGTAGCAGAGAGTAAGAGACAGTAGCAGAGTGTAAGAGAGTGTAATAGACAGTAACAGAGTGTAAGAGAGTGTAACAGCATGTAAGAGAGTGTAACAGAGTGTAAGAGAGTGTAAGAGACAGTAACAGAGTGTAAGAGACAGTAACAGAGTGTAAGAGACAGCAGCAGAGTGTAAGAGTGTGTAACATAGTGTAAGAGAGTGAAAGAGATAGTAGCAGAGTGTAATAGACAGTAACAGAGTGTAATAGAGTGTAAGAGACAGTAGCAGAGTGTAAGAGACAATAGCAGAGTGTAAGAGACAGTAGCAGAGTGTAATAGACTGTAGCAGAGTGTAACAGAGTGTAAGAGAGTGTAAGAGACAATAGCAGAGTGTAATAGACAGTAACAGAGTGTAAGAGAGTGTTATAGACAGTAGCAGAGTGCAAGAGACAATAGCAGAGTGTAAGAGACAGTAGCAGAGTGTAATATACAGTAACAGAGTGTAAGAGACAGTAACAGAGTGTAAGAGACAGCAGCAGAGTGTAAGAGTGTAAGAGACAGTAACAGAGTGTAAGAGAGTGTAACAGAGTGTAAGAGACAGTAACAGAGTGTACGAGACAGTAACAGAGTGTACGAGACAGTAACAGAGTGTACGAGACAGTAACAGAGTGTAAGAGACAGTAACAGAGTATACGAGAGTGTAGTAGAGTGTAAGAGACAGTAACACAGCGTAAGAGACAGTAGCAGTGTGTAAGAGACAGAAGCAAAGTGAAAGAGAGAGTAGCAGAGTGTAAGAGACAGTAGCAGAGTGTAAGAGACAGTAGCAGAGTGTAAGAGTGTAAGAGACAGTAACAGAGTGTAAGAGAGTGTAACAGCGTGTAAGAGAGTGTAACAGAGTGTAAGAGACAGTAAGAGAGTGTAACAGAGTGTAAGAGACAGTAACAGAGTGTAGGAGAGTGTAAGAGACAGTAACGGAGTGTAAGAGACAGTAACAGAGTGTAAGAGACAGTAGCAGAGTGTTAGAGACAGTAGCAGAGTGTAAGAAACAGTAACAGAGTGTAAGAGACAGTAGCAGAGTGTAGGAGAGTGTAAGAGACAGTAACAGTGTGTAAGAGGGTGTAACAGCGTGTAAGAGAGTGTAACAGCGTGTAAGAGAGTGTAACAGAGTGTAAGAGAGTGTAAGAGACAGTAACAGAGTGTAAGAGGGTGTAAGAGACAGTAGCAGAGTGTAAGAGAGTGTAAGAGACAATAGCAGAGTGTAAGAGACAGTAGCAGAGTGTAATAGACTGTAGCAGAGTGTAACAGTGTAAGAGAGTGTAAGAGACAGTAGCAGAGTGTAATAGACAGTAACAGAGTGTAAGAGAGTGTTATAGACAGTAGCAGAGTGTAAGAGACAGTAGCAGAGTGTAAGAGACAATAGCAGAGTGTAAGAGACAGTAGCAGAGTGTAATAGACTGTAGCAGAGTGTAACATAGTGTAAGAGAGTGTAAGAGACAGTAGCAGAGTGTAATAGACAGTAACAGAGTGTACGAGAGTGTTATAGACAGTAGCAGAGTTTAAGAGACAGTAACAGAGTGTAAGAGACAGTAACAGAGTGTAAGAGGGTGTAAGAGACAGTAGGAGAGTGTAAGAGAGTGTAAGAGAGTGTAAGAGAGTGTAAGAGAGTGTAAGAGACAGTAACAGAGTGTAAGAGACAGCAGCAGAGTGTAAGAGAGTGTAACAGAGTATAGGAGACAGTAACAGAGTATAGGAGACAGTAACAGAGTATAGGAGACAGTAACAGAGTGTAAGAGAGTGTAAGAGACAGTTACAGAGTGTAAGAGAGTGTAACATAGTGTAAGAGACAGTAACAGAGTGTAAGAGACAGCAGAAGAGTGTAAGAGAGTTGAAGAGACAGTCGCAGAGTGTAATAGACAGTAAGAGTGTAAGAGAGTGTTATAGACAGTAGCAGAGTGTAAGAGACAATAGCAGAGTGTAATAGACTGGAGCAGAGTGTAACATAGTGTAAGACAGTGTAAGAGACTGTAGCAGAGTGTAATAGACAGTAACAGAGTGTAAGAGAGTGTTATAGACAGTAGCAGAGTGTAAGAGACAATAGCAGAGTGTAAGAGACAGTAGCAGAGTGTAATAGACAGCAGCAGAGTGTAAGAGAGTGTAAGAGACAGTAGCAGAGTGTAATAGACAGTAACAGAGTGTAAGAGAGTGTTATAGACAGTAGCAGAGTGTAAGAGACAATAGCAGAGTGTAAGAGACAGTAGCAGAGTGTAATAGACTGTAGCAGAGTGTAACATAGTGTAAGAGAGTGTAAGAGACAGTAGCAGAGTGTAATAGACAGTAACAGAGTGTAAGAGAGTGTTATAGACAGTAGCAGAGTGTAAGAGAGTGTAAGAGACAGTTACAGAGTGTAAGAGAGTGTAACAGAGTGTAAGAGAGTGTAAGAGACAGTAACATAGTGTAGGAGAGTGTAAGAGACAGTAACAGAGTGTAAGAGACAGTAGCAGAGTGTAAGAGAGTGTAAGAGAGTGTTATAGACAGTAGCAGAGTGTAAGGGACAATAGCAGAGTGTAAGAGACAGTAGCAGAGTGTAATAGACTGTAGCAGAGTGTAAAATAGTGTAAGAGAGTTTAAGAGACAGTAGCAGAGTGTAATAGACAGTAATAGAGTGTAAGAGAGTGTTATAGACAGTAGCAGAGTTTAAGAGACAGTAACAGAGTGTAAGAGACAGTAAGAGTGTAAGAGGGTGTAAGAGACAGTAGCAGAGTGTAGGAGAGTGTAAGAGAGTGTAAGAGAGTGTAAGAGACAGTAACAGAGTGTAAGAGACAGTAACAGAGTGTAAGAGACAGCAGCAGAGTGTAAGAGAGTTTAACAGAGTATAGGAGACAGTAACAGAGTATAGGAGACAGTAACAGAGTGTAAGAGAGTGTAAGAGACAGTTACAGAGTGTAAGAGAGTGTAACATAGTGTAAGAGACAGTAACAGAGTGTAAGAGACAGCAGAAGAGTGTAAGAGAGTTGAAGAGACAGTCGCAGAGTGTAATAGACAGTAACAGAGTGTAAGAGAGTGTTATAGACAGTAGCAGAGTGTAAGAGACAATAGCAGAGTGTAATAGACTGGAGCAGAGTGTAACATAGTGTAAGAGAGTGTAAGAGACTGTAGCAGAGTGTAATAGACAGTAACAGAGTGTAAGAGAGTGTTATAGACAGTAGCAGAGTGTAAGAGACAATAGCAGAGTGTAAGAGACAGTAGCAGAGTGTAATAGACAGCAGCAGAGTGTAAGAGAGTGTAAGAGACAGTAGCAGAGTGTAATAGACAGTAACAGAGTGTAAGAGAGTGTTATAGACAGTAGCAGAGTGTAAGAGACAATAGCAGAGTGTAAGAGACAGTAGCAGAGTGTAATAGACAGTAGCAGAGTGTAACAGTGTAAGAGAGTGTAAGAGACAGTAGCAGAGTGTAATAGACATTAACAGAGTGTAAGAGAGTGTTATAGACAGTAGCAGAGTTTAAGAGACAGTAACAGAGTGTAAGAGACAGTAACAGAGTGTAAGAGGGTGTAAGAGACAGTAGCAGAGTGTAGGAGAGTGTAAGAGAGTGTAAGAGACAGTAACAGAGTGTAAGAGACAGTAACAGAGTGTAAGAGACAGCAGCAGAGTGTAAGAGAGTGTAACAGAGTGTAAGAGACAGTAACAGAGCGTAAGAGACAGTAGCAGAGTGTAAGAGACAGAAGCAGAGTGAAAGAGAGAGTAGCAGAGTGTAAGAGACAGTAGCAGAGAGTAAGAGACAGTAGCAGAGTGTAAGAGAGTGTAATAGACAGTAACAGAGTGTAAGAGAGTGTAACAGCATGTAAGAGAGTGTAACAGAGTGTAAGAGAGTGTAAGAGACAGTAACAGAGTGTAAGAGACAGTAACAGAGTGTAAGAGACAGTAACAGAGTGTAAGAGACAGCAGCAGAGTGTAAGAGTGTGTAACATAGTGTAAGAGAGTGAAAGAGATAGTAGCAGAGTGTAATAGACAGTAACAGAGTGTAATAGAGTGTAAGAGACAGTAGCAGAGTGTAAGAGACAATAGCAGAGTGTAAGAGACAGTAGCAGAGTGTAATAGACTGTAGCAGAGTGTAACAGAGTGTAAGAGAGTGTAAGAGACAATAGCAGAGTGTAATAGACAGTAACAGAGTGTAAGAGAGTGTTATAGACAGTAGCAGAGTGCAAGAGACAATAGCAGAGTGTAAGAGACAGTAGCAGAGTGTAATATACAGTAACAGAGTGTAAGAGACAGTAACAGAGTGTAAGAGACAGCAGCAGAGTGTAAGAGTGTAAGAGACAGTAACAGAGTGTAAGAGAGTGTAACAGAGTGTAAGAGACAGTAACAGAGTGTACGAGACAGTAACAGAGTGTACGAGACAGTAACAGAGTGTACAAGACAGTAACAGAGTGTAAGAGACAGTAACAGAGTATACGAGAGTGTAGTAGAGTGTAAGAGACAGTAACACAGCGTAAGAGACAGTAGCAGTGTGTAAGAGACAGAAGCAAAGTGAAAGAGAGAGTAGCAGAGTGTAAGAGACAGTAGCAGAGTGTAAGAGACAGTAGCAGAGTGTAAGAGTGTAAGAGACAGTAACAGAGTGTAAGAGAGTGTAACAGCGTGTAAGAGAGTGTAACAGAGTGTAAGAGACAGTAAGAGAGTGTAACAGAGTGTAAGAGACAGTAACAGAGTGTAGGAGAGTGTAAGAGACAGTAACGGAGTGTAAGAGACAGTAACAGAGTGTAAGAGACAGTAACAGAGTGTAGGAGAGTGTAAGAGACAGTAACGGAGTGTAAGAGACAGTAACAGAGTGTAAGAGACAGCAGCAGAGTGTTAGAGAGTGTAACATAGTGTAAGAGAGTGTAAGAGACAGTAGCAGAGTGTAATAGACAGTAACAGAGTGTAATAGAGTGTAAGAGACAGTAGCAGAGTGTAAGAGACAGTAGCAGAGTGTAATAGACTGTAGCAGAGTGTAACAGAGTGTAAGAGAGTGTAAGAGACAATAGCAGAGTGTAATAGACAGTAACAGAGTGTAAGAGAGTGTTATAGACAGTAGCAGAGTGCAAGAGACAATAGCAGAGTGTAAGAGACAGTAGCAGAGTGTAATAGACTGTAACAGAGTGTAACAGAGTGTAAGAGAGTGTAAGAGACAGTAGCGGAGTGTAATAGACAGTAACAGAGTGTAAGAGAGTGTTACAGACAGTAGCAGAGTGTTATAGACAATAGCAGAGTGTAAGAGACAGTAGCAGAGTGTAATAGACAGCAGCAGAGTGTAAGAGAGTGTAAGAGACAGTAGCAGAGTGTAATAGACAGTAACAGAGTGTAAGAGAGTGTTATAGACAGTATCAGAGTGTAAGAGACAATAGCAGAGTGTAAGAGACAGTAGCAGAGTGTAATAGACTGTAGCAGAGTGTAACATAGTGTAAGAGAGTGTAAGAGACAGTAGCAGAGTGTAATAGACAGTAACAGAGTGTAAGAGAGTGTTATAGACAGTAGCAGAGTGTAAGAGAGTGTAAGAGACAGTTACAGAGTGTAAAAGAGTGTAACAGAGTGTAAGAGAGTGTAAGAGACAGTAACATAGTGTAGGAGAGTGTAAGAGACAGTAACAGAGTGTAAGAGACAGTAACAGAGTGTAAGAGGGTGTAAGAGACAGTAGCAGAGTGTAGGAGAGTGTAAGAGAGTGTAAGAGACAGTAAGAGTGTAAGAGACAGTAACAGAGTGTAAGAGACAGCAGCAGAGTGTAAGAGAGTGTAACAGAGTGTAAGAGACAGTAACAGAGCGTAAGAGACAGTAGCAGAGTGTAAGAGACAGAAGCAGAGTGAAAGAGAGAGTAGCAGAGTGTAAGAGACAGTAGCAGAGTGTAAGAGACAGTAGCAGAGTGTAAGAGAGTGTAAGAGACAGTAACAGAGTGTAAGAGAGTGTAACAGCATGTAAGAGAGTGTAACAGAGTGTAAGAGAGTGTAAGAGACAGTAACAGAGTGTAGTAGAGTGTAAGAGACAGTAACAGAGTGTAAGAGACAGTAACAGAGTGTAAGAGACAGCAGCAGAGTGTAAGAGAGTGTAACATAGTGTAAGAGAGTGAAAGAGACAGTAGCAGAGTGTAATAGACAGTAACAGAGTGTAGGAGAGTGTCAGAGACAGTAACAGAGTGTAAGAGTCAGCAGCAGAGTGTAAGAGAGTGTAACATAGTGTAAGAGAGTGTAAGAGACAGTAGCAGAGTGTAATAGACAGTAACAGAGTGTAAGAGAGTGTTATAGACAGTAGCAGAGTGTAAGAGACAATAGCAGAGTGTAAGATACAGTAGCAGAGTGTAAGAGACAGTAACAGAGTGTAAAAGACAGTAACAGAGTGTAAGAGACAGTAGCAGAGTGAAAGAGACAGTAGTAGAGTGTAGTAGAGTGTAAGAGAGTGTCACATGGCATATACCGTCCTCTAGGATCACATAGTCCTGAATGATCTCAGTATACTGTGAACGTCTTTGGGGATCTCTTCGCGTAGACCTCGTAAACCTGTGTAAGAGACAGTAAAAGAGTATATGAGACAGTAGTGGAGTGTAAGAAAGTGTAACAGAGTATAGGAGACAGTAACAGAGTGTAAGAGAGTGTAAGAGACAGTTACAGAGTGTAAGAGAGTGTAACAGAGTGTAAGAGACAGTAACAGAGTGTAAGAGACAGCAGCAGAGTGTAAGAGAGTGTAAGAGACAGTAGCAGAGTGTAATAGACAGTAACAGAGTGTAAGAGAGTGTTATAGACAGTAGCAGAGTGTTATAGACAATAGCAGAGTGTAAGAGACAGTAGCAGAGTGTAATAGACAGCAGCAGAGTGTAAGAGAGTGTAAGAGACAGTAGCAGAGTGTAATAGACAGTAACAGAGTGTAAGAGAGTGTTATAGACAGTAGCAGAGTGTAAGAGACAATAGCAGAGTGTAAGAGACAGTAGCAGAGTGTAATAGACTGTAGCAGAGTGTAACATAGTGTAAGAGAGTGTAAGAGACAGTAGCAGAGTGTAATAGACAGTAACAGAGTGTAAGAGAGTGTTATAGACAGTAGCAGAGTTTAAGAGACAGTAACAGAGTGTAAGAGGGTGTAAGAGACAGTAGCAGAGTGTAAGAGAGTGTAAGAGAGTGTAAGAGAGTGTAAGAGACAGTAACAGAGTGTAAGAGACAGTAACAGAGTGTAAGAGACAGTAACAGAGTGTAAGAGACAGCAGCAGAGTGTAAGAGAGTGTAACAGAGTATAGGAGACAGTAACAGAGTATAGGAGACAGTAACAGAGTGTAAGAGAGTGTAAGAGACAGTTACAGAGTGTAAGAGAGTGTAACATAGTGTAAGAGACAGTAACAGAGTGTAAGAGACAGCAGAAGAGTGTAAGAGAGTTGAAGAGACAGTCGCAGAGTGTAAGAGACAATAGCAGAGTGTAAGAGACAGTAGCAGAGTGTAATAGACTGTAGCAGAGTGTAACATAGTGTAAGAGAGTGTAAGAGACAGTAGCAGAGTGTAATAGACAGTAACAGAGTGTAAGAGAGTGTTATAGACAGTAGCAGAGTGTAAGAGACAATAGCACAGTGTAATAGAGTGTAGCAGAGTGTAATAGAGTGTAGCAGAGTGTAAGAGAGTGTAAGAGACAGTAGCAGAGTGTAATAGACAGTAACAGAGTGTAAGAGAGTGTTATAGACAGTTGCAGAGTGTAAGAGACAATAGCAGAGTGTAAGATACAGTAACAGAGTGTAAGAGAGTGTAAGAGACAGTTACAGAGTGTAAGAGAGTGTAACAGAGTGTAAGAGACAGTAACAGAGTGTAAGAGACAGCAGCAGAGTGTAAGAGAGTGTAAGAGACAGTAGCAGAGTGTAATAGACAGTAACAGAGTGTAAGAGAGTGTTATAGACAGTAGCAGAGTGTTATAGACAATAGCAGAGTGTAAGAGACAGTAGCAGAGTGTAATAGACAGCAGCAGAGTGTAAGAGAGTGTAAGAGACAGTAGCAGAGTGTAATAGACAGTAACAGAGTGTAAGAGAGTGTTATAGACAGTAGCAGAGTGTAAGAGACAATAGCAGAGTGTAAGAGACAGTAGCAGAGTGTAATAGACTGTAGCAGAGTGTAACATAGTGTAAGAGAGTGTAAGAGACAGTAGCAGAGTGTAATAGACAGTAACAGAGTGTAAGAGAGTGTTATAGACAGTAGCAGAGTTTAAGAGACAGTAACAGAGTGTAAGAGGGTGTAAGAGACAGTAGCAGAGTGTAAGAGAGTGTAAGAGAGTGTAAGAGACAGTAACAGAGTGTAAGAGACAGTAACAGAGTGTAAGAGACAGTAACAGAGTGTAAGAGACAGCAGCAGAGTGTAAGAGAGTGTAACAGAGTATAGGAGACAGTAACAGAGTATAGGAGACAGTAACAGAGTGTAAGAGAGTGTAAGAGACAGTTACAGAGTGTAAGAGAGTGTAACATAGTGTAAGAGACAGTAACAGAGTGTAAGAGACAGCAGAAGAGTGTAAGAGAGTTGAAGAGACAGTCGCAGAGTGTAAGAGACAATAGCAGAGTGTAAGAGACAGTAGCAGAGTGTAATAGACTGTAGCAGAGTGTAACATAGTGTAAGAGAGTGTAAGAGACAGTAGCAGAGTGCAATAGACAGTAACAGAGTGTAAGAGAGTGTTATAGACAGTAGCAGAGTGTAAGAGACAATAGCAGAGTGTAATAGAGTGTAGCAGAGTGTAATAGAGTGTAGCAGAGTGTAAGAGAGTGTAAGAGACAGTAGCAGAGTGTAATAGACAGTAACAGAGTGTAAGAGAGTGTTATAGACAGTTGCAGAGTGTAAGAGACAATAGCAGAGTGTAAGATACAGTAGAAGAGTGTAAGAGACTGTAACAGAGTGTAAGAGACAGTAACAGAGTGTAAGAAACAGTAACAGAGTGTAAGAGACAGTAGCAGAGTGAAAGAGACAGTAATAGAGTGTAGTAGAGTGTAAGAGAGCGTCACATGGCATATACCGTCCTCTAGGACCACATGGTCCCGAATGATCTCAGTATACTGTGAACGTCTTTGGGTATCTCTTCGCGTAGACATCGTAAACCTGTGTAAGAGACAGTAACAGAGTATATGAGACAGCAGCAGAGTGTAAGAGAGTGTAACATAGTGTAAGACAGTGTAAGAGACAGTAGCAGAGTGAAAGAGACAGTAGCAGAGTGTAAGAGACAGTAGCAGAGTGTAAGAGACAGTAACAGAGTGTAAGAGATAGTAGCAGAGTGTAAGAGAGTGTAAGAGACAGTAACAGTGTGTAAGAGGGTGTAACAGCGTGTAAGAGAGTGTAACAGCATGTAAGAGAGTGTAACAGCATGTAAGAGAGTGTAACAGAGTGTAAGGGAGTGTAAGAGACAGTAACAGAGTGTAAGGGGGTGTAAGAGACAGTAGAAGAGTGTAGGAGAGTGTAAGAGAGTGTAATAGACAGTAACAGAGTGTAAGAGACAGTAAAAGAGTGTAAGAGACAGCAGCAGAGTGTAAGAGAGTGTAAGAGACAGTAACAGAGTGTAAGAGACAGTAACAGAGTGTAAGAGACAGTAAATGAGTATACGAGAGTGTAGTAGAGTGTAAGAGACAGTAACAGAGCGTAAGAGACAGTAGCAGTGTGTAAGAGACAGAAGCAAAGTGAAAGAGAGAGTAGCAGAGTGTAAGAGACAGTAGCAGAGTGTAAGAGACAGTAGCAGAGTGTAAGAGAGTGTAAGAGACAGTAACAGAGTGTAAGAGAGTGTAACAGCGTGTAAGAGAGTGCAACAGAGTGTAAGAGACAGTAACAGAGTGTAGGAGAGTGTAAGAGACAGTAACAGAGTGTAAGAGACAGTAACAGAGTGTAAGAGACAGCAGCAGAGTGTAAGAGAGTGTAACATAGTGTAAGAGAGTGTAAGAGACAGTAGCAGAGTGTAATAGACAGTAACAGAGTGTAATAGAGTGTAAGAGACAGTAGAAGAGTGTAAGAGACAATAGCAGAGTGTAAGAGACAGTAGCAGAGTGTAACATAGTGTAAGAGAGTGTTATAGACAGTAGCAGAGTGTAAGAGACAGTAACAGAGTGTAAGAGACAGTAACAGAGTGAAAGAGACAGTAGCAGAGTGAAAGAGACAGTAGTAGAGTGTAGTAGAGTGTAAGAGATAGGAGTGTAAGAGACAGTAACAGAGTGTAAGAGACAGTAACAGAGTGTAAGAGACAGCAGCAGAGTGTAAGAGAGTGTAATAGACAGTAACAGAGTGTACGAGAGTGTAGTAGAGTGTAAGAGACAGTAGCAGAGTGTAAGAGAGTGTAACAGGGTGTAAGAGACAGTAACAGAGTATAGGAGACAGTAACAGAGTGTAAGAGACAGTAACAGAGTGTACGAGACAGTAACATAGTGTAAGATACAGTAACAGAGTGTATGACAGTGTAGTACAGTGTAAGACACAGTAACAGAGCGTAAGAGATAGTAGCAGAGTGTAAGAGACAGTAGCAGAGTGAAAGAGACAGTAGCAGAGTGTTAGAGACAGTAGCAGAGTGTAAGAAACAGTAACAGAGTGTAAGAGACAGTAGCAGAGTGTAAGAGAGTGTAAGAGACAGTAACAGAGTGTAAGAGGGTGTAAGAGACAGTAGCAGAGTGTAAGAGAGTGTAAGAGAGTGTTATAGACAGTAGCAGAGTGTAAGAGACAATAGCAGAGTGTAAGAGACAGTAGCAGAGTGTAATAGACTGTAGCAGAGTGTAACAGTGTAAGAGAGTGTAAGAGACAGTAGCAGAGTGTAATAGACAGTAACAGAGTGTAAGAGAGTGTTATAGACAGTAGCAGAGTGTAAGAGACAGTAGCAGAGTGTAAGAGACAATAGCAGAGTGTAAGAGACAGTAGCAGAGTGTAATAGACTGTAGCAGAGTGTAACATAGTGTAAGAGAGTGTAAGAGACAGTAGCAGAGTGTAATAGACAGTAACAGAGTGTACGAGAGTGTTATAGACAGTAGCAGAGTTTAAGAGACAGTAACAGAGTGTAAGAGACAGTAACAGAGTGTAAGAGGGTGTAAGAGACAGTAGGAGAGTGTAAGAGAGTGTAAGAGAGTGTAAGAGAGTGTAAGAGTGTAAGAGACAGTAACAGAGTGTAAGAGACAGTAACAGAGTGTAAGAGACAGCAGCAGAGTGTAAGAGAGTGTAACAGAGTATAGGAGACAGTAACAGAGTATAGGAGACAGTAACAGAGTGTAAGAGAGTGTAAGAGACAGTTACAGAGTGTAAGAGAGTGTAACATAGTGTAAGAGACAGTAACAGAGTGTAAGAGACAGCAGAAGAGTGTAAGAGAGTTGAAGAGACAGTCGCAGAGTGTAATAGACAGTAACAGAGTGTAAGAGAGTGTTATAGACAGTAGCAGAGTGTAAGAGACAATAGCAGAGTGTAATAGACTGGAGCAGAGTGTAACATAGTGTAAGACAGTGTAAGAGACTGTAGCAGAGTGTAATAGACAGTAACAGAGTGTAAGAGAGTGTTATAGACAGTAGCAGAGTGTAAGAGACAATAGCAGAGTGTAAGAGACAGTAGCAGAGTGTAATAGACAGCAGCAGAGTGTAACATAGTGTAAGAGAGTGTTATAGACAGTAGCAGAGTGTAAGAGAGTGTAAGAGACAGTTACAGAGTGTAAGAGAGTGTAACAGAGTGTAAGAGAGTGTAAGAGACAGTAACATAGTGTAGGAGAGTGTAAGAGACAGTAACAGAGTGTAAGAGACAGTAGCAGAGTGTAAGAGAGTGTAAGAGAGTGTTATAGACAGTAGCAGAGTGTAAGGGACAATAGCAGAGTGTAAGAGACAGTAGCAGAGTGTAATAGACTGTAGCAGAGTGTAAAATAGTGTAAGAGAGTGTAAGAGACAGTAGCAGAGTGTAATAGACAGTAATAGAGTGTAAGAGAGTGTTATAGACAGTAGCAGAGTTTAAGAGACAGTAACAGAGTGAAAGAGACAGTAAGAGTGTAAGAGGGTGTAAGAGACAGTAGCAGAGTGTAGGAGAGTGTAAGAGAGTGTAAGAGACAGTAACAGAGTGTAAGAGACAGCAGCAGAGTGTAAGAGACAGTAACAGAGTGTAAGAGAGTGTAACAGAGTGTAAGAGACAGTAACAGAGTGTACGAGAGTGTAGTAGAGTGTAAGAGACAGTAACAGAGCATAAGAGACAGTAACAGAGCATAAGAGACAGAAGCAGAGTGTAAGAGACAGAAACAGAGTGAAAGAGAGAGTAGCAGAGTGTAAGAGACAGTAGCAGAGTGTAAGAGAGTGTAAGAGAAATTAACAGAGTGTAATAGAGTGTAACAGCGTGTAAGAGAGTGTAACAGAGTGTAAGAGAGTGTAGGAGACAGTAACAGAGTGTAGGAGAGTGTAAGAGACAGTAACAGAGTGTAAGAGACAGTAACAGAGTGTAAGAGACAGCAACAGAGTGTAAGAGAGTGTAACATAGTGTAAGAGAGTGAAAGAGACAGTAGCAGAGTGTAATAGACAGTAACAGAGTGTAAGACAGTGTTATAGACAGTAGCAGAGTGTAAGAGACAATAGCAGAGTGTAAGAGACAGTAACAGAGTGTAAGAGACAGTAACATAGTGTAAGAGACAGTAACAGAGTGTATGAGAGTGTAGTAGAGTGTAAGAGACAGTAACAGAGCGTAAGAGATAGTAGCAGAGTGTAAGAGACAGTAGCAGAGTGAAAGAGACAGTAGCAGAGTGTAAGAGACAGTAACAGAGTGTAAGAGATAGTAGCAGAGTGTAAGAGAGTGTAAGAGACAGTAACAGTGTGTAAGAGGGTGTAACAGCGTGTAAGAGAGTGTAACAGCATGTAAGAGAGTGTAACAGAGTGTAAGGGAGTGTAAGAGACAGTAACAGAGTGTAAGGGGGTGTAAGAGACAGTAGAAGAGTGTAGGAGAGTGTAGGAGAGTGTAATAGACAGTAACAGAGTGTAAGAGACAGTAACAGAGTGTAAGAGACAGCAGCAGAGTGTAAGAGAGTGTAGGAGACAGTAAGAGAGTGTAACAGAGTGTAAGAGACAGTAACAGAGTGTACGAGACAGTAACAGAGTGTAAGAGACAGTAACAGAGTGTAAGAGACAGTAACAGAGTATACGAGAGTGTAGTAGAGTGTAAGAGACAGTAACAGAGCGTAAGAGACAGTAGCAGTGTGTAAGAGACAGAAGCAAAGTGAAAGAGAGAGTAGCAGAGTGTAAGAGACAGTAGCAGAGTGTAAGAGACAGTAGCAGAGTGTAAGAGTGTAAGAGACAGTAACAGAGTGTAAGAGAGTGTAACAGCGTGTAAGAGAGTGTAACAGAGTGTAAGAGACAGTAAGAGAGTGTAACAGAGTGTAAGAGACAGTAACAGAGTGTAGGAGAGTGTAAGAGACAGTAACGGAGTGTAAGAGACAGTAACAGAGTGTAAGAGACAGCAGCAGAGTGTAAGAGAGTGTAACATAGTGTAAGAGAGTGTAAGAGACAGTAGCAGAGTGTAATAGACAGTAACAGAGTGTAATAGAGTGTAAGAGACAGTAGCAGAGTGTAATAGACTGTAACAGAGTGTAAGAGAGTGTAAGAGACAATAGCAGAGTGTAATAGACAGTAACAGAGTGTAAGAGAGTGTTATAGACAGTAGCAGAGTGCAAGAGACAATAGCAGAGTGTAAGAGACAGTAGCCGAGTGTAATAGACTGTAACAGAGTGTAACAGAGTGTAAGAGACAGTAGCAGAGTGTAATAGACTGTAACAGAGTGTAAGAGAGTGTAAGAGACAATAGCAGAGTGTAATAGACAGTAACAGAGTGTAAGAGCGTGTTATAGACAGTAGCAGAGTGTAAGAGACAATAGCAGAGTGTAATAGACTGGAGCAGAGTGTAGCATAGTGTAAGACAGTGTAAGAGACTGTAGCAGAGTGTAATAGACAGTAACAGAGTGTAAGAGAGTGTTATAGACAGTAGCAGAGTGTAAGAGACAATAGCAGAGTGTAAGAGACAGTAGCAGAGTGTAATAGACAGCAGCAGAGTGTAAGAGAGTGTAAGAGACAGTAGCAGAGTGTAATAGACAGTAACAGAGTGTAAGAGAGTGTTATAGACAGTAGCAGAGTGTAAGAGACAATAGCAGAGTGTAAGAGACAGTAGCAGAGTGTAATAGACTGTAGCAGAGTGTAACATAGTGTAAGAGAGTGTAAGAGACAGTAGCAGAGTGTAATAGACAGTAACAGAGTGTAAGAGAGTGTTATAGACAGTAGCAGAGTGTAAGAGAGTGTAAGAGACAGTTACAGAGTGTAAGAGAGTGTAACAGAGTGTAAGAGAGTGTAAGAGACAGTAACATAGTGTAGGAGAGTGTAAGAGACAGTAACAGAGTGTAAGAGACAGTAGCAGAGTGTAAGAGAGTGTAAGAGAGTGTTATAGACAGTAGCAGAGTGTAAAGGACAATAGCAGAGTGTAAGAGACAGTAGCAGAGTGTAATAGACTGTAGCAGAGTGTAAAATAGTGTAAGAGAGTGTAAGAGACAGTAGCAGAGTGTAATAGACAGTAATAGAGTGTAAGAGAGTGTTATAGACAGTAGCAGAGTTTAAGAGACAGTAACAGAGTGTAAGAGACAGTAAGAGTGTAAGAGGGTGTAAGAGACAGTAGCAGAGTGTAAGAGAGTGTAAGAGAGTGTAAGAGACAGTAACAGAGTGTAAGAGACAGTAACAGAGTGTAAGAGACAGCAGCAGAGTGTAAGAGAGTGTAACAGAGTATAGGAGACAGTAACAGAGTATAGGAGACAGTAACAGAGTGTAAGAGAGTGTAAGAGACAGTTACAGAGTGTAAGAGAGTGTAACATAGTGTAAGAGACAGTAACAGAGTGTAAGAGACAGCAGAAGAGTGTAAGAGAGTTGAAGAGACACTCGCAGAGTGTAATAGACAGTAACAGAGTGTAAGAGAGTGTTATAGACAGTAGCAGAGTGTAAGAGACAATAGCAGAGTGTAATAGACTGGAGCAGGGTGTAACATAGTGTAAGAGAGTGTAAGAGACTGTAGCAGAGTGTAATAGACAGTAACAGAGTGTAAGAGAGTGTTATAGACAGTAGCAGAGTGTAAGAGACAATAGCAGAGTGTAAGAGACAGTAGCAGAGTGTAATAGACAGCAGCAGAGTGTAAGAGAGTGTAAGAGACAGTAGCAGAGTGTAATAGACAGTAACAGAGTGTAAGAGAGTGTTATAGACAGTAGCAGAGTGTAAGAGACAATAGCAGAGTGTAAGAGACAGTAGCAGAGTGTAATAGACTGTAGCAGAGTGTAACAGTGTAAGAGAGTGTAAGAGACAGTAGCAGAGTGTAATAGACATTAACAGAGTGTAAGAGAGTGTTATAGACAGTAGCAGAGTTTAAGAGACAGTAACAGAGTGTAAGAGACAGTAACAGAGTGTAAGAGGGTGTAAGAGACAGTAGCAGAGTGTAGGAGAGTGTAAGAGAGTGTAAGAGACAGTAACAGAGTGTAAGAGACAGTAACAGAGTGTAAGAGACAGCAGCAGAGTGTAAGAGAGTGTAACAGAGTGTAAGAGACAGTAACAGAGCGTAAGAGACAGTAGCAGAGTGTAAGAGACAGAAGCAGAGTGAAAGAGAGAGTAGCAGAGTGTAAGAGACAGTAGCAGAGAGTAAGAGACAGTAGCAGAGTGTAAGAGAGTGTAATAGACAGTAACAGAGTGTAAGAGAGTGTAACAGCATGTAAGAGAGTGTAACAGAGTGTAAGAGAGTGTAAGAGACAGTAACAGAGTGTAAGAGACAGTAACAGAGTGTAAGAGACAGTAACAGAGTGTAAGAGACAGCAGCAGAGTGTAAGAGTGTGTAACATAGTGTAAGAGAGTGAAAGAGATAGTAGCAGAGTGTAATAGACAGTAACAGAGTGTAATAGAGTGTAAGAGACAGTAGCAGAGTGTAAGAGACAATAGCAGAGTGTAAGAGACAGTAGCAGAGTGTAATAGACTGTAGCAGAGTGTAACAGAGTGTAAAAGAGTGTAAGAGACAATAGCAGAGTGTAATAGACAGTAACAGAGTGTAAGAGAGTGTTATAGACAGTAGCAGAGTGCAAGAGACAATAGCAGAGTGTAAGAGACAGTAGCAGAGTGTAATATACAGTAACAGAGTGTAAGAGACAGTAACAGAGTGTAAGAGACAGCAGCAGAGTGTAAGAGTGTAAGAGACAGTAACAGAGTGTAAGAGAGTGTAACAGAGTGTAAGAGACAGTAACAGAGTGTACGAGACAGTAACAGAGTGTACGAGACAGTAACAGAGTGTACAAGACAGTAACAGAGTGTAAGAGACAGTAACAGAGTATACGAGAGTGTAGTAGAGTGTAAGAGACAGTAACACAGCGTAAGAGACAGTAGCAGTGTGTAAGAGACAGAAGCAAAGTGAAAGAGAGAGTAGCAGAGTGTAAGAGACAGTAGCAGAGTGTAAGAGACAGTAGCAGAGTGTAAGAGTGTAAGAGACAGTAACAGAGTGTAAGAGAGTGTAACAGCGTGTAAGAGAGTGTAACAGAGTGTAAGAGACAGTAAGAGAGTGTAACAGAGTGTAAGAGACAGTAACAGAGTGTAGGAGAGTGTAAGAGACAGTAACGGAGTGTAAGAGACAGTAACAGAGTGTAAGAGACAGTAATAGAGTGTAGGAGAGTGTAAGAGACAGTAACGGAGTGTAAGAGACAGTAACAGAGTGTAAGAGACAGCAGCAGAGTGTTAGAGAGTGTAACATAGTGTAAGAGAGTGTAAGAGACAGTAGCAGAGTGTAATAGACAGTAACAGAGTGTAATAGAGTGTAAGAGACAGTAGCAGAGTGTAAGAGACAGTAGCAGAGTGTAATAGACTGTAGCAGAGTGTAACAGAGTGTAAGAGAGTGTAAGAGACAATAGCAGAGTGTAATAGACAGTAACAGAGTGTAAGAGAGTGTTATAGACAGTAGCAGAGTGCAAGAGACAATAGCAGAGTGTAAGAGACAGTAGCAGAGTGTAATAGACTGTAACAGAGTGTAACAGAGTGTAAGAGAGTGTAAGAGACAGTAGCGGAGTGTAATAGACAGTAACAGAGTGTAAGAGAGTGTTATAGACAGTAGCAGAGTGTTATAGACAATAGCAGAGTGTAAGAGACAGTAGCAGAGTGTAATAGACAGCAGCAGAGTGTAAGAGAGTGTAAGAGACAGTAGCAGAGTGTAATAGACAGTAACAGAGTGTAAGAGAGTGTTATAGACAGTATCAGAGTGTAAGAGACAATAGCAGAGTGTAAGAGACAGTAGCAGAGTGTAATAGACTGTAGCAGAGTGTAACATAGTGTAAGAGAGTGTAAGAGACAGTAGCAGAGTGTAATAGACAGTAACAGAGTGTAAGAGAGTGTTATAGACAGTAGCAGAGTGTAAGAGAGTGTAAGAGACAGTTACAGAGTGTAAAAGAGTGTAACAGAGTGTAAGAGAGTGTAAGAGACAGTAACATAGTGTAGGAGAGTGTAAGAGACAGTAACAGAGTGTAAGAGACAGTAACAGAGTGTAAGAGGGTGTAAGAGACAGTAGCAGAGTGTAGGAGAGTGTAAGAGAGTGTAAGAGACAGTAAGAGTGTAAGAGACAGTAACAGAGTGTAAGAGACAGCAGCAGAGTGTAAGAGAGTGTAACAGAGTGTAAGAGACAGTAACAGAGCGTAAGAGACAGTAGCAGAGTGTAAGAGACAGAAGCAGAGTGAAAGAGAGAGTAGCAGAGTGTAAGAGACAGTAGCAGAGTGTAAGAGACAGTAGCAGAGTGTAAGAGAGTGTAAGAGACAGTAACAGAGTGTAAGAGAGTGTAACAGCATGTAAGAGAGTGTAACAGAGTGTAAGAGAGTGTAAGAGACAGTAACAGAGTGTAGTAGAGTGTAAGAGACAGTAACAGAGTGTAAGAGACAGTAACAGAGTGTAAGAGACAGCAGCAGAGTGTAAGAGAGTGTAACATAGTGTAAGAGAGTGAAAGAGACAGTAGCAGAGTGTAATAGACAGTAACAGAGTGTAGGAGAGTGTCAGAGACAGTAACAGAGTGTAAGAGTCAGCAGCAGAGTGTAAGAGAGTGTAACATAGTGTAAGAGAGTGTAAGAGACAGTAGCAGAGTGTAATAGACAGTAACAGAGTGTAAGAGAGTGTTATAGACAGTAGCAGAGTGTAAGAGACAATAGCAGAGTGTAAGATACAGTAGCAGAGTGTAAGAGACAGTAACAGAGTGTAAAAGACAGTAACAGAGTGTAAGAGACAGTAGCAGAGTGAAAGAGACAGTAGTAGAGTGTAGTAGAGTGTAAGAGAGTGTCACATGGCATATACCGTCCTCTAGGATCACATAGTCCTGAATGATCTCAGTATACTGTGAACGTCTTTGGGGATCTCTTCGCGTAGACCTCGTAAACCTGTGTAAGAGACAGTAAAAGAGTATATGAGACAGTAGTGGAGTGTAAGAAAGTGTAACAGAGTATAGGAGACAGTAACAGAGTGTAAGAGAGTGTAAGAGACAGTTACAGAGTGTAAGAGAGTGTAACAGAGTGTAAGAGACAGTAACAGAGTGTAAGAGACAGCAGCAGAGTGTAAGAGAGTGTAAGAGACAGTAGCAGAGTGTAATAGACAGTAACAGAGTGTAAGAGAGTGTTATAGACAGTAGCAGAGTGTTATAGACAATAGCAGAGTGTAAGAGACAGTAGCAGAGTGTAATAGACAGCAGCAGAGTGTAAGAGAGTGTAAGAGACAGTAGCAGAGTGTAATAGACAGTAACAGAGTGTAAGAGAGTGTAAGAGACAATAGCAGAGTGTAAGAGACAGTAGCAGAGTGTAATAGACTGTAGCAGAGTGTAACATAGTGTAAGAGAGTGTAAGAGACAGTAGCAGAGTGTAATAGACAGTAACAGAGTGTAAGAGAGTGTTATAGACAGTAGCAGAGTTTAAGAGACAGTAACAGAGTGTAAGAGGGTGTAAGAGACAGTAGCAGAGTGTAAGAGAGTGTAAGAGACAGTAACAGCGTGTAAGAGACAGTAACAGAGTGTAAGAGACAGCAGCAGAGTGTAAGAGTGTAAGAGACAGTAACAGACAGTAACAGAGTGTAAGAGAGTGTAACAGAGTGTAAGAGACAGTAACAGAGTGTACGAGACAGTAACAGAGTGTACGAGACAGTAACAGAGTGTAAGAGACAGTAACAGAGTATACGAGAGTGTAGTAGAGTGTAAGAGACAGTAACAGAGCGTAAGAGACAGTAGCAGTGTGTAAGAGACAGAAGCAAAGTGAAAGAGAGAGTAGCAGAGTGTAAGAGACAGTAGCAGAGTGTAAGAGACAGTAGCAGAGTGTAAGAGTGTAAGAGACAGTAACAGAGTGTAAGAGAGTGTAACAGCGTGTAAGAGAGTGTAACAGAGTGTAAGAGACAGTAAGAGAGTGTAACAGAGTGCAAGAGACAGTAACAGAGTGTAGGAGAGTGTAAGAGACAGTAACGGAGTGTAAGAGACAGTAACAGAGTGTAAGAGACAGCAGCAGAGTGTTAGAGAGTGTAACATAGTGTAAGAGAGTGTAAGAGACAGTAGCAGAGTGTAATAGACAGTAACAGAGTGTAATAGAGTGTAAGAGACAGTAGCAGAGTGTAAGAGACAGTAGCAGAGTGTAATAGACTGTAGCAGAGTGTAACAGAGTGTAAGAGAGTGTAAGAGACAATAGCAGAGTGTAATAGACAGTAACAGAGTGTAAGAGAGTGTTATAGACAAGAGCAGAGTGCAAGAGACAATAGCAGAGTGTAAGAGACAGTAGCAGAGTGTAATAGACTGTAACAGAGTGTAACAGAGTGTAAGAGAGTGTAAGAGACAGTAGCGGAGTGTAATAGACAGTAACAGAGTGTAAGAGAGTGTTATAGACAGTAGCAGAGTGTTATAGACAATAGCAGAGTGTAAGAGACAGTAGCAGAGTGTAATAGACAGCAGCAGAGTGTAAGAGAGTGTAAGAGACAGTAGCAGAGTGTAATAGACAGTAACAGAGTGTAAGAGAGTGTTATAGACAGTATCAGAGTGTAAGAGACAATAGCAGAGTGTAAGAGACAGTAGCAGAGTGTAATAGACTGTAGCAGAGTGTAACATAGTGTAAGAGAGTGTAAGAGACAGTAGCAGAGTGTAATAGACAGTAACAGAGTGTAAGAGAGTGTTATAGACAGTAGCAGAGTGTAAGAGAGTGTAAGAGACAGTTACAGAGTGTAAGAGAGTGTAACAGAGTGTAAGAGACAGTAACATAGTGTAGGAGAGTGTAAGAGACAGTAACAGAGTGTAAGAGACAGTAACAGAGTGTAAGAGACAGTAACAGAGTGTAAGAGGGTGTAAGAGACAGTAGCAGAGTGTAGGAGAGTGTAAGAGAGTGTAAGAGACAGTAAGAGTGTAAGAGACAGTAACATAGTGTAAGAGACAGCAGCAGAGTGTAAGAGAGTGTAACAGAGTGTAAGAGACAGTAACAGAGCGTAAGAGACAGTAGCAGAGTGTAAGAGACAGAAGCAGAGTGAAAGAGAGAGTAGCAGAGTGTAAGAGACAGTAGCAGAGTGTAAGAGACAGTAGCAGAGTGTAAGAGGGTGTAAGAGACAGTAGCAGAGTGTAGGAGAGTGTAAGAGAGTGTAAGAGACAGTAAGAGTGTAAGAGACAGTAACATAGTGTAAGAGACAGCAGCAGAGTGTAAGAGAGTGTAACAGAGTGTAAGAGACAGTAACAGAGCGTAAGAGACAGTAGCAGAGTGTAAGAGACAGAAGCAGAGTGAAAGAGAGAGTAGCAGAGTGTAAGAGACAGTAGCAGAGTGTAAGAGACAGTAGCAGAGTGTAAGAGAGTGTAAGAGAGTGTAACAGCATGTAAGAGAGTGTAACAGAGTGTAAGAGAGTGTAAGAGACAGTAACAGAGTGTAGTAGAGTGTAAGAGACAGTAACAGAGTGTAAGAGACAGTAACAGAGTGTAAGAGACAGCAGCAGAGTGTAAGAGAGTGTAACATAGTGTAAGAGAGTGAAAGAGACAGTAGCAGAGTGTAATAGACAGTAACAGAGTGTAAGAGAGTGTTATAGACAGTAGCAGAGTGTAAGAGACAATAGCAGAGTGTAAGATACAGTAGCAAAGTGTAAGAGACAGTAACAGAGTGTAAGAGACAGTAGCAGAGTGAAAGAGGCAGTAGTAGAGTGTAGTAGAGTGTACCAGAGTGTCACATGGCATATACCGTCCTCTAGGATCACATAGTCCTGAATGATCTCAGTATACTGTGAACGTCTTTGGGGATCTCTTCGCGTAGACATCGTAAACCTGTGTAAGAGACAGTAAAAGAGTATATGAGACAGTAGCGGAGTGTAAGAGAGTGTGACAGAGCATAGGAGACAGTAACAGAGTATAGGAGACGGTAACAGAGTGTAAGAGAGTGTAAGAGACAGTAACAGAGTGTAAGAGACAGTAACAGAGTGTAAGAGACAGCAGCAGAGTGTAAGAGAGTGTAACATAGTGTAAGAGAGTGAAAGAGACAGTAGCAGAGTGTAATAGACAGTTGTAGAGTGTAGTAGAGTGTAAGAGAGTGTCACATGGCATATACCGTCCTCTAGGACCACATAGTCCCGAATGATCTCAGTATACTGTGAACGTCTTTGGGGATCTCTTCGCGTAGACATCGTAAACCTGTGTAAGAGACAGTAACAGAGTATATGAGACAGTAGCAGAGTGTAAGAGAGTGTAACAGAGTGTAAGAGACAGTAACAGAGTGTAAGAGGGTGTAAGAGACAGTAGCAGAGTGTAGGAGAGTGTAAGAGAGTGTAAGAGAGTGTAAGAGAGTGTAAGAGACAGTAACAGAGTGTAAGAGACAGTAAAAGAGTATATGAGACAGTAGCGGAGTGTAAGAGAGTGTGACAGAGCATAGGAGACAGTAACAGAGTATAGGAGACGGTAACAGAGTGTAAGAGAGTGTAAGAGACAGTAACAGAGTGTAAGAGACAGTAACAGAGTGTAAGAGACAGCAGCAGAGTGTAAGAGAGTGTAACAGAGTATAGGAGACAGTAACAGAGTATAGGAGACAGTAACAGAGTATAGGAGACAGTAACAGAGTATAGGAGACAGTAACAGAGTGTAAGAGAGTGTTATAGACAGTAGCAGAGTTTAAGAGACAGTAACAGAGTGTAAGAGGGTGTAAGAGACAGTAGCAGAGTGTAGGAGAGTGTAAGAGAGTGTAAGAGAGTGTAAGAGACAGTAACAGAGTGTAAGAGACAGTAACAGAGTGTAAGAGAGTGTAACAGAGTGTAAGAGACAGTAAGAGAGTGTAACAGAGTGTAAGAGACAGTAACAGAGTGTAGGAGAGTGTAAGAGACAGTAACGGAGTGTAAGAGACAGTAACAGAGTGTAAGAGACAGCAGCAGAGTGTAAGAGAGTGTAACATAGTGTAAGAGACTGTAAGAGACAGTAGCAGAGTGTAATAGACAGTAACAGAGTGTAATAGAGTGTAAGAGACAGTAGCAGAGTGTAAGAGACAATAGCAGAGTGTAAGAGACAGTAGCAGAGTGTAATAGACTGTAGCAGAGTGTAACAGAGTGTAAGAGAGTGTAAGAGACAATAGCAGAGTGTAATAGACAGTATCAGAGTGTAAGAGAGTGTTATAGACAGTAGCAGAGTGCAAGAGACAATAGCAGAGTGTACGAGACAGTAGCAGAGTGTAATAGACTGTAACAGAGTGTAACAGAGTGTAACAGAGTGTAAGAGACAGTAGCGGAGTGTAATAGACAGTAACAGAGTGTAAGAGAGTGTTATAGACAGTAGCAGAGTGTAAGAGACAATAGCAGAGTGTAAGATACAGTAGCAGAGTGTAAGAGACAGTAACAGAGCGTAAGAGATAGTAGCAGAGTGTAAGAGACAGTAGCAGAGTAAAAGAGACAGTAGGAGAGTGTAAGAGACAGTAGCAGAGTGTAAGAGACAGAAACAGAGTGTAAGAGAGTGTTATAGACAGTAACAGAGTGTAAGAGAGTGTTATAGACAGTAGCAGAGTGTAAGGGACAATAGCAGAGTGTAAGAGACAGTAGCAGAGTGTAATAGACTGTAGCAGAGTGTAACATAGTGTAAGAGAGTGTAAGAGACAGTAGCAGAGTGTAATAGACAGTAACAGAGTGTAAGAGACAGTAACAGAGTGTAAGAGGGTGTAAGAGACAGTAGCAGAGTGTAGGAGAGTGTAGGAGAGTGTAAGAGAGTGTAAGAGAGTGTAACAGAGTGTAAGAGACAGTAACAGAGTGTAAGAGACAGTAGCAGAGTGTAAGAGAGTGTAACAGAGTGTAAGAGACAGTAACAGAGTGTAAGAGACAGTAACAGAGTGTACGAGACAGTAACAGAGTGTACGAGAGTGTAGTAGAGTGTAAGAGACAGTAACAGAGTGTAAGAGACAGTAACAGAGTATATGAGACAGCAGCAGAGTGTAAGAGATTGTAACAGAGTATAGGAGACAGTAACAGAGTATAGGAGACAGAAACAGAGTGTAAGAGACAGTAACAGAGTGTACGAGACAGTAAGAGTGTAAGATACAGTAACAGAGTGTATGAGAGTGTAGTAGAGTGTAAGAGACAGTAACAGAGCGTAAGAGATAGTAGCAGAGTGTAAGAGACAGTAGCAGAGTGAAAGAGACAGTAGCAGAGTGTAAGAGACAGTAGCAGAGTGTAAGAGACAGTAGCAGAGTGTAAGAGAGTGTAAGAGACAGTAACAGTGTGTAAGAGGGTGTAACAGCGTGTAAGAGAGTGTAACAGCGTGTAAGAGAGTGTAAAAGACAGTAAAAGAGTGTAAGAGACAGTAACAGAGTGTAAGAGACAGCAGCAGAGTGTAAGAGACAGCAGCAGAGTGTAAGAGACAGCAGCAGAGTGTAACAGAGTGTAAGAGACAGTAACAGAGTGTAACAGAGTGTAAGAGACAGTAACAGAGTGTACGAGACAGTAACAGAGTGTAAGAGACAGTAACAGAGTGTAAGAGACAGTAACAGAGTGTACGAGAGTGTAGTAGAGTGTAAGAGACAGTAACAGAGTGTAAGAGACAGTAGCAGAGTGTAAGAGAGTGTAAGAGACAGTAACAGAGTGTAAGAGAGTGTAACAGCATGTAAGAGAGTGTAACAGAGTGTAGGAGAGTGTAAGAGACAGTAACAGAGTGTAAGAGACAGTAACAGAGTGTAAGAGACAGCAGCAGAGTGTAAGAGAGTGTAACATAGTGTAAGAGAGTGTAAGAGACAGTAGCAGAGTGTAATAGACAGTAACAGAGTGTAAGAGACAGTAACAGAGTGTAAGAGACAGTAACAGAGTGTAAGAGACAGTAGCAGAGTGTAAGAGACAGTAGCAGAGTGTAAGAGAGAGTAGCAGAGTGTAAGAGAGTGTAAGAGACAGTAACAGCGTGTAAGAGAGTGTAACAGCATGTAAGAGAGTGTAACAGAGTGAAAGAGAGTGTAAGAGACAGTAACAGAGTGTAGGAGAGTGTAAGAGACAGTAACAGAGTGTAAGAGACAGTAACAGAGTGTAATAGACAGTAACAGAGTGTAAGAGAGTGTTATAGACAGTAGCAGAGTGTAAGAGACAATAGCAGAGTGTAAGAGACAGTAGCAGAGTGTAATAGACTGTAGCAGAGTGTAACAGAGTGTAAGAGAGTGTAAGAGACAGTAGCAGAGTGTAATAGACAGTAACAGAGTGTAAGAGAGTGTTATAGACAGTAGCAGAGTGTAAGAGACAATAGCAGAGTGTAATAGAGTGTAGCAGAGTGTAAGAGAGTGTAAGAGAGTGTAAGAGACAGTAGCAGAGTGTAATAGACAGTAACAGAGTGTAAGAGAGTGTTATAGACAGTTGCAGAGTGTAAGAGACAATAGCAGAGTGTAAGATACAGTAGAAGAGTGTAAGAGACTGTAACAGAGTGTAAGAGACAGTAACAGAGTGTAAGAGACAGTAACAGAGTGTAAGAGACAGTGACAGAGTGTAAGAGACAGTAGCAGAGTGAAGGAGACATTAGTAGAGTGTAGTAGAGTGTAAGAGAGTGTCACATGGCATACACCGTCCTCTAGGACCACATGGTCCCGAATGATCTCAGTATACTGTGAACGTCTTTGGGTATCTCTTCGCGTAGACATCGTAAACCTGTGTAAGAGACAGTAACAGAGTATATGAGACAGCAGCAGAGTGTAAGAGAGTGTAACATAGTGTAAGACAGTGTAAGAGACAGTAGCAGAGTGAAAGAGACAGTAGCAGAGTGTAAGATACAGTAGCAGAGTGTAAGAGACAGTAACAGAGTGTAAGAGACAGTAGCAGAGTGAAAGAGACAGTAGTAGAGTGTAGTAGAGTGTAAGAGAGCGTCACATGGCATATACCGTCCTCTAGGATCACATAGTCCCGAATGATCTCAGTATACTGTGAACGTCTTTGGGGATCTCTTCGCGTAGACATTGTAAACCTGTGTAAGAGACAGTAGCAGAGAGTAAGAGACAGTAACAGAGTACATGAGACAGTAACAGAGTATATGAGACAGTAGCAGAGTGTAAGAGAGTGTAACAGAGTATAGGAGACAGTAACAGAGTATAGGTGTCACGAACTGAGGACACAGGTTGATAAGGAGCCCAGGTGCAGGGGATACGAGGGGCTCTGTCTGTACCCCACGATGCATGATGGCTTGGGGTCGGTACAGACAGGCGTCGGAAATAAACCACAGACAGAAGATCAGGATCAAGAGTTGTATTGTATATGGTGGTACAACAATATTTACAGAGAAATTCACTCGACAGGAAGCCCACTTGCGGGGCACACGGCAGGAAGCCCACTTGCGGGGCACACGGCTGGAAGCCCACTTGCGGGGCACACGGCTGGAAGCCCACTTGCGGGGCACACGGCTGGAAGCCCACTTGCGGGGCACACCGCTGGAAGCCCAATTGCGGGGCACATGGCAGGAAGCCCAATTGCGGGGCACACGGCAGGAAGCCCAATTGCAGGGCACACGGCAGGAAGCCCAATTGCAGGGCACACGGCAGGAAGCCCAATTGCAGGGCACACGGCACGACTAGAAGCCCTCTTCCAGGGCACACGGCACGGGTAGAAGCCCTCTTCCAGGGCACACGGCAGGTTGCCCACTTGCAGGGCACACGGCAGGTTGCCCACTTGCAGGGCACTCAACCAGGGTAGTCCGCTAGTGGGCAGTCATCCTGGGAGTCGCGATGCAGGGCACTCCTCTTGGGAGTCCACTAGTGGGGCGCTGGCCGCAACTCAGGAACACGGCAGGTTGCCCACTTGCAGGGTACTCTACTTGGGAGTCCACTTAGTGGGGCGCAGGCCGCAACTCAGGAACATGGCAGGTTGCCCACTTGCAGGGCACACGGCAGGTTGCCCACTTGCAGGGCACTCAGCTTTGGAGTCCACTTAGTGGGGCGCTGGCCGCAACTCAGGAACACGGCAGGTTTCTGGAACAAGGCAGGTTTCTGGAACAAGGCAGGTTCTGGAACAAGATAGGTTCTGGAACAAGGCAGGTTCTGGAACAAGGCAGGTTCTGGAACAAGGCAGGTTCTGGAACAAGGCAGGTACTGGAACAAGGCAGGTACTGGAACAAGGCAGGAACCAAACAGGTAGTCCTCAAACGTTAATGTCAAGGCCCATGAGATCAACTGCAGCTGGACCTGATAATTAGTCTGAGAGGTTCTGAATGGCAAGGGCGGCCACTACTGGCTGGAAACATGAAATAAATAAGGCAAAGTATAAACAAGTCCAGCCAGCGCATGGTGAAGCGTTACAATAGGAGACAGTAACAGAGTGTAAGAGAGTGTAAGAGACAGTTACAGAGGGTAAGAGAGTGTAACCGAGTGTAAGAGACAGTAACAGAGTGTAAGAGACAGCAGCAGGGTGTAAGAGAGTGTAAGAGACAGTAGCAGAGTGTAATAGACAGTAACAGAGTGTAATAGACTGTAGCAGAGTGTAACATAGTGTAAGAGAGTGTAAGAGACAGTAGCAGAGTGTAATAGACAGTAACAGAGTGTAAGAGAGTGTTATAGACAGTAGCAGAGTGTAGGAGAGTGTAAGAGAGTGTCACATGGCATATATCGTCCTCTAGGATCACATAGTCCTGAATGATCTCAGTATACTGTGAACGTCTTTGGGGATCTCTTCGCGTAGACATCGTAAAACTGTGTAAGAGACAGTAGCAGAGAGTAAGAGATGGTAACAGAGTATGTGAGACAGTAGCAGAGTGTAAGAGAGTGTAACAGAGTATAGGAGAAAGTAACAGAGTGTAAGAGAATGTAAGAGACAGTAACAGAGTGTAAGAGAGTGTAACATGGTGTAAGAGACAGTAACAGAGTATAGGAGACAGTAACAGAGTGTAAGAGACAGTAACAGAGTGTACGAGACAGTAACATAATGTAAGATACAGTAACAGAGTGTATGACAGTGTAGTACAGTGTAAGACACAGTAACAGAGCGTAAGAGATAGTAGCAGAGTGTAAGAGACAGTAGCAGAGTGAAAGAGACAGTAGCAGAGTGTTAGAGACAGTAGCAGAGTGTAAGAAACAGTAACAGAGTGTAAGAGACAGTAACAGTGTGTAAGAGGGTGTAACAGCGTGTAAGAGAGTGTAACAGCGTGTAAGAGAGTGTAACAGAGTGTAAGAGAGTGTAACAGACAGTAACAGAGTGTAAGACGGTGTAAGAGACAGTAGCAGAGTGTAGGAGAGTGTAAGAGAGTGTAAGAGAGTGTTATAGACAGTAGCAGAGTGTAAGGGACAATAGCAGAGTGTAAGAGACAGTAGCAGAGTGTAATAGACTGTAGCAGAGTGTAACAGAGTGTAAGAGAGTGTAAGAGACAGTAGCAGAGTGTAATAGACAGTAACAGAGTGTAAGAGAGTGTTATAGACAGTAGCAGGGTGTAAGAGACAATAGCAGAGTGTAAGATACAGTAGCAGAGTGTAAGAGACAGTAACAGAGTGTAAGAGACAGTAGCAGAGTGAAAGAGACATTAGTAGAGTGTAGTAGAGTGTAAGAGAGTGTAACAGAGTATAGGAGACAGTAACAGAGTATAGGAGACAGTAACAGAGTGTAAGAGAATGTAAGAGACAGTAACAGAGTGTAAGAGAGTGTAACGGGGTGTAAGAGACAGTAAGAGGGTGTAAGAGACAGTAGCAGAGTGTAGGAGAGTGTAAGAGAGTGTAAGAGACAGTAACAGAGTGTAAGAGACAGTAACAGAGTATATGAGACAGCAGCAGAGTGTAAGAGAGTGTAACAGAGTATAGGAGACAGTAACAGAGTATAGGAGACAGTAACAGAGTGTAAGAGAATGTAAGAGACAGTAACAGAGTGTAAGAGAGTGTAACAGGGTGTAAGAGACAGTAACAGAGTATAGGAGACAGTAACAGAGTGTAAGAGACAGTAACAGAGTGTACGAGACAGTAACATAGTGTAAGATACAGTAACAGAGTGTATGACAGTGTAGTACAGTTTAAGACACAGTAACAGAGCGTAAGAGATAGTAGCAGAGTGTAAGAGACAGTAGCAGAGTGTAAGAGACAGTAGCAGAGTGAAAGAGACAGTAGCAGAGTGTAAGAGACAGTAGCAGAGTGTAAGAGAGTGTAAGAGACAGTAGCAGAGTGTAGGAGAGTGTAAGAGAGTGTAAGAGAATGTAAGAGAGTGTAAGAGAGTGTAAGAGAGTGTAAGAGACAGTAACAGAGTGTAAGAGACAGTAACAGAGTGTAAGCGACATCAGCAGAGTGTAAGAGAGTGTAAGAGACAGTAACAGAGTGTAAGAGAGTGTAACAGAGTTTAAGAGACAGTAACATAGTGTACGAGACAGTAACAGAGTGTAAGAGACAGTAATAGAGTGTACGAGAGTGTAGTAGAGTGTACGAGACAGTAACAGAGCATAAGAGACAGTAGCAGAGTGTAAGAGACAGAAGCAGAGTGAAAGAGACAGCAGCAGAGTGTAAGAGAGTGTAACATAGTGTAAGAGAGTGTAAGAGACAGTAGCAGAGTGTAATAGACAGTAACAGAGTGTAAGAGAGTGTTATAGACAGTAGCAGAGTGTAAGAGACAATAGCAGAGTGTAAGAGACAGTAACAGAGTATAAGAGACAGTAACAGAGTGTAAGAGACAGTAGCAGAGTGAAATAGACAGTAGTAGAGTGTAGTAGAGTGTAAGAGAGTGTCACATGGCATATACCGTCCTCTTGGACCACCTAGTCCCGAATGATCTCAGTATACTCTGAGCGTTTTTGGGGATCTCTTCGCGTAGACATCGTAAACCTGTGTAAGAGACAGTAACAGAGTATATGAGACAGTAAAAGAGTGTAAGAGACAGCAGCAGAGTGTAAGAGAGTGTACGAGACAGTAGCAGAGTGTAATAGACAGCAACAGAGTGTAAGAGAGTGTTATAGACAGTAGCAGAGTGTAAGAGACAATAGCAGAGTGTAAGAGACAGTAACAGAGTGTAAGAGACAGTAACAGAGTGTAAGAGGGTGTAAGAGACAGTAGCAGAGTGTAAGAGAGTGTAAGAGACAGTAACAGAGTGTAAGAGACGGAAACAGAGTGTAAGAGACAGCAGCAGAGTGTAAGAGAGTGGAAGAGACAGTAACAGACTGTACGAGACAGTAACAGAGTGTAAGAGACAGTAACAGAGTGTAGGAGACAGTAACAGAGCGTAAGAGACAGTAGCAGAGTGTTAGAGACAGAAGCAGAGTGAAAGAGAGAGTAGCAGAGTGTAAGAGACAGTAGCAGAGTGTAAGAGAGTGTAAGAGACAGTAACAGAGTGTAAGAGAGTGTAACAGCATGTAAGAGAGTGTAACAGAGTGTAAGAGAGTGTAAGAGACAGTAACAGAGTGTAGGAGAGTGTAAGAGACAGTAACAGAGTGTAAGAGAGTGTAAGAGACAGCAGCAGAGTTTAAGAGAGTGTAACATAGTGTAAGAGAGTGTAAGAGACAGTAGCAGAGTGTAATAGACAGTAAAAGAGTGTAAGAGAGTGTTATATACAGTAGCAGAGTGTAGGAGAGTGTAAGAGACAGTAACAGAGTGCAAGAGACAGTAGCAGAGTGTAAGAGAGTGTAACATAGTTTAAGAGAGTGTAAGAGACAGTAACAGAGTGTAAGAGACAGCAGCAGAGTGTAAGAGAGTGTAACATAGTGTAAGAGAGTGTAAGAGACAGTAGCAGAGTGTAATAGACAGTCACAGAGTGTAAGAGAGTGTTATAGACAGTAGCAGAGTGTAAGAGACAATAGCAGAGTGTAAGATACAGTAGCAGAGTGTAAGAGACAGTAACAGAGTGTAAGAGACAGTAACAGAGTGTAAGAGACAGGAGCAGAGTGAAAGAGACAGTAGTTGAGTGTAGTAGAGTGTCAGAGAGTGTCACATGGCATATACCGTCCTCTAGGATCACATAGTCCCGAATAATCTCAGTATACTGTGAACGTCTTTGGGGATCTCTTCGCGTAGACATCGTAAACCTGTGTAAGAGACAGTAACAGCGTATATGAGACAGTAGCAGAGTGTAAGAGAGTGTAACAGAGTGTAAGAGACAGTAACAGAGTGTAAGAGGGTGTAAGAGACAGTAGCAGAGTGTAGGAGAGTGTAAGAGAGTGTAAGAGAGTGTAAGAGACAGTAACAGAGTGTAAGAGACAGCAGCAGAGTGTAAGAGAGTGTAAGAGACAGTAGCAGAGTGTAATAGACAGTAACAGAGTGTAAGAGAGTGTTATAGACAGTAGCAGAGTGTTATAGACAATAGCAGAGTGTAAGAGACAGTAGCAGAGTGTAATAGACAGCAGCAGAGTGTAAGAGAGTGTAAGAGACAGTAGCAGAGTGTAATAGACAGTAACAGAGTGTAAGAGAGTGTTATAGACAGTAGCAGAGTGTAAGAGACAATAGCAGAGTGTAAGATACAGTAGCAGAGTGTAAGAGACAGTAACAGAGTGTAAAAGACAGTAACAGAGTGTAAGAGACAGTAGCAGAGTGAAAGAGACAGTAGTAGAGTGTAGTAGAGTGTAAGAGAGTGTCACATGGCATATACCGTCCTCTAGGATCACATAGTACTGAATGATCTCAGTATACTGTGAACGTCTTTGGGGATCTCTTCGCGTAGACCTCGTAAACCTGTGTAAGAGACAGTAGCAGAGTGTAATAGACAGCAGCAGAGTGTAAGAGAGTGTAAGAGACAGTAGCAGAGTGTAATAGACAGTAACAGAGTGTAAGAGAGTGTTATAGACAGTAGCAGAGTGTAAGAGACAATAGCAGAGTGTAAGAGACAGTAGCAGAGTGTAATAGACTGTAGCAGAGTGTAACATAGTGTAAGAGAGTGTAAGAGACAGTAGCAGGGTGTAATAGACAGTAACAGAGTGTAAGAGAGTGTTATAGACAGTAGCAGAGTTTAAGAGACAGCAGCAGAGTGTAAGAGGGTGTAAGAGACAGTAGCAGAGTGTAGGAGAGTGTAAGAGAGTGTAAGAGAGTGTAAGAGACAGTAACAGAGTGTAAGAGACAGTAACAGAGTGTAAGAGACAGCAGCAGAGTGTAAGAGAGTGTAACAGAGTATAGGAGACAGTAACAGAGTATAGGAGACAGTAACAGAGTGTAAGAGAGTGTAAGAGACAGTTACAGAGTGTAAGAGAGTGTAACATAGTGTAAGAGACAGTAACAGAGTGTAAGAGACAGTAGCAGAGTGTAATAGACTGTAGCAGAGTGTAACATAGTGTAAGAGAGTGTAAGAGACAGTAGCAGAGTGTAATAGACAGTAACAGAGTGTAAGAGAGTGTTATAGACAGTAGCAGAGTGTAAGAGACAATAGCAGAGTGTAATAGAGTGTAGCAGAGTGTAATAGAGTGTAGCAGAGTGTAAGAGAGTGTAAGAGACAGTAGCAGAGTGTAATAGACAGTAACAGAGTGTAAGAGAGTGTTATAGACAGTTGCAGAGTGTAAGAGACAATAGCAGAGTGTAAGATACAGTAGAAGAGTGTAAGAGACTGTAACAGAGTGTAAGAGACAGTAACAGAGTGTAAGAGACAGTAGCAGAGTGAAAGAGACATTAGTAGAGTGTAGTAGAGTGTAAGAGAGAGTCACATGGCATACACCGTCCTCTAGGACCACATGGTCCCGAATGATCTCAGTATACTGTGAACGTCTTTGGGTATCTCTTCGCGTAGACATCGTAAACCTGTGTAAGAGACAGTAACAGAGTATATGAGACAGCAGCAGGGTGTAAGAGAGTGTAACATAGTGTAAGACAGTGTAAGAGACAGTAGCAGAGTGAAAGAGACAGTAGCAGAGTGTAAGAGACAGTAGCAGAGTGTAAGAGACAGTAACAGAGTGTAAGAGATAGTAGCAGAGTGTAAGAGAGTGTAAGAGACAGTAACAGTGTGTAAGAGGGTGTAACAGCGTGTAAGAGAGTGTAACAGCATGTAAGAGAGTGTAACAGAGTGTAAGGGAGTGTAAGAGACAGTAACAGAGTGTAAGGGGGTGTAAGAGACAGTAGAAGAGTGTAGGAGAGTGTAAGAGAGTGTAAGAGAGTGTAATAGACAGTAACAGAGTGTAAGAGACAGTAAAAGAGTGTAAGAGACAGCAGCAGAGTGTAAGAGAGTGTAAGAGACAGTAACAGAGTGTAAGAGACAGTAACAGAGTATACGAGAGTGTAGTAGAGTGTAAGAGACAGTAACAGAGTGTATGAGACAGTAACATAGTGTAAGATACAGTAACAGAGTGTATGACAGTGTAGTACAGTGTAAGACACAGTAACAGAGCGTAAGAGATAGTAGCAGAGTGTAAAAGACAGTAGCAGAGTGAAAGAGACAGTAGCAGAGTGTTAGAGACAGTAGCAGAGTGTAAGAAACAGTAACAGAGTGTAAGAGACAGTAGCAGAGTGTAAGAGAGTGTAAGAGACAGTAACAGTGTGTAAGAGGGTGTAACAGCGTGTAAGAGAGTGTAACAGTGTGTAAGAGAGTGTAAGAGACAGTAACAGAGTGTAAGAGGGTGTAAGAGACAGTAGCAGAGTGTAAGAGAGTGTAAGAGAGTGTTATAGACAGTAGCAGAGTGTAAGAGACAATAGCAGAGTGTAAGAGACAGTAGCAGAGTGTAATAGACTGTAGCAGAGTGTAACAGTGTAAGAGAGTGTAAGAGACAGTAGCAGAGTGTAATAGACAGTAACAGAGTGTACGAGAGTGTTATAGACAGTAGCAGAGTTTAAGAGACAGTAACAGAGTGTAAGAGGGTGTAAGAGACAGTAGGAGAGTGTAGGAGAGTGTAAGAGAGTGTAATAGACAGTAACAGAGTGTAAGAGACAGTAACAGAGTGTAAGAGACAGCAGCAGAGTGTAAGAGAGTGTAAGAGACAGTAACAGAGTGTAAGAGAGTGTAACAGAGTGTAAGAGACAGTAACAGAGTGTACGAGACAGTAACAGAGTGTAAGAGACAGTAACAGAGTGTAAGAGACAGTAACAGAGTATACGAGAGTGTAGTAGAGTGTAAGAGACAGTAACAGAGCGTAAGAGACAGTAGCAGTGTGTAAGAGACAGAAGCAAAGTGAAAGAGAGAGTAGCAGAGTGTAATAGACAGTAGCAGAGTGTAAGAGACAGTAGCAGAGTGTAAGAGAGTGTAAGAGACAGTAACAGAGTGTAAGAGAGTGTAACAGCGTGTAAGAGAGTGTAACAGAGTGTAAGAGACAGTAAGAGAGTGTAACAGAGTGTAAGAGACAGTAACAGAGTATAGGAGAGTGTAAGAGACAGTAACAGAGTGTAAGAGACAGTAACAGAGTGTAAGAGACAGCAGCAGAGTGTAAGAGAGTGTAACATAGTGTAAGAGAGTGTAAGAGACAGTAGCAGAGTGTAATAGACAATAGCAGAGTGTAAGAGACAGTAGCAGAGTGTAACATAGTGTAAGAGAGTGTTATAGACAGTAGCAGAGTGTAAGAGACAGTAACAGAGTGTAAGAGACAGTAACAGAGTGAAAGAGACAGTAGCAGAGTGAAAGAGACAGTAGTAGAGTGTAGTAGAGTGTAAGAGATAGGAGTGTAAGAGACAGTAACAGAGTGTAAGAGACAGTAACAGAGTGTAAGAGACAGCAGCAGAGTGTAAGAGAGTGTAATAGACAGTAACAGAGTGTACGAGAGTGTAGTAGAGTGTAAGAGACAGTAGCAGAGTGTAAGAGAGTGTAACAGGGTGTAAGAGACAGTAACAGAGTATAGGAGACAGTAACAGAGTGTAAGAGACAGTAACAGAGTGTACGAGACAGTAACATAGTGTAAGATACAGTAACATAGTGTAAGATACAGTAACAGAGTGTATGACAGTGTAGTACAGTGTAAGACACAGTAACAGAGCGTAAGAGATAGTAGCAGAGTGTAAGAGACAGTAGCAGAGTGAAAGAGACAGTAGCAGAGTGTTAGAGACAGTAGCAGAGTGTAAGAAACAGTAACAGAGTGTAAGAGACAGTAGCAGAGTGTAAGAGAGTGTAAGAGACAGTAACAGTGTGTAAGAGGGTGTAACAGCGTGTAAGAGAGTGTAACAGCGTGTAAGAGAGTGTAACAGAGTGTAAGAGAGTGTAAGAGACAGTAAAAGAGTGTAAGAGGGTGTAAGAGACAGTAGCAGAGTGTAAGAGAGTGTAAGAGACAATAGCAGAGTGTAAGAGACAGTAGCAGAGTGTAATAGACTGTAGCAGAGTGTAACACTGTAAGAGAGTGTAAGAGACAGTAGCAGAGTGTAATAGACAGTAACAGAGTGTAAGAGAGTGTTATAGACAGTAGCAGAGTGTAAGAGACAGTAGCAGAGTGTAAGAGACAATAGCAGAGTGTAAGAGACAGTAGCAGAGTGTAATAGACTGTAGCAGAGTGTAACATAGTGTAAGAGAGTGTAAGAGACAGTAGCAGAGTGTAATAGACAGTAACAGAGTGTACGAGAGTGTTATAGACAGTAGCAGAGTTTAAGAGACAGTAACAGAGTGTAAGAGACAGTAACAGAGTGTAAGAGGGTGTAAGAGACAGTAGGAGAGTGTAAGAGAGTGTAAGAGAGTGTAAGAGAGTGTAAGAGAGTGTAAGAGACAGTAACAGAGTGTAACAGAGTGTAAGAGACAGTAACAGAGTGTAAGAGACAGCAGCAGAGTGTAAGAGAGTGTAACAGAGTATAGGAGACAGTAACAGAGTATAGGAGACAGTAACAGAGTGTAAGAGAGTGTAAGAGACAGTTACAGAGTGTAAGAGAGTGTAACATAGTGTAAGAGACAGTAACAGAGTGTAAGAGACAGCAGAAGAGTGTAAGAGAGTTGAAGAGACAGTCGCAGAGTGTAATAGACAGTAACAGAGTGTAAGAGAGTGTTATAGACAGTAGCAGAGTGTAAGAGACAATAGCAGAGTGTAATAGACTGGAGCAGAGTGTAACATAGTGTAAGACAGTGTAAGAGACTGTAGCAGAGTGTAATAGACAGTAACAGAGTGTAAGAGAGTGTTATAGACAGTAGCAGAGTGTAAGAGACAATAGCAGAGTGTAAGAGACAGTAGCTGAGTGTAATAGACAGCAGCAGAGTGTAAGAGAGTGTAAGAGACAGTAGCAGAGTGTAATAGACAGTAACAGAGTGTAAGAGAGTGTTATAGACAGTAGCAGAGTGTAAGAGACAATAGCAGAGTGTAAGAGACAGTAGCAGAGTGTAATAGACTGTAGCAGAGTGTAACATAGTGTAAGAGAGTGTAAGAGACAGTAGCAGAGTGTAAGAGACAGTAACAGAGTGTAAGAGAGTGTTATAGACAGTAGCAGAGTGTAAGAGAGTGTAAGAGACAGTTACAGAGTGTAAGAGAGTGTAACAGAGTGTAAGAGAGTGTAAGAGACAGTAACATAGTGTAGGAGAGTGTAAGAGACAGTAACAGAGTGTAAGAGAGTGTAAGAGAGTGTTATAGACAGTAGCAGAGTGTAAGGGATAATAGCAGAGTGTAAGAGACAGTAGCAGAGTGTAATAGACTGTAGCAGAGTGTAAAATAGTGTAAGAGAGTGTAAGAGACAGTAGCAGAGTGTAATAGACAGTAATAGAGTGTAAGAGAGTGTTATAGACAGTAGCAGAGTTTAAGAGACAGTAACAGAGTGTAAGAGACAGTAAGAGTGTAAGAGGGTGTAAGAGACAGTAGCAGAGTGTAGGAGAGTGTAAGAGAGTGTAAGAGACAGTGACAGAGTGTAAGAGACAGCAGCAGAGTGTAAGAGACAGTAACAGAGTGTAAGAGAGTGTAACAGAGTGTAAGAGACAGTAACAGAGTGTACGAGAGTGTAGTAGAGTGTAAGAGACAGTAACAGAGCATAAGAGACAGTAACAGAGCATAAGAGACAGAAGCAGAGTGTAAGAGACAGAAACAGAGTGAAAGAGAGAGTAGCAGAGTGTAAGAGACAGTAGCAGAGTGTAAGAGAGTGTAAGAGAAATTAACAGAGTGTAATAGAGTGTAACAGCGTGTAAGAGAGTGTAACAGAGTGTAAGAGAGTGTAGGAGACAGTAACAGAGTGTAGGAGAGTGTAAGAGACAGTAACAGAGTGTAAGAGACAGTAACAGAGTGTAAGAGACAGCAGCAGAGTGTAAGAGAGTGTAACATAGTGTAAGAGAGTGAAAGAGACAGTAGCAGAGTGTAAGACAGTGTTATAGACAGTAGCAGAGTGTAAGAGACAATAGCAGAGTGTAAGAGACAGTAACAGAGTGTAAGAGACAGTAACAGAGTGTAAGATACAGTAACAGAGTGTATGAGAGTGTAGTAGAGTGTAAGAGACAGTAACAGAGCATAAGAGATAGTAGCAGAGTGTAAGAGACAGTAGCAGAGTGAAAGAGACAGTAGTAGAGTGTAAGAGACAGTAGCAGAGTGTAAGAGACAGTAGCAGAGTGTAAGAGACAGTAACAGCGTGTAAGAGAGTGTTACAGAGTGTAAGGGAGTGTAAGAGACAGTAACAGAGTGTAAGGGGGTGTAAGAGACAGTAGAAGAGTGTAGGAGAGTGTAGGAGAGTGTAAGAGAGTGTAATAGACAGTAACAGAGTGTAAGAGACAGTAACAGAGTGTAAGAGACAGCAGCAGAGTGTAAGAGAGTGTAAGAGACAGTAACAGAGTGTAAGAGAGTGTAACAGAGTGTAAGAGACAGTAACAGAGTGTACGAGACAGTAACAGAGTGTAAGAGACAGTAACAGAGTGTAAGAGACAGTAACAGAGTATACGAGAGTGTAGTAGAGTGTAAGAGACAGTAACAGAGCGTAAGAGACAGTAGCAGTGTGTAAGAGACAGAAGCAAAGTGAAAGAGAGAGTAGCAGAGTGTAAGAGACAGTAGCAGAGTGTAAGAGAGTGTAACATAGTGTAAGAGAGTGAAAGAGACAGTAGCAGAGTGTAAGACAGTGTTATAGACAGTAGCAGAGTGTAAGAGACAATAGCAGAGTGTAAGAGACAGTAACAGAGTGTAAGAGACAGTAACAGAGTGTAAGATACAGTAACAGAGTGTATGAGAGTGTAGTAGAGTGTAAGAGACAGTAACAGAGCATAAGAGATAGTAGCAGAGTGTAAGAGACAGTAGCAGAGTGAAAGAGACAGTAGCAGAGTGAAAGAGACAGTAGCAGAGTGTAAGAGACAGTAACAGCGTGTAAGAGAGTGTAACAGAGTGTAAGGGAGTGTAAGAGACAGTAACAGAGTGTAAGGGGGTGTAAGAGACAGTAGAAGAGTGTAGGAGAGTGTAGGATAGTGTAAGAGAGTGTAATAGACAGTAACAGAGTGTAAGAGACAGTAACAGAGTGTAAGAGACAGCAGCAGAGTGTAAGAGAGTGTAAGAGACAGTAGCAGAGTGTAATAGACAGTAACAGAGTGTAATAGAGTGTAAGAGACAGTAGCAGAGTGTAAGAGACAATAGCAGAGTGTAAGAGACAGTAGCAGAGTGTAATAGACTGTAGCAGAGTGTAACAGAGTGTAAGAGAGTGTAAGAGACAATAGCAGAGTGTAATAGACAGTAACAGAGTGTAAGAGAGTGTTATAGACAGTAGCAGAGTGCAAGAGACAATAGCAGAGTGTAAGAGATAGTAGCAGAGTGTAATAGACAGTAACAGAGTGTAAGAGACAGTAACAGAGTGTAAGAGACAGCAGCAGAGTGTAAGAGTGTAAGAGACAGTAACAGAGTGTAAGAGAGTGTAACAGAGTGTAAGAGACAGTAACAGAGTGTACGAGACAGTAACAGAGTGTACGAGACAGTAACAGAGTGTAAGAGACAGTAACAGAGTATACGAGAGTGTAGTAGAGTGTAAGAGACAGTAACAGGGCGTAAGAGACAGTAGCAGTGTGTAAGAGACAGAAGCAAAGTGAAAGAGAGAGTAGCAGAGTGTAAGAGACAGTAGCAGAGTGTAAGAGACAGTAGCAGAGTGTAAGAGACAGTAGCAGAGTGTAAGAGTGTAAGAGACAGTAACAGAGTGTAAGAGAGTGTAACAGCATGTAAGAGAGTGTAACAGAGTGTAAGAGACAGTAAGAGAGTGTAACAGAGTGTAAGAGACAGTAACAGAGTGTAGGAGAGTGTAAGAGACAGTAACGGAGTGTAAGAGACAGTAACAGAGTGTAAGAGACAGCAGCAGAGTGTTAGAGAGTGTAACATAGTGTAAGAGAGTGTAAGAGACAGTAGCAGAGTGTAATAGACAGTAACAGAGTGTAATAGAGTGTAAGAGACAGTAGCAGAGTGTAAGAGACAGTAGCAGAGTGTAATAGACTGTAGCAGAGTGTAACAGAGTGTAAGAGAGTGTAAGAGACAATAGCAGAGTGTAATAGACAGTAACAGAGTGTAAGAGAGTGTTATAGACAGTAGCAGAGTGTTATAGACAATAGCAGAGTGTAAGAGACAGTAGCAGAGTGTAATTGACAGCAGCAGAGTGTAAGAGAGTGTAAGAGACAGTAGCAGAGTGTAATAGACAGTAACAGAGTGTAAGAATGTGTTATAGACAGTATCAGAGTGTAAGAGACAATAGCAGAGTGTAAGAGACAGTAGCAGAGTGTAATAGACTGTAGCAGAGTGTAACATAGTGTAAGAGAGTGTAAGAGACAGTAGCAGAGTGTAATAGACAGTAGCAGAGTGTAAGAGAGTGTAAGAGACAGTTACAGAGTGTAAGAGAGTGTAACAGAGTGTAAGAGAGTGTAAGAGACAGTAACAGAGTGTAGGAGAGTGTAAGAGACAGTAACAGAGTGTAAGAGACAGTAACAGAGTGTAAGAGACAGCAGCAGAGTGTAAGAGAGTGTAACATAGTGTAAGAGAGTGAAAGAGACAGTAGCAGAGTGTAATAGACAGTAACAGAGTGTAAGAGAGTGTTATAGACAGTAGCAGAGTGTAAGAGACAATAGCAGAGTGTAAGATACAGTAGCAACGTGTAAGAGACAGTAACAGAGTGTAAGAGACAGTAGCAGAGTGAAAGAGGCAGTAGTAGAGTGTAGTAGAGTGTACCAGAGTGTCACATGGCATATACCGTCCTCTAGGATCACATAGTCCTGAATGATCTCAGTATACTGTGAACGTCTTTGGGGATCTCTTCGCGTAGACATCGTAAACCTGTGTAAGAGACAGTAAAAGAGTATATGAGACAGTAGCGGAGTGTAAGAGAGTGTGACAGAGCATAGGAGACAGTAACAGAGTATAGGAGACGGTAACAGAGTGTAAGAGAGTGTAAGAGACAGTAACAGAGTGTAAGAGACAGTAACAGAGTGTAAGAGAGTGTTACAGAGTGTAAGAGACAGTAACAGAGTGTACGAGACAGTAACAGAGTGTACGAGACAGTAACAGAGGGTAAGAGACAGTAACAGAGTGTAAGAGACAGTAACAGAGTGTAAGAGACAGCAGCAGAGTGTAAGAGAGTGTAACATAGTGTAAGAGAGTGAAAGAGACAGTAGCAGAGTGTAATAGACAGTAACAGAGTGTAGGAGAGTATAACAGCGTGTAAGAGAGTGTAACAGAGTGTAAGAGAGTGTAAGAGACAGTAACAGAGTGTAGGAGAGTGTAAGAGACAGTAACAGAGTGTAAGAGACAGTAACAGAGTGTAAGAGACAGTAACAGAGTGTAAGAGACAGCAGCAGAGTGCAAGAGAGTGTAACATAGTGTAAGAGAGTGAAAGAGACAGTAGCAGAGTGTAATAGACAGTAACATAGTGTAGGAGAGTGTCAGAGACAGTAACAGAGTGTAAGAGTCAGCAGCAGAGTGTAAGAGAGTGTAACATAGTGTAAGAGAGTGTAAGAGACAGTAGCAGAGTGTAATAGACAGTAACAGAGTGTAAGAGAGTGTTATAGACAGTAGCAGAGTGTAAGAGACAATAACAGAGTGTAAGATACAGTAGCAGAGTGTAAGAGACAGTAACAGAGTGTAAAAGACAGTAACAGAGTGTAAGAGACAGTAGCAGAGTGAAAGAGACAGTAGTAGAGTGTAGTAGAGTGTAAGAGAGTGTCACATGGCATATACCGTCCTCTAGGATCACATAGTCCTGAATGATCTCAGTATACTGTGAACGTCTTTGGGGATCTCTTCGTGTAGACCTCGTAAACCTGTGTAAGAGACAGTAAAAGAGTATATGAGACAGTAGTGGAGTGTAAGAAAGTGTAACAGAGTATAGGAGACAGTAACAGAGTGTAAGAGACAGTTACAGAGTGTAAGAGAGTGTAAGAGAGTGTAACAGAGTGTAAGAGACAGTAACAGAGTGTAAGAGACAGCAGCAGAGTGTAAGAGAGTGTAAGAGACAGTAGCAGAGTGTAATAGACAGTAACAGAGTGTAAGAGAGTGTTATAGACAGTAGCAGAGTGTAAGAGACAATAGCAGAGTGTAAGAGACAGTAGCAGAGTGTAATAGACTGTAGCAGAGTGTAACATAGTGTAAGAGAGTGTAAGAGACAGTAGCAGAGTGTAATAGACAGTAACAGAGTGTAAGAGAGTGTTATAGACAGTAGCAGAGTTTAAGAGACAGTAACAGAGTGTAAGAGACAGTAACAGAGTGTAAGAGGGTGTAAGAGACAGTAGCAGAGTGTAGGAGAGTGTAAGAGAGTGTAAGAGAGTGTAAGAGACAGTAACAGAGTGTAAGAGACAGTAACAGAGTGTAAGAGACAGCAGCAGAGTGTAAGAGAGTGTAACAGAGTATAGGAGACAGTAACAGAGTATAGGAGACAGTAACAGAGTGTAAGAGAGTGTAAGAGACAGTTACAGAGTGTAAGAGAGTGTAACATAGTGTAAGAGACAGTAACAGAGTGTAAGAGACAGCAGAAGAGTGTAAGAGAGTTGAAGAGACAGTCGCAGAGTGTAATAGACAGTAACAGAGTGTAAGAGAGTGTTATAGACAGTAGCAGAGTGTAAGAGACAATAGCAGAGTGTAATAGACTGGAGCAGAGTGTAACATAGTGTAAGAGAGTGTAAGAGACTGTAGCAGAGTGTAATAGACAGTAACAGAGTGTAAGAGAGTGTTATAGACAGTAGCAGAGTGTAAGAGACAATAGCAGAGTGTAAGAGACAGTAGCAGAGTGTAATAGACAGCAGCAGAGTGTAAGAGAGTGTAAGAGACAGTAACAGAGTGTAATAGACAGTAACAGAGTGTAAGAGAGTGTTATAGACAGTAGCAGAGTGTAAGAGACAATAGCAGAGTGTAAGAGACAGTAGCAGAGTGTAATAGACTGTAGCAGAGTGTAACAGTGTAAGAGAGTGTAAGAGACAGTAGCAGAGTGTAATAGACATTAACAGAGTGTAAGAGAGTGTTATAGACAGTAGCAGAGTTTAAGAGACAGTAACAGAGTGTAAGAGACAGTAACAGAGTGTAAGAGGGTGTAAGAGACAGTAGCAGAGTGTAGGAGAGTGTAAGAGAGTGTAAGAGACAGTAACAGAGTGTAAGAGACAGTAACAGAGTGTAAGAGACAGCAGCAGAGTGTAAGAGAGTGTAACAGAGTGTAAGAGACAGTAACAGAGCGTAAGAGACAGTAGCAGAGTGTAAGAGACAGAAGCAGAGTGAAAGAGAGAGTAGCAGAGTGTAAGAGACAGTAGCAGAGAGTAAGAGACAGTAGCAGAGTGTAAGAGAGTGTAATAGACAGTAACAGAGTGTAAGAGAGTGTAACAGCATGTAAGAGAGTGTAACAGAGTGTAAGAGAGTGTAAGAGACAGTAACAGAGTGTAAGAGACAGTAACAGAGTGTAAGAGACAGCAGCAGAGTGTAAGAGTGTGTAACATAGTGTAAGAGAGTGAAAGAGATAGTAGCAGAGTGTAATAGACAGTAACAGAGTGTAATAGAGTGTAAGAGACAGTAGCAGAGTGTAAGAGACAATAGCAGAGTGTAAGAGACAGTAGCAGAGTGTAATAGACTGTAGCAGAATGTAACAGAGTGTAAGAGAGTGTAAGAGACAATAGCAGAGTGTAATAGACAGTAACAGAGTGTAAGAGAGTGTTATAGACAGTAGCAGAGTGCAAGAGACAATAGCAGAGTGTAAGAGACAGTAGCAGAGTGTAATAGACAGTAACAGAGTGTAAGAGACAGTAACAGAGTGTAAGAGACAGCAGCAGAGTGTAAGAGTGTAAGAGACAGTAACAGAGTGTAAGAGAGTGTTACAGAGTGTAAGAGACAGTAACAGAGTGTACGAGACAGTAACAGAGTGTACGAGACAGTAACAGAGGGTAAGAGACAGTAACAGAGTATACGAGAGTGTAGTAGAGTGTAAGAGACAGTAACAGAGCGTAAGAGACAGTAGCAGTGTGTAAGAGACAGAAGCAAAGTGAAAGAGAGAGTAGCAGAGTGTAAGAGACAGTAGCAGAGTGTAAGAGACAGTAGCAGAGTGTAAGAGTGTAAGAGACAGTAACAGAGTGTAAGAGAGTGTAACAGCGTGTAAGAGAGTGTAACAGAGTGTAAGAGACAGTACGAGAGTGTAACAGAGTGTAAGAGACAGTAACAGAGTGTAGGAGAGTGTAAGAGACAGTAACGGAGTGTAAGAGACAGTAACAGAGTGTAAGAGACAGCAGCAGAGTGTTAGAGAGTGTAACATAGTGTAAGAGAGTGTAAGAGACAGTAGCAGAGTGTAATAGACAGTAACAGAGTGTAATAGAGTGTAAGAGACAGTAGCAGAGTGTAAGAGACAGTAGCAGAGTGTAAGAGACAGTAGCAGAGTGTAATAGACTGTAGCAGAGTGTAACAGAGTGTAAGAGAGTGTAAGAGACAATAGCAGAGTGTAATAGACAGTAACAGAGTGTAAGAGAGTGTTATAGACAGTAGCAGAGTGCAAGAGACAATAGCAGAGTGTAAGAGACAGTAGCAGAGTGTAATAGACTGTAACAGAGTGTAACAGAGTGTAAGAGAGTGTAAGAGACAGTAGCGGAGTGTAATAGACAGTAACAGAGTGTAAGAGAGTGTTATAGACAGTAGCAGAGTGTTATAGACAATAGCAGAGTGTAAGAGACAGTAGCAGAGTGTAATAGACAGCAGCAGAGTGTAAGAGAGTGTAAGAGACAGTAGCAGAGTGTAATAGACAGTAACAGAGTGTAAGAGAGTGTTATAGACAGTATCAGAGTGTAAGAGACAATAGCAGAGTGTAAGAGACAGTAGCAGAGTGTAATACTGTAGCAGAGTGTAACATAGTGTAAGAGAGTGTAAGAGACAGTAGCAGAGTGTAATAGACAGTAACAGAGTGTAAGAGAGTGTTATAGACAGTAGCAGAGTTTAAGAGACAGTAACAGAGTGTAAGAGACAGTAACAGAGTGTAAGAGGGTGTAAGAGACAGTAGCAGAGTGTAGGAGAGTGTAAGAGAGTGTAAGAGAGTGTAAGCGACAGTAACAGAGTGTAAGAGACAGTAACAGAGTGTAAGAGACAGCAGCAGAGTGTAAGAGAGTGTAACAGAGTATAGGAGACAGTAACAGAGTATAGGAGACAGTAACAGAGTGTAAGAGAGTGTAAGAGACAGTTACAGAGTGTAAGAGAGTGTAACATAGTGTAAGAGACAGTAACAGAGTGTAAGAGACAGCAGAAGAGTGTAAGAGAGTTGAAGAGACAGTCGCAGAGTGTAATAGACAGTAACAGAGTGTAAGAGAGTGTTATAGACAGTAGCAGAGTGTAAGAGACAATAGCAGAGTGTAATAGACTGGAGCAGAGTGTAACATAGTGTAAGAGAGTGTAAGAGACTGTAGCAGAGTGTAATAGACAGTAACAGAGTGTAAGAGAGTGTTATAGACAGTAGCAGAGTGTAAGAGACAATAGCAGAGTGTAAGAGACAGTAGCAGAGTGTAATAGACAGCAGCAGAGTGTAAGAGAGTGTAAGAGACAGTAACAGAGTGTAATAGACAGTAACAGAGTGTAAGAGAGTGTTATAGACAGTAGCAGAGTGTAAGAGACAATAGCAGAGTGTAAGAGACAGTAGCAGAGTATAATAGACTGTAGCAGAGTGTAACAGTGTAAGAGAGTGTAAGAGACAGTAGCAGAGTGTAATAGACATTAACAGAGTGTAAGAGAGTGTTATAGACAGTAGCAGAGTTTAAGAGACAGTAACAGAGTGTAAGAGACAGTAACAGAGTGTAAGAGGGTGTAAGAGACAGTAGCAGAGTGTAGGAGAGTGTAAGAGAGTGTAAGAGACAGTAACAGAGTGTAAGAGACAGTAACAGAGTGTAAGAGACAGCAGCAGAGTGTAAGAGAGTGTAACAGAGTGTAAGAGACAGTAACAGAGCGTAAGAGACAGTAGCAGAGTGTAAGAGACAGAAGCAGAGTGAAAGAGAGAGTAGCAGAGTGTAAGAGACAGTAGCAGAGAGTAAGAGACAGTAGCAGAGTGTAAGAGAGTGTAATAGACAGTAACAGAGTGTAAGAGAGTGTAACAGCATGTAAGAGAGTGTAACAGAGTGTAAGAGAGTGTAAGAGACAGTAACAGAGTGTAAGAGACAGTAACAGAGTGTAAGAGACAGCAGCAGAGTGTAAGAGTGTGTAACATAGTGTAAGAGAGTGAAAGAGATAGTAGCAGAGTGTAATAGACAGTAACAGAGTGTAATAGAGTGTAAGAGACAGTAGCAGAGTGTAAGAGACAATAGCAGAGTGTAAGAGACAGTAGCAGAGTGTAATAGACTGTAGCAGAATGTAAGAGAGTGTTATAGACAGTAGCAGAGTGCAAGAGACAATAGCAGAGTGTAAGAGACAGTAGCAGAGTGTAATAGACAGTAACAGAGTGTAAGAGACAGTAACAGAGTGTAAGAGACAGCAGCAGAGTGTAAGAGTGTAAGAGACAGTAACAGAGTGTAAGAGAGTGTTACAGAGTGTAAGAGACAGTAACAGAGTGTACGAGACAGTAACAGAGTGTACGAGACAGTAACAGAGGGTAAGAGACAGTAACAGAGTATACGAGAGTGTAGTAGAGTGTAAGAGACAGTAACAGAGCGTAAGAGACAGTAGCAGTGTGTAAGAGACAGAAGCAAAGTGAAAGAGAGAGTAGCAGAGTGTAAGAGACAGTAGCAGAGTGTAAGAGACAGTAGCAGAGTGTAAGAGTGTAAGAGACAGTAACAGAGTGTAAGAGAGTGTAACAGCGTGTAAGAGAGTGTAACAGAGTGTAAGAGACAGTAAGAGAGTGTAACAGAGTGTAAGAGACAGTAACAGAGTGTAGGAGAGTGTAAGAGACAGTAACGGAGTGTAAGAGACAGTAACAGAGTGTAAGAGACAGCAGCAGAGTGTTAGAGAGTGTAACATAGTGTAAGAGAGTGTAAGAGACAGTAGCAGAGTGTAATAGACAGTAACAGAGTGTAATAGAGTGTAAGAGACAGTAGCAGAGTGTAAGAGACAGTAGCAGAGTGTAATAGACTGTAGCAGAGTGTAACAGAGTGTAAGAGAGTGTAAGAGACAATAGCAGAGTGTAATAGACAGTAACAGAGTGTAAGAGAGTGTTATAGACAGTAGCAGAGTGCAAGAGACAATAGCAGAGTGTAAGAGACAGTAGCAGAGTGTAATAGACTGTAACAGAGTGTAACAGAGTGTAAGAGACAGTAGCGGAGTGTAATAGACAGTAACAGAGTGTAAGAGAGTGTTATAGACAGTAGCAGAGTGTTATAGACAATAGCAGAGTGTAAGAGACAGTAGCAGAGTGTAATAGACAGCAGCAGAGTGTAAGAGAGTGTAAGAGACAGTAGCAGAGTGTAATAGACAGTAACAGAGTGTAAGAGAGTGTTATAGACAGTAGCAGAGTGTAAGAGACAATAGCAGAGTGTAAGAGACAGTAGCAGAGTGTAATAGACAGTAACAGAGTGTAAGAGAGTGTTATAGACAGTAGCAGAGTTTAAGAGACAGTAACAGAGTGTAAGAGACAGTAACAGAGTGTAAGAGGGTGTAAGAGACAGTAGCAGAGTGTAGGAGAGTGTAAGAGAGTGTAAGAGAGTGTAAGAGACAGTAACAGAGTGTAAGAGACAGTAACAGAGTGTAAGAGACAGCAGCAGAGTGTAAGAGAGTGTAACAGAGTATAGGAGACAGTAACAGAGTATAGGAGACAGTAACAGAGTGTAAGAGAGTGTAAGAGACAGTTACAGAGTGTAAGAGAGTGTAACATAGTGTAAGAGACAGTAACAGAGTGTAAGAGACAGCAGAAGAGTGTAAGAGAGTTGAAGAGACAGTCGCAGAGTGTAAGAGACAATAGCAGAGTGTAAGAGACAGTAGCAGAGTGTAATAGACTGTAGCAGAGTGTAACATAGTGTAAGAGAGTGTAAGAGACAGTAGCAGAGTGTAATAGACAGTAACAGAGTGTAAGAGAGTGTTATAGACAGTAGCAGAGTGTAAGAGACAATAGCAGAGTGTAATAGAGTGTAGCAGAGTGTAATAGAGTGTAGCAGAGTGTAAGAGAGTGTAAGAGACAGTAGCAGAGTGTAATAGACAGTAACAGAGTGTAAGAGAGTGTTATAGACAGTTGCAGAGTGTAAGAGACAATAGCAGAGTGTAAGATACAGTAGAAGAGTGTAAGAGACTGTAACAGAGTGTAAGAGACAGTAACAGAGTGTAAGAGACAGTAACAGAGTGTAAGAGACAGTAACAGAGTGTAAGAGACAGTAGCAGAGTGAAAGAGACAGTAGTAGAGTGTAGTAGAGTGTAAGAGATAGGAGTGTAAGAGACAGTAACAGAGTGTAAGAGACAGCAGCAGAGTGTAAGAGAGTGTAATAGACAGTAACAGAGTGTACGAGAGTATAGTAGAGTGTAAGAGACATTAGCAGAGTGTAAGAGAGTGTAACAGGGTGTAAGAGACAGTAACAGAGTATAGGAGACAGTAACAGAGTGTAAGAGACAGTAACAGAGTGTACGAGACAGTAACATAGTGTAAGATACAGTAACAGAGTGTATGACAGTGTAGTACAGTGTAAGACACAGTAACAGAGCGTAAGAGATAGTAGCAGAGTGTAAGAGACAGTAGCAGAGTGAAAGAGACAGTAGCAGAGTGTTAGAGACAGTAGCAGAGTGTAAGAAACAGTAACAGAGTGTAAGAGACAGTAGCAGAGTGTAAGAGAGTGTAAGAGACAGTAACAGTGTGTAAGAGGGTGTAACAGCGTGTAAGAGAGTGCAACAGAGTGTAAGAGAGTGTAAGAGACAGTAACAGAGTGTAAGAGGGTGTAAGAGACAGTAGCAGAGTGTAAGAGAGTGTAAGAGAGTGTTATAGACAGTAGCAGAGTGTAAGAGACAATAGCAGAGTGTAAGAGACAGTAGCAGAGTGTAATAGACTGTAGCAGAGTGTAACAGTGTAAGAGAGTGTTATAGACAGTAGCAGAGTGTAAGAGACAGTAGCAGAGTGTAAGAGACAATAGCAGAGTGTAAGAGACAGTAGCAGAGTGTAATAGACTGTAGCAGAGTGTAACATAGTGTAAGAGAGTGTAAGAGACAGTAGCAGAGTGTAATAGACAGTAACAGAGTGTACGAGAGTGTTATAGGCAGTAGCAGAGTTTAAGAGACAGTAACAGAGTGTAAGAGACAGTAACAGAGTGTAAGAGGGTGTAAGAGACAGTAGGAGAGTGTAAGAGAGTGTAAGAGAGTGTAAGAGAGTGTAAGAGACAGTAACAGAGTGTAAGAGACAGTAACAGAGTGTAAGAGACAGCAGCAGAGTGTAAGAGAGTGTAACAGAGTATAGGAGACAGTAACAGAGTATAGGAGACAGTAACAGAGTGTAAGAGAGTGTAAGAGACAGTTACAGAGGGTAAGAGAGTGTAACATAGTGTAAGAGACAGTAACAGAGTGTAAGAGACAGCAGAAGAGTGTAAGAGAGTTGAAAAGACAGTCGCAGAGTGTAATAGACAGTAACAGAGTGTAAGAGAGTGTTATAGACAGTAGCAGAGTGTAAGAGACAATAGCAGAGTGTAATAGACTGGAGCAGAGTGTAACATAGTGTAAGACAGTGTAAGAGACTGTAGCAGAGTGTAATAGACAGTAACAGAGTGTAAGAGAGTGTTATAGACAGTAGCAGAGTGTAAGAGACAATAGCAGAGTGTAAGAGACAGTAGCAGAGTGTAATAGACAGCAGCAGAGTGTAAGAGAGTGTAAGAGACAGTAGCAGAGTGTAATAGACAGTAACAGAGTGTAAGAGAGTGTTATAGACAGTAGCAGAGTGTAAGAGACAATAGCAGAGTGTAAGAGACAGTAGCAGAGTGTAATAGACTGTAGCAGAGTGTAACATAGTGTAAGAGAGTGTAAGAGACAGTAGCAGAGTGTAATAGACAGTAACAGAGTGTAAGAGAGTGTTATAGACAGTAGCAGAGTGTAAGAGAGTGTAAGAGACAGTTACAGAGTTCAAGAGAGTGTAGCAGAGTGTAAGAGAGTGTAAGAGACAGTAACATAGTGTAGGAGAGTGTAAGAGACAGTAACAGAGTGTAAGAGACAGTAGCAGAGTGTAAGAGAGTGTAAGAGAGTGTTATAGACAGTAGCAGAGTGTAAGGGACAATAGCAGAGTGTAAGAGACAGTAGCAGAGTGTAATAGACTGTAGCAGAGTGTAAAATAGTGTAAGAGAGTGTAAGAGACAGTACCAGAGTGTAATAGACAGTAATAGAGTGTAAGAGAGTGTTATAGACAGTAGCAGAGTTTAAGAGACAGTAACAGAGTGTAAGAGACAGTAAGAGTGTAAGAGGGTGTAAGAGACAGTAGCAGAGTGTAGGGGAGTGTAAGAGAGTGTAAGAGACAGTAACAGAGTGTAAGAGACAGCAGCAGAGTGTAAGAGACAGTAACAGAGTGTAAGAGAGTGTAACAGAGTGTAAGAGACAGTAACAGAGTGTACGAGAGTGTAGTAGAGTGTAAGAGACAGTAACAGAGCATAAGAGACAGTAACAGAGCATAAGAGACAGTAACAGAGCATAAGAGACAGAAGCAGAGTGTAAGAGACAGAAACAGAGTGAAAGAGAGAGTAGCAGAGTGTAAGAGACAGTAGCAGAGTGTAAGAGAGTGTAAGAGAAATTAACAGAGTGTAATAGAGTGTAACAGCGTGTAAGAGAGTGTAACAGAGTGTAAGAGAGTGTAGGAGACAGTAACAGAGTGTAGGAGAGTGTAAGAGACAGTAACAGAGTGTAAGAGACAGTAACAGAGTGTAAGAGACAGCAGAAGAGTGTAAGAGAGTGTAACATAGTGTAAGAGAGTGAAAGAGACAGTAGCAGAGTGTAATAGACAGTAACAGAGTGTAAGACAGTGTTATAGACAGTAGCAGAGTGTAAGAGACAATAGCAGAGTGTAAGAGACAGTAACAGAGTGTAAGAGACAGTAACAGAGTGTAAGAGACAGTAACAGAGTGTAAGATACAGTAACAGAGTGTATGAGAGTGTAGTAGAGTGTAAGAGACAGTAACAGAGCGTAAGAGATAGTAGCAGAGTGTAAGAGACAGTAGCAGAGTGAAAGAGACAGTAGTAGAGTGTAAGAGACAGTAACAGAGTGTAAGAGATAGTAGCAGAGTGTAAGAGAGTGTAAGAGACAGTAACAGTGTGTAAGAGGGTGTAACAGCGTGTAAGAGAGTGTAACAGCATGTAAGAGAGTGTAACAGAGTGTAAGGGAGTGTAAGAGACAGTAACAGAGTGTAAGGGGGTGTAAGAGACAGTAGAAGAGTGTAGGAGAGTGTAAGAGAGTGTAATAGACAGTAACAGAGTGTAAGAGACAGTAACAGAGTGTAAGAGACAGCAGCAGAGTGTAAGAGAGTGTAAGAGACAGTAACAGAGTGTAAGAGAGTGTAACAGAGTGTAAGAGACAGTAACAGAGTGTACGAGACAGTAACAGAGTGTAAGATACAGTAACAGAGTGTAAGAGACAGTAACAGAGTATACGAGAGTGTAGTAGAGTGTAAGAGACAGTAACAGAGCGTAAGAGACAGTAGCAGTGTGTAAGAGACAGAAGCAAAGTGAAAGAGAGAGTAGCAGAGTGTAAGAGACAGTAGCAGAGTGTAAGAGACAGTAACAGAGTGTAAGAGAGTGTAACAGCGTGTAAGAGAGTGTAACAGAGTGTAAGAGACAGTAAGAGAGTGTAACAGAGTGTAAGAGACAGTAACAGAGTGTAGGAGAGTGTAAGAGACAGTAACGGAGTGTAAGAGACAATAACAGAGTGTAAGAGACAGCAGCAGAGTGTAAGAGAGTGTAACATAGTGTAAGAGAGTGTAAGAGACAGTAGCAGAGTGTAATAGACAGTAACAGAGTGTAATAGAGTGTAAGAGACAGTAGCAGAGTGTAAGAGACAATAGCAGAGTGTAAGAGACAGTAGCAGAGTGTAATAGACTGTAGCAGAGTGTAACAGAGTGTAAGAGAGTGTAAGAGACAATAGCAGAGTGTAATAGACAGTAACAGAGTGTAAGAGAGTGTTATAGACAGTAGCAGAGTGCAAGAGACAATAGCAGAGTGTAAGAGACAGTAGCAGAGTGTAATAGACAGTAACAGAGTGTAAGAGACAGTAACAGAGTGTAAGAGACAGCAGCAGAGTGTAAGAGTGTAAGAGACAGTAACAGAGTGTAAGAGAGTGTAACAGAGTGTAAGAGACAGTAACAGAGTGTACGAGACAGTAACAGAGTGTACGAGACAGTAACAGAGTGTAAGAGACAGTAACAGAGTATACGAGAGTGTAGTAGAGTGTAAGAGACAGTAACAGAGCGTAAGAGACAGTAGCAGTGTGTAAGAGACAGAAGCAAAGTGTAAGAGACAGAAGCAAAGTGAAAGAGAGAGTAGCAGAGTGTAAGAGACAGTAGCAGAGTGTAAGAGACAGTAGCAGAGTGTAAGAGTGTAAGAGACAGTAACAGAGTGTAAGAGAGTGTAACAGCGTGTAAGAGAGTGTAACAGAGTGTAAGAGACAGTAAGAGAGTGTAACAGAGTGTAAGAGACATTAACAGAGTGTAGGAGAGTGTAAGAGACAGTAACGGAGTGTAAGAGACAGTAACAGAGTGTAAGAGACAGCAGCAGAGTGTTAGAGAGTGTAACATAGTGTAAGAGAGTGTAAGAGACAGTAGCAGAGTGTAATAGACAGTAACAGAGTGTAATAGAGTGTAAAAGACAGTAGCAGAGTGTAAGAGACAGTAGCAGAGTGTAATAGACTGTAGCAGAGTGTAACAGAGTGTAAGAGAGTGTAAGAGACAATAGCAGAGTGTAATAGACAGTAACAGAGTGTAAGAGAGTGTTATAGACAGTAGCAGAGAGCAAGAGACAATAGCAGAGTGTAAGAGACAGTAGCAGAGTGTAATAGACTGTAACAGAGTGTAACAGAGTGTAAGAGAGTGTAAGAGACAGTAGCGGAGTGTAATAGACAGTAACAGAGTGTAAGAGAGTGTTATAGACAGTAGCAGAGTGTTATAGACAATAGCAGATTTTAAGAGACAGTAGCAGAGTGTAATAGACAGCAGCAGAGTGTAAGAGAGTGTAAGAGACAGTAGCAGAGTGTAATAGACAGTAACAGAGTGTAAGAGAGTGTTATAGACAGTATCAGAGTGTAAGAGACAATAGCAGAGTGTAAGAGACAGTAGCAGAGTGTAATAGACTGTAGCAGAGTGTAACATAGTGTAAGAGAGTGTAAGAGACAGTAGCAGAGTGTAATGGACAGTAACAGAGTGTAAGAGAGTGTTATAGACAGTAGCAGAGTGTAAGAGAGTGTAAGAGACAGTTACAGAGTGTAAGAGAGTGTAACAGAGTGTAAGAGGGTGTAAGAGACAGTAGCAGAGTGTAGGAGAGTGTAAGAGAGTGTAAGAGACAGTAAGAGTGTAAGAGACAGTAACAGAGTGTAAGAGACAGCAGCAGAGTGTAAGAGAGTGTAAGAGAGTGTAAGAGACAGTAACAGAGCGTAAGAGACAGTAGCAGAGTGTAAGAGACAGAAGCAGAGTGAAAGAGAGAGTAGCAGAGTGTAAGAGACAGTAGCAGAGTGTAAGAGACAGTAGCAGAGTGTAAGAGAGTGTAAGAGACAGTAACAGAGTGTAAGAGAGTGTAACAGCATGTAAGAGAGTGTAACAGAGTGTAAGAGAGTGTAAGAGACAGTAACAGAGTGTAGTAGAGTGTAAGAGACAGTAACAGAGTGTAAGAGACAGTAACAGAGTGTAAGAGACAGCAGCAGAGTGTAAGAGAGTGTAACATAGTGTAAGAGAGTGAAAGAGACAGTAGCAGAGTGTAATAGACAGTAACAGAGTGTAGGAGAGTGTCAGAGACAGTAACAGAGTGTAAGAGACAGCAGCAGAGTGTAAGAGAGTGTAACATAGTGTAAGAGAGTGTAAGAGACAGTAGCAGAGTGTAAGGGGAGTAAGAGACAGTAGAAGAGTGTAGGAGAGTGTAAGAGAGTGTAAGAGAGTGTAATAGACAGTAACAGAGTGTAAGAGACAGTAACAGAGTGTAAGAGACAGCAGCAGAGTGTAAGAGAGTGTAAGATACAGTAACAGAGTGTAAGAGAGTGTAACAGAGTGTAAGAGACAGTAACAGAGTGTACGTGACAGTAACAGAGTGTAAGAGACAGTAACAGAGTGTAAGAGACAGTAACAGAGTATACGAGAGTGTAGTAGAGTGTAAGAGACAGTAACAGAGCGTAAGAGACAGTAGCAGTGTGTAAGAGACAGAAGCAAAGTGAAAGAGAGAGTAGCAGAGTGTAAGAGACAGTAGCAGAGTGTAAGAGACAGTAGCAGAGTGTAAGAGAGTGTAAGAGACAGTAACAGAGTGTAAGAGAGTGTAACAGCGTGTAAGAGAGTGTAACAGAGTGTAAGAGACAGTAAGAGAGTGTAACAGAGTGTAAGAGACAGTAACAGAGTGTAGGAGAGTGTAAGAGACAGTAACGGAGTGTAAGAGACAGTTACAGAGTGTAAGAGAGTGTTATAGACAGTAGCAGAGTGTAAGAGACAATAGCAGAGTGTAAGATACAGTAGCAGAGTGTAAGAGACAGTAACAGAGTGTAAGAGACAGTAACAGAGTGTAAGAGACAGTAGCAGAGTGAAAGAGACAGTAGTAGAATGTAGTAGAGTGTAAGAGAGTGTCACATGGCATATCCCGTCCTCTAGGATCACATAGTACCGAATGATCTCAGTATACTGTGAACGTCTTTGGGGATCTCTTCGCGTAGAAATCGTAAACCTGTGTAAGAGACAGTAGCTGAGAGTAAGAGACAGTAACAGAGTATATGAGACAGTAAACAGAGTATATGAGACAGTAGCAGAGTGTAAGATAGTGTAACAGAGTATAGGATGTAACATAGTGTAAGAGAGTGTAAGAGACAGTAGCAGAGTGTAATAGACAGTAACAGAGTGTAAGAGAGTGTTATAGACAGTAGCAGCGTTTAAGAGACAGTAACAGAGTGTAAGAGGGTGTAAGAGACAGTAGCAGAGTGTAGGAGAGTGTAAGAGAGTGTAAGAGACAGTAAGAGAGTGTAAGAGACAGTAACAGAGTGTAAGAGACAGCAGCAGAGTGTAAGAGAGTGTAATAGAGTGTAACAGAGTGTAATAGAGTGTAACAGAGTGTAAGAGACAGTAACAGAGTGTAAGAGACAGTAACAGAGTGTATTAGACAGTAACAAAGTGTACGAGAGTGTAGTAGAGTGTAAGAGACAGTAACAGAGTGTAAGAGGGTGTAAGAGACAGTAGCAGAGTGTAGGAGAGTGTAAGAGAGTGTAGGAGAGTGTAAGAGAGTGTAAGAGAGTGTAAGAGACAGTAACAGAGTATATGAGACAGCAGCAGAGTGTAAGAGAGTGTAACAGAGTATAGGAGACAGTAACAGAATATAGGAGACAGTAACAGAGTGTAAGAGACAGTAACAGAGTGTAAGATACAGTAACAGAGTGTATGAGAGTGTAGTAGAGTGTAAGAGACAGTAACAGAGCGTAAGAGACAGTAGCAGAGTGTAAGAGACAGTAGCAGAGTAAAAGAGACAGTAGGAGAGTGTAAGAGACAGTAGCAGAGTGTAAGAGACAGAAACAGAGTGTAAGAGAGTGTTATAGACAGTAACAGAGTGTAAGAGAGTGTTATAGACAGTAGCAGAGTGTAAGAGACAATAGCAGAGTGTAACATAGTGTAAGAGAGTGTTATAGACAGTAGCAGAGTGTAAGAGACAATAGCAGAGTGTAAGATACAGTAGCAAAGTGTAAGAGACAGTAACAGAGTGTAAGAGACAGTAGCAGAGTGAAAGAGGCAGTAGTAGAGTATAGTAGAGTGTACCAGAGTGTCACATGGCATATACCGTCCTCTAGGATCACATAGTCCTGAATGATCTCAGTATACTGTGAACGTCTTTGGGGATCTCTTCGCGTAGACATCGTAAACCTGTGTAAGAGACAGTAAAAGAGTATATGAGACAGTAGCGGAGTTTAAGAGAGTGTGACAGAGCATAGGAGACAGTAACAGAGTATAGGAGACGGTAACAGAGTGTAAGAGAGTGTAAGAGACAGTAAGAGAGTGTAAGAGACAGTAACAGAGTGTAAGAGACAGTAACAGAGTGTAAGAGACAGCAGCAGAGTGTAAGAGAGTGTAACATAGTGTAAGAGAGTGAAAGAGACAGTAGCAGAGTGTAATAGACAGTTGTAGAGTGTAGTAGAGTGTAAGAGAGTGTCACATGGCATATACCGTCCTCTAGGACCACATAGTCCCGAATGATCTCAGTATACTGTGAACGTCTTTGGGGATCTCTTCGCGTAGACATCGTAAACCTGTGTAAGAGACAGTAACAGAGTATATGAGACAGTAGCAGAGTGTAAGAGAGTGTAACAGAGTGTAAGAGACAGTAACAGAGTGTAAGAGGGTGTAAGAGACAGTAGCAGAGTGTAGGAGAGTGTAAGAGAGTGTAAGAGAGTGTAAGAGAGTGTAAGAGAGTGTAAGAGAGTGTAAGAGACAGTAACAGAGTGTAAGAGACAGTAAAAGAGTATATGAGACAGTAGCGGAGTGTAAGAGAGTGTGACAGAGCATAGGAGACAGTAACAGAGTATAGGAGACGGTAACAGAGTGTAAGAGAGTGTAAGAGACAGTAACAGAGTGTAAGAGACAGTAACAGAGTGTAAGAGACAGCAGCAGAGTGTAAGAGAGTGTAACAGAGTATAGGAGACAGTAACAGAGTATAGGAGACAGTAACAGAGTATAGGAGACAGTAACAGAGTGTAAGAGAGTGTTATAGACAGTAGCAGAGTTTAAGAGACAGTAACAGAGTGTAAGAGGGTGTAAGAGACAGTAGCAGAGTGTAGGAGAGTGTAAGAGAGTGTAAGAGAGTGTAAGAGACAGTAACAGAGTGTAAGAGACAGTAACAGAGTGTAAGAGAGTGTAACAGAGTGTAAGAGACAGTAAGAGAGTGTAACAGAGTGTAAGAGACAGTAACAGAGTGTAGGAGAGTGTAAGAGACAGTAACGGAGTGTAAGAGACAGTAACAGAGTGTAAGAGACAGCAGCAGAGTGTAAGAGAGTGTAACATAGTGTAAGAGAGTGTAAGAGACAGTAGCAGAGTGTAATAGACAGTAACAGAGTGTAATAGAGTGTAAGAGACAGTAGCAGAGTGTAAGAGACAATAGCAGAGTGTAAGAGACAGTAGCAGAGTGTAATAGACTGTAGCAGAGTGTAACAGAGTGTAAGAGAGTGTAAGAGACAATAGCAGAGTGTAATAGACAGTAACAGAGTGTAAGAGAGTGTTATAGACAGTAGCAGAGTGCAAGAGACAATAGCAGAGTGTACGAGACAGTAGCAGAGTGTAATAGACTGTAACAGAGTGTAACAGAGTGTAAGAGAGTGTAAGAGACAGTAGCGGAGTGTAATAGACAGTAACAGAGTGTAAGAGAGTGTTATAGACAGTAGCAGAGTGTAAGAGACAATAGCAGAGTGTAAGATACAGTAGCAGAGTGTAAGAGACAGTAACAGAGCGTAAGAGATAGTAGCAGAGTGTAAGAGACAGTAGCAGAGTAAAAGAGACAGTAGGAGAGTGTAAGAGACAGTAGCAGAGTGTAAGAGACAGAAACAGAGTGTAAGAGAGTGTTATAGACAGTAACAGAGTGTAAGAGAGTGTTATAGACAGTAGCAGAGTGTAAGGGACAATAGCAGAGTGTAAGAGACAGTAGCAGAGTGTAATAGACTGTAGCAGAGTGTAACATAGTGTAAGAGAGTGTAAGAGACAGTAGCAGAGTGTAATAGACAGTAACAGAGTGTAAGAGACAGTAACAGAGTGTAAGAGGGTGTAAGAGACAGTAGCAGAGTGTAGGAGAGTGTAGGAGAGTGTAAGAGAGTGTAAGAGAGTGTAACAGAGTGTAAGAGACAGTAACAGAGTGTAAGACACAGTAGCAGAGTGTAAGAGAGTGTAACAGAGTGTAAGAGACAGTAACAGAGTGTAAGAGACAGTAACAGAGTGTACGAGACAGTAACAGATTGTACGAGAGTGTAGTAGAGTGTAAGAGACAGTAACAGAGTGTAAGAGACAGTAACAGAGTATATGAGACAGCAGCAGAGTGTAAGAGATTGTAACAGAGTATAGGAGACAGTAACAGAGTATAGGAGACAGAAACAGAGTGTAAGAGACAGTAACAGAGTGTACGAGACAGTAAGAGTGTAAGATACAGTAACAGAGTGTATGAGAGTGTAGTAGAGTGTAAGAGACAGTAACAGAGCGTAAGAGATAGTAGCAGAGTGTAAGAGACAGTAGCAGAGTGTAAGAGACAGTAGCAGAGTGTAAGAGACAGTAGCAGAGTGTAAGAGAGTGTAAGAGACAGTAACAGTGTGTAAGAGGGTGTAACAGCGTGTAAGAGAGTGTAACAGCGTGTAAGAGAGTGTAAGAGACAGTAAAAGAGTGTAAGAGACAGTAACAGAGTGTAAGAGACAGCAGCAGAGTGTAAGAGACAGCAGCAGAGTGTAAGAGACAGCAGCAGAGTGTAACAGAGTGTAAGAGACAGTAACAGAGTGTAACAGAGTGTAAGAGACAGTAACAGAGTGTACGAGACAGTAACAGAGTGTAAGAGACAGTAACAGAGTGTAAGAGACAGTAACAGAGTGTACGAGAGTGTAGTAGAGTGTAAGAGACAGTAACAGAGTGTAAGAGACAGTAGCAGAGTGTAAGAGAGTGTAAGAGACAGTAACAGAGTGTAAGAGAGTGTAACAGCATGTAAGAGAGTGTAACAGAGTGTAGGAGAGTGTAAGAGACAGTAACAGAGTGTAAGAGACAGTAACAGAGTGTAAGAGACAGCAGCAGAGTGTAAGAGAGTGTAACATAGTGTAAGAGAGTGTAAGAGACAGTAGCAGAGTGTAATAGACAGTAACAGAGTGTAAGAGACAGTAACAGAGTGTAAGAGACAGTAACAGAGTGTAAGAGACAGTAGCAGAGTGTAAGAGACAGTAGCAGAGTGTAAGAGAGAGTAGCAGAGTGTAAGAGAGTGTAAGAGACAGTAACAGCGTGTAAGAGAGTGTAACAGCATGTAAGAGAGTGTAACAGAGTGAAAGAGAGTGTAAGAGACAGTAACAGAGTGTAGGAGAGTGTAAGAGACAGTAACAGAGTGTAAGAGACAGTAACAGAGTGTAATAGACAGTAACAGAGTGTAAGAGAGTGTTATAGACAGTAGCAGAGTGTAAGAGACAATAGCAGAGTGCAAGAGACAATAGCAGAGTGTACGAGACAGTAGCAGAGTGTAATAGACTGTAACAGAGTGTAACAGTGTAAGAGAGTGTAAGAGACAGTAGCAGAGTGTAATAGACAGTAACAGAGTGTAAGAGAGTGTTATAGACAGTAGCAGAGTGTAAGAGACAATAGCAGAGTGTAATAGAGTGTAGCAGAGTGTAAGAGAGTGTAAGAGAGTGTAAGAGACAGTAGCAGAGTGTAATAGACAGTAACAGAGTGTAAGAGAGTGTTATAGACAGTTGCAGAGTGTAAGAGACAATAGCAGAGTGTAAGATACAGTAGAAGAGTGTAAGAGACTGTAACAGAGTGTAAGAGACAGTAACAGAGTGTAAGAGACAGTAACAGAGTGTAAGAGACAGTAACAGAGTGTAAGAGACAGTAGCAGAGTGAAGGAGACATTAGTAGAGTGTAGTAGAGTGTAAGAGAGTGTCACATGGCATACACCGTCCTCTAGGACCACATGGTCCCGAATGATCTCAGTATACTGTATACTGGGTATCTCTTCGCGTAGACATCGTAAACCTGTGTAAGAGACAGTAACAGAGTATATGAGACAGCAGCAGAGTGTAAGAGAGTGTAACATAGTGTAAGACAGTGTAAGAGACAGTAGCAGAGTGAAAGAGACAGTAGCAGAGTGTAAGATACAGTAGCAGAGTGTAAGAGACAGTAACAGAGTGTAAGAGACAGTAGCAGAGTGAAAGAGACAGTAGTAGAGTGTAGTAGAGTGTAAGAGAGCGTCACATGGCATATACCGTCCTCTAGGATCACATAGTCCCGAATGATCTCAGTATACTGTGAACGTCTTTGGGGATCTCTTCGCGTAGACATTGTAAACCTGTGTAAGAGACAGTAGCAGAGAGTAAGAGACAGTAACAGAGTACATGAGACAGTAACAGAGTATATGAGACAGTAGCAGAGTGTAAGAGAGTGTAACAGAGTATAGGAGACAGTAACAGAGTATAGGTGTCACGAACTGAGGACACAGGTTGATAAGGAGCCCAGGTGCAGGGGATACGAGGGGCTCTGTCTGTACCCCACGATGCATGATGGCTTGGGGTCGGTACAGACAGGCGTCGGAAATAAACCACAGACAGAAGATCAGGATCAAGAGTTGTATTGTATATGGTGGTACAACAATATTTACAGAGAAATTCACTCGACAGGAAGCCCACTTGCGGGGCACACGGCAGGAAGCCCACTTGCGGGGCACACGGCTGGAAGCCCACTTGCGGGGCACACGGCTGGAAGCCCACTTGCGGGGCACACGGCTGGAAGCCCACTTGCGGGGCACACCGCTGGAAGCCCAATTGCGGGGCACATGGCAGGAAGCCCAATTGCGGGGCACACGGCAGGAAGCCCAATTGCAGGGCACACGGCAGGAAGCCCAATTGCAGGGCACACGGCAGGAAGCCCAATTGCAGGGCACACGGCACGACTAGAAGCCCTCTTCCAGGGCACACGGCACGGGTAGAAGCCCTCTTCCAGGGCACACGGCAGGTTGCCCACTTGCAGGGCACACGGCAGGTTGCCCACTTGCAGGGCACTCAACCAGGGTAGTCCGCTAGTGGGCAGTCATCCTGGGAGTCGCGATGCAGGGCACTCCTCTTGGGAGTCCACTAGTGGGGCGCTGGCCGCAACTCAGGAACACGGCAGGTTGCCCACTTGCAGGGCACACGGCAGGTTGCCCACTTGCAGGGTACTCTACTTGGGAGTCCACTTAGTGGGGCGCAGGCCGCAACTCAGGAACATGGCAGGTTGCCCACTTGCAGGGCACACGGCAGGTTGCCCACTTGCAGGGCACTCAGCTTTGGAGTCCACTTAGTGGGGCGCTGGCCGCAACTCAGGAACACGGCAGGTTTCTGGAACAAGGCAGGTTTCTGGAACAAGGCAGGTTCTGGAACAAGATAGGTTCTGGAACAAGGCAGGTTCTGGAACAAGGCAGGTTCTGGAACAAGGCAGGTTCTGGAACAAGGCAGGTTCTGGAACAAGGCAGGTACTGGAACAAGGCAGGTACTGGAACAAGGCAGGAACCAAACAGGTAGTCCTCAAACGTTAATGTCAAGGCCCATGAGATCAACTGCAGCTGGACCTGATAATTAGTCTGAGAGGTTCTGAATGGCAAGGGCGGCCACTACTGGCTGGAAACATGAAATAAATAAGGCAAAGTATAAACAAGTCCAGCCAGCGCATGGTGAAGCGTTACAATAGGAGACAGTAACAGAGTGTAAGAGAGTGTAAGAGACAGTTACAGAGGGTAAGAGAGTGTAACCGAGTGTAAGAGACAGTAACAGAGTGTAAGAGACAGCAGCAGGGTGTAAGAGAGTGTAAGAGACAGTAGCAGAGTGTAATAGACAGTAACAGAGTGTAATAGACTGTAGCAGAGTGTAACATAGCGTAAGAGAGTGTAAGAGACAGTAGCAGAGTGTAATAGACAGTAACAGAGTGTAAGAGAGTGTTATAGACAGTAGCAGAGTGTAGGAGAGTGTAAGAGAGTGTCACATGGCATATACCGTCCTCTAGGATCACATAGTCCTGAATGATCTCAGTATACTGTGAACGTCTTTGGGGATCTCTTCGCGTAGACATCGTAAAACTGTGTAAGAGACAGTAGCAGAGAGTAAGAGATGGTAACAGAGTATGTGAGACAGTAGCAGAGTGTAAGAGAGTGTAACAGAGTATAGGAGAAAGTAACAGAGTGTAAGAGAATGTAAGAGACAGTAACAGAGTGTAAGAGAGTGTAACATGGTGTAAGAGACAGTAACAGAGTATAGGAGACAGTAACAGAGTGTAAGAGACAGTAACAGAGTGTACGAGACAGTAACATAATGTAAGATACAGTAACAGAGTGTATGACAGTGTAGTACAGTGTAAGACACAGTAACAGAGCGTAAGAGATAGTAGCAGAGTGTAAGAGACAGTAGCAGAGTGAAAGAGACAGTAGCAGAGTGTTAGAGACAGTAGCAGAGTGTAAGAAACAGTAACAGAGTGTAAGAGACAGTAACAGTGTGTAAGAGGGTGTAACAGCGTGTAAGAGAGTGTAACAGCGTGTAAGAGAGTGTAACAGAGTGTAAGAGAGTGTAACAGACAGTAACAGAGTGTAACAGACAGTAACAGAGTGTAAGACGGTGTAAGAGACAGTAGCAGAGTGTAGGAGAGTGTAAGAGAGTGTAAGAGAGTGTTATAGACAGTAGCAGAGTGTAAGGGACAATAGCAGAGTGTAAGAGACAGTAGCAGAGTGTAATAGACTGTAGCAGAGTGTAACATAGTGTAAGAGAGTGTAATAGACAGTAACAGAGTGTAAGAGAGTGTTATAGACAGTAGCAGAGTTTAAGAGACAGTAACAGAGTGTAAGAGACAGTAACAGAGTGTAAGAGGGTGTAAGAGACAGTAGCAGAGTGTAGGAGAGTGTAAGAGAGTGTAAGAGAGTGTAACAGAGTGTAAGAGAGTGTAAGAGAGTGTAAGAGACAGTAACATAGTGTAAGAGACAGCAGCAGAGTGTAAGAGAGTGTAAGAGACAGTAACAGAGTGTAAGAGAGTGTAACAGAGTGTAAGAGACAGTAACAGAGTGTACGAGACAGTAACAGTGTAAGAGACAGTAACAGAGTGTACGAGAGTGTAGTAGAGTGTAAGAGATAGTAACAGAGCGTAAGAGACAGTAGCAGAGTGTAAGAGGGTGTAAGAGACAGTAACAGAGTGTAAGAGAGTGTAACAGCGTATAAGAGAGTGTAACAGAGTGTAACAGAGTGTAAGAGAGTGTAAGAGAGTGTAAGAGACAGTAACATAGTGTAAGAGACAGTAACAGAGTGTAAGAGACAGCAGCAGAGTGTAAGAGAGTGTAACATAGTGTAAGAGAGTGTAAGACACAGTAGCAGAGTGTAATAGACAGTAACAGAGTGTAAGAGAGTGCTATAGACAGTAGCAGAGAGTAAGAGACAATAGTAGAGTGTAAGAGACAGTAGCAGAGTGTAATAGACTGTAGCAGAGTGTAACAGAGTGTAAGAGAGTGTAAGAGACAGTAGCAGAGTGTAATAGACAGTAACAGAGTGTAAGAGAGTGTTATAGACAGTAGCAGGGTGTAAGAGACAATAGCAGAGTGTAAGATACAGTAGCAGAGTGTAAGAGACAGTAACAGAGTGTAAGAGACAGTAGCAGAGTGAAAGAGACATTAGTAGAGTGTAGTAGAGTGTAAGAGAGTGTAACAGAGTATAGGAGACAGTAACAGAGTATAGGAGACAGTAACAGAGTGTAAGAGAATGTAAGAGACAGTAACAGAGTGTAAGAGAGTGTAACAGGGTGTAAGAGACAGTAAGAGGGTGTAAGAGACAGTAGCAGAGTGTAGGAGAGTGTAAGAGAGTGTAAGAGACAGTAACAGAGTATATGAGACAGCAGCAGAGTGTAAGAGAGTGTAACAGAGTATAGGAGACAGTAACAGAGTATAGGAGACAGTAACAGAGTGTAAGAGAATGTAAGAGACAGTAACAGAGTGTAAGAGAGTGTAACAGGGTGTAAGAGACAGTAACAGAGTATAGGAGACAGTAACAGAGTGTAAGAGACAGTAACAGAGTGTACGAGACAGTAACATAGTGTAAGATACAGTAACAGAGTGTATGACAGTGTAGTACAGTTTAAGACACAGTAACAGAGCGTAAGAGATAGTAGCAGAGTGTAAGAGACAGTAGCAGAGTGTAAGAGACAGTAGCAGAGTGAAAGAGACAGTAGCAGAGTGTAAGAGACAGTAGCAGAGTGTAAGAGAGTGTAAGAGACAGTAACAGTGTGTAAGAGGGTGTAACAGTGTGTAAGAGGGTGTAACAGCGTGTAAGAGAGTGTAACAGAGTGTAAGAGAGTGTAAGAGACAGTAACAGAGTGTGAGAGGGTGTAAGAGACAGTAGCAGAGTGTAGGAGAGTGTAAGAGAGTGTAAGAGAATGTAAGAGAGTGTAAGAGAGTGTAAGAGAGTGTAAGAGACAGTAACAGAGTGTAAGAGACAGTAACAGAGTGTAAGCGACATCAGCAGAGTGTAAGAGAGTGTAAGAGACAGTAACAGAGTGTAAGAGAGTGTAACAGAGTTTAAGAGACAGTAACATAGTGTACGAGACAGTAACAGAGTGTAAGAGACAGTAACAGAGTGTACGAGAGTGTAGTAGAGTGTACGAGACAGTAACAGAGCGTAAGAGACAGTAGCAGAGTGTAAGAGACAGAAGCAGAGTGAAAGAGACAGCAGCAGAGTGTAAGAGAGTGTAACATAGTGTAAGAGAGTGTAAGAGACAGTAGCAGAGTGTAATAGACAGTAACAGAGTGTAAGAGAGTGTTATAGACAGTAGCAGAGTGTAAGAGACAATAGCAGAGTGTAAGATACAGTAGCAGAGTGTAAGAGACAGTAACAGAGTATAAGAGACAGTAACAGAGTGTAAGAGACAGTAGCAGAGTGAAATAGACAGTAGTAGAGTGTAGTAGAGTGTAAGAGAGTGTCACATGGCATATACCGTCCTCTTGGACCACCTAGTCCCGAATGATCTCAGTATACTCTGAGCGTTTTTGGGGATCTCTTCGCGTAGACATCGTAAACCTGTGTAAGAGACAGTAACAGAGTATATGAGACAGTAAAAGAGTGTAAGAGACAGCAGCAGAGTGTAAGAGAGTGTACGAGACAGTAGCAGAGTGTAATAGACAGCAACAGAGTGTAAGAGAGTGTTATAGACAGTAGCAGAGTGTAAGAGACAATAGCAGAGTGTAAGAGACAGTAACAGAGTGTAAGAGACAGTAACAGAGTGTAAGAGGGTGTAAGAGACAGTAGCAGAGTGTAAGAGAGTGTAAGAGACAGTAACAGAGTGTAAGAGACGGAAACAGAGTGTAAGAGACAGCAGCAGAGTGTAAGAGAGTGGAAGAGACAGTAACAGACTGTACGAGACAGTAACAGAGTGTAAGAGACAGTAACAGAGTGTAGGAGACAGTAACAGAGCGTAAGAGACAGTAGCAGAGTGTTAGAGACAGAAGCAGAGTGAAAGAGAGAGTAGCAGAGTGTAAGAGACAGTAGCAGAGTGTAAGAGAGTGTAAGAGACAGTAACAGAGTGTAAGAGAGTGTAACAGCATGTAAGAGAGTGTAACAGAGTGTAAGAGAGTGTAAGAGACAGTAACAGAGTGTAGGAGAGTGTAAGAGACAGTAACAGAGTGTAGGAGAGTGTAAGAGACAGCAGCAGAGTGTAAGAGAGTGTAACATAGTGTAAGAGAGTGTAAGAGACAGTAGCAGAGTGTAATAGACAGTCACAGAGTGTAAGAGAGTGTTATAGACAGTAGCAGAGTGTAAGAGACAATAGCAGAGTGTAAGATACAGTAGCAGAGTGTAAGAGACAGTAACAGAGTGTAAGAGACAGTAACAGAGTGTAAGAGACAGGAGCAGAGTGAAAGAGACAGTAGTTGAGTGTAGTAGAGTGTCAGAGAGTGTCACATGGCATATACCGTCCTCTAGGATCACATAGTCCCGAATAATCTCAGTATACTGTGAACGTCTTTGGGGATCTCTTCGCGTAGACATCGTAAACCTGTGTAAGAGACAGTAACAGAGTATATGAGACAGTAGCAGAGTGTAAGAGAGTGTAACAGAGTGTAAGAGACAGTAACAGAGTGTAAGAGGGTGTAAGAGACAGTAGCAGAGTGTAGGAGAGTGTAAGAGAGTGTAAGAGAGTGTAAGAGAGTGTAAGAGACAGTAACAGAGTGTAAGAGACAGCAGCAGAGTGTAAGAGAGTGTAAGAGACAGTAGCAGAGTGTAATAGACAGTAACAGAGTGTAAGAGAGTGTTATAGACAGTATCAGAGTGTAAGAGACAATAGCAGAGTGTAAGAGACAGTAGCAGAGTGTAATAGACTGTAGCAGAGTGTAACATAGTGTAAGAGAGTGTAAGAGACAGTAGCAGAGTGTAATAGACAGTAACAGAGTGTAAGAGAGTGTTATAGACAGTAGCAGAGTGTAAGAGAGTGTAAGAGACAGTTACAGAGTGTAAGAGAGTGTAACAGAGTGTAAGAGAGTGTAAGAGACAGTAACATAGTGTAGGAGAGTGTAAGAGACAGTAACAGAGTGTAAGAGACAGTAACAGAGTGTAAGAGGGTGTAAGAGACAGTAGCAGAGTGTAGGAGAGTGTAAGAGAGTGTAAGAGACAGTAAGAGTGTAAGAGAGTGTAACAGAGTGTAAGAGACAGTAACAGAGCGTAAGAGACAGTAGCAGAGTGTAAGAGACAGAAGCAGAGTGAAAGAGAGAGTAGCAGAGTGTAAGAGACAGTAGCAGAGTGTAAGAGACAGTAGCAGAGTGTAAGAGAGTGTAAGAGACAGTAACAGAGTGTAAGAGAGTGTAACAGCATGTAAGAGAGTGTAACAGAGTGTAAGAGAGTGTAAGAGACAGTAACAGAGTGTAGTAGAGTGTAAGAGACAGTAACAGAGTGTAAGAGACAGTAACAGAGTGTAAGAGACAGCAGCAGAGTGTAAGAGAGTGTAACATAGTGTAAGAGAGTGAAAGAGACAGTAGCAGAGTGTAATAGACAGTAACAGAGTGTAAGAGAGTGTTATAGACAGTAGCAGAGTGTAAGAGACAATAGCAGAGTGTAAGATACAGTAGCAAAGTGTAAGAGACAGTAACAGAGTGTAAGAGACAGTAGCAGAGTGAAAGAGGCAGTAGTAGAGTGTAGTAGAGTGTACCAGAGTTTGACATGGCATATACCGTCCTCTAGGATCACATAGTCCTGAATGATCTCAGTATACTGTGAACGTCTTTGGGGATCTCTTCGCGTAGACATCGTAAACCTGTGTAAGAGACAGTAAAAGAGTATATGAGACAGTAGCGGAGTGTAAGAGAGTGTGACAGAGCATAGGAGACAGTAACAGAGTATAGGAGACGGTAACAGAGTGTAAGAGAGAGTAAGAGACAGTAACAGAGTGTAAGAGACAGTAACAGAGTGTAAGAGACAGCAGCAGAATGTAAGAGAGTGTAACATAGTGTAAGAGAGTGAAAGAGACAGTAGCAGAGTGTAATAGACAGTAACAGAGTGTAGGAGAGTGTAACAGCGTGTAAGAGAGTGTAACAGAGTGTAAGAGAGTGTAAGAGACAGTAACAGAGTGTAGGAGAGTGTAAGAGACAGTAACAGAGTGTAAGAGACAGTAACAGAGTGTAAGAGACAGTAACAGAGTGTAAGAGACAGCAGCAGAGTGTAAGAGAGTGTAACATAGTGTAAGAGAGTGAAAGAGACAGTAGCAGAGTGTAATAGACAGTAACAGAGTGTAGGAGAGTGTCAGAGACAGTAACAGAGTGTAAGAGTCAGCAGCAGAGTGTAAGAGAGTGTAACATAGTGTAAGAGAGTGTAAGAGACAGTAGCAGAGTGTAATAGACAGTAACAGAGTGTAAGAGAGTGTTATAGACAGTAGCAGAGTGTAAGAGACAATAGCAGAGTGTAAGATACAGTAGCAGAGTGTAAGAGAGTGTAAGAGAGTGTTATAGACAGTAGCAGAGTGTAAGAGACAATAGCAGAGTGTAAGAGACAGTAGCAGAGTGTAATAGACTGTAGCAGAGTGTAACAGTGTAAGAGAGTGTAAGAGACAGTAGCAGAGTGTAATAGACAGTAACAGAGTGTAAGAGAGTGTTATAGACAGTAGCAGAGTGTAAGAGACAGTAGCAGAGTGTAAGAGACAATAGCAGAGTGTAAGAGACAGTAGCAGAGTGTAATAGACTGTAGCAGAGTGTAACATAGTGTAAGAGAGTGTAAGAGACAGTAGCAGAGTGTAATAGACAGTAACAGAGTGTACGAGAGTGTTATAGACAGTAGCAGAGTTTAAGAGACAGTAACAGAGTGTAAGATACAGTAACAGAGTGTAAGAGGGTGTAAGAGACAGTAGGAGAGTGTAAGAGAGTGTAAGAGAGTGTAAGAGACAGTAACAGAGTGTAAGAGACAGTAACAGAGTGTAAGAGACAGCAGCAGAGTGTAAGAGAGTGTAACAGAGTATAGGAGACAGTAACAGAGTATAGGAGACAGTAACAGAGTATAGGAGACAGTAACAGAGTGTAAGAGAGTGTTATAGACAGTAGCAGAGTTTAAGAGACAGTAACAGAGTGTAAGAGACAGTAACAGAGTGTAAGAGGGTGTAAGAGACAGTAGCCGAGTGTAGGAGAGTGTAAGAGAGTGTAAGAGAGTGTAAGAGACAGTAACAGAGTGTAAGAGACAGTAACAGAGTGTAAGAGAGTGTAACAGAGTGTAAGAGACAGTAACAGAGTGTACGAGACAGTAACAGAGTGTAAGAGACAGTAACAGAGTGTACGAGAGTGTAGTAGAGTATAAGAGACAGTAACAGAGTGTAAGAGACAGTAGCAGAGTGTAAGAGACAGAAGCAGAGTGAAAGAGAGAGTAGCAGAGTGTAAGAGACAGTAGCAGAGTGTAAGAGACAGTAGTAGAGTGTAGTAGAGTGTAAGAGAGTGTCACATGGCATATACCATCATCTAGGATCACATAGTCCCGAATGATCTAAGTATACTGTGAACGTCTTTGGGGATCTCTTTGCGTAGACATCGTAAACCTGTGTAAGAGACAGTAACAGAGTATATGAGACAGTAGCAGAGTGTAAGAGAGTGTAACAGAGTGTAAGAGACAGTAACAGAGTGTAAGAGACAGTAACAGAGTGTAAGAGACAGTAGCAGAGTGAAAGAGACAGTAGTAGAGTGTAGTAGAGTGTAAGAGAGTGTCACATGGCATATACCGTCCTCAAGGATCACATAGTCCTGAATGATCTCAGTATACTGTGAACGTCTTTGGGGATCTCTTCGCTTAGACATCGTAAACCTGTGTAAGAGACAGTAGCAGAGAGTAAGAGACGGTAACAGAGTATGTGAGACAGTAGCAGAGTGTAAGAGAGTGTAACAGAGTATAGGAGACAGTAACAGAGTATAGGAGACAGTAACAGAGTGTAAGAGAATGTAAGAGACAGTAACAGAGTGTAAGAGAGTGTAACAGAGTGTAAGAGACAGTAACAGAGTGTAAGAGGGTGTAAGAGACAGTAGCAGAGTATAGGAGAGTGTAAGAGAGTGTAAGAGAGTGTAAGAGACAGTAACAGAGTGTAAGAGACAGTAACAGAGTATATGAGACAGCAGCAGAGTGTAAGAGAGTGTAACAGAGTATAGGAGACAGTAACAGAGTATAGGAGACAGTAACAGAGTGTAAGAGACAGTAACAGAGTGTACGAGACAGTAACAGAGTGTAAGATACAGTAACAGAGTGTATGAGAGTGTAGTAGAGTGTAAGAGACAGTAACAGAGCGTAAGAGATAGTAGCAGAGTGTAAGAGACAGTAGCAGAGTGAAAGAGACAGTAGCAGAGTGTAAGAGACAGTAGCAGAGTGTAAGAGACAGTAGCAGAGTGTAAGAGAGTGTAAGAGACAGTAACAGCGTGTAAGAGAGTGTAACAGCGTGTAAGAGAGTGTAACAGAGTGTAAGAGACAGTAAGAGAGTGTAACAGAGTGTAAGAGACAGTAACAGAGTGTAGGAGAGTGTAAGAGACAGTAACGGAGTGTAAGAGACAGTAACAGAGTGTAAGAGACAGCAGCAGAGTGTAAGAGAGTGTAACATAGTGTAAGAGAGTGTAAGAGACAGTAGCAGAGTGTAATAGACAGTAACAGAGTGTAATAGAGTGTAAGAGACAGTAGCAGAGTGTAAGAGACAATAGCAGAGTGTAAGAGACAGTAGCAGAGTGTAATAGACTGTAGCAGAGTGTAACAGAGTGTAAGAGAGTGTAAGAGACAATAGCAGAGTGTAATAGACAGTAACAAAGTGTAAGAGAGTGTTATAGACAGTAGCAGAGTGCAAGAGACAATAGCAGAGTGTAAGAGACAGTAGCAGAGTGTAATAGACAGTAACAGAGTGTAAGAGACAGTAACAGAGTGTAAGAGACAGCAGCAGAGTGTAAGAGTGTAAGAGACAGTAACAGAGTGTAAGAGAGTGTAACAGAGTGTAAGAGACAGTAACATAGTGTACGAGACAGTAACAGAGTGTACGAGACAGTAACAGAGTGTAAGAGACAGTAACAGAGTATACGAGAGTGTAGTAGAGTGTAAGAGACAGTAACAGAGCGTAAGAGACAGTAGCAGTGTGTAAGAGACAGAAGCAAAGTGAAAGAGAGAGTAGCAGAGTGTAAGAGACAGTAGCAGAGTGTAAGAGACAGTAGCAGAGTGTAAGAGTGTAAGAGACAGTAACAGAGTGTAAGAGAGTGTAACAGCGTGTAAGAGAGTGTAACAGAGTGTAAGAGACAGTAAGAGAGTGTAACAGAGTGTAAGAGACATTAACAGAGTGTAGGAGAGTGTAAGAGACAGTAACGGAGTGTAAGAGACAGTAACAGAGTGTAAGAGACAGCAGCAGAGTGTTAGAGAGTGTAACATAGTGTAAGAGAGTGTAAGAGACAGTAGCAGAGTGTAATAGACAGTAACAGAGTGTAATAGAGTGTAAGAGACAGTAGCAGAGTGTAAGAGACAGTAGCAGAGTGTAATAGACTGTAGCAGAGTGTAACAGAGTGTAAGAGAGTGTAAGAGACAATAGCAGAGTGTAATAGACAGTAACAGAGTGTAAGAGAGTGTTATAGACAGTAGCAGAGAGCAAGAGACAATAGCAGAGTGTAAGAGACAGTAGCAGAGTGTAATAGACTGTAACAGAGTGTAACAGAGTGTAAGAGAGTGTAAGAGACAGTAGCGGAGTGTAATAGACAGTAACAGAGTGTAAGAGAGTGTTATAGACAGTAGCAGAGTGTTATAGACAATAGCAGAGTGTAAGAGACAGTAGCAGAGTGTAATAGACAGCAGCAGAGTGTAAGAGAGTGTAAGAGACAGTAGCAGAGTGTAATAGACAGTAACAGAGTGTAAGAGAGTGTTATAGACAGTATCAGAGTGTAAGAGACAATAGCAGAGTGTAAGAGACAGTAGCAGAGTGTAATAGACTGTAGCAGAGTGTAACATAGTGTAAGAGAGTGTAAGAGACAGTAGCAGAGTGTAATGGACAGTAACAGAGTGTAAGAGAGTGTTATAGACAGTAGCAGAGTGTAAGAGAGTGTAAGAGACAGTTACAGAGTGTAAGAGAGTGTAACAGAGTGTAAGAGGGTGTAAGAGACAGTAGCAGAGTGTAGGAGAGTGTAAGAGAGTGTAAGAGACAGTAAGAGTGTAAGAGACAGTAACAGAGTGTAAGAGACAGCAGCAGAGTGTAAGAGAGTGTAACAGAAAGAGACAGTAACAGAGTGTAAGAGGGTGTAAGAGACAGTAGCAGAGTGTAGGAGAGTGTAAGAGAGTGTAAGAGACAGTAACAGAGTGTAAGAGACAGTAACAGAGTGTAAGAGACAGCAGCAGAGTGTAAGAGTGTGTAACATAGTGTAAGAGAGTGAAAGAGATAGTAGCAGAGTGTAATAGACAGTAACAGAGTGTAATAGAGTGTAAGAGACAGTAGCAGAGTGTAAGAGACAATAGCAGAGTGTAAGAGACAGTAGCAGAGTGTAATAGACTGTAGCAGAGTGTAACAGAGTGTAAGAGAGTGTAAGAGACAATAGCAGAGTGTAATAGACAGTAACAGAGTGTAAGAGAGTGTTATAGACAGTAGCAGAGTGCAAGAGACAATAGCAGAGTGTAAGAGACAGTAGCAGAGTGTAATAGACAGTAACAGAGTGTAAGAGACAGTAACAGAGTGTAAGAGACAGCAGCAGAGTGTAAGAGTGTAAGAGACAGTAACAGAGTGTAAGAGAGTGTAACAGAGTGTAAGAGACAGTAACAGAGTGTACGAGACAATAACAGAGTGTACGAGACAGTAACAGAGTGTAAGAGACAGTAACAGAGTATACGAGAGTGTAGTAGAGTGTAAGAGACAGTAACAGAGCGTAAGAGACAGTAGCAGTGTGTAAGAGACAGAAGCAAAGTGAAAGAGAGAGTAGCAGAGTGTAAGAGACAGTAGCAGAGTGTAAGAGACAGTAGCAGAGTGTAAGAGTGTAAGAGACAGTAACAGAGTGTAAGAGAGTGTAACAGCGTGTAAGAGAGTGTAACAGAGTGTAAGAGACAGTAAGAGAGTGTAACAGAGTGTAAGAGACAGTAACAGAGTGTAGGAGAGTGTAAGAGACAGTAACGGAGTGTAAGAGAGTGTTATAGACAGTAGCAGAGTGCAAGAGACAGTAGCAGAGTGTAAGAGACTGTAGCAGAGTGTAACAGAGTGTAAGAGAGTGTAAGAGACAATAGCAGAGTGTAATAGACAGTAACAGAGTGTAAGAGAGTGTTATAGACAGTAGCAGAGTGCAAGAGACAATAGCAGAGTGTAAGAGACAGTAGCAGAGTGTAATAGACTGTAACAGAGTGTAACAGAGTGTAAGAGAGTGTAAGAGACAGTAGCGGAGTGTAATAGACAGTAACAGAGTGTAAGAGAGTGTTATAGACAGTAGCAGAGTGTTATAGACAATAGCAGAGTGTAAGAGACAGTAGCAGAGTGTAATTGACAGCAGCAGAGTGTAAGAGAGTGTAAGAGACAGTAGCAGAGTGTAATAGACAGTAACAGAGTGTAAGAGAGTGTTATAGACAGTATCAGAGTGTAAGAGACAATAGCAGAGTGTAAGAGACAGTAGCAGAGTGTAATAGACTGTAGCAGAGTGTAACATAGTGTAAGAGAGTGTAAGAGACAGTAGCAGAGTGTAATAGACAGTAACATAGTGTAAGAGAGTGTTATAGACAGTAGCAGAGTGTAAGAGAGTGTAAGAGACAGTTACAGAGTGTAAGAGAGTGTAACAGAGTGTAAGAGAGTGTAAGAGACAGTAACATAGTGTAGGAGAGCGTAAGAGACAGTAACAGAGTGTAAGAGACAGTAACAGAGTGTAAGAGGGTGTAAGAGACAGTAGCAGAGTGTAGGAGAGTGTAAGAGAGTGTAAGAGACAGTAAGAGTGTAAGAGACAGTAACAGAGTGTAAGAGACAGCAGCAGAGTGTAAGAGAGTGTAACAGAGTGTAAGAGACAGTAACAGAGCGTAAGAGACAGTAGCAGAGTGTAAGAGACAGAAGCAGAGTGAAAGAGAGAGTAGCAGAGTGTAAGAGACAGTAGCAGAGTGTAAGAGACAGTAGCAGAGTGTAAGAGAGTGTAAGAGACAGTAACAGAGTGTAAGAGAGTGTAACAGCATGTAAGAGAGTGTAACAGAGTGTAAGAGAGTGTAAGAGACAGTAACAGAGTGTAGTAGAGTGTAAGAGACAGTAACAGAGTGTAAGAGACAGTAACAGAGTGTAAGAGACAGCAGCAGAGTGTAAGAGAGTGTAACATAGTGTAAGAGAGTGAAAGAGACAGTAGCAGAGTGTAATAGACAGTAACAGAGTGTAAGAGAGTGTTATAGACAGTAGCAGAGTGTAAGAGACAATAGCAGAGTGTAAGATACAGTAGCAAAGTGTAAGAGACAGTAACAGAGTGTAAGAGACAGTAGCAGAGTGAAAGAGGCAGTAGTAGAGTGTAGTAGAGTGTACCAGAGTGTCACATGGCATATACCGTCCTCTAGGATCACATAGTCCTGAATGATCTCAGTATACTGTGAACGTCTTTGGGGATCTCTTCGCGTAGACATCGTAAACCTGTGTAAGAGACAGTAAAAGAGTATATGAGACAGTAGCGGAGTGTAAGAGAGTGTGACAGAGCATAGGAGACAGTAACAGATTATAGGAGACGGTAACAGAGTGTAAGAGAGTGTAAGAGACAGTAACAGAGTGTAAGAGACAGTAACAGAGTGTAAGAGACAGCAGCAGAGTGTAAGAGAGTGTAACATAGTGTAAGAGAGTGAAAGAGACAGTAGCAGAGTGTAATAGACAGTAACAGAGTGTAGGAGAGTGTAACAGCGTGTAAGAGAGTGTAACAGAGTGTAAGAGAGTGTAAGAGACAGTAACAGAGTGTAGGAGAGTGTAAGAGACAGTAACAGAGTGTAAGAGACAGTAACAGAGTGTAAGCGACAGCAGCAGAGTGTAAGAGAGTGTAACATAGTGTAAGAGAGTGAAAGAGACAGTAGCAGAGTGTAATAGACAGTAACAGAGTGTAGGAGAGTGTCAGAGACAGTAACAGAGTGTAAGAGTCAGCAGCAGAGTGTAAGAGAGTGTAACATAGTGTAAGAGAGTGTAAGAGACAGTAGCAGAGTGTAATAGACAGTAACAGAGTGTAAGAGAGTGTTATAGACAGTAGCAGAGTGTAAGAGACAATAGCAGAGTGTAAGATACAGTAGCAGAGTGTAAGAGACAGTAACAGAGTGTAAAAGACAGTAACAGAGTGTAAGAGACAGTAGCAGAGTGAAAGAGACAGTAGTAGAGTGTAGTAGAGTGTAAGAGAGTGTCACATGGCATATACCGTCCTCTAGGATCACATAGTCCTGAATGATCTCAGTATACTGTGAACGTCTTTGGGGATCTCTTCGCGTAGACCTCGTAAACCTGTGTAAGAGACAGTAAAAGAGTATATGAGACAGTAGTGGAGTGTAAGAAAGTGTAACAGAGTATAGGAGACAGTAACAGAGTGTAAGAGAGTGTAAGAGACAGTTACAGAGTGTAAGAGAGTGTAACATAGTGTAAGAGACAGTAACAGAGTGTAAGAGACAGCAGAAGAGTGTAAGAGAGTTGAAGAGACAGTCGCAGAGTGTAATAGACAGTAACAGAGTGTAAGAGAGTGTTATAGACAGTAGCAGAGTGTAAGAGACAATAGCAGAGTGTAATAGACTGGAGCAGAGTGTAACATAGTGTAAGAGAGTGTAAGAGACTGTAGCAGAGTGTAATAGACAGTAACAGAGTGTAAGAGAGTGTTATAGACAGTAGCAGAGTGTAAGAGACAATAGCAGAGTGTAAGAGACAGTAGCAGAGTGTAATAGACAGCAGCAGAGTGTAAGAGAGTGTAAGAGACAGTAACAGAGTGTAATAGACAGTAACAGAGTGTAAGAGAGTGTTATAGACAGTAGCAGAGTGTAAGAGACAATAGCAGAGTGTAAGAGACAGTAGCAGAGTGTAATAGACTGTAGCAGAGTGTAACAGTGTAAGAGAGTGTAAGAGACAGTAGCAGAGTGTAATAGACATTAACAGAGTGTAAGAGAGTGTTATAGACAGTAGCAGAGTTTAAGAGACAGTAACAGAGTGTAAGAGACAGTAACAGAGTGTAAGAGGGTGTAAGAGACAGTAGCAGAGTGTAGGAGAGTGTAAGAGAGTGTAAGAGACAGTAACAGAGTGTAAGAGACAGTAACAGAGTGTAAGAGACAGCAGCAGAGTGTAAGAGAGTGTAACAGAGTGTAAGAGACAGTAACAGAGCGTAAGAGACAGTAGCAGAGTGTAAGAGACAGAAGCAGAGTGAAAGAGAGAGTAGCAGAGTGTAAGAGACAGTAGCAGAGAGTAAGAGACAGTAGCAGAGTGTAAGAGAGTGTAATAGACAGTAACAGAGTGTAAGAGAGTGTAACAGCATGTAAGAGAGTGTAACAGAGTGTAAGAGAGTGTAAGAGACAGTAACAGAGTGTAAGAGACAGTAACAGAGTGTAAGAGACAGCAGCAGAGTGTAAGAGTGTGTAACATAGTGTAAGAGAGTGAAAGAGATAGTAGCAGAGTGTAATAGACAGTAACAGAGTGTAATAGAGTGTAAGAGACAGTAGCAGAGTGTAAGAGACAATAGCAGAGTGTAAGAGACAGTAGCAGAGTGTAATAGACTGTAGCAGAATGTAAGAGAGTGTTATAGACAGTAGCAGAGTGCAAGAGACAATAGCAGAGTGTAAGAGACAGTAGCAGAGTGTAATAGACAGTAACAGAGTGTAAGAGACAGTAACAGAGTGTAAGAGACAGCAGCAGAGTGTAAGAGTGTAAGAGACAGTAACAGAGTGTAAGAGAGTGTTACAGAGTGTAAGAGACAGTAACAGAGTGTACGAGACAGTAACAGAGTGTACGAGACAGTAACAGAGGGTAAGAGACAGTAACAGAGTATACGAGAGTGTAGTAGAGTGTAAGAGACAGTAACAGAGCGTAAGAGACAGTAGCAGTGTGTAAGAGACAGAAGCAAAGTGAAAGAGAGAGTAGCAGAGTGTAAGAGACAGTAGCAGAGTGTAAGAGACAGTAGCAGAGTGTAAGAGTGTAAGAGACAGTAACAGAGTGTAAGAGAGTGTAACAGCGTGTAAGAGAGTGTAACAGAGTGTAAGAGACAGTAAGAGAGTGTAACAGAGTGTAAGAGACAGTAACAGAGTGTAGGAGAGTGTAAGAGACAGTAACGGAGTGTAAGAGACAGTAACAGAGTGTAAGAGACAGCAGCAGAGTGTTAGAGAGTGTAACATAGTGTAAGAGAGTGTAAGAGACAGTAGCAGAGTGTAATAGACAGTAACAGAGTGTAATAGAGTGTAAGAGACAGTAGCAGAGTGTAAGAGACAGTAGCAGAGTGTAATAGACTGTAGCAGAGTGTAACAGAGTGTAAGAGAGTGTAAGAGACAATAGCAGAGTGTAATAGACAGTAACAGAGTGTAAGAGAGTGTTATAGACAGTAGCAGAGTGCAAGAGACAATAGCAGAGTGTAAGAGACAGTAGCAGAGTGTAATAGACTGTAACAGAGTGTAACAGAGTGTAAGAGACAGTAGCGGAGTGTAATAGACAGTAACAGAGTGTAAGAGAGTGTTATAGACAGTAGCAGAGTGTTATAGACAATAGCAGAGTGTAAGAGACAGTAGCAGAGTGTAATAGACAGCAGCAGAGTGTAAGAGAGTGTAAGAGACAGTAGCAGAGTGTAATAGACAGTAACAGAGTGTAAGAGAGTGTTATAGACAGTAGCAGAGTGTAAGAGACAATAGCAGAGTGTAAGAGACAGTAGCAGAGTGTAATAGACAGTAACAGAGTGTAAGAGAGTGTTATAGACAGTAGCAGAGTTTAAGAGACAGTAACAGAGTGTAAGAGACAGTAACAGAGTGTAAGAGGGTGTAAGAGACAGTAGCAGAGTGTAGGAGAGTGTAAGAGAGTGTAAGAGAGTGTAAGAGACAGTAACAGAGTGTAAGAGACAGTAACAGAGTGTAAGAGACAGCAGCAGAGTGTAAGAGAGTGTAACAGAGTATAGGAGACAGTAACAGAGTATAGGAGACAGTAACAGAGTGTAAGAGAGTGTAAGAGACAGTTACAGAGTGTAAGAGAGTGTAACATAGTGTAAGAGACAGTAACAGAGTGTAAGAGACAGCAGAAGAGTGTAAGAGAGTTGAAGAGACAGTCGCAGAGTGTAAGAGACAATAGCAGAGTGTAAGAGACAGTAGCAGAGTGTAATAGACTGTAGCAGAGTGTAACATAGTGTAAGAGAGTGTAAGAGACAGTAGCAGAGTGTAATAGACAGTAACAGAGTGTAAGAGAGTGTTATAGACAGTAGCAGAGTGTAAGAGACAATAGCAGAGTGTAATAGAGTGTAGCAGAGTGTAATAGAGTGTAGCAGAGTGTAAGAGAGTGTAAGAGACAGTAGCAGAGTGTAATAGACAGTAACAGAGTGTAAGAGAGTGTTATAGACAGTTGCAGAGTGTAAGAGACAATAGCAGAGTGTAAGATACAGTAGAAGAGTGTAAGAGACTGTAACAGAGTGTAAGAGACAGTAACAGAGTGTAAGAGACAGTAACAGAGTGTAAGAGACAGTAACAGAGTGTAAGAGACAGTAACAGAGTGTAAGAGACAGTAGCAGAGTGAAAGAGACAGTAGTAGAGTGTAGTAGAGTGTAAGAGATAGGAGTGTAAGAGACAGTAACAGAGTGTAAGAGACAGCAGCAGAGTGTAAGAGAGTGTAATAGACAGTAACAGAGTGTACGAGAGTATAGTAGAGTGTAAGAGACATTAGCAGAGTGTAAGAGAGTGTAACAGGGTGTAAGAGACAGTAACAGAGTATAGGAGACAGTAACAGAGTGTAAGAGACAGTAACAGAGTGTACGAGACAGTAACATAGTGTAAGATACAGTAACAGAGTGTATGACAGTGTAGTACAGTGTAAGACACAGTAACAGAGCGTAAGAGATAGTAGCAGAGTGTAAGAGACAGTAGCAGAGTGAAAGAGACAGTAGCAGAGTGTTAGAGACAGTAGCAGAGTGTAAGAAACAGTAACAGAGTGTAAGAGACAGTAGCAGAGTGTAAGAGAGTGTAAGAGACAGTAACAGTGTGTAAGAGGGTGTAACAGCGTGTAAGAGAGTGCAACAGAGTGTAAGAGAGTGTAAGAGACAGTAACAGAGTGTAAGAGGGTGTAAGAGACAGTAGCAGAGTGTAAGAGAGTGTAAGAGAGTGTTATAGACAGTAGCAGAGTGTAAGAGACAATAGCAGAGTGTAAGAGACAGTAGCAGAGTGTAATAGACTGTAGCAGAGTGTAACAGTGTAAGAGAGTGTTATAGACAGTAGCAGAGTGTAAGAGACAGTAGCAGAGTGTAAGAGACAATAGCAGAGTGTAAGAGACAGTAGCAGAGTGTAATAGACTGTAGCAGAGTGTAACATAGTGTAAGAGAGTGTAAGAGACAGTAGCAGAGTGTAATAGACAGTAACAGAGTGTACGAGAGTGTTATAGGCAGTAGCAGAGTTTAAGAGACAGTAACAGAGTGTAAGAGACAGTAACAGAGTGTAAGAGGGTGTAAGAGACAGTAGGAGAGTGTAAGAGAGTGTAAGAGAGTGTAAGAGAGTGTAAGAGACAGTAACAGAGTGTAAGAGACAGTAACAGAGTGTAAGAGACAGCAGCAGAGTGTAAGAGAGTGTAACAGAGTATAGGAGACAGTAACAGAGTATAGGAGACAGTAACAGAGTGTAAGAGAGTGTAAGAGACAGTTACAGAGGGTAAGAGAGTGTAACATAGTGTAAGAGACAGTAACAGAGTGTAAGAGACAGCAGAAGAGTGTAAGAGAGTTGAAAAGACAGTCGCAGAGTGTAATAGACAGTAACAGAGTGTAAGAGAGTGTTATAGACAGTAGCAGAGTGTAAGAGACAATAGCAGAGTGTAATAGACTGGAGCAGAGTGTAACATAGTGTAAGACAGTGTAAGAGACTGTAGCAGAGTGTAATAGACAGTAACAGAGTGTAAGAGAGTGTTATAGACAGTAGCAGAGTGTAAGAGACAATAGCAGAGTGTAAGAGACAGTAGCAGAGTGTAATAGACAGCAGCAGAGTGTAAGAGAGTGTAAGAGACAGTAGCAGAGTGTAATAGACAGTAACAGAGTGTAAGAGAGTGTTATAGACAGTAGCAGAGTGTAAGAGACAATAGCAGAGTGTAAGAGACAGTAGCAGAGTGTAATAGACTGTAGCAGAGTGTAACATAGTGTAAGAGAGTGTAAGAGACAGTAGCAGAGTGTAATAGACAGTAACAGAGTGTAAGAGAGTGTTATAGACAGTAGCAGAGTGTAAGAGAGTGTAAGAGACAGTTACAGAGTTCAAGAGAGTGTAGCAGAGTGTAAGAGAGTGTAAGAGACAGTAACATAGTGTAGGAGAGTGTAAGAGACAGTAACAGAGTGTAAGAGACAGTAGCAGAGTGTAAGAGAGTGTAAGAGAGTGTTATAGACAGTAGCAGAGTGTAAGGGACAATAGCAGAGTGTAAGAGACAGTAGCAGAGTGTAATAGACTGTAGCAGAGTGTAAAATAGTGTAAGAGAGTGTAAGAGACAGTACCAGAGTGTAATAGACAGTAATAGAGTGTAAGAGAGTGTTATAGACAGTAGCAGAGTTTAAGAGACAGTAACAGAGTGTAAGAGACAGTAAGAGTGTAAGAGGGTGTAAGAGACAGTAGCAGAGTGTAGGGGAGTGTAAGAGAGTGTAAGAGACAGTAACAGAGTGTAAGAGACAGCAGCAGAGTGTAAGAGACAGTAACAGAGTGTAAGAGAGTGTAACAGAGTGTAAGAGACAGTAACAGAGTGTACGAGAGTGTAGTAGAGTGTAAGAGACAGTAACAGAGCATAAGAGACAGTAACAGAGCATAAGAGACAGTAACAGAGCATAAGAGACAGAAGCAGAGTGTAAGAGACAGAAACAGAGTGAAAGAGAGAGTAGCAGAGTGTAAGAGACAGTAGCAGAGTGTAAGAGAGTGTAAGAGAAATTAACAGAGTGTAATAGAGTGTAACAGCGTGTAAGAGAGTGTAACAGAGTGTAAGAGAGTGTAGGAGACAGTAACAGAGTGTAGGAGAGTGTAAGAGACAGTAACAGAGTGTAAGAGACAGTAACAGAGTGTAAGAGACAGCAGAAGAGTGTAAGAGAGTGTAACATAGTGTAAGAGAGTGAAAGAGACAGTAGCAGAGTGTAATAGACAGTAACAGAGTGTAAGACAGTGTTATAGACAGTAGCAGAGTGTAAGAGACAATAGCAGAGTGTAAGAGACAGTAACAGAGTGTAAGAGACAGTAACAGAGTGTAAGAGACAGTAACAGAGTGTAAGATACAGTAACAGAGTGTATGAGAGTGTAGTAGAGTGTAAGAGACAGTAACAGAGCGTAAGAGATAGTAGCAGAGTGTAAGAGACAGTAGCAGAGTGAAAGAGACAGTAGTAGAGTGTAAGAGACAGTAACAGAGTGTAAGAGATAGTAGCAGAGTGTAAGAGAGTGTAAGAGACAGTAACAGTGTGTAAGAGGGTGTAACAGCGTGTAAGAGAGTGTAACAGCATGTAAGAGAGTGTAACAGAGTGTAAGGGAGTGTAAGAGACAGTAACAGAGTGTAAGGGGGTGTAAGAGACAGTAGAAGAGTGTAGGAGAGTGTAAGAGAGTGTAATAGACAGTAACAGAGTGTAAGAGACAGTAACAGAGTGTAAGAGACAGCAGCAGAGTGTAAGAGAGTGTAAGAGACAGTAACAGAGTGTAAGAGAGTGTAACAGAGTGTAAGAGACAGTAACAGAGTGTACGAGACAGTAACAGAGTGTAAGATACAGTAACAGAGTGTAAGAGACAGTAACAGAGTATACGAGAGTGTAGTAGAGTGTAAGAGACAGTAACAGAGCGTAAGAGACAGTAGCAGTGTGTAAGAGACAGAAGCAAAGTGAAAGAGAGAGTAGCAGAGTGTAAGAGACAGTAGCAGAGTGTAAGAGACAGTAACAGAGTGTAAGAGAGTGTAACAGCGTGTAAGAGAGTGTAACAGAGTGTAAGAGACAGTAAGAGAGTGTAACAGAGTGTAAGAGACAGTAACAGAGTGTAGGAGAGTGTAAGAGACAGTAACGGAGTGTAAGAGACAATAACAGAGTGTAAGAGACAGCAGCAGAGTGTAAGAGAGTGTAACATAGTGTAAGAGAGTGTAAGAGACAGTAGCAGAGTGTAATAGACAGTAACAGAGTGTAATAGAGTGTAAGAGACAGTAGCAGAGTGTAAGAGACAATAGCAGAGTGTAAGAGACAGTAGCAGAGTGTAATAGACTGTAGCAGAGTGTAACAGAGTGTAAGAGAGTGTAAGAGACAATAGCAGAGTGTAATAGACAGTAACAGAGTGTAAGAGAGTGTTATAGACAGTAGCAGAGTGCAAGAGACAATAGCAGAGTGTAAGAGACAGTAGCAGAGTGTAATAGACAGTAACAGAGTGTAAGAGACAGTAACAGAGTGTAAGAGACAGCAGCAGAGTGTAAGAGTGTAAGAGACAGTAACAGAGTGTAAGAGAGTGTAACAGAGTGTAAGAGACAGTAACAGAGTGTACGAGACAGTAACAGAGTGTACGAGACAGTAACAGAGTGTAAGAGACAGTAACAGAGTATACGAGAGTGTAGTAGAGTGTAAGAGACAGTAACAGAGCGTAAGAGACAGTAGCAGTGTGTAAGAGACAGAAGCAAAGTGTAAGAGACAGAAGCAAAGTGAAAGAGAGAGTAGCAGAGTGTAAGAGACAGTAGCAGAGTGTAAGAGACAGTAGCAGAGTGTAAGAGTGTAAGAGACAGTAACAGAGTGTAAGAGAGTGTAACAGCGTGTAAGAGAGTGTAACAGAGTGTAAGAGACAGTAAGAGAGTGTAACAGAGTGTAAGAGACATTAACAGAGTGTAGGAGAGTGTAAGAGACAGTAACGGAGTGTAAGAGACAGTAACAGAGTGTAAGAGACAGCAGCAGAGTGTTAGAGAGTGTAACATAGTGTAAGAGAGTGTAAGAGACAGTAGCAGAGTGTAATAGACAGTAACAGAGTGTAATAGAGTGTAAAAGACAGTAGCAGAGTGTAAGAGACAGTAGCAGAGTGTAATAGACTGTAGCAGAGTGTAACAGAGTGTAAGAGAGTGTAAGAGACAATAGCAGAGTGTAATAGACAGTAACAGAGTGTAAGAGAGTGTTATAGACAGTAGCAGAGAGCAAGAGACAATAGCAGAGTGTAAGAGACAGTAGCAGAGTGTAATAGACTGTAACAGAGTGTAACAGAGTGTAAGAGAGTGTAAGAGACAGTAGCGGAGTGTAATAGACAGTAACAGAGTGTAAGAGAGTGTTATAGACAGTAGCAGAGTGTTATAGACAATAGCAGATTTTAAGAGACAGTAGCAGAGTGTAATAGACAGCAGCAGAGTGTAAGAGAGTGTAAGAGACAGTAGCAGAGTGTAATAGACAGTAACAGAGTGTAAGAGAGTGTTATAGACAGTATCAGAGTGTAAGAGACAATAGCAGAGTGTAAGAGACAGTAGCAGAGTGTAATAGACTGTAGCAGAGTGTAACATAGTGTAAGAGAGTGTAAGAGACAGTAGCAGAGTGTAATGGACAGTAACAGAGTGTAAGAGAGTGTTATAGACAGTAGCAGAGTGTAAGAGAGTGTAAGAGACAGTTACAGAGTGTAAGAGAGTGTAACAGAGTGTAAGAGGGTGTAAGAGACAGTAGCAGAGTGTAGGAGAGTGTAAGAGAGTGTAAGAGACAGTAAGAGTGTAAGAGACAGTAACAGAGTGTAAGAGACAGCAGCAGAGTGTAAGAGAGTGTAAGAGAGTGTAAGAGACAGTAACAGAGCGTAAGAGACAGTAGCAGAGTGTAAGAGACAGAAGCAGAGTGAAAGAGAGAGTAGCAGAGTGTAAGAGACAGTAGCAGAGTGTAAGAGACAGTAGCAGAGTGTAAGAGAGTGTAAGAGACAGTAACAGAGTGTAAGAGAGTGTAACAGCATGTAAGAGAGTGTAACAGAGTGTAAGAGAGTGTAAGAGACAGTAACAGAGTGTAGTAGAGTGTAAGAGACAGTAACAGAGTGTAAGAGACAGTAACAGAGTGTAAGAGACAGCAGCAGAGTGTAAGAGAGTGTAACATAGTGTAAGAGAGTGAAAGAGACAGTAGCAGAGTGTAATAGACAGTAACAGAGTGTAGGAGAGTGTCAGAGACAGTAACAGAGTGTAAGAGACAGCAGCAGAGTGTAAGAGAGTGTAACATAGTGTAAGAGAGTGTAAGAGACAGTAGCAGAGTGTAAGGGGAGTAAGAGACAGTAGAAGAGTGTAGGAGAGTGTAAGAGAGTGTAAGAGAGTGTAATAGACAGTAACAGAGTGTAAGAGACAGTAACAGAGTGTAAGAGACAGCAGCAGAGTGTAAGAGAGTGTAAGATACAGTAACAGAGTGTAAGAGAGTGTAACAGAGTGTAAGAGACAGTAACAGAGTGTACGTGACAGTAACAGAGTGTAAGAGACAGTAACAGAGTGTAAGAGACAGTAACAGAGTATACGAGAGTGTAGTAGAGTGTAAGAGACAGTAACAGAGCGTAAGAGACAGTAGCAGTGTGTAAGAGACAGAAGCAAAGTGAAAGAGAGAGTAGCAGAGTGTAAGAGACAGTAGCAGAGTGTAAGAGACAGTAGCAGAGTGTAAGAGAGTGTAAGAGACAGTAACAGAGTGTAAGAGAGTGTAACAGCGTGTAAGAGAGTGTAACAGAGTGTAAGAGACAGTAAGAGAGTGTAACAGAGTGTAAGAGACAGTAACAGAGTGTAGGAGAGTGTAAGAGACAGTAACGGAGTGTAAGAGACAGTTACAGAGTGTAAGAGAGTGTTATAGACAGTAGCAGAGTGTAAGAGACAATAGCAGAGTGTAAGATACAGTAGCAGAGTGTAAGAGACAGTAACAGAGTGTAAGAGACAGTAACAGAGTGTAAGAGACAGTAGCAGAGTGAAAGAGACAGTAGTAGAATGTAGTAGAGTGTAAGAGAGTGTCACATGGCATATCCCGTCCTCTAGGATCACATAGTACCGAATGATCTCAGTATACTGTGAACGTCTTTGGGGATCTCTTCGCGTAGAAATCGTAAACCTGTGTAAGAGACAGTAGCTGAGAGTAAGAGACAGTAACAGAGTATATGAGACAGTAAACAGAGTATATGAGACAGTAGCAGAGTGTAAGATAGTGTAACAGAGTATAGGATGTAACATAGTGTAAGAGAGTGTAAGAGACAGTAGCAGAGTGTAATAGACAGTAACAGAGTGTAAGAGAGTGTTATAGACAGTAGCAGCGTTTAAGAGACAGTAACAGAGTGTAAGAGGGTGTAAGAGACAGTAGCAGAGTGTAGGAGAGTGTAAGAGAGTGTAAGAGACAGTAAGAGAGTGTAAGAGACAGTAACAGAGTGTAAGAGACAGCAGCAGAGTGTAAGAGAGTGTAATAGAGTGTAACAGAGTGTAATAGAGTGTAACAGAGTGTAAGAGACAGTAACAGAGTGTAAGAGACAGTAACAGAGTGTATTAGACAGTAACAAAGTGTACGAGAGTGTAGTAGAGTGTAAGAGACAGTAACAGAGTGTAAGAGGGTGTAAGAGACAGTAGCAGAGTGTAGGAGAGTGTAAGAGAGTGTAGGAGAGTGTAAGAGAGTGTAAGAGAGTGTAAGAGACAGTAACAGAGTATATGAGACAGCAGCAGAGTGTAAGAGAGTGTAACAGAGTATAGGAGACAGTAACAGAATATAGGAGACAGTAACAGAGTGTAAGAGACAGTAACAGAGTGTAAGATACAGTAACAGAGTGTATGAGAGTGTAGTAGAGTGTAAGAGACAGTAACAGAGCGTAAGAGACAGTAGCAGAGTGTAAGAGACAGTAGCAGAGTAAAAGAGACAGTAGGAGAGTGTAAGAGACAGTAGCAGAGTGTAAGAGACAGAAACAGAGTGTAAGAGAGTGTTATAGACAGTAACAGAGTGTAAGAGAGTGTTATAGACAGTAGCAGAGTGTAAGAGACAATAGCAGAGTGTAACATAGTGTAAGAGAGTGTTATAGACAGTAGCAGAGTGTAAGAGACAATAGCAGAGTGTAAGATACAGTAGCAAAGTGTAAGAGACAGTAACAGAGTGTAAGAGACAGTAGCAGAGTGAAAGAGGCAGTAGTAGAGTATAGTAGAGTGTACCAGAGTGTCACATGGCATATACCGTCCTCTAGGATCACATAGTCCTGAATGATCTCAGTATACTGTGAACGTCTTTGGGGATCTCTTCGCGTAGACATCGTAAACCTGTGTAAGAGACAGTAAAAGAGTATATGAGACAGTAGCGGAGTTTAAGAGAGTGTGACAGAGCATAGGAGACAGTAACAGAGTATAGGAGACGGTAACAGAGTGTAAGAGAGTGTAAGAGACAGTAAGAGAGTGTAAGAGACAGTAACAGAGTGTAAGAGACAGTAACAGAGTGTAAGAGACAGCAGCAGAGTGTAAGAGAGTGTAACATAGTGTAAGAGAGTGAAAGAGACAGTAGCAGAGTGTAATAGACAGTTGTAGAGTGTAGTAGAGTGTAAGAGAGTGTCACATGGCATATACCGTCCTCTAGGACCACATAGTCCCGAATGATCTCAGTATACTGTGAACGTCTTTGGGGATCTCTTCGCGTAGACATCGTAAACCTGTGTAAGAGACAGTAACAGAGTATATGAGACAGTAGCAGAGTGTAAGAGAGTGTAACAGAGTGTAAGAGACAGTAACAGAGTGTAAGAGGGTGTAAGAGACAGTAGCAGAGTGTAGGAGAGTGTAAGAGAGTGTAAGAGAGTGTAAGAGAGTGTAAGAGAGTGTAAGAGAGTGTAAGAGACAGTAACAGAGTGTAAGAGACAGTAAAAGAGTATATGAGACAGTAGCGGAGTGTAAGAGAGTGTGACAGAGCATAGGAGACAGTAACAGAGTATAGGAGACGGTAACAGAGTGTAAGAGAGTGTAAGAGACAGTAACAGAGTGTAAGAGACAGTAACAGAGTGTAAGAGACAGCAGCAGAGTGTAAGAGAGTGTAACAGAGTATAGGAGACAGTAACAGAGTATAGGAGACAGTAACAGAGTATAGGAGACAGTAACAGAGTGTAAGAGAGTGTTATAGACAGTAGCAGAGTTTAAGAGACAGTAACAGAGTGTAAGAGGGTGTAAGAGACAGTAGCAGAGTGTAGGAGAGTGTAAGAGAGTGTAAGAGAGTGTAAGAGACAGTAACAGAGTGTAAGAGACAGTAACAGAGTGTAAGAGAGTGTAACAGAGTGTAAGAGACAGTAAGAGAGTGTAACAGAGTGTAAGAGACAGTAACAGAGTGTAGGAGAGTGTAAGAGACAGTAACGGAGTGTAAGAGACAGTAACAGAGTGTAAGAGACAGCAGCAGAGTGTAAGAGAGTGTAACATAGTGTAAGAGAGTGTAAGAGACAGTAGCAGAGTGTAATAGACAGTAACAGAGTGTAATAGAGTGTAAGAGACAGTAGCAGAGTGTAAGAGACAATAGCAGAGTGTAAGAGACAGTAGCAGAGTGTAATAGACTGTAGCAGAGTGTAACAGAGTGTAAGAGAGTGTAAGAGACAATAGCAGAGTGTAATAGACAGTAACAGAGTGTAAGAGAGTGTTATAGACAGTAGCAGAGTGCAAGAGACAATAGCAGAGTGTACGAGACAGTAGCAGAGTGTAATAGACTGTAACAGAGTGTAACAGAGTGTAAGAGAGTGTAAGAGACAGTAGCGGAGTGTAATAGACAGTAACAGAGTGTAAGAGAGTGTTATAGACAGTAGCAGAGTGTAAGAGACAATAGCAGAGTGTAAGATACAGTAGCAGAGTGTAAGAGACAGTAACAGAGCGTAAGAGATAGTAGCAGAGTGTAAGAGACAGTAGCAGAGTAAAAGAGACAGTAGGAGAGTGTAAGAGACAGTAGCAGAGTGTAAGAGACAGAAACAGAGTGTAAGAGAGTGTTATAGACAGTAACAGAGTGTAAGAGAGTGTTATAGACAGTAGCAGAGTGTAAGGGACAATAGCAGAGTGTAAGAGACAGTAGCAGAGTGTAATAGACTGTAGCAGAGTGTAACATAGTGTAAGAGAGTGTAAGAGACAGTAGCAGAGTGTAATAGACAGTAACAGAGTGTAAGAGACAGTAACAGAGTGTAAGAGGGTGTAAGAGACAGTAGCAGAGTGTAGGAGAGTGTAGGAGAGTGTAAGAGAGTGTAAGAGAGTGTAACAGAGTGTAAGAGACAGTAACAGAGTGTAAGACACAGTAGCAGAGTGTAAGAGAGTGTAACAGAGTGTAAGAGACAGTAACAGAGTGTAAGAGACAGTAACAGAGTGTACGAGACAGTAACAGATTGTACGAGAGTGTAGTAGAGTGTAAGAGACAGTAACAGAGTGTAAGAGACAGTAACAGAGTATATGAGACAGCAGCAGAGTGTAAGAGATTGTAACAGAGTATAGGAGACAGTAACAGAGTATAGGAGACAGAAACAGAGTGTAAGAGACAGTAACAGAGTGTACGAGACAGTAAGAGTGTAAGATACAGTAACAGAGTGTATGAGAGTGTAGTAGAGTGTAAGAGACAGTAACAGAGCGTAAGAGATAGTAGCAGAGTGTAAGAGACAGTAGCAGAGTGTAAGAGACAGTAGCAGAGTGTAAGAGACAGTAGCAGAGTGTAAGAGAGTGTAAGAGACAGTAACAGTGTGTAAGAGGGTGTAACAGCGTGTAAGAGAGTGTAACAGCGTGTAAGAGAGTGTAAGAGACAGTAAAAGAGTGTAAGAGACAGTAACAGAGTGTAAGAGACAGCAGCAGAGTGTAAGAGACAGCAGCAGAGTGTAAGAGACAGCAGCAGAGTGTAACAGAGTGTAAGAGACAGTAACAGAGTGTAACAGAGTGTAAGAGACAGTAACAGAGTGTACGAGACAGTAACAGAGTGTAAGAGACAGTAACAGAGTGTAAGAGACAGTAACAGAGTGTACGAGAGTGTAGTAGAGTGTAAGAGACAGTAACAGAGTGTAAGAGACAGTAGCAGAGTGTAAGAGAGTGTAAGAGACAGTAACAGAGTGTAAGAGAGTGTAACAGCATGTAAGAGAGTGTAACAGAGTGTAGGAGAGTGTAAGAGACAGTAACAGAGTGTAAGAGACAGTAACAGAGTGTAAGAGACAGCAGCAGAGTGTAAGAGAGTGTAACATAGTGTAAGAGAGTGTAAGAGACAGTAGCAGAGTGTAATAGACAGTAACAGAGTGTAAGAGACAGTAACAGAGTGTAAGAGACAGTAACAGAGTGTAAGAGACAGTAGCAGAGTGTAAGAGACAGTAGCAGAGTGTAAGAGAGAGTAGCAGAGTGTAAGAGAGTGTAAGAGACAGTAACAGCGTGTAAGAGAGTGTAACAGCATGTAAGAGAGTGTAACAGAGTGAAAGAGAGTGTAAGAGACAGTAACAGAGTGTAGGAGAGTGTAAGAGACAGTAACAGAGTGTAAGAGACAGTAACAGAGTGTAATAGACAGTAACAGAGTGTAAGAGAGTGTTATAGACAGTAGCAGAGTGTAAGAGACAATAGCAGAGTGCAAGAGACAATAGCAGAGTGTACGAGACAGTAGCAGAGTGTAATAGACTGTAACAGAGTGTAACAGTGTAAGAGAGTGTAAGAGACAGTAGCAGAGTGTAATAGACAGTAACAGAGTGTAAGAGAGTGTTATAGACAGTAGCAGAGTGTAAGAGACAATAGCAGAGTGTAATAGAGTGTAGCAGAGTGTAAGAGAGTGTAAGAGAGTGTAAGAGACAGTAGCAGAGTGTAATAGACAGTAACAGAGTGTAAGAGAGTGTTATAGACAGTTGCAGAGTGTAAGAGACAATAGCAGAGTGTAAGATACAGTAGAAGAGTGTAAGAGACTGTAACAGAGTGTAAGAGACAGTAACAGAGTGTAAGAGACAGTAACAGAGTGTAAGAGACAGTAACAGAGTGTAAGAGACAGTAGCAGAGTGAAGGAGACATTAGTAGAGTGTAGTAGAGTGTAAGAGAGTGTCACATGGCATACACCGTCCTCTAGGACCACATGGTCCCGAATGATCTCAGTATACTGTATACTGGGTATCTCTTCGCGTAGACATCGTAAACCTGTGTAAGAGACAGTAACAGAGTATATGAGACAGCAGCAGAGTGTAAGAGAGTGTAACATAGTGTAAGACAGTGTAAGAGACAGTAGCAGAGTGAAAGAGACAGTAGCAGAGTGTAAGATACAGTAGCAGAGTGTAAGAGACAGTAACAGAGTGTAAGAGACAGTAGCAGAGTGAAAGAGACAGTAGTAGAGTGTAGTAGAGTGTAAGAGAGCGTCACATGGCATATACCGTCCTCTAGGATCACATAGTCCCGAATGATCTCAGTATACTGTGAACGTCTTTGGGGATCTCTTCGCGTAGACATTGTAAACCTGTGTAAGAGACAGTAGCAGAGAGTAAGAGACAGTAACAGAGTACATGAGACAGTAACAGAGTATATGAGACAGTAGCAGAGTGTAAGAGAGTGTAACAGAGTATAGGAGACAGTAACAGAGTATAGGTGTCACGAACTGAGGACACAGGTTGATAAGGAGCCCAGGTGCAGGGGATACGAGGGGCTCTGTCTGTACCCCACGATGCATGATGGCTTGGGGTCGGTACAGACAGGCGTCGGAAATAAACCACAGACAGAAGATCAGGATCAAGAGTTGTATTGTATATGGTGGTACAACAATATTTACAGAGAAATTCACTCGACAGGAAGCCCACTTGCGGGGCACACGGCAGGAAGCCCACTTGCGGGGCACACGGCTGGAAGCCCACTTGCGGGGCACACGGCTGGAAGCCCACTTGCGGGGCACACGGCTGGAAGCCCACTTGCGGGGCACACCGCTGGAAGCCCAATTGCGGGGCACATGGCAGGAAGCCCAATTGCGGGGCACACGGCAGGAAGCCCAATTGCAGGGCACACGGCAGGAAGCCCAATTGCAGGGCACACGGCAGGAAGCCCAATTGCAGGGCACACGGCACGACTAGAAGCCCTCTTCCAGGGCACACGGCACGGGTAGAAGCCCTCTTCCAGGGCACACGGCAGGTTGCCCACTTGCAGGGCACACGGCAGGTTGCCCACTTGCAGGGCACTCAACCAGGGTAGTCCGCTAGTGGGCAGTCATCCTGGGAGTCGCGATGCAGGGCACTCCTCTTGGGAGTCCACTAGTGGGGCGCTGGCCGCAACTCAGGAACACGGCAGGTTGCCCACTTGCAGGGCACACGGCAGGTTGCCCACTTGCAGGGTACTCTACTTGGGAGTCCACTTAGTGGGGCGCAGGCCGCAACTCAGGAACATGGCAGGTTGCCCACTTGCAGGGCACACGGCAGGTTGCCCACTTGCAGGGCACTCAGCTTTGGAGTCCACTTAGTGGGGCGCTGGCCGCAACTCAGGAACACGGCAGGTTTCTGGAACAAGGCAGGTTTCTGGAACAAGGCAGGTTCTGGAACAAGATAGGTTCTGGAACAAGGCAGGTTCTGGAACAAGGCAGGTTCTGGAACAAGGCAGGTTCTGGAACAAGGCAGGTTCTGGAACAAGGCAGGTACTGGAACAAGGCAGGTACTGGAACAAGGCAGGAACCAAACAGGTAGTCCTCAAACGTTAATGTCAAGGCCCATGAGATCAACTGCAGCTGGACCTGATAATTAGTCTGAGAGGTTCTGAATGGCAAGGGCGGCCACTACTGGCTGGAAACATGAAATAAATAAGGCAAAGTATAAACAAGTCCAGCCAGCGCATGGTGAAGCGTTACAATAGGAGACAGTAACAGAGTGTAAGAGAGTGTAAGAGACAGTTACAGAGGGTAAGAGAGTGTAACCGAGTGTAAGAGACAGTAACAGAGTGTAAGAGACAGCAGCAGGGTGTAAGAGAGTGTAAGAGACAGTAGCAGAGTGTAATAGACAGTAACAGAGTGTAATAGACTGTAGCAGAGTGTAACATAGCGTAAGAGAGTGTAAGAGACAGTAGCAGAGTGTAATAGACAGTAACAGAGTGTAAGAGAGTGTTATAGACAGTAGCAGAGTGTAGGAGAGTGTAAGAGTGTCACATGGCATATACCGTCCTCTAGGATCACATAGTCCTGAATGATCTCAGTATACTGTGAACGTCTTTGGGGATCTCTTCGCGTAGACATCGTAAAACTGTGTAAGAGACAGTAGCAGAGAGTAAGAGATGGTAACAGAGTATGTGAGACAGTAGCAGAGTGTAAGAGAGTGTAACAGAGTATAGGAGAAAGTAACAGAGTGTAAGAGAATGTAAGAGACAGTAACAGAGTGTAAGAGAGTGTAACATGGTGTAAGAGACAGTAACAGAGTATAGGAGACAGTAACAGAGTGTAAGAGACAGTAACAGAGTGTACGAGACAGTAACATAATGTAAGATACAGTAACAGAGTGTATGACAGTGTAGTACAGTGTAAGACACAGTAACAGAGCGTAAGAGATAGTAGCAGAGTGTAAGAGACAGTAGCAGAGTGAAAGAGACAGTAGCAGAGTGTTAGAGACAGTAGCAGAGTGTAAGAAACAGTAACAGAGTGTAAGAGACAGTAACAGTGTGTAAGAGGGTGTAACAGCGTGTAAGAGAGTGTAACAGCGTGTAAGAGAGTGTAACAGAGTGTAAGAGAGTGTAACAGACAGTAACAGAGTGTAAGACGGTGTAAGAGACAGTAGCAGAGTGTAGGAGAGTGTAAGAGAGTGTAAGAGAGTGTTATAGACAGTAGCAGAGTGTAAGGGACAATAGCAGAGTGTAAGAGACAGTAGCAGAGTGTAATAGACTGTAGCAGAGTGTAACATAGTGTAAGAGAGTGTAATAGACAGTAACAGAGTGTAAGAGAGTGTTATAGACAGTAGCAGAGTTTAAGAGACAGTAACAGAGTGTAAGAGACAGTAACAGAGTGTAAGAGGGTGTAAGAGACAGTAGCAGAGTGTAGGAGAGTGTAAGAGAGTGTAAGAGAGTGTAACAGAGTGTAAGAGAGTGTAAGAGAGTGTAAGAGACAGTAACATAGTGTAAGAGACAGCAGCAGAGTGTAAGAGAGTGTAAGAGACAGTAACAGAGTGTAAGAGAGTGTAACAGAGTGTAAGAGACAGTAACAGAGTGTACGAGACAGTAACAGTGTAAGAGACAGTAACAGAGTGTACGAGAGTGTAGTAGAGTGTAAGAGATAGTAACAGAGCGTAAGAGACAGTAGCAGAGTGTAAGAGGGTGTAAGAGACAGTAACAGAGTGTAAGAGAGTGTAACAGCGTATAAGAGAGTGTAACAGAGTGTAACAGAGTGTAAGAGAGTGTAAGAGAGTGTAAGAGACAGTAACATAGTGTAAGAGACAGTAACAGAGTGTAAGAGACAGCAGCAGAGTGTAAGAGAGTGTAACATAGTGTAAGAGAGTGTAAGACACAGTAGCAGAGTGTAATAGACAGTAACAGAGTGTAAGAGAGTGCTATAGACAGTAGCAGAGAGTAAGAGACAATAGTAGAGTGTAAGAGACAGTAGCAGAGTGTAATAGACTGTAGCAGAGTGTAACAGAGTGTAAGAGAGTGTAAGAGACAGTAGCAGAGTGTAATAGACAGTAACAGAGTGTAAGAGAGTGTTATAGACAGTAGCAGGGTGTAAGAGACAATAGCAGAGTGTAAGATACAGTAGCAGAGTGTAAGAGACAGTAACAGAGTGTAAGAGACAGTAGCAGAGTGAAAGAGACATTAGTAGAGTGTAGTAGAGTGTAAGAGAGTGTAACAGAGTATAGGAGACAGTAACAGAGTATAGGAGACAGTAACAGAGTGTAAGAGAATGTAAGAGACAGTAACAGAGTGTAAGAGAGTGTAACAGGGTGTAAGAGACAGTAAGAGGGTGTAAGAGACAGTAGCAGAGTGTAGGAGAGTGTAAGAGAGTGTAAGAGACAGTAACAGAGTATATGAGACAGCAGCAGAGTGTAAGAGAGTGTAACAGAGTATAGGAGACAGTAACAGAGTATAGGAGACAGTAACAGAGTGTAAGAGAATGTAAGAGACAGTAACAGAGTGTAAGAGAGTGTAACAGGGTGTAAGAGACAGTAACAGAGTATAGGAGACAGTAACAGAGTGTAAGAGACAGTAACAGAGTGTACGAGACAGTAACATAGTGTAAGATACAGTAACAGAGTGTATGACAGTGTAGTACAGTTTAAGACACAGTAACAGAGCGTAAGAGATAGTAGCAGAGTGTAAGAGACAGTAGCAGAGTGTAAGAGACAGTAGCAGAGTGAAAGAGACAGTAGCAGAGTGTAAGAGACAGTAGCAGAGTGTAAGAGAGTGTAAGAGACAGTAACAGTGTGTAAGAGGGTGTAACAGTGTGTAAGAGGGTGTAACAGCGTGTAAGAGAGTGTAACAGAGTGTAAGAGAGTGTAAGAGACAGTAACAGAGTGTGAGAGGGTGTAAGAGACAGTAGCAGAGTGTAGGAGAGTGTAAGAGAGTGTAAGAGAATGTAAGAGAGTGTAAGAGAGTGTAAGAGAGTGTAAGAGACAGTAACAGAGTGTAAGAGACAGTAACAGAGTGTAAGCGACATCAGCAGAGTGTAAGAGAGTGTAAGAGACAGTAACAGAGTGTAAGAGAGTGTAACAGAGTTTAAGAGACAGTAACATAGTGTACGAGACAGTAACAGAGTGTAAGAGACAGTAACAGAGTGTACGAGAGTGTAGTAGAGTGTACGAGACAGTAACAGAGCGTAAGAGACAGTAGCAGAGTGTAAGAGACAGAAGCAGAGTGAAAGAGACAGCAGCAGAGTGTAAGAGAGTGTAACATAGTGTAAGAGAGTGTAAGAGACAGTAGCAGAGTGTAATAGACAGTAACAGAGTGTAAGAGAGTGTTATAGACAGTAGCAGAGTGTAAGAGACAATAGCAGAGTGTAAGATACAGTAGCAGAGTGTAAGAGACAGTAACAGAGTATAAGAGACAGTAACAGAGTGTAAGAGACAGTAGCAGAGTGAAATAGACAGTAGTAGAGTGTAGTAGAGTGTAAGAGAGTGTCACATGGCATATACCGTCCTCTTGGACCACCTAGTCCCGAATGATCTCAGTATACTCTGAGCGTTTTTGGGGATCTCTTCGCGTAGACATCGTAAACCTGTGTAAGAGACAGTAACAGAGTATATGAGACAGTAAAAGAGTGTAAGAGACAGCAGCAGAGTGTAAGAGAGTGTACGAGACAGTAGCAGAGTGTAATAGACAGCAACAGAGTGTAAGAGAGTGTTATAGACAGTAGCAGAGTGTAAGAGACAATAGCAGAGTGTAAGAGACAGTAACAGAGTGTAAGAGACAGTAACAGAGTGTAAGAGGGTGTAAGAGACAGTAGCAGAGTGTAAGAGAGTGTAAGAGACAGTAACAGAGTGTAAGAGACGGAAACAGAGTGTAAGAGACAGCAGCAGAGTGTAAGAGAGTGGAAGAGACAGTAACAGACTGTACGAGACAGTAACAGAGTGTAAGAGACAGTAACAGAGTGTAGGAGACAGTAACAGAGCGTAAGAGACAGTAGCAGAGTGTTAGAGACAGAAGCAGAGTGAAAGAGAGAGTAGCAGAGTGTAAGAGACAGTAGCAGAGTGTAAGAGAGTGTAAGAGACAGTAACAGAGTGTAAGAGAGTGTAACAGCATGTAAGAGAGTGTAACAGAGTGTAAGAGAGTGTAAGAGACAGTAACAGAGTGTAGGAGAGTGTAAGAGACAGTAACAGAGTGTAGGAGAGTGTAAGAGACAGCAGCAGAGTGTAAGAGAGTGTAACATAGTGTAAGAGAGTGTAAGAGACAGTAGCAGAGTGTAATAGACAGTCACAGAGTGTAAGAGAGTGTTATAGACAGTAGCAGAGTGTAAGAGACAATAGCAGAGTGTAAGATACAGTAGCAGAGTGTAAGAGACAGTAACAGAGTGTAAGAGACAGTAACAGAGTGTAAGAGACAGGAGCAGAGTGAAAGAGACAGTAGTTGAGTGTAGTAGAGTGTCAGAGAGTGTCACATGGCATATACCGTCCTCTAGGATCACATAGTCCCGAATAATCTCAGTATACTGTGAACGTCTTTGGGGATCTCTTCGCGTAGACATCGTAAACCTGTGTAAGAGACAGTAACAGAGTATATGAGACAGTAGCAGAGTGTAAGAGAGTGTAACAGAGTGTAAGAGACAGTAACAGAGTGTAAGAGGGTGTAAGAGACAGTAGCAGAGTGTAGGAGAGTGTAAGAGAGTGTAAGAGAGTGTAAGAGAGTGTAAGAGACAGTAACAGAGTGTAAGAGACAGCAGCAGAGTGTAAGAGAGTGTAAGAGACAGTAGCAGAGTGTAATAGACAGTAACAGAGTGTAAGAGAGTGTTATAGACAGTATCAGAGTGTAAGAGACAATAGCAGAGTGTAAGAGACAGTAGCAGAGTGTAATAGACTGTAGCAGAGTGTAACATAGTGTAAGAGAGTGTAAGAGACAGTAGCAGAGTGTAATAGACAGTAACAGAGTGTAAGAGAGTGTTATAGACAGTAGCAGAGTGTAAGAGAGTGTAAGAGACAGTTACAGAGTGTAAGAGAGTGTAACAGAGTGTAAGAGAGTGTAAGAGACAGTAACATAGTGTAGGAGAGTGTAAGAGACAGTAACAGAGTGTAAGAGACAGTAACAGAGTGTAAGAGGGTGTAAGAGACAGTAGCAGAGTGTAGGAGAGTGTAAGAGAGTGTAAGAGACAGTAAGAGTGTAAGAGAGTGTAACAGAGTGTAAGAGACAGTAACAGAGCGTAAGAGACAGTAGCAGAGTGTAAGAGACAGAAGCAGAGTGAAAGAGAGAGTAGCAGAGTGTAAGAGACAGTAGCAGAGTGTAAGAGACAGTAGCAGAGTGTAAGAGAGTGTAAGAGACAGTAACAGAGTGTAAGAGAGTGTAACAGCATGTAAGAGAGTGTAACAGAGTGTAAGAGAGTGTAAGAGACAGTAACAGAGTGTAGTAGAGTGTAAGAGACAGTAACAGAGTGTAAGAGACAGTAACAGAGTGTAAGAGACAGCAGCAGAGTGTAAGAGAGTGTAACATAGTGTAAGAGAGTGAAAGAGACAGTAGCAGAGTGTAATAGACAGTAACAGAGTGTAAGAGAGTGTTATAGACAGTAGCAGAGTGTAAGAGACAATAGCAGAGTGTAAGATACAGTAGCAAAGTGTAAGAGACAGTAACAGAGTGTAAGAGACAGTAGCAGAGTGAAAGAGGCAGTAGTAGAGTGTAGTAGAGTGTACCAGAGTTTGACATGGCATATACCGTCCTCTAGGATCACATAGTCCTGAATGATCTCAGTATACTGTGAACGTCTTTGGGGATCTCTTCGCGTAGACATCGTAAACCTGTGTAAGAGACAGTAAAAGAGTATATGAGACAGTAGCGGAGTGTAAGAGAGTGTGACAGAGCATAGGAGACAGTAACAGAGTATAGGAGACGGTAACAGAGTGTAAGAGAGTGTAAGAGACAGTAACAGAGTGTAAGAGACAGTAACAGAGTGTAAGAGACAGCAGCAGAGTGTAAGAGAGTGTAACATAGTGTAAGAGAGTGAAAGAGACAGTAGCAGAGTGTAATAGACAGTAACAGAGTGTAGGAGAGTGTAACAGCGTGTAAGAGAGTGTAACAGAGTGTAAGAGAGTGTAAGAGACAGTAACAGAGTGTAGGAGAGTGTAAGAGACAGTAACAGAGTGTAAGAGACAGTAACAGAGTGTAAGAGACAGTAACAGAGTGTAAGAGACAGCAGCAGAGTGTAAGAGAGTGTAACATAGTGTAAGAGAGTGAAAGAGACAGTAGCAGAGTGTAATAGACAGTAACAGAGTGTAGGAGAGTGTCAGAGACAGTAACAGAGTGTAAGAGTCAGCAGCAGAGTGTAAGAGAGTGTAACATAGTGTAAGAGAGTGTAAGAGACAGTAGCAGAGTGTAATAGACAGTAACAGAGTGTAAGAGAGTGTTATAGACAGTAGCAGAGTGTAAGAGACAATAGCAGAGTGTAAGATACAGTAGCAGAGTGTAAGAGAGTGTAAGAGAGTGTTATAGACAGTAGCAGAGTGTAAGAGACAATAGCAGAGTGTAAGAGACAGTAGCAGAGTGTAATAGACTGTAGCAGAGTGTAACAGTGTAAGAGAGTGTAAGAGACAGTAGCAGAGTGTAATAGACAGTAACAGAGTGTAAGAGAGTGTTATAGACAGTAGCAGAGTGTAAGAGACAGTAGCAGAGTGTAAGAGACAATAGCAGAGTGTAAGAGACAGTAGCAGAGTGTAATAGACTGTAGCAGAGTGTAACATAGTGTAAGAGAGTGTAAGAGACAGTAGCAGAGTGTAATAGACAGTAACAGAGTGTACGAGAGTGTTATAGACAGTAGCAGAGTTTAAGAGACAGTAACAGAGTGTAAGATACAGTAACAGAGTGTAAGAGGGTGTAAGAGACAGTAGGAGAGTGTAAGAGAGTGTAAGAGAGTGTAAGAGACAGTAACAGAGTGTAAGAGACAGTAACAGAGTGTAAGAGACAGCAGCAGAGTGTAAGAGAGTGTAACAGAGTATAGGAGACAGTAACAGAGTATAGGAGACAGTAACAGAGTATAGGAGACAGTAACAGAGTGTAAGAGAGTGTTATAGACAGTAGCAGAGTTTAAGAGACAGTAACAGAGTGTAAGAGACAGTAACAGAGTGTAAGAGGGTGTAAGAGACAGTAGCAGAGTGTAGGAGAGTGTAAGAGAGTGTAAGAGAGTGTAAGAGACAGTAACAGAGTGTAAGAGACAGTAACAGAGTGTAAGAGAGTGTAACAGAGTGTAAGAGACAGTAACAGAGTGTACGAGACAGTAACAGAGTGTAAGAGACAGTAACAGAGTGTACGAGAGTGTAGTAGAGTATAAGAGACAGTAACAGAGTGTAAGAGACAGTAGCAGAGTGTAAGAGACAGAAGCAGAGTGAAAGAGAGAGTAGCAGAGTGTAAGAGACAGTAGCAGAGTGTAAGAGACAGTAGTAGAGTGTAGTAGAGTGTAAGAGAGTGTCACATGGCATATACCATCATCTAGGATCACATAGTCCCGAATGATCTAAGTATACTGTGAACGTCTTTGGGGATCTCTTTGCGTAGACATCGTAAACCTGTGTAAGAGACAGTAACAGAGTATATGAGACAGTAGCAGAGTGTAAGAGAGTGTAACAGAGTGTAAGAGACAGTAACAGAGTGTAAGAGACAGTAACAGAGTGTAAGAGACAGTAGCAGAGTGAAAGAGACAGTAGTAGAGTGTAGTAGAGTGTAAGAGAGTGTCACATGGCATATACCGTCCTCAAGGATCACATAGTCCTGAATGATCTCAGTATACTGTGAACGTCTTTGGGGATCTCTTCGCTTAGACATCGTAAACCTGTGTAAGAGACAGTAGCAGAGAGTAAGAGACGGTAACAGAGTATGTGAGACAGTAGCAGAGTGTAAGAGAGTGTAACAGAGTATAGGAGACAGTAACAGAGTATAGGAGACAGTAACAGAGTGTAAGAGAATGTAAGAGACAGTAACAGAGTGTAAGAGAGTGTAACAGAGTGTAAGAGACAGTAACAGAGTGTAAGAGGGTGTAAGAGACAGTAGCAGAGTATAGGAGAGTGTAAGAGAGTGTAAGAGAGTGTAAGAGACAGTAACAGAGTGTAAGAGACAGTAACAGAGTATATGAGACAGCAGCAGAGTGTAAGAGAGTGTAACAGAGTATAGGAGACAGTAACAGAGTATAGGAGACAGTAACAGAGTGTAAGAGACAGTAACAGAGTGTACGAGACAGTAACAGAGTGTAAGATACAGTAACAGAGTGTATGAGAGTGTAGTAGAGTGTAAGAGACAGTAACAGAGCGTAAGAGATAGTAGCAGAGTGTAAGAGACAGTAGCAGAGTGAAAGAGACAGTAGCAGAGTGTAAGAGACAGTAGCAGAGTGTAAGAGACAGTAGCAGAGTGTAAGAGAGTGTAAGAGACAGTAACAGAGTGTAAGAGAGTGTAACAGCGTGTAAGAGAGTGTAACAGAGTGTAAGAGACAGTAAGAGAGTGTAACAGAGTGTAAGAGACAGTAACAGAGTGTAGGAGAGTGTAAGAGACAGTAACGGAGTGTAAGAGACAGTAACAGAGTGTAAGAGACAGCAGCAGAGTGTAAGAGAGTGTAACATAGTGTAAGAGAGTGTAAGAGACAGTAGCAGAGTGTAATAGACAGTAACAGAGTGTAATAGAGTGTAAGAGACAGTAGCAGAGTGTAAGAGACAATAGCAGAGTGTAAGAGACAGTAGCAGAGTGTAATAGACTGTAGCAGAGTGTAACAGAGTGTAAGAGAGTGTAAGAGACAATAGCAGAGTGTAATAGACAGTAACAAAGTGTAAGAGAGTGTTATAGACAGTAGCAGAGTGCAAGAGACAATAGCAGAGTGTAAGAGACAGTAGCAGAGTGTAATAGACAGTAACAGAGTGTAAGAGACAGTAACAGAGTGTAAGAGACAGCAGCAGAGTGTAAGAGTGTAAGAGACAGTAACAGAGTGTAAGAGAGTGTAACAGAGTGTAAGAGACAGTAACATAGTGTACGAGACAGTAACAGAGTGTACGAGACAGTAACAGAGTGTAAGAGACAGTAACAGAGTATACGAGAGTGTAGTAGAGTGTAAGAGACAGTAACAGAGCGTAAGAGACAGTAGCAGTGTGTAAGAGACAGAAGCAAAGTGAAAGAGAGAGTAGCAGAGTGTAAGAGACAGTAGCAGAGTGTAAGAGACAGTAGCAGAGTGTAAGAGTGTAAGAGACAGTAACAGAGTGTAAGAGAGTGTAACAGCGTGTAAGAGAGTGTAACAGAGTGTAAGAGACAGTAAGAGAGTGTAACAGAGTGTAAGAGACATTAACAGAGTGTAGGAGAGTGTAAGAGACAGTAACGGAGTGTAAGAGACAGTAACAGAGTGTAAGAGACAGCAGCAGAGTGTTAGAGAGTGTAACATAGTGTAAGAGAGTGTAAGAGACAGTAGCAGAGTGTAATAGACAGTAACAGAGTGTAATAGAGTGTAAGAGACAGTAGCAGAGTGTAAGAGACAGTAGCAGAGTGTAATAGACTGTAGCAGAGTGTAACAGAGTGTAAGAGAGTGTAAGAGACAATAGCAGAGTGTAATAGACAGTAACAGAGTGTAAGAGAGTGTTATAGACAGTAGCAGAGAGCAAGAGACAATAGCAGAGTGTAAGAGACAGTAGCAGAGTGTAATAGACTGTAACAGAGTGTAACAGAGTGTAAGAGAGTGTAAGAGACAGTAGCGGAGTGTAATAGACAGTAACAGAGTGTAAGAGAGTGTTATAGACAGTAGCAGAGTGTTATAGACAATAGCAGAGTGTAAGAGACAGTAGCAGAGTGTAATAGACAGCAGCAGAGTGTAAGAGAGTGTAAGAGACAGTAGCAGAGTGTAATAGACAGTAACAGAGTGTAAGAGAGTGTTATAGACAGTATCAGAGTGTAAGAGACAATAGCAGAGTGTAAGAGACAGTAGCAGAGTGTAATAGACTGTAGCAGAGTGTAACATAGTGTAAGAGAGTGTAAGAGACAGTAGCAGAGTGTAATGGACAGTAACAGAGTGTAAGAGAGTGTTATAGACAGTAGCAGAGTGTAAGAGAGTGTAAGAGACAGTTACAGAGTGTAAGAGAGTGTAACAGAGTGTAAGAGGGTGTAAGAGACAGTAGCAGAGTGTAGGAGAGTGTAAGAGAGTGTAAGAGACAGTAAGAGTGTAAGAGACAGTAACAGAGTGTAAGAGACAGCAGCAGAGTGTAAGAGAGTGTAACAGAAAGAGACAGTAACAGAGTGTAAGAGGGTGTAAGAGACAGTAGCAGAGTGTAGGAGAGTGTAAGAGAGTGTAAGAGACAGTAACAGAGTGTAAGAGACAGTAACAGAGTGTAAGAGACAGCAGCAGAGTGTAAGAGTGTGTAACATAGTGTAAGAGAGTGAAAGAGATAGTAGCAGAGTGTAATAGACAGTAACAGAGTGTAATAGAGTGTAAGAGACAGTAGCAGAGTGTAAGAGACAATAGCAGAGTGTAAGAGACAGTAGCAGAGTGTAATAGACTGTAGCAGAGTGTAACAGAGTGTAAGAGAGTGTAAGAGACAATAGCAGAGTGTAATAGACAGTAACAGAGTGTAAGAGAGTGTTATAGACAGTAGCAGAGTGCAAGAGACAATAGCAGAGTGTAAGAGACAGTAGCAGAGTGTAATAGACAGTAACAGAGTGTAAGAGACAGTAACAGAGTGTAAGAGACAGCAGCAGAGTGTAAGAGTGTAAGAGACAGTAACAGAGTGTAAGAGAGTGTAACAGAGTGTAAGAGACAGTAACAGAGTGTACGAGACAATAACAGAGTGTACGAGACAGTAACAGAGTGTAAGAGACAGTAACAGAGTATACGAGAGTGTAGTAGAGTGTAAGAGACAGTAACAGAGCGTAAGAGACAGTAGCAGTGTGTAAGAGACAGAAGCAAAGTGAAAGAGAGAGTAGCAGAGTGTAAGAGACAGTAGCAGAGTGTAAGAGACAGTAGCAGAGTGTAAGAGTGTAAGAGACAGTAACAGAGTGTAAGAGAGTGTAACAGCGTGTAAGAGAGTGTAACAGAGTGTAAGAGACAGTAAGAGAGTGTAACAGAGTGTAAGAGACAGTAACAGAGTGTAGGAGAGTGTAAGAGACAGTAACGGAGTGTAAGAGAGTGTTATAGACAGTAGCAGAGTGCAAGAGACAGTAGCAGAGTGTAAGAGACTGTAGCAGAGTGTAACAGAGTGTAAGAGAGTGTAAGAGACAATAGCAGAGTGTAATAGACAGTAACAGAGTGTAAGAGAGTGTTATAGACAGTAGCAGAGTGCAAGAGACAATAGCAGAGTGTAAGAGACAGTAGCAGAGTGTAATAGACTGTAACAGAGTGTAACAGAGTGTAAGAGAGTGTAAGAGACAGTAGCGGAGTGTAATAGACAGTAACAGAGTGTAAGAGAGTGTTATAGACAGTAGCAGAGTGTTATAGACAATAGCAGAGTGTAAGAGACAGTAGCAGAGTGTAATTGACAGCAGCAGAGTGTAAGAGAGTGTAAGAGACAGTAGCAGAGTGTAATAGACAGTAACAGAGTGTAAGAGAGTGTTATAGACAGTATCAGAGTGTAAGAGACAATAGCAGAGTGTAAGAGACAGTAGCAGAGTGTAATAGACTGTAGCAGAGTGTAACATAGTGTAAGAGAGTGTAAGAGACAGTAGCAGAGTGTAATAGACAGTAACATAGTGTAAGAGAGTGTTATAGACAGTAGCAGAGTGTAAGAGAGTGTAAGAGACAGTTACAGAGTGTAAGAGAGTGTAACAGAGTGTAAGAGAGTGTAAGAGACAGTAACATAGTGTAGGAGAGCGTAAGAGACAGTAACAGAGTGTAAGAGACAGTAACAGAGTGTAAGAGGGTGTAAGAGACAGTAGCAGAGTGTAGGAGAGTGTAAGAGAGTGTAAGAGACAGTAAGAGTGTAAGAGACAGTAACAGAGTGTAAGAGACAGCAGCAGAGTGTAAGAGAGTGTAACAGAGTGTAAGAGACAGTAACAGAGCGTAAGAGACAGTAGCAGAGTGTAAGAGACAGAAGCAGAGTGAAAGAGAGAGTAGCAGAGTGTAAGAGACAGTAGCAGAGTGTAAGAGACAGTAGCAGAGTGTAAGAGAGTGTAAGAGACAGTAACAGAGTGTAAGAGAGTGTAACAGCATGTAAGAGAGTGTAACAGAGTGTAAGAGAGTGTAAGAGACAGTAACAGAGTGTAGTAGAGTGTAAGAGACAGTAACAGAGTGTAAGAGACAGTAACAGAGTGTAAGAGACAGCAGCAGAGTGTAAGAGAGTGTAACATAGTGTAAGAGAGTGAAAGAGACAGTAGCAGAGTGTAATAGACAGTAACAGAGTGTAAGAGAGTGTTATAGACAGTAGCAGAGTGTAAGAGACAATAGCAGAGTGTAAGATACAGTAGCAAAGTGTAAGAGACAGTAACAGAGTGTAAGAGACAGTAGCAGAGTGAAAGAGGCAGTAGTAGAGTGTAGTAGAGTGTACCAGAGTGTCACATGGCATATACCGTCCTCTAGGATCACATAGTCCTGAATGATCTCAGTATACTGTGAACGTCTTTGGGGATCTCTTCGCGTAGACATCGTAAACCTGTGTAAGAGACAGTAAAAGAGTATATGAGACAGTAGCGGAGTGTAAGAGAGTGTGACAGAGCATAGGAGACAGTAACAGATTATAGGAGACGGTAACAGAGTGTAAGAGAGTGTAAGAGACAGTAACAGAGTGTAAGAGACAGTAACAGAGTGTAAGAGACAGCAGCAGAGTGTAAGAGAGTGTAACATAGTGTAAGAGAGTGAAAGAGACAGTAGCAGAGTGTAATAGACAGTAACAGAGTGTAGGAGAGTGTAACAGCGTGTAAGAGAGTGTAACAGAGTGTAAGAGAGTGTAAGAGACAGTAACAGAGTGTAGGAGAGTGTAAGAGACAGTAACAGAGTGTAAGAGACAGTAACAGAGTGTAAGCGACAGCAGCAGAGTGTAAGAGAGTGTAACATAGTGTAAGAGAGTGAAAGAGACAGTAGCAGAGTGTAATAGACAGTAACAGAGTGTAGGAGAGTGTCAGAGACAGTAACAGAGTGTAAGAGTCAGCAGCAGAGTGTAAGAGAGTGTAACATAGTGTAAGAGAGTGTAAGAGACAGTAGCAGAGTGTAATAGACAGTAACAGAGTGTAAGAGAGTGTTATAGACAGTAGCAGAGTGTAAGAGACAATAGCAGAGTGTAAGATACAGTAGCAGAGTGTAAGAGACAGTAACAGAGTGTAAAAGACAGTAACAGAGTGTAAGAGACAGTAGCAGAGTGAAAGAGACAGTAGTAGAGTGTAGTAGAGTGTAAGAGAGTGTCACATGGCATATACCGTCCTCTAGGATCACATAGTCCTGAATGATCTCAGTATACTGTGAACGTCTTTGGGGATCTCTTCGCGTAGACCTCGTAAACCTGTGTAAGAGACAGTAAAAGAGTATATGAGACAGTAGTGGAGTGTAAGAAAGTGTAACAGAGTATAGGAGACAGTAACAGAGTGTAAGAGAGTGTAAGAGACAGTTACAGAGTGTAAGAGAGTGTAACATAGTGTAAGAGACAGTAACAGAGTGTAAGAGACAGCAGAAGAGTGTAAGAGAGTTGAAGAGACAGTCGCAGAGTGTAATAGACAGTAACAGAGTGTAAGAGAGTGTTATAGACAGTAGCAGAGTGTAAGAGACAATAGCAGAGTGTAATAGACTGGAGCAGAGTGTAACATAGTGTAAGAGAGTGTAAGAGACTGTAGCAGAGTGTAATAGACAGTAACAGAGTGTAAGAGAGTGTTATAGACAGTAGCAGAGTGTAAGAGACAATAGCAGAGTGTAAGAGACAGTAGCAGAGTGTAATAGACAGCAGCAGAGTGTAAGAGAGTGTAAGAGACAGTAGCAGAGTGTAATAGACAGTAACAGAGTGTAAGAGAGTGTTATAGACAGTAGCAGAGTGTAAGAGACAATAGCAGAGTGTAAGAGACAGTAGCAGAGTGTAATAGAATGTAGCAGAGTGTAACAGTGTAAGAGAGTGTAAGAGACAGTAGCAGAGTGTAATAGACATTAACAGAGTGTAAGAGAGTGTTATAGACAGTAGCAGAGTTTAAGAGACAGTAACAGAGTGTAAGAGACAGTAACAGAGTGTAAGAGGGTGTAAGAGACAGTAGCAGAGTGTAGGAGAGTGTAAGAGAGTGTAAGAGACAGTAACAGAGTGTAAGAGACAGTAACAGAGTGTAAGAGACAGCAGCAGAGTGTAAGAGTGTGTAACATAGTGTAAGAGAGTGAAAGAGACAGTAGCAGAGTGTAATAGACAGTAACAGAGTGTAGGAGAGTGTAACAGCATGTAAGAGAGTGTAACAGAGTGTAAGAGAGTGTAAGAGACAGTAACAGAGTGTAAGAGACAGTAACAGAGTGTAAGAGACAGCAGCAGAGTGTAAGAGTGTGTAACAGTGTAAGAGAGTGAAAGAGATAGTAGCAGAGTGTAATAGACAGTAACAGAGTGTAATAGAGTGTAAGAGACAGTAGCAGAGTGTAAGAGACAATAGCAGAGTGTAAGAGACAGTAGCAGAGTGTAATAGACTGTAGCAGAGTGTAACAGAGTGTAAGAGAGTGTAAGAGACAATAGCAGAGTGTAATAGACAGTAACAGAGTGTAAGAGAGTGTTATAGACAGTAGCAGAGGGCAAGAGACAATAGCAGAGTGTAAGAGACAGTAGCAGAGTGTAATAGACAGTAACAGAGTGTAAGAGACAGTAACAGAGTGTAAGAGACAGCAGCAGAGTGTAAGAGTGTAAGAGACAGTAACAGAGTGTACGAGACAGTAACAGAGTGTACGAGACAGTAACAGAGTGTAAGAGACAGTAACAGAGTATACGAGAGTGTAGTAGAGTGTAAGAGACAGTAACAGAGCGTAAGAGACAGTAGCAGTGTGTAAGAGACAGAAGCAAAGTGAAAGAGAGAGTAGCAGAGTGTAAGAGACAGTAGCAGAGTGTAAGAGACAGTAGCAGAGTGTAAGAGTGTAAGAGACAGTAACAGAGTGTAAGAGAGTGTAACAGCGTGTAAGAGAGTGTAACAGAGTGTAAGAGACAGTAAGAGAGTGTAACAGAGTGTAAGAGACAGTAACAGAGTGTAGGAGAGTGTAAGAGACAGTAACGGAGTGTAAGAGACAGTAACAGAGTGTAAGAGACAGCAGCAGAGTGTTAGAGAGTGTAACATAGTGTAAGAGAGTGTAAGAGACAGTAGCAGAGTGTAATAGACAGTAACAGAGTGTAATAGAGTGTAAGAGACAGTAGCAGAGTGTAAGAGACAGTAGCAGAGTGTAATAGACTGTAGCAGAGTGTAACAGAGTGTAAGAGAGTGTAAGAGACAATAGCAGAGTGTAATAGACAGTAACAGAGTGTAAGAGAGTGTTATAGACAGTAGCAGAGTGCAAGAGACAATAGCAGAGTGTAAGAGACAGTAGCAGAGTGTAATAGACTGTAACAGAGTGTAACAGAGTGTAAGAGAGTGTAAGAGACAGTAGCGGAGTGTAATAGACAGTAACAGAGTGTAAGAGAGCGTTATAGACAGTAGCAGAGTGTTATAGACAATAGCAGAGTGTAAGAGACAGTAGCAGAGTGTAATAGACAGCAGCAGAGTGTAAGAGAGTGTAAGAGACAGTAGCAGAGTGTAATAGACAGTAACAGAGTGTAAGAGAGTGTTATAGACAGTAGCAGAGTGTAAGAGAGTGTAAGAGACAGTTACAGAGTGTAAGAGAGTGTAACAGAGTGTAATAGAGTGTAAGAGACAGTAACATAGTGTAGGAGAGTGTAAGAGACAGTAACAGAGTGTAAGAGACAGTAACAGAGTGTAAGAGGGTGTAAGAGACAGTAGCAGAGTGTAGGAGAGTGTAAGAGAGTGTAAGACACAGTAAGAGTGTAAGAGACAGTAAGAGTGTAAGAGACAGTAACAGAGTGTAAGAGACAGCAGCAGAGTGTAAGAGAGTGTAACAGAGTGTAAGAGACAGTAACAGAGCGTAAGAGACAGTAGCAGAGTGTAAGAGACAGAAGCAGAGTGAAAGAGAGAGTAGCAGAGTGTAAGAGACAGTAGCAGAGTGTAAGAGAGTGTAAGAGACAGTAACAGAGTGTAAGAGAGTGTAACAGCATGTAAGAGAGTGTAACAGAGTGTAAGAGAGTGTAAGAGACAGTAACAGAGTGTAGTAGAGTGTAAGAGACAGTAACAGAGTGTAAGAGACAGTAACAGAGTGTAAGAGACAGCAGCAGAGTGTAAGAGAGTGTAACATAGTGTAAGAGAGTGAAAGAGACAGTAGCAGAGTGTAATAGACAGTAACAGAGTGTAAGAGAGTGTTATAGACAGTAGCAGAGTGTAAGAGACAATAGCAGAGTGTAAGATACAGTAGCAAAGTGTAAGAGACAGTAACAGAGTGTAAGAGACAGTAGCAGAGTGAAAGAGGCAGTAGTAGAGTGTAGTAGAGTGTACCAGAGTGTCACATGGCATATACCGTCCTCTAGGATCACATAGTCCTGAATGATCTCAGTATACTGTGAACGTCTTTGGGGATCTCTTTGCGTAGACATCGTAAACCTGTGTAAGAGACAGTAAAAGAGTATATGAGACAGTAGCGGAGTGTAAGAGAGTGTGACAGAGCATAGGAGACAGTAACAGAGTATAGGAGACGGTAACAGAGTGTAAGAGAGTGTAAGAAACAGTAACAGAGTGTAAGAGACAGTAACAGAGTGTAAGAGACAGCAGCAGAGTGTAAGAGAGTGTAACATAGTGTAAGAGAGTGAAAGAGACAGTAGCAGAGTGTAATAGACAGTAACAGAGTGTAGGAGAGTGTAACAGCGTGTAAGAGAGTGTAACAGAGTGTAAGAGAGTGTAAGAGACAGTAACAGAGTGTAGGAGAGTGTAAGAGACAGTAACAGAGTGTAAGAGACAGTAACAGAGTGTAAGAGACAGTAACAGAGTGTAAGAGACAGCAGCAGAGTGTAAGAGAGTGTAACATAGTGTAAGAGAGTGAAAGAGACAGTAGCAGAGTGTAATAGACAGTAACAGAGTGTAGGAGAGTGTCAGAGACAGTAACAGAGTGTAAGAGTCAGCAGCAGAGTGTAAGAGAGTGTAACATAGTGTAAGAGAGTGTAAGAGACAGTAGCAGAGTGTAATAGACAGTAACAGAGTGTAAGAGAGTGTTATAGACAGTAGCAGAGTGTAAGAGACAATAGCAGAGTGTAAGAGACAGTAACAGAGTGTAAAAGACAGTAACAGAGTGTAAGAGACAGTAGCAGAGTGAAAGAGACAGTAGTAGAGTGTAGTAGAGTGTAAGAGAGTGTCACATGGCATATACCGTCCTCTAGGATCACATAGTCCTGAATGATCTCAGTATACTGTGAACGTCTTTGGGGATCTCTTCGCGTAGACCTCGTAAACCTGTGTAAGAGACAGTAAAAGAGTATATGAGACAGTAGTGGAGTGTAAGAAAGTGTAACAGAGTATAGGAGACAGTAACAGAGTGTAAGAGAGTGTAAGAGACAGTTACAGAGTGTAAGACAGTGTAAGAGAGTGTAACAGAGTGCAAGAGACAGTAACAGAGTGTAAGAGACAGCAGCAGAGTGTAAGAGAGTGTAAGAGACAGTAGCAGAGTGTAATAGACAGTAACAGAGTGTAAGAGAGTGTTATAGACAGTAGCATAGTGTTATAGACAATAGCAGAGTGTAAGAGACAGTAGCAGAGTGTAATAGACAGCAGCAGAGTGTAAGAGAGTGTAAGAGACAGTAGCAGAGTGTAATAGACAGTAACAGAGTGTAAGAGAGTGTTATAGACAGTAGCAGAGTGTAAGAGACAATAGCAGAGTGTAAGAGACAGTAGCAGAGTGTAATAGACTGTAGCAGAGTGTAACAGTGTAAGAGAGTGTAAGAGACAGTAGCAGAGTGTAATAGACTGTAGCAGAGTGTAACATAGTGTAAGAGAGTGTAAGAGACAATAGCAGAGTGTAATAGACAGTAACAGAGTGTAAGAGAGTGTTATAGACAGTAGCAGAGTGCAAGAGACAATAGCAGAGTGTAAGAGACAGTAGCAGAGTGTAATAGACAGTAACAGAGTGTAAGAGACAGTAACAGAGTGTAAGAGACAGCAGCAGAGTGTAAGAGTGTAAGAGACAGTAACAGAGTGTAAGAGAGTGTAACAGAGTGTAAGAGACAGTAACAGAGTGTACGAGACAGTAACAGAGTGTACGAGACAGTAACAGAGTGTAAGAGACAGTAACAGAGTATACGAGAGTGTAGTAGAGTGTAAGAGACAGTAACAGAGCGTAAGAGACAGTAGCAGTGTGTAAGAGACAGAAGCAAAGTGAAAGAGAGAGTAGCAGAGTGTAAGAGACAGTAGCAGAGTGTAAGAGACAGTAGCAGAGTGTAAGAGTGTAAGAGACAGTAACAGAGTGTAAGAGAGTGTAACAGCGTGTAAGAGAGTGTAACAGAGTGTAATAGACAGTAAGAGAGTGTAACAGAGTGTAAGAGACAGTAACAGAGTGTAGGAGAGTGTAAGAGACAGTAACGGAGTGTAAGAGACAGTAACAGAGTGTAAGAGACAGCAGCAGAGTGTTAGAGAGTGTAACATAGTGTAAGCGAGTGTAAGAGACAGTAGCAGAGTGTAATAGACAGTAACAGAGTGTAATAGAGTGTAAGAGACAGTAGCAGAGTGTAAGAGACTGTAGCAGAGTGTAACAGAGTGTAAGAGAGTGTAAGAGACAATAGCAGAGTGTAATAGACAGTAACAGAGTGTAAGAGAGTGTTATAGACAGTAGCAGAGTGCAAGAGACAATAGCAGAGTGTAAGAGACAGTAGCAGAGTGTAATAGACTGTAACAGAGTGTAACAGAGTGTAAGAGAGTGTAAGAGACAGTAGCGGAGTGTAATAGACAGTAACAGAGTGTAAGAGAGTGTTATAGACAGTAGCAGAGTGTTATAGACAATAGCAGAGTGTAAGAGACAGTAGCAGAGTGTAATTGACAGCAGCAGAGTGTAAGAGAGTGTAAGAGACAGTAGCAGAGTGTAATAGACAGTAACAGAGTGTAAGAGAGTGTTATAGACAGTATCAGAGTGTAAGAGACAATAGCAGAGTGTAATAGACTGTAGCAGAGTGTAACATAGTGTAAGAGAGTGTAAGAGACAGTAGCAGAGTGTAATAGACAGTAACATAGTGTAAGAGAGTGTTATAGACAGTAGCAGAGTGTAAGAGAGTGTAAGAGACAGTTACAGAGTGTAAGAGAGTGTAACAGAGTGTAAGAGAGTGTAAGAGACAGTAACATAGTGTAGGAGAGTGTAAGAGACAGTAACAGAGTGTAAGAGACAGTAACAGAGTGTAAGAGGGTGTAAGAGACAGTAGCAGAGTGTAGGAGAGTGTAAGAGAGTGTAAGAGACAGTAAGAGTGTAAGAGACAGTAACAGAGTGTAAGAGACAGCAGCAGAGTGTAAGAGAGTGTAACAGAGTGTAAGAGACAGTAACAGAGCGTAAGAGACAGTAGCAGAGTGTAAGAGACAGAAGCAGAGTGAAAGAGAGAGTAGCAGAGTGTAAGAGACAGTAGCAGAGTGTAAGAGACAGTAGCAGAGTGTAAGAGAGTGTAAGAGACAGTAACAGAGTGTAAGAGAGTGTAACAGCATGTAAGAGAGTGTAACAGAGTGTAAGAGAGTGTAAGAGACAGTAACAGAGTGTAGTAGAGTGTAAGAGACAGTAACAGAGTGTAAGAGACAGTAACAGAGTGTAAGAGACAGCAGCAGAGTGTAAGAGAGTGTAACATAGTGTAAGAGAGTGAAAGAGACAGTAGCAGAGTGTAATAGACAGTAACAGAGTGTAAGAGAGTGTTATAGACAGTAGCAGAGTGTAAGAGACAATAGCAGAGTGTAAGATACAGTAGCAAAGTGTAAGAGACAGTAACAGAGTGTAAGAGACAGTAGCAGAGTGAAAGAGGCAGTAGTAGAGTGTAGTAGAGTGTACCAGAGTGTCACATGGCATATACCGTCCTCTAGGATCACATAGTCCTGAATGATCTCAGTATACTGTGAACGTCTTTGGGGATCTCTTCGCGTAGACATCGTAAACCTGTGTAAGAGACAGTAAAAGAGTATATGAGACAGTAGCGGAGTGTAAGAGAGTGTGACAGAGCATAGGAGACAGTAACAGATTATAGGAGACGGTAACAGAGTGTAAGAGAGTGTAAGAGACAGTAACAGAGTGTAAGAGACAGTAACAGAGTGTAAGAGACAGCAGCAGAGTGTAAGAGAGTGTAACATAGTGTAAGAGAGTGAAAGAGACAGTAGCAGAGTGTAATAGACAGTAACAGAGTGTAGGAGAGTGTAACAGCGTGTAAGAGAGTGTAACAGAGTGTAAGAGAGTGTAAGAGACAGTAACAGAGTGTAGGAGAGTGTAAGAGACAGTAACAGAGTGTAAGAGACAGTAACAGAGTGTAAGAGACAGCAGCAGAGTGTAAGAGAGTGTAACATAGTGTAAGAGAGTGAAAGAGACAGTAGCAGAGTGTAATAGACAGTAACAGAGTGTAGGAGAGTGTCAGAGACAGTAACAGAGTGTAAGAGTCAGCAGCAGAGTGTAAGAGAGTGTAACATAGTGTAAGAGAGTGTAAGAGACAGTAGCAGAGTGTAATAGACAGTAACAGAGTGTAAGAGAGTGTTATAGACAGTAGCAGAGTGTAAGAGACAATAGCAGAGTGTAAGATACAGTAGCAGAGTGTAAGAGACAGTAACAGAGTGTAAAAGACAGTAACAGAGTGTAAGAGACAGTAGCAGAGTGAAAGAGACAGTAGTAGAGTGTAGTAGAGTGTAAGAGAGTGTCACATGGCATATACCGTCCTCTAGGATCACATAGTCCTGAATGATCTCAGTATACTGTGAACGTCTTTGGGGATCTCTTCGCGTAGACCTCGTAAACCTGTGTAAGAGACAGTAAAAGAGTATATGAGACAGTAGTGGAGTGTAAGAAAGTGTAACAGAGTATAGGAGACAGTAACAGAGTGTAAGAGAGTGTAAGAGACAGTTACAGAGTGTAAGAGAGTGTAACATAGTGTAAGAGACAGTAACAGAGTGTAAGAGACAGCAGAAGAGTGTAAGAGAGTTGAAGAGACAGTCGCAGAGTGTAATAGACAGTAACAGAGTGTAAGAGAGTGTTATAGACAGTAGCAGAGTGTAAGAGACAATAGCAGAGTGTAATAGACTGGAGCAGAGTGTAACATAGTGTAAGAGAGTGTAAGAGACTGTAGCAGAGTGTAATAGACAGTAACAGAGTGTAAGAGAGTGTTATAGACAGTAGCAGAGTGTAAGAGACAATAGCAGAGTGTAAGAGACAGTAGCAGAGTGTAATAGACAGCAGCAGAGTGTAAGAGAGTGTAAGAGACAGTAGCAGAGTGTAATAGACAGTAACAGAGTGTAAGAGAGTGTTATAGACAGTAGCAGAGTGTAAGAGACAATAGCAGAGTGTAAGAGACAGTAGCAGAGTGTAACAGTGTAAGAGAGTGTAAGAGACAGTAGCAGAGTGTAATAGACATTAACAGAGTGTAAGAGAGTGTTATAGACAGTAGCAGAGTTTAAGAGACAGTAACAGAGTGTAAGAGACAGTAACAGAGTGTAAGAGGGTGTAAGAGACAGTAGCAGAGTGTAGGAGAGTGTAAGAGAGTGTAAGAGACAGTAACAGAGTGTAAGAGACAGTAACAGAGTGTAAGAGACAGCAGCAGAGTGTAAGAGTGTGTAACATAGTGTAAGAGAGTGAAAGAGACAGTAGCAGAGTGTAATAGACAGTAACAGAGTGTAGGAGAGTGTAACAGCATGTAAGAGAGTGTAACAGCATGTAAGAGAGTGTAACAGAGTGTAAGAGACAGTAACAGAGTGTAAGAGACAGTAACAGAGTGTAAGAGACAGTAACAGAGTGTAAGAGACAGTAACAGAGTGTAAGAGACAGTAACAGAGTGTAAGAGACAGCAGCAGAGTGTAAGAGTGTGTAACAGTGTAAGAGAGTGAAAGAGATAGTAGCAGAGTGTAATAGACAGTAACAGAGTGTAATAGAGTGTAAGAGACAGTAGCAGAGTGTAAGAGACAATAGCAGAGTGTAAGAGACAGTAGCAGAGTGTAATAGACTGTAGCAGAGTGTAACAGAGTGTAAGAGAGTGTAAGAGACAATAGCAGAGTGTAATAGACAGTAACAGAGTGTAAGAGAGTGTTATAGACAGTAGCAGAGGGCAAGAGACAATAGCAGAGTGTAAGAGACAGTAGCAGAGTGTAATAGACAGTAACAGAGTGTAAGAGACAGTAACAGAGTGTAAGAGACAGCAGCAGAGTGTAAGAGTGTAAGAGACAGTAACAGAGTGTACGAGACAGTAACAGAGTGTACGAGACAGTAACAGAGTGTAAGAGACAGTAACAGAGTATACGAGAGTGTAGTAGAGTGTAAGAGACAGTAACAGAGCGTAAGAGACAGTAGCAGTGTGTAAGAGACAGAAGCAAAGTGAAAGAGAGAGTAGCAGAGTGTAAGAGACAGTAGCAGAGTGTAAGAGACAGTAGCAGAGTGTAAGAGTGTAAGAGACAGTAACAGAGTGTAAGAGAGTGTAACAGCGTGTAAGAGAGTGTAACAGAGTGTAAGAGACAGTAAGAGAGTGTAACAGAGTGTAAGAGACAGTAACAGAGTGTAGGAGAGTGTAAGAGACAGTAACGGAGTGTAAGAGACAGTAACAGAGTGTAAGAGACAGCAGCAGAGTGTTAGAGAGTGTAACATAGTGTAAGAGAGTGTAAGAGACAGTAGCAGAGTGTAATAGACAGTAACGGAGTGTAATAGAGTGTAAGAGACAGTAGCAGAGTGTAAGAGACAGTAGCAGAGTGTAATAGACTGTAGCAGAGTGTAACAGAGTGTAAGAGAGTGTAAGAGACAATAGCAGAGTGTAATAGACAGTAACAGAGTGTAAGAGAGTGTTATAGACAGTAGCAGAGTGCAAGAGACAATAGCAGAGTGTAAGAGACAGTAGCAGAGTGTAATAGACTGTAACAGAGTGTAACAGAGTGTAAGAGAGTGTAAGAGACAGTAGCGGAGTGTAATAGACAGTAACAGAGTGTAAGAGAGCGTTATAGACAGTAGCAGAGTGTTATAGACAATAGCAGAGTGTAAGAGACAGTAGCAGAGTGTAATAGACAGCAGCAGAGTGTAAGAGAGTGTAAGAGACAGTAGCAGAGTGTAATAGACAGTAACAGAGTGTAAGAGAGTGTTATAGACAGTAGCAGAGTGTAAGAGAGTGTAAGAGACAGTTACAGAGTGTAAGAGAGTGTAACAGAGTGTAATAGAGTGTAAGAGACAGTAACATAGTGTAGGAGAGTGTAAGAGACAGTAACAGAGTGTAAGAGACAGTAACAGAGTGTAAGAGGGTGTAAGAGACAGTAGCAGAGTGTAGGAGAGTGTAAGAGAGTGTAAGAGACAGTAAGAGTGTAAGAGACAGTAAGAGTGTAAGAGACAGTAACAGAGTGTAAGAGACAGCAGCAGAGTGTAAGAGAGTGTAACAGAGTGTAAGAGACAGTAACAGAGCGTAAGAGACAGTAGCAGAGTGTAAGAGACAGAAGCAGAGTGAAAGAGAGAGTAGCAGAGTGTAAGAGACAGTAGCAGAGTGTAAGAGAGTGTAAGAGACAGTAACAGAGTGTAAGAGAGTGTAACAGCATGTAAGAGAGTGTAACAGAGTGTAAGAGAGTGTAAGAGACAGTAACAGAGTGTAGTAGAGTGTAAGAGACAGTAACAGAGTGTAAGAGACAGTAACAGAGTGTAAGAGACAGCAGCAGAGTGTAAGAGAGTGTAACATAGTGTAAGAGAGTGAAAGAGACAGTAGCAGAGTGTAATAGACAGTAACAGAGTGTAAGAGAGTGGTATAGACAGTAGCAGAGTGTAAGAGACAATAGCAGAGTGTAAGATACAGTAGCAAAGTGTAAGAGACAGTAACAGAGTGTAAGAGACAGTAGCAGAGTGAAAGAGGCAGTAGTAGAGTGTAGTAGAGTGTACCAGAGTGTCACATGGCATATACCGTCCTCTAGGATCACATAGTCCTGAATGATCTCAGTATACTGTGAACGTCTTTGGGGATCTCTTTGCGTAGACATCGTAAACCTGTGTAAGAGACAGTAAAAGAGTATATGAGACAGTAGCGGAGTGTAAGAGAGTGTGACAGAGCATAGGAGACAGTAACAGAGTATAGGAGACGGTAACAGAGTGTAAGAGAGTGTAAGAAACAGTAACAGAGTGTAAGAGACAGTAACAGAGTGTAAGAGACAGCAGCAGAGTGTAAGAGAGTGTAACATAGTGTAAGAGAGTGAAAGAGACAGTAGCAGAGTGTAATAGACAGTAACAGAGTGTAGGAGAGTGTAACAGCGTGTAAGAGAGTGTAACAGAGTGTAAGAGAGTGTAAGAGACAGTAACAGAGTGTAGGAGAGTGTAAGAGACAGTAACAGAGTGTAAGAGACAGTAAGAGTGTAAGAGACAGTAACAGAGTGTAAGAGACAGCAGCAGAGTGTAAGAGAGTGTAACAGAGTGTAAGAGACAGTAACAGAGCGTAAGAGACAGTAGCAGAGTGTAAGAGACAGAAGCAGAGTGAAAGAGAGAGTAGCAGAGTGTAAGAGACAGTAGCAGAGTGTAAGAGAGTGTAAGAGACAGTAACAGAGTGTAAGAGAGTGTAACAGCATGTAAGAGAGTGTAACAGAGTGTAAGAGAGTGTAAGAGACAGTAACAGAGTGTAGTAGAGTGTAAGAGACAGTAACAGAGTGTAAGAGACAGTAACAGAGTGTAAGAGACAGCAGCAGAGTGTAAGAGAGTGTAACATAGTGTAAGAGAGTGAAAGAGACAGTAGCAGAGTGTAATAGACAGTAACAGAGTGTAAGAGAGTGGTATAGACAGTAGCAGAGTGTAAGAGACAATAGCAGAGTGTAAGATACAGTAGCAAAGTGTAAGAGACAGTAACAGAGTGTAAGAGACAGTAGCAGAGTGAAAGAGGCAGTAGTAGAGTGTAGTAGAGTGTACCAGAGTGTCACATGGCATATACCGTCCTCTAGGATCACATAGTCCTGAATGATCTCAGTATACTGTGAACGTCTTTGGGGATCTCTTTGCGTAGACATCGTAAACCTGTGTAAGAGACAGTAAAAGAGTATATGAGACAGTAGCGGAGTGTAAGAGAGTGTGACAGAGCATAGGAGACAGTAACAGAGTATAGGAGACGGTAACAGAGTGTAAGAGAGTGTAAGAAACAGTAACAGAGTGTAAGAGACAGTAACAGAGTGTAAGAGACAGCAGCAGAGTGTAAGAGAGTGTAACATAGTGTAAGAGAGTGAAAGAGACAGTAGCAGAGTGTAATAGACAGTAACAGAGTGTAGGAGAGTGTAACAGCGTGTAAGAGAGTGTAACAGAGTGTAAGAGAGTGTAAGAGACAGTAACAGAGTGTAGGAGAGTGTAAGAGACAGTAACAGAGTGTAAGAGACAGTAACAGAGTGTAAGAGACAGTAACAGAGTGTAAGAGACAGCAGCAGAGTGTAAGAGAGTGTAACATAGTGTAAGAGAGTGAAAGAGACAGTAGCAGAGTGTAATAGACAGTAACAGAGTGTAGGAGAGTGTCAGAGACAGTAACAGAGTGTAAGAGTCAGCAGCAGAGTGTAAGAGAGTGTAACATAGTGTAAGAGAGTGTAAGAGACAGTAGCAGAGTGTAATAGACAGTAACAGAGTGTAAGAGAGTGTTATAGACAGTAGCAGAGTGTAAGAGACAATAGCAGAGTGTAAGAGACAGTAACAGAGTGTAAAAGACAGTAACAGAGTGTAAGAGACAGTAGCAGAGTGAAAGAGACAGTAGTAGAGTGTAGTAGAGTGTAAGAGAGTGTCACATGGCATATACCGTCCTCTAGGATCACATAGTCCTGAATGATCTCAGTATACTGTGAACGTCTTTGGGGATCTCTTCGCGTAGACCTCGTAAACCTGTGTAAGAGACAGTAAAAGAGTATATGAGACAGTAGTGGAGTGTAAGAAAGTGTAACAGAGTATAGGAGACAGTAACAGAGTGTAAGAGAGTGTAAGAGACAGTTACAGAGTGTAAGACAGTGTAAGAGAGTGTAACAGAGTGCAAGAGACAGTAACAGAGTGTAAGAGACAGCAGCAGAGTGTAAGAGAGTGTAAGAGACAGTAGCAGAGTGTAATAGACAGTAACAGAGTGTAAGAGAGTGTTATAGACAGTAGCATAGTGTTATAGACAATAGCAGAGTGTAAGAGACAGTAGCAGAGTGTAATAGACAGCAGCAGAGTGTAAGAGAGTGTAAGAGACAGTAGCAGAGTGTAATAGACAGTAACAGAGTGTAAGAGAGTGTTATAGACAGTAGCAGAGTGTAAGAGACAATAGCAGAGTGTAAGAGACAGTAGCAGAGTGTAATAGACTGAAGCAGAGTGTAACATAGTGTAAGAGAGTGTAAGAGACAGTAACAGAGTGTAAGAGAGTGTTATAGACAGTAGCAGAGTTTAAGAGACAGTAACAGAGTGTAAGATGGTGTAAGAGACAGTAGCAGAGTGTAGGAGAGTGTAAGAGAGTGTAAGAGAGTGTAAGAGAGTGTAAGAGACAGTAACAGAGTGTAAGAGACAGTAACAGAGTGTAAGAGACAGCAGCAGAGTGTAAGAGAGTGTAACAGAGTATAGGAGACAGTAACAGAGTATAGGAGACAGTAACAGAGTGTAAGAGAGTGTAGGAGACAGTTACAGAGTGTAAGAGAGTGTAACATAGTGTAAGAGACAGTAACAGAGTGTAAGAGACAGCAGAAGAGTGTAAGAGAGTTGAAGAGACAGTCGCAGAGTGTAATAGACAGTAACAGAGTTTAAGAGAGTGTTATAGACAGTAGCAGAGTGTAAGAGACAATAGCAGAGTGTAATAGACTGGAGCAGAGTGTAACATAGTGTAAGAGAGTGTAAGAGACTGTAGCAGAGTGTAATAGACAGTAACAGAGTGTAAGAGAGTGTTATAGACAGTAGCAGAGTGTAAGAGACAATAGCAGAGTGTAAGAGACAGTAGCAGAGTGTAATAGACAGCAGCAGAGTGTAAGAGAGTGTAAGAGACAGTAGCAGAGTGTAATAGACAGTAACAGAGTGTAAGAGAGTGTTATAGACAGTAGCAGAGTGTAAGAGACAATAGCAGAGTGTAAGAGACAGTAGCAGAGTGTAATAGACTGTAGCAGAGTGTAACAGTGTAAGAGAGTGTAAGAGACAGTAGCAGAGTGTAATAGACTGTAGCAGAGTGTAACATAGTGTAAGAGAGTGTAAGAGACAATAGCAGAGTTTAATAGACAGTAACAGAGTGTAAGAGAGTGTTATAGACAGTAGCAGAGTGCAAGAGACAATAGCAGAGTGTAAGAGACAGTAGCAGAGTGTAATAGACAGTAACAGAGTGTAAGAGACAGTAACAGAGTGTAAGAGACAGCAGCAGAGTGTAAGAGTGTAAGAGACAGTAACAGAGTGTAAGAGAGTGTAACAGAGTGTAAGAGACAGTAACAGAGTGTACGAGACAGTAACAGAGTGTACGAGACAGTAACAGAGTGTAAGAGACAGTAACAGAGTATACGAGAGTGTAGTAGAGTGTAAGAGACAGTAACAGAGCGTAAGAGACAGTAGCAGTGTGTAAGAGACAGAAGCAAAGTGAAAGAGAGAGTAGCAGAGTGTAAGAGACAGTAGCAGAGTGTTAGAGAGTGTAACATAGTGTAATAGACAGTAAGAGAGTGTAACAGAGTGTAAGAGACAGTAACAGAGTGTAGGAGAGTGTAAGAGACAGTAACGGAGTGTAAGAGACAGTAACAGAGTGTAAGAGACAGCAGCAGAGTGTTAGAGAGTGTAACATAGTGTAAGCGAGTGTAAGAGACAGTAGCAGAGTGTAATAGACAGTAACAGAGTGTAATAGAGTGTAAGAGACAGTAGCAGAGTGTAAGAGACTGTAGCAGAGTGTAACAGAGTGTAAGAGAGTGTAAGAGACAATAGCAGAGTGTAATAGACAGTAACAGAGTGTAAGAGAGTGTTATAGACAGTAGCAGAGTGCAAGAGACAATAGCAGAGTGTAAGAGACAGTAGCAGAGTGTAATAGACTGTAACAGAGTGTAACAGAGTGTAAGAGAGTGTAAGAGACAGTAGCGGAGTGTAATAGACAGTAACAGAGTGTAAGAGAGTGTTATAGACAGTAGCAGAGTGTTATAGACAATAGCAGAGTGTAAGAGACAGTAGCAGAGTGTAATTGACAGCAGCAGAGTGTAAGAGAGTGTAAGAGACAGTAGCAGAGTGTAATAGACAGTAACAGAGTGTAAGAGAGTGTTATAGACAGTATCAGAGTGTAAGAGACAATAGCAGAGTGTAATAGACTGTAGCAGAGTGTAACATAGTGTAAGAGAGTGTAAGATACAGTAGCAGAGTGTAATAGACAGTAACATAGTGTAAGAGAGTGTTATAGACAGTAGCAGAGTGTAAGAGAGTGTAAGAGACAGTTACAGAGTGTAAGAGAGTGTAACAGAGTGTAAGAGAGTGTAAGAGACAGTAACATAGTGTAGGAGAGTGTAAGAGACAGTAACAGAGTGTAAGAGACAGTAACAGAGTGTAAGAGGGTGTAAGAGACAGTAGCAGAGTGTAGGAGAGTGTAAGAGAGTGTAAGAGACAGTAAGAGTGTAAGAGACAGTAACAGAGTGTAAGAGACAGCAGCAGAGTGTAAGAGAGTGTAACAGAGTGTAAGAGACAGTAACAGAGCGTAAGAGACAGTAGCAGAGTGTAAGAGACAGAAGCAGAGTGAAAGAGAGAGTAGCAGAGTGTAAGAGACAGTAGCAGAGTGTAAGAGACAGTAGCAGAGTGTAAGAGAGTGTAAGAGACAGTAACAGAGTGTAAGAGAGTGTAACAGCATGTAAGAGAGTGTAACAGAGTGTAAGAGAGTGTAAGAGACAGTAACAGAGTGTAGTAGAGTGTAAGAGACAGTAACAGAGTGTAAGAGACAGTAACAGAGTGTAAGAGACAGCAGCAGAGTGTAAGAGAGTGTAACATAGTGTAAGAGAGTGAAAGAGACAGTAGCAGAGTGTAATAGACAGTAACAGAGTGTAAGAGAGTGTTATAGACAGTAGCAGAGTGTAAGAGACAATAGCAGAGTGTAAGATACAGTAGCAAAGTGTAAGAGACAGTAACAGAGTGTAAGAGACAGTAGCAGAGTGAAAGAGGCAGTAGTAGAGTGTAGTAGAGTGTACCAGAGTGTCACATGGCATATACCGTCCTCTAGGATCACATAGTCCTGAATGATCTCAGTATACTGTGAACGTCTTTGGGGATCTCTTCGCGTAGACATCGTAAACCTGTGTAAGAGACAGTAAAAGAGTATATGAGACAGTAGCGGAGTGTAAGAGAGTGTGACAGAGCATAGGAGACAGTAACAGATTATAGGAGACGGTAACAGAGTGTAAGAGAGTGTAAGAGACAGTAACAGAGTGTAAGAGACAGTAACAGAGTGTAAGAGACAGCAGCAGAGTGTAAGAGAGTGTAACATAGTGTAAGAGAGTGAAAGAGACAGTAGCAGAGTGTAATAGACAGTAACAGAGTGTAGGAGAGTGTAACAGCGTGTAAGAGAGTGTAACAGAGTGTAAGAGAGTGTAAGAGACAGTAACAGAGTGTAGGAGAGTGTAAGAGACAGTAACAGAGTGTAAGAGACAGTAACAGAGTGTAAGAGACAGCAGCAGAGTGTAAGAGAGTGTAACATAGTGTAAGAGAGTGAAAGAGACAGTAGCAGAGTGTAATAGACAGTAACAGAGTGTAGGAGAGTGTCAGAGACAGTAACAGAGTGTAAGAGTCAGCAGCAGAGTGTAAGAGAGTGTAACATAGTGTAAGAGAGTGTAAGAGACAGTAGCAGAGTGTAATAGACAGTAACAGAGTGTAAGAGAGTGTTATAGACAGTAGCAGAGTGTAAGAGACAATAGCAGAGTGTAAGATACAGTAGCAGAGTGTAAGAGACAGTAACAGAGTGTAAAAGACAGTAACAGAGTGTAAGAGACAGTAGCAGAGTGAAAGAGACAGTAGTAGAGTGTAGTAGAGTGTAAGAGAGTGTCACATGGCATATACCGTCCTCTAGGATCACATAGTCCTGAATGATCTCAGTATACTGTGAACGTCATTGGGGATCTCTTCGCGTAGACCTCGTAAACCTGTGTAAGAGACAGTAAAAGAGTATATGAGACAGTAGTGGAGTGTAAGAAAGTGTAACAGAGTATAGGAGACAGTAACAGAGTGTAAGAGAGTGTAAGAGACAGTTACAGAGTGTAAGAGAGTGTAACATAGTGTAAGAGACAGTAACAGAGTGTAAGAGACAGCAGAAGAGTGTAAGAGAGTTGAAGAGACAGTCGCAGAGTGTAATAGACAGTAACAGAGTGTAAGAGAGTGTTATAGACAGTAGCAGAGTGTAAGAGACAATAGCAGAGTGTAATAGACTGGAGCAGAGTGTAACATAGTGTAAGAGAGTGTAAGAGACTGTAGCAGAGTGTAATAGACAGTAACAGAGTGTAAGAGAGTGTTATAGACAGTAGCAGAGTGTAAGAGACAATAGCAGAGTGTAAGAGACAGTAGCAGAGTGTAATAGACAGCAGCAGAGTGTAAGAGAGTGTAAGAGACAGTAGCAGAGTGTAATAGACAGTAACAGAGTGTAAGAGAGTGTTATAGACAGTAGCAGAGTGTAAGAGACAATAGCAGAGTGTAAGAGACAGTAGCAGAGTGTAATAGAATGTAGCAGAGTGTAACAGTGTAAGAGAGTGTAAGAGACAGTAGCAGAGTGTAATAGACATTAACAGAGTGTAAGAGAGTGTTATAGACAGTAGCAGAGTTTAAGAGACAGTAACAGAGTGTAAGAGACAGTAACAGAGTGTAAGAGGGTGTAAGAGACAGTAGCAGAGTGTAGGAGAGTGTAAGAGAGTGTAAGAGACAGTAACAGAGTGTAAGAGAGTGTAACATAGTGTAAGAGACAGTAACAGAGTGTAAGAGACAGCAGAAGAGTGTAAGAGAGTTGAAGAGACAGTCGCAGAGTGTAATAGACAGTAACAGAGTGTAAGAGAGTGTTATAGACAGTAGCAGAGTGTAAGAGACAATAGCAGAGTGTAATAGACTGGAGCAGAGTGTAACATAGTGTAAGAGAGTGTAAGAGACTGTAGCAGTGTGTAATAGACAGTAACAGAGTGTAAGAGAGTGTTATAGACAGTAGCAGAGTGTAAGAGACAGTAGCAGAGTGTAATAGACAGCAGCAGAGTGTAAGAGAGTGTAAGAGACAGTAGCAGAGTGTAATAGACAATAGCAGAGTGTAAGAGACAGTAGCAGAGTGTAATAGACTGTAGCAGAGTGTAACAGTGTAAGAGAGTGTAAGAGAGTGTAAGAGACAGTAGCAGAGTGTAATAGACATTAACAGAGTGTAAGAGAGTGTTATAGACAGTAGCAGAGTTTAAGAGACAGTAACAGAGTGTAAGAGACAGTAACAGAGTGTAAGAGGGTGTAAGAGACAGTAGCAGAGTGTAGGAGAGTGTAAGAGAGTGTAAGAGACAGTAACAGAGTGTAAGAGACAGTAACAGAGTGTAAGAGACAGCAGCAGAGTGTAAGAGTGTAAGAGACAGTAACAGAGTGTAAGAGAGTGTAACAGAGTGTAAGAGACAGTAACAGAGTGTACGAGACAGTAACAGAGTGTACGAGACAGTAACAGAGTGTAAGAGACAGTAACAGAGTATACGAGAGTGTAGTAGAGTGTAAGAGACAGTAACAGAGCGTAAGAGACAGTAGCAGTGTGTAAGAGACAGAAGCAAAGTGAAAGAGAGAGTAGCAGAGTGTAAGAGACAGTAGCAGAGTGTAAGAGACAGTAGCAGAGTGTAAGAGTGTAAGAGACAGTAACAGAGTGTAAGAGAGTGTAACAGCGTGTAAGAGAGTGTAACAGAGTGTAAGAGACAGTAAGAGAGTGTAACAGAGTGTAAGAGACAGTAACAGAGTGTAGGAGAGTGTAAGAGACAGTAACGGAGTGTAAGAGACAGTAACAGAGTGTAAGAGAAAGCAGCAGAGTGTTAGAGAGTGTAACATAGTGTAAGAGAGTGTAAGAGACAGTAGCAGAGTGTAATAGACAGTAACAGAGTGTAATAGAGTGTAAGAGACAGTAGCAGAGTGTAAGAGACAGTAGCAGAGTGTAATAGACTGTAGCAGAGTGTAACAGAGTGTAAGAGAGTGTAAGAGACAATAGCAGAGTGTAATAGACAGTAACAGAGTGTAAGAGAGTGTTATAGACAGTAGCAGAGTGCAAGAGACAATAGCAGAGTGTAAGAGACAGTAGCAGAGTGTAATAGACTGTAACAGAGTGTAACAGAGTGTAAGAGAGTGTAAGAGACAGTAGCGGAGTGTAATAGACAGTAACAGAGTGTAAGAGAGTGTTATAGACAGTAGCAGAGTGTTATAGACAATAGCAGAGTGTAAGAGACAGTAGCAGAGTGTAATAGACAGCAGCAGAGTGTAAGAGAGTGTAAGAGACAGTAGCAGAGTGTAATAGACAGTAACATAGTGTAAGAGAGTGTTATAGACAGTAGCAGAGTGTAAGAGAGTGTAAGAGACAGTTACAGAGTGTAAGAGAGTGTAACAGAGTGTAAGAGAGTGTAAGAGACAGTAACATAGTGTAGGAGAGTGTAAGAGACAGTAACAGAGTGTAAGAGACAGTAACAGAGTGTAAGAGGGTGTAAGAGACAGTAGCAGAGTGTAGGAGAGTGTAAGAGAGTGTAAGAGACAGTAAGAGTGTAAGAGACAGTAACAGAGTGTAAGAGACAGCAGCAGAGTGTAAGAGAGTGTAACAGAGTGTAAGAGACAGTAACAGAGCGTAAGAGACAGTAGCAGAGTGTAAGAGACAGAAGCAGAGTGAAAGAGAGAGTAGCAGAGTGTAAGAGACAGTAGCAGAGTGTAAGAGACAGTAGCAGAGTGTAAGAGAGTGTAAGAGACAGTAACAGAGTGTAAGAGAGTGTAACAGCATGTAAGAGAGTGTAACAGAGTGTAAGAGAGTGTAAGAGACAGTAACAGAGTGTAGTAGAGTGTAAGAGACAGTAACAGAGTGTAAGAGACAGTAACAGAGTGTAAGAGACAGCAGCAGAGTGTAAGAGAGTGTAACATAGTGTAAGAGAGTGAAAGAGACAGTAGCAGAGTGTAATAGACAGTAACAGAGTGTAAGAGAGTGTTATAGACAGTAGCAGAGTGTAAGAGACAATAGCAGAGTGTAAGATACAGTAGCAAAGTGTAAGAGACAGTAACAGAGTGTAAGAGACAGTAGCAGAGTGAAAGAGGCAGTAGTAGAGTATAGTAGAGTGTACCAGAGTGTCACATGGCATATACCGTCCTCTAGGATCACATAGTCCTGAATGATCTCAGTATACTGTGAACGTCTTTGGGGATCTCTTTGCGTAGACATCGTAAACCTGTGTAAGAGACAGTAAAAGAGTATATGAGACAGTAGCGGAGTGTAAGAGAGTGTGACAGAGCATAGGAGACAGTAACAGAGTATAGGAGACGGTAACAGAGTGTAAGAGAGTGTAAGAAACAGTAACAGAGTGTAAGAGACAGTAACAGAGTGTAAGAGACAGCAGCAGAGTGTAAGAGAGTGTAACATAGTGTAAGAGAGTGAAAGAGACAGTAGCAGAGTGTAATAGACAGTAACAGAGTGTAGGAGAGTGTAACAGCGTGTAAGAGAGTGTAACAGAGTGTAAGAGAGTGTAAGAGACAGTAACAGAGTGTAGGAGAGTGTAAGAGACAGTAACAGAGTGTAAGAGACAGTAACAGAGTGTAAGAGACAGCAGCAGAGTGTAAGAGAGTGTAACATAGTGTAAGAGAGTGAAAGAGACAGTAGCAGAGTGTAATAGACAGTAACAGAGTGTAGGAGAGTGTCAGAGACAGTAACAGAGTGTAAGAGTCAGCAGCAGAGTGTAAGAGAGTGTAACATAGTGTAAGAGAGTGTAAGAGACAGTAGCAGAGTGTAATAGACAGTAACAGAGTGTAAGAGAGTGTTATAGACAGTAGCAGAGTGTAAGAGACAATAGCAGAGTGTAAGAGACAGTAACAGAGTGTAAAAGACAGTAACAGAGTGTAAGAGACAGTAGCAGAGTGAAAGAGACAGTAGTAGAGTGTAGTAGAGTGTAAGAGAGTGTCACATGGCATATACCGTCCTCTAGGATCACATAGTCCTGAATGATCTCAGTATACTGTGAACGTCTTTGGGGATCTCTTCGCGTAGACCTCGTAAACCTGTGTAAGAGACAGTAAAAGAGTATATGAGACAGTAGTGGAGTGTAAGAAAGTGTAACAGAGTATAGGAGACAGTAACAGAGTGTAAGAGAGTGTAAGAGACAGTTACAGAGTGTAAGAGAGTGTAAGAGAGTGTAACAGAGTGCAAGAGACAGTAACAGAGTGTAAGAGACAGCAGCAGAGTGTAAGAGAGTGTAAGAGACAGTAGCAGAGTGTAATAGACAGTAACAGAGTGTAAGAGAGTGTTATAGACAGTAGCATAGTGTTATAGACAATAGCAGAGTGTAAGAGACAGTAGCAGAGTGTAATAGACAGCAGCAGAGTGTAAGAGAGTGTAAGAGACAGTAGCAGAGTGTAATAGACAGTAACAGAGTGTAAGAGAGTGTTATAGACAGTAGCAGAGTGTAAGAGACAATAGCAGAGTGTAAGAGACAGTAGCAGAGTGTAATAGACTGTAGCAGAGTGTAACATAGTGTAAGAGAGTGTAAGAGACAGTAGCAGAGTGTAATAGACAGTAACAGAGTGTAAGAGAGTGTTATAGACAGTAGCAGAGTTTAAGAGACAGTAACAGAGTGTAAGATGGTGTAAGAGACAGTAGCAGAGTGTAGGAGAGTGTAAGAGAGTGTAAGAGAGTGTAAGAGAGTGTAAGAGAGTGTAAGAGACAGTAACAGAGTGTAAGAGACAGTAACAGAGTGTAAGAGACAGCAGCAGAGTGTAAGAGAGTGTAACAGAGTATAGGAGACAGTAACAGAGTATAGGAGACAGTAACAGAGTGTAAGAGAGTGTAGGAGACAGTTACAGAGTGTAAGAGAGTGTAACATAGTGTAAGAGACAGTAACAGAGTGTAAGAGACAGCAGAAGAGTGTAAGAGAGTTGAAGAGACAGTCGCAGAGTGTAATAGACAGTAACAGAGTTTAAGAGAGTGTTATAGACAGTAGCAGAGTGTAAGAGACAATAGCAGAGTGTAATAGACTGGAGCAGAGTGTAACATAGTGTAAGAGAGTGTAAGAGACTGTAGCAGAGTGTAATAGACAGTAACAGAGTGTAAGAGAGTGTTATAGACAGTAGCAGAGTGTAAGAGACAATAGCAGAGTGTAAGAGACAGTAGCAGAGTGTAATAGACAGCAGCAGAGTGTAAGAGAGTGTAAGAGACAGTAGCAGAGTGTAATAGACAGTAACAGAGTGTAAGAGAGTGTTATAGACAGTAGCAGAGTGTAAGAGACAATAGCAGAGTGTAAGAGACAGTAGCAGAGTGTAATAGACTGTAGCAGAGTGTAACAGTGTAAGAGAGTGTAAGAGACAGTAGCAGAGTGTAATAGACATTAACAGAGTGTAAGAGAGTGTTATAGACAGTAGCAGAGTTTAAGAGACAGTAACAGAGTGTAAGAGACAGTAACAGAGTGTAAGATGGTGTAAGAGACAGTAGCAGAGTGTAGGAGAGTGTAAGAGAGTGTAAGAGACAGTAACAGAGTGTAAGAGACAGTAACAGAGTGTAAGAGACAGCAGCAGAGTGTAAGAGAGTGTAACAGAGTGTAAGAGACAGTAACAGAGCGTAAGAGACAGTAGCAGAGTGTAAGAGACAGAAGCAGAGTGAAAGAGAGAGAAGCAGAGTGTAAGAGACAGTAGCAGAGATTAAGAGACAGTAGCAGAGTGTAAGAGAGTGTAATAGACAGTAACAGAGTGTAAGAGAGTGTAACAGCGTGTAAGAGAGTGTAACAGAGTGTAAGAGAGTGTAAGAGACAGTAACAGAGTGTAAGAGACAGCAGCAGAGTGTAAGAGTGTGTAACATAGTGTAAGAGAGTGAAAGAGATAGTAGCAGAGTGTAATAGACAGTAACAGAGTGTAATAGAGTGTAAGAGACAATAGCAGAGTGTAAGAGACAGTAGCAGAGTGTAATAGACTGTAGCAGAGTGTAACATAGTGTAAGAGAGTGTAAGAGACAATAGCAGAGTGTAATAGACAGTAACAGAGTATAAGAGAGTGTTATAGACAGTAGCAGAGTGCAAGAGACAATAGCAGAGTGTAAGAGACAGTAGCAGAGTGTAATAGACAGTAACAGAGTGTAAGAGACAGTAACAGAGTGTAACAGACAGCAGCAGAGTGTAAGAGTGTAAGAGACAGTAACAGAGTGTAAGAGAGTGTAACAGAGTGTAAGAGACAGTAACAGAGTGTACGAGACAGTAACAGAGTGTACGAGACAGTAACAGAGTGTAAGAGACAGTAACAGAGTATACGAGAGTGTAGTAGAGTGTAAGAGACAGTAACAGAGCGTAAGAGACAGTAGCAGTGTGTAAGAGACAGAAGCAAAGTGAAAGAAAGAGTAGCAGAGTGTAAGAGACAGTAGCAGAGTGTAAGAGACAGTAGCAGAGTGTAAGAGTGTAAGAGACAGTAACAGAGTGTAAGAGAGTGTAACAGCGTGTAAGAGAGTGTAACAGAGTGTAATAGACAGTAAGAGAGTGTAACAGAGTGTAAGAGACAGTAACAGAGTGTAGGAGAGTGTAAGAGACAGTAACGGAGTGTAAGAGACAGTAACAGAGTGTAAGAGACAGCAGCAGAGTGTTAGAGAGTGTAACATAGTGTAAGAGAGTGTAAGAGACAGTAGCAGAGTGTAATAGACAGTAACAGAGTGTAATAGAGTGTAAGAGACAGTAGCAGAGTGTAAGAGACAGTAGCAGAGTGTAAGAGACTGTAGCAGAGTGTAACAGAGTGTAAGAGAGTGTAAGAGACAATAGCAGAGTGTAATAGACAGTAACAGAGTGTAAGAGAGTGTTATAGACAGTAGCAGAGTGCAAGAGACAATAGCAGAGTGTAAGAGACAGTAGCAGAGTGTAATAGACTGTAACAGAGTGTAACAGAGTGTAAGAGAGTGTAAGAGACAGTAGCGGAGTGTAATAGACAGTAACAGAGTGTAAGAGAGTGTTATAGACAGTAGCAGAGTGTTATAGACAATAGCAGAGTGTAAGAGACAGTAGCAGAGTGTAATTGACAGCAGCAGAGTGTAAGAGAGTGTAAGAGACAGTAGCAGAGTGTAATAGACAGTAACAGAGTGTAAGAGAGTGTTATAGACAGTATCAGAGTGTAAGAGACAATAGCAGAGTGTAAGAGACAGTAGCAGAGTGTAATAGACTGTAGCAGAGTGTAACATAGTGTAAGAGAGTGTAAGAGACAGTAGCAGAGTGTAATAGACAGTAACATAGTGTAAGAGAGTGTTATAGACAGTAGCAGAGTGTAAGAGAGTGTAAGAGACAGTTACAGAGTGTAAGAGAGTGTAACAGAGTGTAAGAGAGTGTAAGAGACAGTAACATAGTGTAGGAGAGTGTAAGAGACAGTAACAGAGTGTAAGAGACAGTAACAGAGTGTAAGAGGGTGTAAGAGACAGTAGCAGAGTGTAGGAGAGTGTAAGAGAGTGTAAGAGACAGTAAGAGTGTAAGAGACAGTAACAGAGTGTAAGAGACAGCAGCAGAGTGTAAGAGAGTGTAACAGAGTGTAAGAGACAGTAACAGAGCGTAAGAGACAGTAGCAGAGTGTAAGAGACAGAAGCAGAGTGAAAGAGAGAGTAGCAGAGTGTAAGAGACAGTAGCAGAGTGTAAGAGACAGTAGCAGAGTGTAAGAGAGTGTAAGAGACAGTAACAGAGTGTAAGAGAGTGTAACAGCATGTAAGAGAGTGTAACAGAGTGTAAGAGAGTGTAAGAGACAGTAACAGAGTGTAGTAGAGTGTAAGAGACAGTAACTGAGTGTAAGAGACAGTAACAGAGTGTAAGAGACAGCAGCAGAGTGTAAGAGAGTGTAACATAGTGTAAGAGAGTGAAAGAGACAGTAGCAGAGTGTAATAGACAGTAACAGAGTGTAAGAGAGTGTTATAGACAGTAGCAGAGTGTAAGAGACAATAGCAGAGTGTAAGATACAGTAGCAAAGTGTAAGAGACAGTAACAGAGTGTAAGAGACAGTAGCAGAGTGAAAGAGGCAGTAGTAGAGTGTAGTAGAGTGTACCAGAGTGTCACATGGCATATACCGTCCTCTAGGATCACATAGTCCTGAATGATCTCAGTATACTGTGAACGTCTTTGGGGATCTCTTCGCGTAGACATCGTAAACCTGTGTAAGAGACAGTAAAAGAGTATATGAGACAGTAGCGGAGTGTAAGAGAGTGTGACAGAGCATAGGAGACAGTAACAGAGTATAGGAGACGGTAACAGAGTGTAAGAGAGTGTAAGAGACAGTAACAGAGTGTAAGAGACAGTAACAGAGTGTAAGAGACAGCAGCAGAGTGTAAGAGAGTGTAACATAGTGTAAGAGAGTGAAAGAGACAGTAGCAGAGTGTAATAGACAGTAACAGAGTGTAGGAGAGTGTAACAGCGTGTAAGAGAGTGTAACAGAGTGTAAGAGAGTGTAAGAGACAGTAACAGAGTGTAGGAGAGTGTAAGAGACAGTAACAGAGTGTAAGAGACAGTAACAGAGTGTAAGAGACAGTAACAGAGTGTAAGAGACAGCAGCAGAGTGTAAGAGAGTGTAACATAGTGTAAGAGAGTGAAAGAGACAGTAGCAGAGTGTAATAGACAGTAACAGAGTGTAGGAGAGTGTCAGAGACAGTAACAGAGTGTAAGAGTCAGCAGCAGAGTGTAAGAGAGTGTAACATAGTGTAAGAGAGTGTAAGAGACAGTAGCAGAGTGTAATAGACAGTAACAGAGTGTAAGAGAGTGTTATAGACAGTAGCAGAGTGTAAGAGACAATAGCAGAGTGTAAGATACAGTAGCAGAGTGTAAGAGACAGTAACAGAGTGTAAAAGACAGTAACAGAGTGTAAGAGACAGTAGCAGAGTGAAAGAGACAGTAGTAGAGTGTAGTAGAGTGTAAGAGAGTGTCACATGGCATATACCGTCCTCTAGGATCACATAGTCCTGAATGATCTCAGTATACTGTGAACGTCTTTGGGGATCTCTTCGCGTAGACCTCGTAAACCTGTGTAAGAGACAGTAAAAGAGTATATGAGACAGTAGTGGAGTGTAAGAAAGTGTAACAGAGTATAGGAGACAGTAACAGAGTGTAAGAGAGTGTAAGAGACAGTTACAGAGTGTAAGAGAGTGTAAGAGAGTGTAACAGAGTGTAAGAGACAGTAACAGAGTATAAGAGACAGCAGCAGAGTGTAAGAGAGTGTAAGAGACAGTAGCAGAGTGTAATAGACAGTAACAGAGTGTAAGAGAGTGTTATAGACAGTAGCAGAGTGTTATAGACAATAGCAGAGTGTAAGAGACAGTAGCAGAGTGTAATAGACAGCAGCAGAGTGTAAGAGAGTGTAAGAGACAGTAGCAGAGTGTAATAGACAGTAACAGAGTGTAAGAGAGTGTTATAGACAGTAGCAGAGTGTAAGAGACAATAGCAGAGTGTAAGAGACAGTAGCAGAGTGTAATAGACTGTAGCAGAGTGTAACATAGTGTAAGAGAGTGTAAGAGACAGTAGCAGAGTGTAATAGACAGTAACAGAGTGTAAGAGAGTGTTATAGACAGTAGCAGAGTTTAAGAGACAGTAACAGAGTGTAAGAGACAGTAACAGAGTGTAAGATTGTGTAAGAGACAGTAGCAGAGTGTAAGAGAGTGTAAGAGAGTGTAAGAGACAGTAACAGAGTGTAAGAGACAGTAACAGAGTGTAAGAGACAGCAGCAGAGTGTAAGAGAGTGTAACAGAGTATAGGAGACAGTAACAGAGTATAGGAGACAGTAACAGAGTGTAAGAGAGTGTAAGAGACAGTTACAGAGTGTAAGAGAGTGTAACATAGTGTAAGAGACAGTAACAGAGTGTAAGAGACAGCAGAAGAGTGTAAGAGAGTTGAAGAGACAGTCGCAGAGTGTAATAGACAGTAACAGAGTGTAAGAGAGTGTTATAGACAGTAGCAGAGTGTAAGAGACAATAGCAGAGTGTAATAGACTGGAGCAGAGTGTAACATAGTGTAAGAGAGTGTAAGAGACTGTAGCAGAGTGTAATAGACAGTAACAGAGTGTAAGAGAGTGTTATAGACAGTAGCAGAGTGTAAGAGACAATAGCAGAGTGTAAGAGACAGTAGCAGAGTGTAATAGACAGCAGCAGAGTGTAAGAGAGTGTAAGAGACAGTAGCAGAGTGTAATAGACAATAGCAGAGTGTAAGAGACAGTAGCAGAGTGTAATAGACTGTAGCAGAGTGTAACAGTGTAAGAGAGTGTAAGAGACAGTAGCAGAGTGTAATAGACATTAACAGAGTGTAAGAGAGTGTTATAGACAGTAGCAGAGTTTAAGAGACAGTAACAGAGTGTAAGAGACAGTAACAGAGTGTAAGAGGGTGTAAGAGACAGTAGCAGAGTGTAGGAGAGTGTAAGAGAGTGTAAGAGACAGTAACAGAGTGTAAGAGACAGTAACAGAGTGTAAGAGACAGCAGCAGAGTGTAAGAGTGTAAGAGACAGTAACAGAGTGTAAGAGAGTGTAACAGAGTGTAAGAGACAGTAACAGAGTGTACGAGACAGTAACAGAGTGTACGAGACAGTAACAGAGTGTAAGAGACAGTAACAGAGTATACGAGAGTGTAGTAGAGTGTAAGAGACAGTAACAGAGCGTAAGAGACAGTAGCAGTGTGTAAGAGACAGAAGCAAAGTGAAAGAGAGAGTAGCAGAGTGTAAGAGACAGTAGCAGAGTGTAAGAGACAGTAGCAGAGTGTAAGAGTGTAAGAGACAGTAACAGAGTGTAAGAGAGTGTAACAGCGTGTAAGAGAGTGTAACAGAGTGTAAGAGACAGTAAGAGAGTGTAACAGAGTGTAAGAGACAGTAACAGAGTGTAGGAGAGTGTAAGAGACAGTAACGGAGTGTAAGAGACAGTAACAGAGTGTAAGAGACAGCAGCAGAGTGTTAGAGAGTGTAACATAGTGTAAGAGAGTGTAAGAGACAGTAGCAGAGTGTAATAGACAGTAACAGAGTGTAATAGAGTGTAAGAGACAGTAGCAGAGTGTAAGAGACAGTAGCAGAGTGTAATAGACTGTAGCAGAGTGTAACAGAGTGTAAGAGAGTGTAAGAGACAATAGCAGAGTGTAATAGACAGTAACAGAGTGTAAGAGAGTGTTATAGACAGTAGCAGAGTGCAAGAGACAATAGCAGAGTGTAAGAGACAGTAGCAGAGTGTAATAGACTGTAACAGAGTGTAACAGAGTGTAAGAGAGTGTAAGAGACAGTAGCGGAGTGTAATAGACAGTAACAGAGTGTAAGAGAGTGTTATAGACAGTAGCAGAGTGTTATAGACAATAGCAGAGTGTAAGAGACAGTAGCAGAGTGTAATAGACAGCAGCAGAGTGTAAGAGAGTGTAAGAGACAGTAGCAGAGTGTAATAGACAGTAACAGAGTGTAAGAGAGTGTTATAGACAGTATCAGAGTGTAAGAGACAATAGCAGAGTGTAAGAGACAGTAGCAGAGTGTAATAGACTGTAGCAGAGTGTAACATAGTGTAAGAGAGTGTAAGAGACAGTAGCAGAGTGTAATAGACAGTAACAGAGTGTAAGAGAGTGTTATAGACAGTAGCAGAGTGTAAGAGAGTGTAAGAGACAGTAACATAGTGTAGGAGAGTGTAAGAGACAGTAACAGAGTGTAAGAGACAGTAACAGAGTGTAAGAGGGTGTAAGAGACAGTAGCAGAGTGTAGGAGAGTGTAAGAGAGTGTAAGAGACAGTAAGAGTGTAAGAGACAGTAACAGAGTGTAAGAGACAGCAGCAGAGTGTAAGAGAGTGTAACAGAGTGTAAGAGACAGTAACAGAGCGTAAGAGACAGTAGCAGAGTGTAAGAGACAGAAGCAGAGTGAAAGAGAGAGTAGCAGAGTGTAAGAGACAGTAGCAGAGTGTAAGAGACAGTAGCAGAGTGTAAGAGAGTGTAAGAGAGTGTAACAGCATGTAAGAGAGTGTAACAGAGTGTAAGAGAGTGTAAGAGACAGTAACAGAGTGTAGTAGAGTGTAAGAGACAGTAACAGAGTGTAAGAGACAGTAACAGAGTGTAAGAGACAGCAGCAGAGTGTAAGAGAGTGTAACATAGTGTAAGAGAGTGAAAGAGACAGTAGCAGAGTGTAATAGACAGTAACAGAGTGTAAGAGAGTGTTATAGACAGTAGCAGAGTGTAAGAGACAATAGCAGAGTGTAAGATACAGTAGCAAAGTGTAAGAGACAGTAACAGAGTGTAAGAGACAGTAGCAGAGTGAAAGAGGCAGTAGTAGAGTGTAGTAGAGTGTACCAGAGTGTCACATGGCATATACCGTCCTCTAGGATCACATAGTCCTGAATGATCTCAGTATACTGTGAACGTCTTTGGGGATCTCTTCGCGTAGACATCGTAAACCTGTGTAAGAGACAGTAAAAGAGTATATGAGACAGTAGCGGAGTGTAAGAGAGTGTGACAGAGCATAGGAGACAGTAACAGATTATAGGAGACGGTAACAGAGTGTAAGAGAGTGTAAGAGACAGTAACAGAGTGTAAGAGACAGTAACAGAGTGTAAGAGACAGCAGCAGAGTGTAAGAGAGTGTAACATAGTGTAAGAGAGTGAAAGAGACAGTAGCAGAGTGTAATAGACAGTAACAGAGTGTAGGAGAGTGTAACAGCGTGTAAGAGAGTGTAACAGAGTGTAAGAGAGTGTAAGAGACAGTAACAGAGTGTAGGAGAGTGTAAGAGACAGTAACAGAGTGTAAGAGACAGTAACAGAGTGTAAGAGACAGCAGCAGAGTGTAAGAGAGTGTAACATAGTGTAAGAGAGTGAAAGAGACAGTAGCAGAGTGTAATAGACAGTAACAGAGTGTAGGAGAGTGTCAGAGACAGTAACAGAGTGTAAGAGTCAGCAGCAGAGTGTAAGAGAGTGTAACATAGTGTAAGAGAGTGTAAGAGACAGTAGCAGAGTGTAATAGACAGTAACAGAGTGTAAGAGAGTGTTATAGACAGTAGCAGAGTGTAAGAGACAATAGCAGAGTGTAAGATACAGTAGCAGAGTGTAAGAGACAGTAACAGAGTGTAAAAGACAGTAACAGAGTGTAAGAGACAGTAGCAGAGTGAAAGAGACAGTAGTAGAGTGTAGTAGAGTGTAAGAGAGTGTCACATGGCATATACCGTCCTCTAGGATCACATAGTCCTGAATGATCTCAGTATACTGTGAACGTCTTTGGGGATCTCTTCGCGTAGACCTCGTAAACCTGTGTAAGAGACAGTAAAAGCGTATATGAGACAGTAGTGGAGTGTAAGAAAGTGTAACAGAGTATAGGAGACAGTAACAGAGTGTAAGAGAGTGTAAGAGACAGTTACAGAGTGTAAGAGAGTGTAACATAGTGTAAGAGACAGTAACAGAGTGTAAGAGACAGCAGAAGAGTGTAAGAGAGTTGAAGAGACAGTCGCAGAGTGTAATAGACAGTAACAGAGTGTAAGAGAGTGTTATAGACAGTAGCAGAGTGTAAGAGACAATAGCAGAGTGTAATAGACTGGAGCAGAGTGTAACATAGTGTAAGAGAGTGTAAGAGACTGTAGCAGAGTGTAATAGACAGTAACAGAGTGTAAGAGAGTGTTATAGACAGTAGCAGAGTGTAAGAGACAATAGCAGAGTGTAAGAGACAGTAGCAGAGTGTAATAGACAGCAGCAGAGTGTAAGAGAGTGTAAGAGACAGTAGCAGAGTGTAATAGACAGTAACAGAGTGTAAGAGAGTGTTATAGACAGTAGCAGAGTGTAAGAGACAATAGCAGAGTGTAAGAGACAGTAGCAGAGTGTAATAGACTGTAGCAGAGTGTAACAGTGTAAGAGAGTGTAAGAGACAGTAGCAGAGTGTAATAGACATTAACAGAGTGTAAGAGAGTGTTATAGACAGTAGCAGAGTTTAAGAGACAGTAACAGAGTGTAAGAGACAGTAACAGAGTGTAAGAGGGTGTAAGAGACAGTAGCAGAGTGTAGGAGAGTGTAAGAGAGTGTAAGAGACAGTAACAGAGTGTAAGAGACAGTAACAGAGTGTAAGAGACAGCAGCAGAGTGTAAGAGTGTGTAACATAGTGTAAGAGAGTGAAAGAGACAGTAGCAGAGTGTAATAGACAGTAACAGAGTGTAGGAGAGTGTAACAGAGTGTAAGAGAGTGTAAGAGACAGTAACAGAGTGTAAGAGACAGTAACAGAGTGTAAGAGACAGCAGCAGAGTGTAAGAGTGTGTAACAGTGTAAGAGAGTGAAAGAGATAGTAGCAGAGTGTAATAGACAGTAACAGAGTGTAATAGAGTGTAAGAGACAGTAGCAGAGTGTAAGAGACAATAGCAGAGTGTAAGAGACAGTAGCAGAGTGTAATAGACTGTAGCAGAGTGTAACAGAGTGTAAGAGAGTGTAAGAGACAATAGCAGAGTGTAATAGACAGTAACAGAGTGTAAGAGAGTGTTATAGACAGTAGCAGAGTGCAAGAGACAATAGCAGAGTGTAAGAGACAGTAGCAGAGTGTAATAGACAGCAGCAGAGTGTAAGAGAGTGTAAGAGACAGTAGCAGAGTGTAATAGACAGTAACAGAGTGTAAGAGAGTGTTATAGACAGTAGCAGAGTGTAAGAGAGTGTAAGAGACAGTTACAGAGTGTAAGAGAGTGTAACAGAGTGTAATAGAGTGTAAGAGACAGTAACATAGTGTAGGAGAGTGTAAGAGACAGTAACAGAGTGTAAGAGGGTGTAAGAGACAGTAGCAGAGTGTAGGACAGTGTAAGAGAGTGTAAGAGACAGTAAGAGTGTAAGAGACAGTAAGAGTGTAAGAGACAGTAACAGAGTGTAAGAGACAGCAGCAGAGTGTAAGAGAGTGTAACAGAGTGTAAGAGACAGTAACAGAGCGTAAGAGACAGTAGCAGAGTGTAAGAGACAGAAGCAGAGTGAAAGAGAGAGTAGCAGAGTGTAAGAGACAGTAGCAGAGTGTAAGAGAGTGTAAGAGACAGTAACAGAGTGTAAGAGAGTGTAACAGCATGTAAGAGAGTGTAACAGAGTGTAAGAGAGTGTAAGAGACAGTAACAGAGTGTAGTAGAGTGTAAGAGACAGTAACAGAGTGTAAGAGACAGTAACAGAGTGTAAGAGACAGCAGCAGAGTGTAAGAGAGTGTAACATAGTGTAAGGGAGTGAAAGAGACAGTAGCAGAGTGTAATAGACAGTAACAGAGTGTAAGAGAGTGTTATAGACAGTAGCAGAGTGTAAGAGACAATAGCAGAGTGTAAGATACAGTAGCAAAGTGTAAGAGACAGTAACAGAGTGTAAGAGACAGTAGCAGAGTGAAAGAGGCAGTAGTAGAGTGTAGTAGAGTGTACCAGAGTGTCACATGGCATATACCGTCCTCTAGGATCACATAGTCCTGAATGATCTCAGTATACTGTGAACGTCTTTGGGGATCTCTTTGCGTAGACATCGTAAACCTGTGTAAGAGACAGTAAAAGAGTATATGAGACAGTAGCGGAGTGTAAGAGAGTGTGACAGAGCATAGGAGACAGTAACAGAGTATAGGAGACGGTAACAGAGTGTAAGAGAGTGTAAGAAACAGTAACAGAGTGTAAGAGACAGTAACAGAGTGTAAGAGACAGCAGCAGAGTGTAAGAGAGTGTAACATAGTGTAAGAGAGTGAAAGAGACAGTAGCAGAGTGTAATAGACAGTAACAGAGTGTAGGAGAGTGTAACAGCGTGTAAGAGAGTGTAACAGAGTGTAAGAGAGTGTAAGAGACAGTAACAGAGTGTAGGAGAGTGTAAGAGACAGTAACAGAGTGTAAGAGACAGTAACAGAGTGTAAGAGACAGTAACAGAGTGTAAGAGACAGCAGCAGAGTGTAAGAGAGTGTAACATAGTGTAAGAGAGTGAAAGAGACAGTAGCAGAGTGTAATAGACAGTAACAGAGTGTAGGAGAGTGTCAGAGACAGTAACAGAGTGTAAGAGTCAGCAGCAGAGTGTAAGAGAGTGTAACATAGTGTAAGAGAGTGTAAGAGACAGTAGCAGAGTGTAATAGACAGTAACAGAGTGTAAGAGAGTGTTATAGACAGTAGCAGAGTGTAAGAGACAATAGCAGAGTGTAAGAGACAGTAACAGAGTGTAAAAGACAGTAACAGAGTGTAAGAGACAGTAGCAGAGTGAAAGAGACAGTAGTAGAGTGTAGTAGAGTGTAAGAGAGTGTCACATGGCATATACCGTCCTCTAGGATCACATAGTCCTGAATGATCTCAGTATACTGTGAACGTCTTTGGGGATCTCTTCGCGTAGACCTCGTAAACCTGTGTAAGAGACAGTAAAAGAGTATATGAGACAGTAGTGGAGTGTAAGAAAGTGTAACAGAGTATAGGAGACAGTAACAGAGTGTAAGAGAGTGTAAGAGACAGTTACAGAGTGTAAGACAGTGTAAGAGAGTGTAACAGAGTGCAAGAGACAGTAACAGAGTGTAAGAGACAGCAGCAGAGTGTAAGAGAGTGTAAGAGACAGTAGCAGAGTGTAATAGACAGTAACAGAGTGTAAGAGAGTGTTATAGACAGTAGCATAGTGTTATAGACAATAGCAGAGTGTAAGAGACAGTAGCAGAGTGTAATAGACAGCAGCAGAGTGTAAGAGAGTGTAAGAGACAGTAGCAGAGTGTAATAGACAGTAACAGAGTGTAAGAGAGTGTTATAGACAGTAGCAGAGTGTAAGAGACAATAGCAGAGTGTAAGAGACAGTAGCAGAGTGTAATAGACTGAAGCAGAGTGTAACATAGTGTAAGAGAGTGTAAGAGACAGTAACAGAGTGTAAGATGGTGTAAGAGACAGTAGCAGAGTGTAGGAGAGTGTAAGAGAGTGTAAGAGAGTGTAAGAGAGTGTAAGAGAGTGTAAGAGACAGTAACAGAGTGTAAGAGACAGTAACAGAGTGTAAGAGACAGCAGCAGAGTGTAAGAGAGTGTAACAGAGTATAGGAGACAGTAACAGAGTATAGGAGACAGTAACAGAGTGTAAGAGAGTGTAGGAGACAGTTACAGAGTGTAAGAGAGTGTAACATAGTGTAAGAGACAGTAACAGAGTGTAAGAGACAGCAGAAGAGTGTAAGAGAGTTGAAGAGACAGTCGCAGAGTGTAATAGACAGTAACAGAGTTTAAGAGAGTGTTATAGACAGTAGCAGAGTGTAAGAGACAATAGCAGAGTGTAATAGACTGGAGCAGAGTGTAACATAGTGTAAGAGAGTGTAAGAGACTGTAGCAGAGTGTAATAGACAGTAACAGAGTGTAAGAGAGTGTTATAGACAGTAGCAGAGTGTAAGAGACAATAGCAGAGTGTAAGAGACAGTAGCAGAGTGTAATAGACAGCAGCAGAGTGTAATAGAGTGTAAGAGACAGTAGCAGAGTGTAAGAGACAGTAGCAGAGTGTAATAGACTGTAGCAGAGTGTAACAGAGTGTAAGAGAGTGTAAGAGACAATAGCAGAGTGTAATAGACAGTAACAGAGTGTAAGAGAGTGTTATAGACAGTAGCAGAGAGCAAGAGACAATAGCAGAGTGTAAGAGACAGTAGCAGAGTGTAATAGACTGTAACAGAGTGTAACAGAGTGTAAGAGAGTGTAAGAGACAGTAGCGGAGTGTAATAGACAGTAACAGAGTGTAAGAGAGTGTTATAGACAGTAGCAGAGTGTTATAGACAATAGCAGAGTGTAAGAGACAGTAGCAGAGTGTAATAGACAGCAGCAGAGTGTAAGAGAGTGTAAGAGACAGTAGCAGAGTGTAATAGACAGTAACAGAGTGTAAGAGAGTGTTATAGACAGTATCAGAGTGTAAGAGACAATAGCAGAGTGTAAGAGACAGTAGCAGAGTGTAATAGACTGTAGCAGAGTGTAACATAGTGTAAGAGAGTGTAAGAGACAGTAGCAGAGTGTAATGGACAGTAACAGAGTGTAAGAGAGTGTTATAGACAGTAGCAGAGTGTAAGAGAGTGTAAGAGACAGTTACAGAGTGTAAGAGAGTGTAAGAGGGTGTAAGAGACAGTAGCAGAGTGTAGGAGAGTGTAAGAGAGTGTAAGAGACAGTAAGAGTGTAAGAGACAGTAACAGAGTGTAAGAGACAGCAGCAGAGTGTAAGAGAGTGTAACAGAGTGTAAGAGACAGTAACAGAGCGTAAGAGACAGTAGCAGAGTGTAAGAGACAGAAGCAGAGTGAAAGAGAGAGTAGCAGAGTGTAAGAGACAGTAGCAGAGTGTAAGAGACAGTAGCAGAGTGTAAGAGAGTGTAAGAGACAGTAACAGAGTGTAAGAGAGTGTAACAGCATGTAAGAGAGTGTAACAGAGTGTAAGAGAGTGTAAGAGACAGTAACAGAGTGTAGTAGAGTGTAAGAGACAGTAACAGAGTGTAAGAGACAGTAACAGAGTGTAAGAGACAGCAGCAGAGTGTAAGAGAGTGTAACATAGTGTAAGAGAGTGAAAGAGACAGTAGCAGAGTGTAATAGACAGTAACAGAGTGTAAGAGAGTGTTATAGACAGTAGCAGAGTGTAAGAGACAATAGCAGAGTGTAAGATACAGTAGCAAAGTGTAAGAGACAGTAACAGAGTGTAAGAGACAGTAGCAGAGTGAAAGAGGCGGTAGTAGAGTGTAGTAGAGTGTACCAGAGTGTCACATGGCATATACCGTCCTCTAGGATCACATAGTCCTGAATGATCTCAGTATACTGTGAACGTCTTTGGGGATCTCTTCGCGTAGACATCGTAAACCTGTGTAAGAGACAGTAAAAGAGTATATGAGACAGTAGCGGAGTGTAAGAGAGTGTGACAGAGCATAGGAGACAGTAACAGAGTATAGGAGACGGTAACAGAGTGTAAGAGAGTGTAAGAGACAGTAACAGAGTGTAAGAGACAGTAACAGAGTGTAAGAGACAGCAGCAGAGTGTAAGAGAGTGTAACATAGTGTAAGAGAGTGAAAGAGACAGTAGCAGAGTGTAATAGACAGTAACAGAGTGTAGGAGAGTGTCAGAGACAGTAACAGAGTGTAAGAGTCAGCAGCAGAGTGTAAGAGAGTGTAACATAGTGTAAGAGAGTGTAAGAGACAGTAGCAGAGTGTAATAGACAGTAACAGAGTGTAAGAGAGTGTTATAGACAGTAGCAGAGTGTAAGAGACAATAGCAGAGTGTAAGATACAGTAGCAGAGTGTAAGAGACAGTAACAGAGTGTAAAAGACAGTAACAGAGTGTAAGAGACAGTAGCAGAGTGAAAGAGACAGTAGTAGAGTGTAGTAGAGTGTAAGAGAGTGTCACATGGCATATACCGTCCTCTAGGATCACATAGTCCTGAATGATCTCAGTATACTGTGAACGTCTTTGGGGATCTCTTCGCGTAGACCTCGTAAACCTGTGTAAGAGACAGTAAAAGAGTATATGAGACAGTAGTGGAGTGTAAGAAAGTGTAACAGAGTATAGGAGACAGTAACAGAGTGTAAGAGAGTGTAAGAGACAGTTACAGAGTGTAAGAGAGTGTAAGAGAGTGTAACAGAGTGTAAGAGACAGTAACAGAGTGTAAGAGACAGCAGCAGAGTGTAAGAGAGTGTGAGAGACAGTAGCAGAGTGTAATAGACAGTAACAGAGTGTAAGAGAGTGTTATAGACAGTAGCAGAGTGTTATAGACAATAGCAGAGTGTAAGAGACAGTAGCAGAGTGTAATAGACAGCAGCAGAGTGTAAGAGAGTGTAAGAGACAGTAGCAGAGTGTAATAGACAGTAACAGAGTGTAAGAGGGTGTTATAGACAGTAGCAGAGTGTAAGAGACAATAGCAGAGTGTAAGAGACAGTAGCAGAGTGTAATAGACTGTAGCAGAGTGTAACATAGTGTAAGAGAGTGTAAGAGACAGTAGCAGAGTGTAATAGACAGTAACAGAGTGTAAGAGAGTGTTATAGACAGTAGCAGAGTTTAAGAGACAGTAACAGAGTGTAAGAGACAGTAACAGAGTGTAAGAGGGTGTAAGAGACAGTAGCAGAGTGTAGGAGAGTGTAAGAGAGTGTAAGAGAGTGTAAGAGACAGTAACAGAGTGTAAGAGACAGTAACAGAGTGTAAGAGACAGCAGCAGAGTGTAAGAGAGTGTAACAGAGTATAGGAGACAGTAACAGAGTATAGGAGACAGTAACAGAGTATAGGAGACAGTAACAGAGTGTAAGAGAGTGTAAGAGAGTGTAAGAGACAGTTACAGAGTGTAAGAGAGTGTAACATAGTGTAAGAGACAGTAACAGAGTGTAAGAGACAGCAGAAGAGTGTAAGAGAGTTGAAGAGACAGTTGCAGAGTGTAATAGACAGTAACAGAGTGCAAGAGAGTGTTATAGACAGTAGCAGAGTGTAAGAGACAATAGCAGAGTGTAATAGACTGGAGCAGAGTGTAACATAGTGTAAGAGAGTGTAAGAGACTGCAGCAGAGTGTAATAGACAGTAACAGAGTGTAAGAGAGTGTTATAGACAGTAGCAGAGTGTAAGAGACAATAGCAGAGTGTAAGAGACAGTAGCAGAGTGTAATAGACTGTAGCAGAGTGTAACATAGTGTAAGAGAGTGTAAGAGACAGTAGCAGAGTGTAATGGACAGTAACAGAGTGTAAGAGAGTGTTATAGACAGTAGCAGAGTGTAAGAGAGTGTAAGAGACAGTTACAGAGTGTAAGAGAGTGTAACAGAGTGTAAGAGAGTGTAAGAGACAGTAACATAGTGTAGGAGAGTGTAAGAGACAGTAACAGAGTGTAAGAGACAGTAACAGAGTGTAAGAGGGTGTAAGAGACAGTAGGAGAGTGTAAGAGAGTGTAAGAGACAGTAAGAGTGTAAGAGACAGTAACAGAGTGTAAGAGACAGCAGCAGAGTGTAAGAGAGTGTAACAGAGTGTAAGAGACAGTAACAGAGCGTAAGAGACAGTAGCAGAGTGTAAGAGACAGAAGCAGAGTGAAAGAGAGAGTAGCAGAGTATAAGAGACAGTAGCAGAGTGTAAGAGACAGTAGCAGAGTGTAAGAGAGTGTAAGAGACAGTAACAGAGTGTAAGAGAGTGTAACAGCATGTAAGAGAGTGTAACAGAGTGTAAGAGAGTGTAAGAGACAGTAACAGAGTGTAGTAGAGTGTAAGAGACAGTAACAGAGTGTAAGAGACAGTAACAGAGTGTAAGAGACAGCAGCAGAGTGTAAGAGAGTGTAACATAGTGTAAGAGAGTGAAAGAGACAGTAGCAGAGTGTAATAGACAGTAACAGAGTGTAGGAGAGTGTCAGAGACAGTAACAGAGTGTAAGAGTCAGCAGCAGAGTGTAAGAGAGTGTAACATAGTGTAAGAGAGTGTAAGAGACAGTAGCAGAGTGTAATAGACAGTAGCAGAGTGTAAGAGACAATAGCAGAGTGTAAGATACAGTAGCAGAGTGTAAGAGACAGTAACAGAGTGTAAAAGACAGTAACAGAGTGTAAGAGACAGTAGCAGAGTGAAAGAGACAGTAGTAGAGTGTAGTAGAGTGTAAGAGAGTGTCACATGGCATATACCGTCCTCTAGGATCACATAGTCCTGAATGATCTCAGTATACTGTGAACGTCTTTGGGGATCTCTTCGCGTAGACCTCGTAAACCTGTGTAAGAGACAGTAAAAGAGTATATGAGACAGTAGTGGAGTGTAAGAAAGTGTAACAGAGTATAGGAGACAGTAACAGAGTGTAAGAGAGTGTAAGAGACAGTTACAGAGTGTAAGAGAGTGTAAGAGAGTGTAACAGAGTGTAAGAGACAGTAACAGAGTGTAAGAGACAGCAGCAGAGTGTAAGAGAGTGTGAGAGACAGTAGCAGAGTGTAATAGACAGTAACAGAGTGTAAGAGAGTGTTATAGACAGTAGCAGAGTGTTATAGACAATAGCAGAGTGTAAGAGACAGTAGCAGAGTGTAAGACAGCAGCAGAGTGTAAGAGAGTGTAAGAGACAGTAGCAGAGTGTAATAGACAGTAACAGAGTGTAAGAGGGTGTTATAGACAGTAGCAGAGTGTAAGAGACAATAGCAGAGTGTAAGAGACAGTAGCAGAGTGTAATAGACTGTAGCAGAGTGTAACATAGTGTAAGAGAGTGTAAGAGACAGTAGCAGAGTGTAATAGACAGTAACAGAGTGTACGAGAGTGTTATAGACAGTAGCAGAGTTTAAGAGACAGTAACAGAGTGTAAGAGACAGTAACAGAGTGTAAGAGTGTGTAAGAGACAGTAGGAGAGTGTAAGAGAGTGTAAGAGAGTGTAAGAGAGTGTAAGAGACAGTAACAGAGTGTAAGAGACAGTAACAGAGTGTAAGAGACAGCAGCAGAGTGTAAGAGAGTGTAACAGAGTATAGGAGACAGTAACAGAGTATAGGAGACAGTAACAGAGTATAGGAGACAGTAACAGAGTGTAAGAGAGTGTAAGAGACAGTTACAGAGTGTAAGAGAGTGTAACATAGTGTAAGAGACAGTAACAGAGTGTAAGAGACAGCAGAAGAGTGTAAGAGAGTTGAAGAGACAGTCGCAGAGTGTAATAGACAGTAACATAGTGTAAGAGAGTGTTATAGACAGTAGCAGAGTTTAAGAGACAGTAACAGAGTGTAAGAGATAGTAACAGAGTGTAAGAGGGTGTAAGAGGCAGTAGCAGAGTGTAGGAGAGTGTAAGAGAGTGTAATAGAGTGTAAGAGACAGTAACAGAGTGTAAGAGACAGTAACAGAGTGTAAGAGACAGCAGAAGAGTGTAAGAGAGTTGAAGAGACAGTCGCAGAGTGTAATAGACAGTAACAGAGTGTAAGAGAGTGTTATAGACAGTAGCAGAGTGTAAGAGACAATAGCAGAGTGTAATAGACTGGAGCAGAGTGTAACATAGTGTAAGAGAGTGTAAGAGACTGCAGCAGAGTGTAATAGACAGTAACAGAGTGTAAGAGAGTGTTATAGACAGTAGCAGAGTGTAAGAGACAATAGCAGAGTGTAAGAGACAGTAGCAGAGTGTAATAGACAGCAGCAGAGTGTAAGAGAGTGTAAGAGACAGTAGCAGAGTGTAATAGACAGTAACAGAGTGTAAGAGAGTGTTATAGACAGTAGCAGAGTGTAAGAGACAATAGCAGAGTGTAAGAGACAGTAGCAGAGTGTAATAGACTGTAGCAGAGTGTAACAGTGTAAGAGAGTGTAAGAGACAGTAGCAGAGTGTAATAGACATTAACAGAGTGTAAGAGAGTGTTATAGACAGTAGCAGAGTTTAAGAGACAGTAACAGAGTGTAAGAGACAGTAACAGAGTGTAAAAGGGTGTAAGAGACAGTAGCAGAGTGTAGGAGAGTGTAAGAGAGTGTAAGAGAGTGTAAGAGAGTGTAAGAGACAGTAACAGAGTGTAAGAGACAGCAGCAGAGTGTAAGAGAGTGTAAGAGACAGTAAAAGAGTGTAAGAGAGTGTAACAGAGTGTAAGAGACAGTAACAGAGTGTAAAAGACAGTAACAGAGTGTAAGAGAGTGTAAGAGAGTGTAAGAGACAGTAACAGAGTGTAAGAGACAGCAGCAGAGTGTAAGAGAGTGTAAGAGACAGTAGCAGAGTGTAAGATACAGTAGCAGAGTGTAAGAGACAGTAACAGAGTGTACGAGACAGTAACAGAGTGTAAGAGACAGTAACAGAGTGTAAGAGACAGTAACAGAGTGTACGAGAGTGTAGTAGAGTGTAAGAGACAGTAACAGAGTGTAAGAGACAGTAGCAGAGTGTAAGAGACAGAAGCAGAGTGAAAGAGAGAGTAGCAGAGTGTAAGAGAGAGTAGCAGAGTGTAAGAGACAGTAGCAGAGTGTAAGAGACAGTAGCAGAGTGTAAGAGACAGTAGCAGAGTGTAAGAGACAGCAGCAGAGTGTAAGAGAGTGTAACAGTGTAAGAGAGTGTAAGAAAAAGTAGCAGAGTGTAATAGACAGTAACAGAGTGTAAGAGTGTGTTATAGACAGTAGCAGAGTGTAAGAGACAGTAGCAGAGTGTAATAGACTGTAGCAGAGTGTAAGAGAGTGTAAGAGACAGTAGCAGAGTGTAATAGACAGTAACAGAGTGTAAGAGAGTGTTATATACAGTAGCAGAGTGTAAGAGACAATAGCAGAGTGTAAGAGACAGTAGCAGAGTGTAATAGACTGTAGCAGAGTGTAACAGAGTGTAAGAGAGTGTAAGAGACAGTAGCAGAATGTAATAGACAGTAACAGAGTGTATGAGAGTGTTATAGACAGTAGCAGAGTGTAAGAGACAATAGCAGAGTGTAAGAGACAGTAACAGAGTGTAAGAGACAGTAACAGAGTGTAAGAGACAGTAACAGGGTGTAAGAGACAGTAGCAGAGTGAAAGAGACAGCAGTAGAGTGTAGTAGAGTGTAAGAGAGTGTCACATGGCATATACCGTCCTCTAGGATCACATATTCCCGAATGATCTCAGTATACTGTGAACGTCTTTGGGGATCTCTTCGCGTAGACATCGTAAACCTGTGTAAGAGACAGTAACAGAGAGTAAGAGACAGTAACAGAGTATATGAGACAGTAGCAGAGTGTAAGAGAGTGTAACAGAGTATATGAAACAGTAACAGAGTATAGGAGACAGTAACAGAGTGTAAGAGAGTGTAAGAGACAGTTACAGAGTGTAAGAGAGTGTAACAGAGTGTAAGAGACAGCAGCAGAGTGTAAGAGAGTGTAAGAGACAGTAGCAGAGTGTAATAGACAGTAACAGAGTGTAAGAGAATGTTATAGACAGTAGCAGAGTGTAAGAGACAATAGCAGAGTATAAGAGACAGTAGCAGAGTATAAGAGACAGTAGCAGAGTGTAACATAGTGTAAGAGAGTGTAAGAGACAGTAGCAGAGTGTAATAGACAGTAACAGAGTGTAAGAGAGTGTTATAGACAGTAGCAGAGTGTAAGAGAGTGTAACAGAGTGTAAGAGACAGTAACATAGTGTAAGAGGGTGTAAGAGACAGTAGCAGAGTGTAGGAGAGTGTAAGAGAGTGTAAGAGAGTGTAAGAGACAGTAACAGAGTGTAAGAGACAGTAACAGAGTGTAAGAGAGTGTAAGAGACAGTAACAGAGTGTAAGAGAGTGTAACAGAGTGTAAGAGACAGTAACAGAGTGTACGAGAGTGTAGTAGAGTGTAAGAGACAGTAACAGAGCGTAAGAGACAGTAGCAGAGTGTAAGAGAAAGAAGCAGAGTGAAAGAGACAGTAACAGAGTGTAAGAGACAGTAGCAGAGTGCAAGAGACAGTAACAGAGTGTAAGAGAGTGTAACAGCGTGTAAGAGAGTGTAACAGAGTGTAAGAGAGTGTAACAGAGCGTAAGAGAGTGTAAGAGACAGTAACAGAGTGTAGGAGAGTGTAAGAGACAGTAACAGAGTGTAAGACAGTAACAGCGTGTAAGAGACAGCAGCAGAGTGTAACATAGTGTAAGAGAGTGTAAGAGACAGTAGCAGAGTGTAAGAGAGTGTTATAGACAGTAGAAGAGTGTAAGAGACAATAGCAGAGTGTAAGATACAGTAGCAGAGTGTAAGAGACAGTAACAGAGTGTAAGAGACAGTAGCAGAGTGAAAGAGACAGTAGTAGAGTGTAGCAGAGTGTAGTAGAGTGTTAGAGAGTGTAAGAGACAGTAGCAGAGTGCAATACACAGTAACAGAGTGTAAGAGAGTGTTATAGACAGTAGAAGAGTGTAAGAGACAATAGCAGGGTGTAAGATACAGTAGCAGAGTGTAAGAGACAGTAACAGAGTGTAAGAGACAGTAGCAGAGTGAAAGAGACAGTAGTAGAGTGTAGCAGAGTGTAGTTGAGTGTAAGAGAGTGTAAGAGACAGTAGCAGAGTGCAATAGACAGTAACAGAGTGTAAGAGAGTGTTATAGACAGTAGAAGAGTGTAAGAGACAATAGCAGAGTGTAAGATACAGTAGCAGAGTGTAAGAGACAGTAACAGAGTGTAAGGGACAGTAACAGAGTGAAAGAGACAGTAGCAGAGTGAAAGAGACAGTAGTAGAGTGTAAGAGATAGGAGTGTAAGAGACAGTAACAGAGTGTAAGAGACAGTAACAGAGTGTAAGAGACAGCAGCAGAGTGTAAGAGAGTGTAAGAGACAGTAACAGAGTGTAAGAGAGTGTAACAGACTGTAAGAGACAGTAACAGAGTGTACGAGACAGTAACAGAGTGTAAGAGACAGTAACAGAGTGTACGAGAGTGTAGTAGAGTGTAAGAGACAGTAACAGAGCGTAAGAGACAGTAGCAGAGTGTAAGAGACAGAATCAGAGTGAAAGAGAGAGTAGCAGAGTGTACGAGACAGTAGCAGAGTGTAAGAGACAATAGCAGAGTGTAAGAGAGTGTAAGAGACAGTAACAGAGTGTAAGAGAGTGTAACAGAGTGTAAGAGAGTGTAAGAGACAATAACAGAATGTAGGAGAGTGTAAGAGACAGTAACAGAGTGTAAGAGACAGTAACAGAGTGTAAGAGACAGCAGCAGAGTGTAGGAGAGTGTAACATAGTGTAAGAGAGTGTAAGAGACAGTAGCAGAGTGTAATAGACAGTAACAGAGTGTAGGAGAGTGTAAGAGACAGTAACAGTGTAAGAGACAGCATCAGAGTGTAAGAGAGTGTAACTTAGTGTAAGAGAGTGTAAGAGACAGTAGCAGAGTGTAATAGACAGAAACAGAGTGTAAGAGAGTGTTATAGACAGTAGCAGAGTGTAAGAGACAATAGCAGAGTGTAAGATACAGTAGCAGAGTGTAAGAGACAGTAACAGAGTGTAAGAGACAGTAACAGAGTGTAAGAGACAGTAGTAGAGTGTAGTAGAGTGTAAGAGAGTGTCACATGGCATATACCGTCCTCTAGGATCACATAGTCCTGAATGATCTCAGTATACTGTGAACGTCTTTGGGGATCTCTTCGCGTAGACATCGTAAACCTGTGCAAGAGACAGTAGCAGAGAGTAAGAGATGGTAACAGAGTATGTGAGACAGTAGCAGAGTGTGAGAGAGTGTAACAGAGTATAGGAGACAGTAACAGAGTGTAAGAGAATGTAAGAGACAGTAACAGAGTGTAAGAGAGTGTAACAGGGTGTAAGAGACAGTAACAGAGTATAGGAGACAGTAACAGAGTGTAAGAGACAGTAACAGAGTGTACGAGACAGTAACATAGTGTAAGATACAGTAACAGAGTGTATGACAGTGTAGTACAGTGTAAGACACAGTAACAGAGCTTAAGAGATAGTAGCAGAGTGTAAGAGACAGTAGCAGAGTGAAAGAGACAGTAGAAGAGGGTTAGGGACAGTAGCAGAGTGTAAGAAACAGTAACAGAGTGTAAGAGACAGTAGCAGAGTGTAAGAGAGTGTAAGAGACAGTAACAGTGTGTAAGAGGGTGTAACAGCGTGTAAGAGAGTGTAACAGCGTGTAAGAGAGTGTAACAGAGTGTAAGAGAGTGTAAGAGACAGTAACAGAGTGTAAGAGGGTGTAAGAGACAGTAGCAGAGTGTAGGAGAGTGTAAGAGAGTGTTATAGACAGTAGCAGAGTGTAAGGGACAATAGCAGAGTGTAAGAGACAGTAGCAGAGTGTAATAGACTGTAGCAGAGTGTAACATAGTGTAAGAGAGTGTAAGAGACAGTAGCAGAGTGTAATAGACAGTAACAGAGTGTAAGAGAGTGTTATAGACAGTAGCAGAGTGTAAGAGACAATAGCAGAGTGTAAGAGACAGTAGCAGAGTGTAATAGACTGTAGCAGAGTGTAACATAGTGTAAGAGAGTGTAAGAGACAGTAGCATAGTGTAATAGACAGTAACAGAGTGTAAGAGAGTGTTATAGACAGTAGCAGAGTTTAAGAGACAGTAACAGAGTGTAAGAGACAGTAACAGAGTGTAAGAGGGTGTAAGAGACAGTAGCAGAGTGTAGGAGAGTGTAAGAGAGTGTAAGAGAGTGTAAGAGACAGTAACAGAGTGTAAGAGACAGTAACAGAGTGTAAGAGACAGTAACAGAGTGTAAGAGACAGCAGCAGAGTGTAAGAGAGTGTAACATAGTGTAAGAGAGTGAAAGAGACAGTAGCAGAGTGTAATAGACAGTAAGAGAGTGTTATAGACAGTAGCAGAGTGTAAGAGACAATAGCAGAGTGTAAGATACAGTAGCAAAGTGTAAGAGACAGTAACAGAGTGTAAGAGACAGTAGCAGAGTGAAAGAGACAGTAGTAGAGTGTAGTAGAGTGTACCAGAGTGTCACATGGCATATACCGTCCTCTAGGATCACATAGTCCTGAATGATCTCAGTATACTGTGAACGTCTTTGGGGAGCTCTTCGCGTAGACATCGTAAACCTGTGTAAGAGACAGTAAAAGAGTATATGAGACAGTAGCGGAGTATAAGAGAGTGTGACAGAGCATAGGAGACAGTAACAGAGTATAGGAGACGGTAACAGAGTGTAAGAGAGTGTAAGAGACAGTAACAGAGTGTAAGAGACAGTAACAGAGTGTAAGAGACAGCAGCAGAGTGTAAGAGAGTGTAACATAGTGTAAGAGAGTGAAAGAGACAGTAGCAGAGTGTAATAGACAGTAACAGAGTGTAGGAGAGTGTAACAGCGTGTAAGAGAGTGTAACAGAGTGTAAGAGAGTGTAAGAGACAGTAACAGAGTGTAGGAGAGTGTAAGAGACAGTAACAGAGTGTAAGAGACAGTAACAGAGTGTAAGAGACAGCAGCAGAGTGTAAGAGAGTGTAACATAGTGTAAGAGAGTGAAAGAGACAGTAGCAGAGTGTAATAGACAGTAACAGAGTGTAGGAGAGTGTCAGAGACAGTAACAGAGTGTAAGAGTCAGCAGCAGAGTGTAAGAGAGTGTAACATAGTGTAAGAGAGTGTAAGAGACAGTAGCAGAGTGTAATAGACAGTAACAGAGTGTAAGAGAGTGTTATAGACAGTAGCAGAGTGTAAGAGACAATAGCAGAGTGTAAGATACAGTAGCAGAGTGTAAGAGACAGTAACAGAGTGTAAAAGACAGTAACAGAGTGTAAGAGACAGTAGCAGAGTGAAAGAGACAGTAGTAGAGTGTAAGAGAGTGTCACATGGCATATACCGTCCTCTAGGATCACATAGTCCTGAATGATCTCAGTATACTGTGAACGTCTTTGGGGATCTCTTCGCGTAGAAATCGTAAACCTGTGTAAGAGACAGTAACAGAGTATATGAGACAGTAGCAGAGTGTACGAGAGTGTAACAGAGTATAGGAGACAGTAACACAGTATAGGAGACAGTAACAGAGTGTAAGAGACAGTTACAGAGTGTAAGAGAGTGTAACAGAGTGTAAGAGACAGTAACATAGTGTAAGAGACAGCAGCAGAGTGTAAGAGACAGCAGCAGAGTGTAAGAGAGTGTAAGAGACAGTAGCAGAGTGTAATAGACAGTAACAGAGTGTAAGAGAGTGTTTTAGACAGTAGCAGAGTGTAAGAGACAGCAGCAGAGTGTAAGAGAGTGTAACAGTGTAAGAGAGTGTAAGAGACAGTAGCAGAGTGTAATATACAGTAACAGAGTGTAAGAGAGTGTTATAGACAGTAGCAGAGTGTAAGAGACAATAGCAGAGTGTAAGAGACAGTAGCAGAGTGTAATAGACTGTAGCAGAGTGTAACAGAGTGTAAGAGAGTGTAAGAGACAGTAGCAGAGTGTAATAGACAGTAACAGAGTGTAAGAGAGTGTTATAGACAGTAGCAGAGTGTAAGAGACAATAGCAGAGTGTAAGAGACAGTAGCAGAGTGTAATAGACTGTAGCAGAGTGCAACAGAGTGTAAGAGAGTGTAAGAGACAGTAGCAGAGTGTAATAGACAGTAACAGAGTGTAAGAGAGTGTTATAGACAGTAGCAGGGTGTAAGAGACAGTAGCAGAGTGTAGGAGAGTGTAAGAGAGTGTAAGAGACAGTAACAAAGTGTAAGAGACAGTAACAGAGTGCAAGAGACAGCAGCAGAGTGTAAGAGAGTGTAACAGAGTGTAAGAGACAGTAACAGAGTGTAAGAGACAGTAGCAGAGTGTAAGAGACAGAAGCAGAGTGAAAGAGAGAGTAGCAGAGTGTAAGAGACAGTAGCAGAGAGTAAGAGACAGTAGCAGAGTGTAAGAGAGTGTAATAGACAGTAACAGAGTGTAAGAGAGTGTAACAGCGTGTAAGAGAGTGTAACAGAGTGTAAGAGAGTGTAGAGACAGTAACAGAGTGTAAGAGACAGTAACAGAGTGTAAGAGACAGCAGCAGAGTGTAAGAGTGTGTAACATAGTGTAAGAGAGTGAAAGAGACAGTAGCAGAGTGTAATAGACAGTAACAGAGTGTAATAGAGTGTAAGAGACAGTAGCAGAGTGTAAGAGACAATAGCAGAGTGTAAGAGACAGTAGCAGAGTGTAATAGACTGTAGCAGAGTGTAACAGAGTGTAAGAGAGTGTAAGAGACAATAGCAGAGTGTAATAGACAGTAACAGAGTGTAAGAGAGTGTTATAGACAGTAGCAGAGTGCAAGAGACAATAGCAGAGTGTAAGAGACAGTAGCAGAGTGTAATAGACAGTAACAGAGTGTAAGAGACAGTAACAGAGTGTAAGAGACAGTAACAGAGTGTAAGAGACAGCAGCAGAGTGTAAGAGTGTAAGAGACAGTAACAGAGTGTAAGAGAGTGTAACAGAGTGTAAGAGACAGTAACAGAGTGTACGAGACAGTAACAGAGTGTACGAGACAGTAACAGAGTGTAAGAGACAGTAACAGAGTATACGATAGTGTAGTAGAGTGTAAGAGACAGTAACAGAGCGTAAGAGACAGTAGCAGTGTGTAAGAGACAGAAGCAAAGTGAAAGAGAGAGTAGCAGAGTGTAAGAGACAGTAGCAGAGTGTAAGAGACAGTAGCAGAGTGTAAGAGTGTAAGAGACAGTAACAGAGTGTAAGAGAGTGTAACAGCGTGTAAGAGAGTGTAACAGAGTGTAAGAGACAGTAAGAGAGTGTAACAGAGTGTAAGAGACAGTAACAGAGTGTAGGAGAGTGTAAGAGACAGTAACGGAGTGTAAGAGACAGTATCAGAGTGTAAGAGACAGCAGCAGAGTGTTAGAGAGTGTAACATAGTGTAAGAGAGTGTAAGAGACAGTAGCAGAGTGTAATAGACAGTAACAGAGTGTAAGAGAGTGGTATAGACAGTAGCAGAGTGTAAGAGACAATAGCAGAGTGTAAGAGACAGTAGCAGAGTGTAATAGACTGTAGCAGAGTGCAACAGAGTGTAAGAGAGTGTAAGAGACAGTAGCAGAGTGTAATAGACAGTAACAGAGTGTAAGAGAGTGTTATAGACAGTAGCAGAGTGTAAGATACAGTAGCAGAGTGTAAGAGACAGTAACAGAGTGTAAGAGACAGTAGCAGAGTGAAAGGGAGAGTAGTAGAGTGTAGTAGAGTGTAAGAGAGTGTCACATGGCATATACCGTCCTCTAGGACCACATAGTCCCGAATGATCTCAGTATACTGTGAACGTCTTTGGGGATCTCTTCGCGTAGACATCGTAAACCTGTGTAAGAGACAGTAACAGAGTATATGAGACAGTAGCAGAGTGTAAGAGAGTGTAACAGAGTATAGGAGACAGTAACAGAGTATAGGAGACAGTAACAGAGTGTAAGAGAGTGTAAGAGACAGTTACAGAGTGTAAGAGAGTGTAACAGAGTGTAAGAGACAGTAACAGAGTGTAAGAGACAGCAGCAGAGTGTAAGAGAGTGTAAGAGACAGTTACAGAGTGTAAGAGAGTGTAACAGAATGTAAGAGACAGTAACAGAGTGTAAGAGACAGCAGCAGAGTGTAAGAGAGTGTAAGAGACAGTAGCAGAGTGTAATAGAGAGTAACAGAGTGTAAGAGAGTGTTATAGACAGTAGCAGAGTGTAAGAGACAATAGCAGAGTGTAAGAGACAGTAGCAGAGTGTAATAGACTGTAGCAGAGTGTAACATAGTGTAAGAGAATGTAAGAGACAGTAGCAGAGTGTAATAGACAGTAACATAGTGTAAGAGAGTGTTATAGACAGTAGCAGAGTTTAAGAGACAGTAACAGAGTGTAAGAGATAGTAACAGAGTGTAAGAGGGTGTAAGAGGCAGTAGCAGAGTGTAGGAGAGTGTAAGAGAGTGTAATAGAGTGTAAGAGACAGTAACAGAGTGTAAGAGACAGTAACAGAGTGTAAGAGACAGCAGAAGAGTGTAAGAGAGTTGAAGAGACAGTCGCAGAGTGTAATAGACAGTAACAGAGTGTAAGAGAGTGTTATAGACAGTAGCAGAGTGTAAGAGACAATAGCAGAGTGTAATAGACTGGAGCAGAGTGTAACATAGTGTAAGAGAGTGTAAGAGACTGCAGCAGAGTGTAATAGACAGTAACAGAGTGTAAGAGAGTGTTATAGACAGTAGCAGAGTGTAAGAGACAATAGCAGAGTGTAAGAGACAGTAGCAGAGTGTAATAGACAGCAGCAGAGTGTAAGAGAGTGTAAGAGACAGTTACAGAGTGTAAGAGAGTGTAACAGAATGTAAGAGACAGTAACAGAGTGTAAGAGACAGCAGCAGAGTGTAAGAGAGTGTAAGAGACAGTAGCAGAGTGTAATAGAGAGTAACAGAGTGTAAGAGAGTGTTATAGACAGTAGCAGAGTGTAAGAGACAATAGCAGAGTGTAAGAGACAGTAGCAGAGTGTAATAGACTGTAGCAGAGTGTAACATAGTGTAAGAGAATGTAAGAGACAGTAGCAGAGTGTAATAGACAGTAACATAGTGTAAGAGAGTGTTATAGACAGTAGCAGAGTTTAAGAGACAGTAACAGAGTGTAAGGGATAGTAACAGAGTGTAAGAGGGTGTAAGAGGCAGTAGCAGAGTGTAGGAGAGTGTAAGAGAGTGTAATAGAGTGTAAGAGACAGTAACAGAGTGTAAGAGACAGTAACAGAGTGTAAGAGACAGCAGAAGAGTGTAAGAGAGTTGAAGAGACAGTCGCAGAGTGTAATAGACAGTAACAGAGTGTAAGAGAGTGTTATAGACAGTAGCAGAGTGTAAGAGACAATAGCAGAGTGTAATAGACTGGAGCAGAGTGTAACATAGTGTAAGAGAGTGTAAGAGACTGCAGCAGAGTGTAATAGACAGTAACAGAGTGTAAGAGAGTGTTATAGACAGTAGCAGAGTGTAAGAGACAATAGCAGAGTGTAAGAGACAGTAGCAGAGTGTAATAGACAGCAGCAGAGTGTAAGAGAGTGTAAGAGACAGTAGCAGAGTGTAATAGACAGTAACAGAGTGTAAGAGAGTGTTATAGACAGTAGCAGAGTGTAAGAGACAATAGCAGAGTGTAAGAGACAGTAGCAGAGTGTAATAGACTGTAGCAGAGTGTAACAGTGTAAGAGAGTGTAAGAGACAGTAGCAGAGTGTAATAGACATTAACAGAGTGTAAGAGAGTGTTATAGACAGTAGCAGAGTTTAAGAGACAGTAACAGGGTGTAAGAGACTGTAACAGAGTGTAAGAGGGTGTAAGAGACAGTAGCAGAGTGTAGGAGAGTGTAAGAGAGTGTAAGAGACAGTAACAGAGTGTAAGAGACAGTAACAGAGTGTAAGAGACAGTAACAGAGTGTAAGAGACAGCAGCAGAGTGTAAGAGACAGCAGCAGAGTGTAAGAGAGTGTAACAGAGTGTAAGAGACAGTAACAGAGCGTAAGAGACAATAGCAGAGTGTAAGAGACAGAAGCAGAGTGAAAGAGAGAGTAGCAGAGTGTAAGAGACAGTAGCAGAGAGTAAGAGACAGTAGCAGAGTGTAAGAGAGTGTAATAGACAGTAACAGAGTGTAAGAGAGTGTAACAGCGTGTAAGAGAGTGTAACAGAGTGTAAGAGAGTGTAAGAGACAGTAACAGAGTGTAAGAGACAGTAACAGAGTGTAAGAGACAGCAGCAGAGTGTAAGAGTGTGTAACATAGTGTAAGAGAGTGAAAGAGACAGTAGCAGAGTGTAATAGACAGTAATAGAGTGTAAGAGACAGTAGCAGAGTGTAAGAGACAATAGCAGAGTGTAAGAGACAGTAGCAGAGTGTAATAGACTGTAGCAGAGTGTAACAGAGTGTAAGAGAGTGTAAGAGACAATAGCAGAGTGTAATAGACAGTAACAGAGTGTAAGAGAGTGTTATAGACAGTAGCAGAGTGCAAGAGACAATAGCAGAGTGTAAGAGACAGTAGCAGAGTGTAATAGACTGTAACAGAGTGTAACAGAGTGTAAGAGAGTGTAAGAGACAGTAGCGGAGTGTAATAGACAGTAACAGAGTGTAAGAGAGTGTTATAGACAGTAGCAGAGTGTTATAGACAATAGCAGAGTGTAAGAGACAGTAGCAGAGTGTAATAGACAGCAGCAGAGTGTAAGAGAGTGTAAGAGACAGTAGCAGAGTGTAATAGACAGTAACAGAGTGTAAGAGAATGTTATAGACAGTATCAGAGTGTAAGAGACAATAGCAGAGTGTAAGAGACAGTAGCAGAGTGTAATAGACTGTAGCAGAGTGTAACATAGTGTAAGAGAGTGTAAGAGACAGTAGCAGAGTGTAATAGACAGTAACAGAGTGTAAGAGAGTGTTATAGACAGTAGCAGAGTGTAAGAGAGTGTAAGAGACAGTTACAGAGTGTAAGAGAGTGTAACAGAGTGTAAGAGAGTGTAAGAGACAGTAACATAGTGTAGGAGAGTGTAAGAGACAGTAACAGAGTGTAAGAGACAGTAACAGAGTGTAAGAGGGTGTAAGAGACAGTAGCAGAGTGTAGGAGAGTGTAAGAGAGTGTAAGAGACAGTAAGAGTGTAAGAGACAGTAACAGAGTGTAAGAGACAGCAGCAGAGTGTAAGAGAGTGTAACAGAGTGTAAGAGACAGTAACAGAGCGTAAGAGACAGTAGCAGAGTGTAAGAGACAGAAGCAGAGTGAAAGAGAGAGTAGCAGAGTGTAAGAGACAGTAGCAGAGTGTAAGAGACAGTAGCAGAGTGTAAGAGAGTGTAAGAGACAGTAACAGAGTGTAGTAGAGTGTAAGAGACAGTAACAGAGTGTAAGAGACAGTAACAGAGTGTAAGAGACAGCAGCAGAGTGTAAGAGAGTGTAACATAGTGTAAGAGACAGTAGCAGAGTGTAATAGACAGTAACAGAGTGTAAGAGAGTGTTATAGACAGTAGCAGAGTGTAAGAGACAATAGCAGAGTGTAAGAAACAGTAGTAAAGTGTAAGAGACAGTAACAGAGTGTAAGAGACAGTAGCAGAGTGAAAGAGGCAGTAGTAGAGTGTAGTAGAGTGTACCAGAGTGTCACATGGCATATACCGTCCTCTAGGATCACATAGTCCTGAATGATCTCAGTATACTGTGAACGTCTTTGGGGATCTCTTCGCGTAGACATCGTAAACCTGTGTAAGAGACAGTAAAAGAGTATATGAGACAGTAGCGGAGTGTAAGAGAGTGTGACAGAGCATAGGAGACAGTAACAGAGTATTGGAGACGGTAACAGAGTGTAAGAGAGTGTAAGAGACAGTAACAGAGTGTAAGAGACAGTAACAGAGTGTAAGAGACAGCAGCAGAGTGTAAGAGAGTGTAACATAGTGTAAGAGAGTGAAAGAGACAGTAGCAGAGTGTAATAGACAGTAACAGAGTGTAGGAGAGTGTAACAGCGTGTAAGAGAGTGTAACAGAGTGTAAGAGAGTGTAAGAGACAGTAACAGAGTGTAGGAGAGTGTAAGAGACAGTAACAGAGTGTAAGAGACAGTAACAGATTCTAAGAGACAGTAACAGAGTGTAAGAGACAGCAGCAGAGTGTAAGAGAGTGTAACATAGTGTAAGAGAGTGAAAGAGACAGTAGCAGAGTGTAATAGACAGTAACAGAGTGTAGGAGAGTGTCAGAGACAGTAACAGAGTGTAAGAGTCAGCAGCAGAGTGTAAGAGCGTGTAACATAGTGTAAGAGAGTGAAAGAGACAGTAGCAGAGTGTAATAGACAGTAACAGAGTGTAAGAGAGTGTTATAGACAGTAGCAGAGTGTAAGAGACAATAGCAGAGTGTAAGATACAGTAGCAGAGTGTAAGAGACAGTAACAGAGTGTAAAAGACAGTAACAGAGTGTAAGAGACAGTAGCAGAGTGAAAGAGACAGTATTAGAGTGTAGTAGAGTGTAAGAGAGTGTCACATGGCATATACCGTCCTCTAGGATCACATAGTCCTGAATGATCTCAGTATACTGTGAACGTCTTTGGGGATCTCTTCGCGTAGACCTCGTAAACCTGTGTAAGAGACAGTAAAAGAGTATATGAGACAGTAGTGGAGTGTAAGAAAGTGTAACAGAGTATAGGAGACAGTAACAGAGTGTAAGAGAGTGTAAGAGACAGTTACAGAGTGTAAGAGAGTGTAAGAGAGTGTAACAGAGTGTAAGAGACAGTAACAGAGTGTAAGAGACAGCAGCAGAGTGTAAGAGAGTGTAAGAGACAGTAGCAGAGTGTAATAGACAGTAACAGAGTGTAAGAGAGTGTTATAGACAGTAGCAGAGTGTTATAGACAATAGCAGAGTGTAAGAGACAGTAGCAGAGTGTAATAGACAGCAGCAGAGTGTAAGAGAGTGTAAGAGACAGTAGCAGAGTGTAATAGACAGTAACAGAGTGTAAGAGAGTGTTATAGACAGTAGCAGAGTGTAAGAGACAATAGCAGAGTGTAAGAGACAGTAGCAGAGTGTAATAGACTGTAGCAGAGTGTAACATAGTGTAAGAGAGTGTAAGAGACAGTAGCAGAGTGTAATAGACAGTAACAGAGTGTAAGAGAGTGTTATAGACAGTAACAGAGTGTAAGAGAGTGTTATAGACAGTAGCAGAGTTTAAGAGACAGTAACAGAGTGTAAGAGACAGTAACAGAGTGTAAGAGGGTGTAAGAGACAGTAGCAGAGTGTAGGAGAGTGTAAGAGAGTGTAAGAGAGTGTAAGAGACAGTAACAGAGTGTAAGAGACAGTAACAGAGTGTAAGAGACAGCAGCAGAGTGTAAGAGAGTGTAACAGAGTATAGGAGACAGTGACAGAGTATAGGAGACAGTAACAGAGTGTAAGAGAGTGTAAGAGACAGTTACAGAGTGTAAGAGAGTGTAACATAGTGTAAGAGACAGTAACAGAGTGTAAGAGACAGCAGAAGAGTGTAAGAGAGTTGAAGAGACAGTCGCAGAGTGTAAGAGACAATAGCAGAGTGTAAGAGACAGTAGCAGAGTGTAATAGACTGTAGCAGAGTGTAACATAGTGTAAGAGAGTGTAAGAGACAGTAGCAGAGTGTAATAGACAGTAACAGAGTGTAAGAGAGTGTTATAGACAGTAGCAGAGTGTAAGAGACAATAGCAGAGTGTAATAGAGTGTAGCAGAGTGTAATAGAGTGTAGCAGAGTGTAAGAGAGTGTAAGAGACAGTAGCAGAGTGTAATAGACAGTAACAGAGTGTAAGAGAGTGTTATAGACAGTTGCAGAGTGTAAGAGACAATAGCAGAGTGTAAGATACAGTAGAAGAGTGTAAGAGACAGTAACAGAGTGTAAGAGACAGTAACAGAGTGTAAGAGACAGTAGCAGAGTGAAAGAGACAGTAGTAGAGTGTAGTAGAGTGTAAGAGAGCGTCACATGGCATATACCGTCCTCTAGGACCACATGGTCCCGAATGATCTCAGTATACTGTGAACGTCTTTGGGTATCTCTTCGCGTAGACATCGTAAACCTGTGTAAGAGACAGTAACAGAGTATATGAGACAGCAGCAGAGTGTAAGAGAGTGTAACATAGTGTAAGACAGTGTAAGAGACAGTAGCAGAGTGAAAGAGACAGTAGCAGAGTGTAAGAGACAGTAGCAGAGTGTAAGAGACAGTAACAGAGTGTAAGAGATAGTAGCAGAGTGTAAGAGAGTGTAAGAGACAGTAACAGTGTGTAAGAGGGTGTAACAGCGTGTAAGAGAGTGTAACAGCATGTAAGAGAGTGTAACAGAGTGTAAGGGAGTGTAAGAGACAGTAACAGAGTGTAAGGGGGTGTAAGAGACAGTAGAAGAGTGTAGGAGAGTGTAAGAGAGTGTAAGAGAGTGTAATAGACAGTAACAGAGTGTAAGAGACAGTAAAAGAGTGTAAGAGACAGCAGCAGAGTGTAAGAGAGTGTAAGAGACAGTAACAGAGTGTAAGAGACAGTAACAGAGTGTGAGAGACAGTAACAGAGTATACGAGAGTGTAGTAGAGTGTAAGAGACAGTAACAGAGCGTAAGAGACAGTAGCAGTGTGTAAGAGACAGAAGCAAAGTGAAAGAGAGAGTAGCAGAGTGTAAGAGACAGTAGCAGAGTGTAAGAGACAGTAGCAGAGTGTAAGAGAGTGTAAGAGACAGTAACAGAGTGTAAGAGAGTGTAACAGCGTGTAAGAGAGTGTAACAGAGTGTAAGAGACAGTAAGAGAGTGTAACAGAGTGTAAGAGACAGTAACAGAGTGTAGGAGAGTGTAAGAGACAGTAACGGAGTGTAAGAGACAGTAACAGAGTGTAAGAGACAGCAGCAGAGTGTAAGAGAGTGTAACATAGTGTAATAGAGTGTAAGAGACAGTAGCAGAGTGTAAGAGACAATAGCAGAGTGTAAGAGACAGTAGCAGAGTGTAATTGACTGTAGCAGAGTGTAACAGAGTGTAAGAGAGTGTAAGAGACAATAGCAGAGTGTAATAGACAGTAACAGAGTGTAAGAGAGTGTTATAGACAGTAGCAGAGTGCAAGAGACAATAGCAGAGTGTAAGAGACAGTAGCAGAGTGTAATAGACAGTAACAGAGTGTAAGAGACAGTAACAGAGTGTAAGAGACAGCAGCAGAGTGTAAGAGTGTAAGAGACAGTAACAGAGTGTAAGAGAGTGTAACAGAGTGTAAGAGACAGTAACAGAGTGTACGAGACAGTAACAGAGGGTACGAGACAGTAACAGAGTGTAAGAGACAGTAACAGAGCATACGAGAGTGTAGTAGAGTGTAAGAGACAGTAACAGAGCGTAAGAGACAGTAGCAGTGTGTAAGAGACAGAAGCAAAGTGAAAGAGAGAGTAGCAGAGTGTAAGAGACAGTAGCAGAGTGTAAGAGACAGTAGCAGAGTGTAAGAGTGTAAGAGACAGTAACAGAGTGTAACAGAGTGTAACAGCGTGTAAGAGAGTGTAACAGAGTGTAAGAGACAGTAAGAGAGTGTAACAGAGTGTAAGAGACAGTAACAGAGTGTAGGAGAGTGTAAGAGACAGTAACGGAGTGTAACAGACAGTAACAGAGTGTAAGAGACAGCAGCAGAGTGTTAGAGAGTGTAACATAGTGTAAGAGAGTGTAAGAGACAGTAGCAGAGTGTAATAGACAGTAACAGAGTGTAATAGAGTGTAAGAGACAGTAGCAGAGTGTAAGAGACAGTAGCAGAGTGTAATAGACTGTAGCAGAGTGTAACAGAGTGTAAGAGAGTGTAAGAGACAATAGCAGAGTGTAATAGACAGTAACAGAGTGTAAGAGAGTGTTATAGACAGTAGCAGAGTGCAAGAGACAATAGCAGAGTGTAAGAGACAGTAGCAGAGTGTAATAGACTGTAACAGAGTGTAACAGAGTGTAAGAGAGTGTAAGAGACAGTAGCGGAGTGTAATAGACAGTAACAGAGTGTAAGAGAGTGTTATAGACAGTAGCAGAGTGTTATAGACAATAGCAGAGTGTAAGAGACAGTAGCAGAGTGTAATAGATAGCAGCAGAGTGTAAGAGAGTGTAAGAGACAGTAGCAGAGTGTAATAGACAGTAACAGAGTGTAAGAGAGTGTTATAGACAGTATCAGAGTGTAAGAGACAATATCAGAGTGTAAGAGACAGTAGCAGAGTGTAATAGACTGTAGCAGAGTGTAACATAGTGTAAGAGAGTGTAAGAGACAGTAGCAGAGTGTAATAGACAGTAACAGAGTGTAAGAGAGTGTTATAGACAGTAGCAGAGTGTAAGAGAGTGTAAGAGACAGTTACAGAGTGTAAGAGAGTGTAACAGAGTGTAAGAGAGTGTAAGAGACAGTAACATAGTGTAGGAGAGTGTAAGAGACAGTAACAGAGTGTAAGAGACAGTAACAGAGTGTAAGAGGGTGTAAGAGACAGTAGCAGAGTGTAGGAGAGTGTAAGAGAGTGTAAGAGACAGTAAGAGTGTAAGAGACAGTAACAGAGTGTAAGAGACAGCAGCAGAGTGTAAGAGAGTGTAACAGAGTGTAAGAGACAGTAACAGAGTGTAAGAGACAGTAGCAGAGTGTAAGAGACAGAAGCAGAGTGAAAGAGAGAGTAGCAGAGTGTAAGAGACAGTAGCAGAGTGTAAGAGACAGTAGCAGAGTGTAAGAGACAGTAACAGAGTGTAAGAGAGTGTAAGAGAGTGTAAGAGAGTGTAACAGCATGTAAGAGAGTGTAACAGAGTGTAAGAGAGTGTAAGAGACAGTAACAGAGTGTAGTAGAGTGTAAGAGACAGTAACAGAGTGTAAGAGACAGTAACAGAGTGTAAGAGACAGCAGCAGAGTGTAAGAGAGTGTAACATAGTGTAAGAGAGTGAAAGAGACAGTAGCAGAGTGTAATAGACAGTAACAGAGTGTAAGAGAGTGTTATAGACAGTAGCAGAGTGTAAGAGACAATAGCAGAGTGTAAGATACAGTAGTAAAGTGTAAGAGACAGTAACAGAGTGTAAGAGACAGTAGCAGAGTGAAAGAGGCAGTAGTAGAGTGTAGTAGAGTGTACCAGAGTGTCACATGGCATATACCGTCCTCTAGGATCACATAGTCCTGAATGATCTCAGTATACTGTGAACGTCTTTGGGGATCTCTTCGCGTAGACATCGTAAACCTGTATAAGAGACAGTAAAAGAGTATATGAGACAGTAGCGGAGTGTAAGAGAGTGTGACAGAGCATAGGAGACAGTAACAGAGTATAGGAGACGGTAACAGAGTGTAAGAGAGTGTAAGAGACAGTAACAGAGTGTAAGAGACAGTAACAGAGTGTAAGAGACAGCAGCAGAGTGTAAGAGAGTGTAACATAGTGTAAGAGAGTGAAAGAGACAGTAGCAGAGTGTAATAGACAGTAACAGAGTGTAGGAGAGTGTAAGAGACAGTAACAGAGTGTAAGAGACAGTAACAGAGTGTAAGAGACAGTAACAGAGTGTAGGAGAGTGTAAGAGACAGTAACAGAGTGTAAGAGACAGTAACAGAGTGTAAGAGACAGCAGCAGAGTGTAAGAGAGTGTAACATAGTGTAAGAGAGTGAAAGAGACAGTAGCAGAGTGTAATAGACAGTAACAGAGTGTAGGAGAGTGTCAGAGACAGTAACAGAGTGTAAGAGTCAGCAGCAGAGTGTAAGAGAGTGTAACATAGTGTAAGAGAGTGTAAGAGACAGTAGCAGAGTGTAATAGACAGTAACAGAGTGTAAGAGAGTGTTATAGACAGTAGCAGAGTGTAAGAGACAATAGCAGAGTGTAAGATACAGTAGCAGAGTGTAAGAGACAGTAACAGAGTGTAAAAGACAGTAACAGAGTGTAAGAGACAGTAGCAGAGTGAAAGAGACAGTAGTAGAGTGTAGTAGAGTGTAAGAGAGTGTCACATGGCATATACCGTCCTCTAGGATCACATAGTCCTGAATGATCTCAGTATACTGTGAACGTCTTTGGGGATCTCTTCGCGTAGACCTCGTAAACCTGTGTAAGAGACAGTAAAAGAGTATATGAGACAGTAGTGGAGTGTAAGAAAGTGTAACAGAGTATAGGAGACAGTAACAGAGTGTAAGAGAGTGTAAGAGACAGTTACAGAGTGTAAGAGAGTGTAAGAGAGTGTAACAGAGTGTAAGAGACAGTAACAGAGTGTAAGAGACAGCAGCAGAGTGTAAGAGAGTGTAAGAGACAGTAGCAGAGTGTAATAGACAGTAACAGAGTGTAAGAGAGTGTTATAGACAGTAGCAGAGTGTTATAGACAATAGCAGAGTGTAAGAGACAGTAGCAGAGTGTAATAGACAGCAGCAGAGTGTAAGAGAGTGTAAGAGACAGTAGCAGAGTGTAATAGACAGTAACAGAGTGTAAGAGAGTGTTATAGACAGTAGCAGAGTGTAAGAGACAATAGCAGAGTGTAAGAGACAGTAGCAGAGTGTAATAGACTGTAGCAGAGTGTAACATAGTGTAAGAGAGTGTAAGAGACAGTAGCAGAGTGTAATAGACAGTAACAGAGTGTAAGAGAGTGTTATAGACAGTATCAGAGTTTAAGAGACAGTAACAGAGTGTAAGAGACAGTAACAGAGTGTAGGAGAGTGTAAGAGAGTGTAAGAGAGTGTAAGAGACAGTAACAGAGTGTAAGAGACAGTAACAGAGTGTAAGAGACAGCAGCAGAGTGTAAGAGAGTGTAACAGAGTATAGGAGACAGTAACAGAGTATAGGAGACAGTAACAGAGTGTAAGAGAGTGTAAGAGACAGTTACAGAGTGTAAGAGAGTGTAACATAGTGTAAGAGACAGTAACAGAGTGTAAGAGACAGCAGAAGAGTGTAAGAGAGTTGAAGAGACAGTCGCAGAGTGTAATAGACAGTAACAGAGTGTAAGAGAGTGTTATAGACAGTAGCAGAGTGTAAGAGACAATAGCAGAGTGTAATAGACTGGAGCAGAGTGTAACATAGTGTAAGAGAGTGTAAGAGACTGTAGCAGAGTGTAATAGACAGTAACAGAGTGTAAGAGAGTGTTATAGACAGTAGCAGAGTGTAAGAGACAATAGCAGAGTGTAAGAGACAGTAGCAGAGTGTAATAGACAGCAGCAGAGTGTAAGAGAGTGTAAGAGACAGTAGCAGAGTGTAATAGACAGTAACAGAGTGTAAGAGAGTGTTATAGACAGTAGCAGAGTGTAACAGACAATAGCAGAGTGTAAGAGACAGTAGCATAGTGTAATAGACTGTAGCAGATTGTAACAGTGTAAGAGAGTGTAAGAGACAGTAGCAGAGTGTAATAGACATTAACAGAGTGTAAGAGAGTGTTATAGACAGTAGCAGAGTTTAAGAGACAGTAACAGAGTGTAAGAGACAGTAACAGAGTGTAAGAGGGTGTAAGAGACAGTAGCAGAGTGTAAGAGACAATAGCAGAGTGTAAGAGACAGTAGCAGAGTGTAATAGACTGTAGCAGAGTGTAACAGAGTGTAAGAGAGTGTAAGAGACAATAGCAGAGTGTAATAGACAGTAACAGAGTGTAAGAGAGTGTTATAGACAGCAGCAGAGTGCAAGAGACAATAGCAGAGTGTAAGAGACAGTAGCAGAGTGTAATAGACAGTAACAGAGTGTAAGAGACAGTAACAGAGTGTAAGAGACAGCAGCAGAGTGTAAGAGTGTAAGAGACAGTAACAGAGTGTAAGAGAGTGTAACAGAGTGTAAGAGACAGTAACAGAGTGTACGAGACAGTAACAGAGTGTACGAGACAGTAACAGAGTGTAAGAGACAGTAACAGAGTATACGAGAGTGTAGTAGAGTGTAAGAGACAGTAACAGAGCGTAAGAGACAGTAGCAGTGTGTGAGAGACAGAAGCAAAGTGAAAGAGAGAGTAGCAGAGTGTTAGAGACAGTAGCAGAGTGTAAGAGACAGTAGCAGAGTGTAAGAGTGTAAGAGACAGTAACAGAGTGTAAGAGAGTGTAACAGCGTGTAAGAGAGTGTAACAGAGTGTAAGAGACAGTAAGAGAGTGTAACAGAGTGTAAGAGACAGTAACAGAGTGTAGGAGAGTGTAAGAGACAGTAACGGAGTGTAAGAGACAGTAACAGAGTGTAAGAGACAGCAGCAGAGTGTTAGAGAGTGTAACATAGTGTAAGAGAGTGTAAGAGACAGTAGCAGAGTGTAATAGACAGTAACAGAGTGTAATAGAGTGTAAGAGACAGTAGCAGAGTGTAAGAGACAGTAGCAGAGTGTAATAGACTGTAGCAGAGTGTAACAGAGTGTAAGAGAGTGTAAGAGACAATAGCAGAGTGTAATAGACAGTAACAGAGTGTAAGAGAGTGTTATAGACAGTAGCAGAGTGCAAGAGACAATAGCAGAGTGTAAGAGACAGTAGCAGAGTGTAATAGACTGTAACAGAGTGTAACAGAGTGTAAGAGAGTGTAAGAGACAGTAGCGGAGTGTAATAGACAGTAACAGAGTGTAAGAGAGTGTTATAGACAGTAGCAGAGTGTTATAGACAATAGCAGAGTGTAAGAGACAGTAGCAGAGTGTAATAGACAGCAGCAGAGTGTAAGAGAGTGTAAGAGACAGTAGCAGAGTGTAATAGACAGTAACAGAGTGTAAGAGAATGTTATAGACAGTATCAGAGTGTAAGAGACAATAGCAGAGTGTAAGAGACAGTAGCAGAGTGTAATAGACTGTAGCAGAGTGTAACATAGTGTAAGAGAGTGTAAGAGACAGTAGCAGAGTGTAATAGACAGTAACAGAGTGTAAGAGAGTGTTATAGACAGTAGCAGAGTGTAAGAGAGTGTAAGAGACAGTTACAGAGTGTAAGAGAGTGTAACAGAGTGTAAGAGAGTGTAAGAGACAGTAACATAGTGTAGGAGAGTGTAAGAGACAGTAACAGAGTGTAAGAGACAGTAACAGAGTGTAAGAGGGTGTAAGAGACAGTAGCAGAGTGTAGGAGAGTGTAAGAGAGTGTAAGAGACAGTAAGAGTGTAAGAGACAGCAGCAGAGTGTAAGAGAGTGTAACAGAGTGTAAGAGACAGTAACAGAGTGTAAGAGACAGTAACAGAGCGTAAGAGACAGTAGCAGAGTGTAAGAGACAGAAGCAGAGTGAAAGAGAGAGTAGCAGAGTGTAAGAGACAGTAGCAGAGTGTAAGAGACAGTAGCAGAGTGTAAGAGAGTGTAAGAGACAGTAACAGAGTGTAAGAGAGTGTAACAGCATGTAAGAGAGTGTAACAGAGTGTAAGAGAGTGTAAGAGACAGTAACATAGTGTAGTAGAGTGTAAGAGACAGTAACAGAGTGTAAGAGACAGTAACAGAGTGTAAGAGACAGCAGCAGAGTGTAAGAGAGTGAAAGAGACAGTAGCAGAGTGTAATAGACAGTAACAGAGTGTAAGAGAGTGTTATAGACAGTAGCAGAGTGTAAGAGACAATAGCAGAGTGTAAGATACAGTAGCAAAGTGTAAGAGACAGTAACAGAGTGTAAGAGACAGTAGCAGAGTGAAAGAGGCAGTAGTAGAGTGTAGTAGAGTGTACCAGAGTGTCACATGGCATATACCGTCCTCTAGGATCACATAGTCCTGAATGATCTCAGTATACTGTGAACGTCTTTGGGGATCTCTTCGCGTAGACATCGTAAACCTGTGTAAGAGACAGTAAAAGAGTATATGAGACAGTAGCGGAGTGTAAGAGAGTGTGACAGAGCATAGGAGACAGTAACAGAGTATAGGAGACGGTAACAGAGTGTAAGAGAGTGTAAGAGACAGTAACAGAGTGTAAGAGACAGTAACAGAGTGTAAGAGACAGCAGCAGAGTGTAAGAGAGTGTAACATAGTGTAAGAGAGTGAAAGAGACAGTAGCAGAGTGTAATAGACAGTAACAGAGTGTAGGAGAGTGTAACAGCGTGTAAGAGAGTGTAACAGAGTGTAAGAGAGTGTAAGAGACAGTAACAGAGTGTAGGAGAGTGTAAGAGACAGTAACAGAGTGTAAGAGACAGTAACAGAGTGTAAGGGACAGTAACAGAGTGTAAGAGACAGCAGCAGAGTGTAAGAGAGTGTAACATAGTGTAAGAGAGTGAAAGAGACAGTAGCAGAGTGTAATAGACAGTAACAGAGTGTAGGAGAGTGTCAGAGACAGTAACAGAGTGTAAGAGTCAGCAGCAGAGTGTAAGAGAGTGTAACATAGTGTAAGAGAGTGTAAGAGACAGTAGCAGAGTGTAATAGACAGTAACAGAGTGTAAGAGAGTGTTATAGACAGTAGCAGAGTGTAAGAGACAATAGCAGAGTGTAAGATACAGTAGCAGAGTGTAAGAGACAGTAACAGAGTGTAAAAGACAGTAACAGAGTGTAAGAGACAGTAGCAGAGTGAAAGAGACAGTAGTAGAGTGTAGTAGAGTGTAAGAGAGTGTCACATGGCATATACCGTCCTCTAGGATCACATAGTCCTGAATGATCTCAGTATACTGTGAACGTCTTTGGGGATCTCTTCGCGTAGACCTCGTAAACCTGTGTAAGAGACAGTAAAAGAGTATATGAGACAGTAGTGGAGTGTAAGAAAGTGTAACAGAGTATAGGAGACAGTAACAGAGTGTAAGAGAGTGTAAGAGACAGTTACAAAGTGTAAGAGAGTGTAAGAGAGTGTAACAGAGTGTAAGAGACAGTAACAGAGTGTAAGAGACAGCAGCAGAGTGTAAGAGAGTGTAAGAGACAGTAGCAGAGTGTAATAGACAGTAACAGAGTGTAAGAGAGTGTTATAGACAGTAGCAGAGTGTTATAGACAATAGCAGAGTGTAAGAGACAGTAGCAGAGTGTAATAGACAGCAGCAGAGTGTAAGAGAGTGTAAGAGACAGTAGCAGAGTGTAATAGACAGTAACAGAGTGTAAGAGAGTGTTATAGACAGTAGCAGAGTGTAAGAGACAATAGCAGAGTGTAAGAGACAGTAGCAGAGTGTAATAGACTGTAGCAGAGTGTAACAGAGTGTAAGAGAGTGTAAGAGACAGTAGCAGAGTGTAATAGACAGTAACAGAGTGTAAGAGAGTGTTATAGACAGTAGCAGAGTTTAAGAGACAGTAACAGAGTGTAAGAGACAGTAACAGAGTGTAAGAGGGTGTAAGAGACAGTAGCAGAGTGTAGGAGAGTGTAAGAGAGTGTAACAGAGTGTAAGAGACAGTAACAGAGTGTAAGAGACAGTAACAGAGTGTAAGAGACAGCAGCAGAGTGTAAGAGAGTGTAACAGAGTATAGGAGACAGTAACAGAGTATAGGAGACAGTAACAGAGTGTAAGAGAGTGTAAGAGACAGTTACAGAGTGTAAGAGACAGTAACAGAGTGTAAGAGACAGCAGAAGAGTGTAAGAGAGTTGAAGAGACAGTCGCAGAGTGTAATAGACAGTAACAGAGTGTAAGAGAGTGTTATAGACAGTAGCAGAGTGTAAGAGACAATAGCAGAGTGTAATAGACTGGAGCAGAGTGTAACATAGTGTAAGAGAGTGTAAGAGACTGTAGCAGAGTGTAATAGACAGTAACAGAGTGTAAGAGAGTGTTATAGACAGTAGCAGAGTGTAAGAGACAATAGCAGAGTGTAAGAGACAGTAGCAGAGTGTAATAGACAGCAGCAGAGTGTAAGAGAGTGTAAGAGACAGTAGCAGAGTGTAATAGACAGTAACAGAGTGTAAGAGAGTGTTATAGACAGTAGCAGAGTGTAAGAGACAATAGCAGAGTGTAAGAGACAGTAGCAGAGTGTAATAGACTGTAGCAGAGTGTAACATAGTGTAAGAGAGTGTAAGAGACAGTAGCAGAGTGTAATAGACAGTAACAGAGTGTAAGAGAGTGTTATAGACAGTAGCAGAGTTTAAGAGACAGTAACAGAGTGTAAGAGACAGTAACAGAGTGTAAGAGGGTGTAAGAGACAGCAGCAGAGTGTAAGAGAGTGTAACAGAGTGTAAGAGACAGTAACAGAGCGTAAGAGACAGTAGCAGAGTGTAAGAGACAGAAGCAGAGTGAAAGAGAGAGTAGCAGAGTGTAAGAGACAGTAGCAGAGAGTAAGAGACAGTAGCAGAGTGTAAGAGAGTGTAATAGACAGTAACAGAGTGTAAGAGAGTGTAACAGCGTGTAAGAGAGTGTAACAGAGTGTAAGAGAGTGTAAGAGACAGTAACAGAGTGTGGGAGAGTGTAAGAGACAGTAACAGAGTGTAAGAGACAGTAACAGAGTGTAAGAGACAGCAGCAGAGTGTAAGAGAGTGTAACAGTGTAAGAGAGTGAAAGAGACAGTAGCAGAGTGTAATAGACAGTAACAGAGTGTAAGAGAGTGTTATAGACAGTAGCAGAGTGTAAGAGACAATAGCAGAGTGTAAGATACAGTAGCAAAGTGTAAGAGACAGTAACAGAGTGTAAGAGACAGTAACAGAGTGTAAGAGACAGTAGCAGAGTGAAAGAGGCAGTAGTAGAGTGTACCAGAGTGTCACATGGCATATACCGTCCTCTAGGATCACATAGTCCTGAATGATCTCAGTATACTGTGAACGTCTTTGGGGATCTCTTCGCGTAGACATCGTAAGCCTGTGTAAGAGACAGTAAAAGAGTATATGAGACAGTAGCGGAGTTTAAGAGAGTGTGACAGAGCATAGGAGACAGTAACAGAGTATAGGAGACGGTAACAGAGTGTAAGAGAGTGTAAGAGACAGTAACAGAGTGTAAGAGACAGTAACAGAGTGTAAGAGACAGCAGCAGAGTGTAAGAGAGTGTAACATAGTGTAAGAGAGTGAAAGAGACAGTAGCAGAGTGTAATAGACAGTAACAGAGTGTAGGAGAGTGTAACAGCGTGTAAGAGAGTGTAACAGAGTGTAAGAGAGTGTAAGAGACAGTAACAGAGTGTAGGAGAGTGTAAGAGACAGTAACAGAGTGTAAGAGACAGTAACAGAGTGTAAGAGACAGCAGCAGAGTGTAAGAGAGTGTAACATAGTGTAAGAGAGTGAAAGAGACAGTAGCAGAGTGTAATAGACAGTAACAGAGTGTAAGAGAGTGTTATAGACAGTAGCAGAGTGTAAGAGACAATAGCAGAGTGTAAGATACAGTAGCAGAGGGTAAGAGACAGTAACAGAGTGTAAGAGACAGTAACAGAGTGTAAGAGAGTGTCACATGGCATATACCGTCCTCTAGGATCACATAGTCCCGAATGATCTCAGTATACTGTGAACGTCTTTGGGGATCTCTTCGCGTAGACAACGTAAACCTGTGTAAGAGACAGTAGCAGAGAGTAAGAGACGGTAACAGAGTATATGAGACAGTAGCAGAGTGTAAGAGATTGTAACAGAGTGTAAGAGACAGTAGCAGAGTGAAAGAGACAGTAGCAGAGTGTAAGAGACAGTAGCAGAGTGTAAGAGACAGTAACAGAGTGTAAGAGGGTGTAAGAGACAGTAGCAGAGTGTAGGAGAGTGTAAGAGAGTGTAAGAGAGTGTAAGAGAGTGTAGGAGAGTGTAAGAGACAGTAACAGAGTGTAAGAGACAATAACAGAGTGTAAGAGACATCAGCAGAGTGTAAGAGAGTGTAACAGAGTGTAAGAGACAGTAACAGAGTGTACGAGACAGTAACAGAGTGTAAGAAACAGTAACAGAGTGTAAGAGAGTGTAACAGAGTGTAAGAGACAGTAACAGAGTGTAGGAGACAGTAACAGAGTGTAAGAGACAGTAACAGAGTGTACGAGAGTGTAGTAGAGTGTAAGAGACAGTAACAGAGCGTAAGAGACAGTAGCAGAGTGTAAGAGACAGAAGCAGAGTGAAAGAGAGAGTAGCAGAGTGTAAGAGACAGTAGCAGAGTGTAAGAGACAGTAGCAGAGTGTAAGAGAGTGTAAGAGACAGTAACAGAGTGAAAGAGAGTGTAACAGCGTGTACAAGAGTGTAACAGAGTGTAAGAGAGTGTAAGAGACAGTACCAGAGTGTAAGAGGGTGTAAGAGACAGTAGCAGAGTGTAGGAGAGTGTAAGAGAGTGTAAGAGAGTGTAAGAGACAGTAACAGAGTGTAAGAGACAGTAACAAAGTGTAAGAGACAGCAGCAGAGTGTAAGAGAGTGTAACAGAGTGTAAGAGACAGTAACAGAGTGTACGAGACAGTAACAGAGTGTAAGACACAGTAACCGAGTGTAAGAGAGTGTAACAGAGTGTAAGAGACAGTAACAGAGTGTACGAGACAGTAACAGAGTGTAAGAGACAGTAACAGAGTGTACGAGAGTGTAGTAGAGTGTAAGAGACAGTAACAGAGCGTAAGAGACAGTAGCAGAGTGTCAGAGACAGAAGCAGAGTGAAAGAGAGAGTAGCAGAGTGTAAGAGACAGTAGCAGAGTGTAAAAGACAGTAGCAGAGTGTAAGAGAGTGTAAGAGACAGTAACAGAGTGTAAGAGAGTGTAACATCATGTAAGAGAGTGTAACAGAGTGTAGGAGAGTGTAAGAGAAAGTAACAGAGTGTAAGAGACAGTAACAGAGTGTAAGAGACAGTAACAGAGTGTAAGAGAGTGTAACATAGTGTAAGAGAGTGTAAGAGACAGTAGCAGAGTGTAATAGACAGTAACAGAGTGTAAGAGAGTGTTATAGACAGTAGCAGAGTGTAAGAGACAATAGCAGAGTGTAAGAGACAGTCTCAGAGTGTAACAGATAGTAACAGAGTGTAAGAGACAGTAACAGAGTGTAAGAGACAGTAACAGAGTGTAAGACAGTAGCAGAGTGTAAGAGACAGTAGCAGAGTGTAAGAGAGAGTAGCAGAGTGTAAGAGACAGTAACAGCGTGTAAGAGAGTGTAACAGCATGTAAGAGAGTGTAACAGAGTGTAAGAGAGTGTAAGAGACAGTAACAGAGTGTAGGAGAGTGTAATAGACAGTAACAGAGTGTAAGAGAGTGTTATAGACAGTAGCAGAGTGTAAGAGACAATAGCAGAGTGTAAGAGACAATAGCAGAGTGTAATAGACTGTAGCAGAGTGTAACAGAGTGTAAGAGACAGTAGCAGAGTGTAATAGACAGTAACAGAGTGTAAGAGAGTGTTATAGACAGTAGCAGAGTGTAAGAGACAATAGCAGAGTGTAAGATACAGTAGCAGAGTGTAAGAGACAGTAACAGAGTGTAAGAGACAGTAACAGAGTGTAAGAGACAGTAGCAGAGTGAAAGAGACAGTAGTAGAGTGTAGTAGAGTGTAAGAGAGTGTCACATGGCATATACCGTCCTCTAGGATCACATAGTCCCGAATGATCTCAGTATACTGTGAACGTCTTTGGGGATCTCTTCGCGTAGAAATTGTAAACCTGTGTAAGAGACAGTAGCAGAGAGTAAGAGACAGTAACAGAGTATATGAGACAGTAGCAGAGTGTAAGAGAGTGTAACAGAGTATAGGAGACAGTAACAGAGAATAGTAGACAGTAACAGAGTGTAAGAGAGTGTAAGAGACAGTTACAGAGTGTAAGAGAGTGTAACAGAGTGTAAGAGACAGTAAAGGAGTGTAAGAGACAGCAGCAGAGTGTAAGAGAGTGTAAGAGACAGTAGCAGAGTGTAATAGACAGTAACAGAGTGTAAGAGACAGTAGCAGAGTGAAAGAAACAGTAGTAGAGTGTAGTAGAGTATAGTAGAGTGTAAGAGAGTGTCACATGGCATATACCGTCCTCTAGGATCACATAGTCCTGAATGATCTCAGTATACTGTGAACGTCTTTGGGGATCTCTTCGCGTAGACATCGTAAACCTGTGTAAGAGACAGTAGCAGAGAGTAAGAGACGGTAACAGAGTATGTGAGACAGTAGCAGAGTGTAAGAGAGTGTAACAGAGTATAGGAGACAGTAACAGAGTATAGGAGACAGTAACAGAGTGTAAGAGAGTGTAAGAGGGTGTAAGAGACAGTAGCAGAGTGTAGGAGAGTGTAAGAGAGTGTAAGAGACAGTAACAGAGTGTAAGAGACAGTAACAGAGTATATGAGACAGCAGCAGAGTTTAAGAGTGTAACAGAGTATACGAGAGTGTAGTAGAGTGTAAGAGACAGTAACAGAGCGTAAGAGACAGTAGCAGTGTGTAAGAGACAGAAGCAAAGTGAAAGAGAGAGTAGCATAGTGTAAGAGACAGTAGCAGAGTGTAAGAGACAGTAGCAGAGTGTAAGAGTGTAAGAGACAGTAACAGAGTGTAAGAGAGTGTAACAGCGTGTAAGAGAGTGTAACAGAGTGTAAGAGACAGTAAGAGAGTGTAACAGAGTGTAAGAGACAGTAACAGAGTGTAGGAGAGTGTAAGAGACAGTAACGGAGTGTAAGAGACAGTAACAGAGTGTAAGAGACAGTAACAGAGTGTAAGAGACAGCAGCAGAGTGTTAGAGAGTGTAACATAGTGTAAGAGAGTGTAAGAGACAGTAGCAGAGTGTAATAGACAGTAACAGAGTGTAATAGAGTGTAAGAGACAGTAGCAGAGTGTAAGAGACAGTAGCAGAGTGTAATAGACTGTAGCAGAGTGTAACAGAGTGTAAGAGAGTGTAAGAGACAATAGCAGAGTGTAATAGACAGTAACAGAGTGTAAGAGAGTGTTATAGACAGTAGCAGAGTGCAAGAGACAATAGCAGAGTGTAAGAGACAGTAGCAGAGTGTAATAGACTGTAACAGAGTGTAACAGAGTGTAAGAGAGTGTAAGAGACAGTAGCGGAGTGTAATAGACAGTAACAGAGTGTAAGAGAGTGTTATAGACAGTAGCAGAGTGTTATAGACAATAGCAGAGTGTAAGAGACAGTAGCAGAGTGTAATAGACAGCAGCAGAGTGTAAGAGAGTGTAAGAGACAGTAGCAGAGTGTAATAGACAGTAACAGAGTGTAAGAGAGTGTTATAGACAGTATCAGAGTGTAAGAGACAATAGCAGAGTGTAAGAGACAGTAGCAGAGTGTAATAGACAGTAACAGAGTGTAAGAGACAGTAACAGAGTGTAAGAGACAGCAGCAGAGTGTAAGAGACAGTAACAGAGTGTAAGAGAGTGTAACAGAGTGTAAGAGACAGTAACAGAGTGTACGAGACAGTAACAGAGTGTACGAGACAGTAACAGAGTGTAAGAGACAGTAACAGAGTATACGATAGTGTAGTAGAGTGTAAGAGACAGTAACAGAGCGTAAGAGACAGTAGCAGTGTGTAAGAGACAGAAGCAAAGTGAAAGAGAGAGTAGCAGAGTGTAAGAGACAGTAGCAGAGTGTAAGAGACAGTAGCAGAGTGTAAGAGTGTAAGAGACAGTAACAGAGTGTAAGAGAGTGTAACAGCGTGTAAGAGAGTGTAACAGAGTGTAAGAGACAGTAAGAGAGTGTAACAGAGTGTAAGAGACAGTAACAGAGTGTAGGAGAGTGTAAGAGACAGTAACGGAGTGTAAGAGACAGTATCAGAGTGTAAGAGACAGCAGCAGAGTGTTAGAGAGTGTAACATAGTGTAAGAGAGTGTAAGAGACAGTAGCAGAGTGTAATAGACAGTAACAGAGTGTAAGAGAGTGTTATAGACAGTAGCAGAGTGTAAGAGACAATAGCAGAGTGTAAGAGAAAGTAGCAGAGTGTAACATAGTGTAAGAGAGTGTTATAGACAGTAGCAGAGTGTAAGAGACAGTAACAGAGTGTAAGAGACAGTAACAGAGTGAAAGAGACAGTAGCAGAGTGTAAGAGAGTGTAACATAGTGTAAGAGAGTGAAAGAGACAGTAGCAGAGTGTAATAGACAGTAACAGAGTGTAAGAGAGTGTTATAGACAGTAGCAGAGTGTAAGAGACAATAGCAGAGTGTAAGATACAGTAGTAAAGTGTAAGAGACAGTAACAGAGTGTAAGAGACAGCAGCAGAGTGTAAGAGAGTGTAATAGACAGTAACAGAGTGTACGAGAGTGTAGTAGAGTGTAAGAGACAGTAGCAGAGTGTAAGAGAGTGTAACAGGGTGTAAGAGACAGTAACAGAGTATAGGAGACAGTAACAGAGTGTAAGAGACAGTAACAGAGTGTACGAGACAGTAACATAGTGTAAGATACAGTAACAGAGTGTATGACAGTGTAGTACAGTGTAGGACACAGTAACAGAGCGTAAGAGATAGTAGCAGAGTGTAAGAGACAGTAGCAGAGTGAAAGAGACAGTAGCAGAGTGTTAGAGACAGTAGCAGAGTGTAAGAAACAGTAACAGAGTGTAAGAGACAGTAGCAGAGTGTAAGAGAGTGTAAGAGACAGTAACAGTGTGTAAGAGGGTGTAACAGCGTGTAAGAGAGTGTAACAGCGTGTAAGAGAGTGTAACAGAGTGTAAGAGAGTGTAAGAGACAGTAACAGAGTGTAAGAGGGTGTAAGAGACAGTAGCAGAGTGTAAGAGAGTGTAAGAGAGTGTTATAGACAGTAGCAGAGTGTAAGAGACAATAGCAGAGTGTAAGAGACAGTAGCAGAGTGTAATAGACTGTAGCAGAGTGTAACAGTGTAAGAGAGTGTAAGAGACAGTAGCAGAGTGTAATAGACAGTAACAGAGTGTAAGAGAGTGTTATAGACAGTAGCAGAGTGTAAGAGACAGTAGCAGAGTGTAAGAGACAATAGCAGAGTGTAAGAGACAGTAGCAGAGTGTAATAGACTGTAGCAGAGTGTAACATAGTGTAAGAGAGTGTAAGAGACAGTAGCAGAGTGTAATAGACAGTAACAGAGTGTAAGAGAGTGTTATAGACAGTAGCAGAGTGTAAGAGAGTGTAAGAGACAGTTACAGAGTGTAAGAGAGTGTAACAGAGTGTAAGAGAGTGTAAGAGACAGTAACATAGTGTAGGAGAGTGTAAGAGACAGTAACAGAGTGTAAGAGACAGTAACAGAGTGTAAGAGGGTGTAAGAGACAGTAGCAGAGTGTAGGAGAGTGTAAGAGAGTGTAAGAGACAGTAAGAGTGTAAGAGACAGTAACAGAGTGTAAGAGACAGCAGCAGAGTGTAAGAGAGTGTAACAGAGTGTAAGAGACAGTAACAGAGCGTAAGAGACAGTAGCAGAGTGTAAGAGACAGAAGCAGAGTGAAAGAGAGAGTAGCAGAGTGTAAGAGACAGTAGCAGAGTGTAAGAGACAGTAGCAGAGTGTAAGAGAGTGTAAGAGACAGTAACAGAGTGTAAGAGAGTGTAACAGCATGTAAGAGAGTGTAACAGAGTGTAAGAGAGTGTAAGAGACAGTAACAGAGTGTAGTAGAGTGTAAGAGACAGTAACAGAGTGTAAGAGACAGTAACAGAGTGTAAGAGAGTGTAACATAGTGTAAGAGAGTGAAAGAGACAGTAGCAGAGTGTAATAGACAGTAACAGAGTGTAAGAGAGTGTTATAGACAGTAGCAGAGTGTAAGAGACAATAGCAGAGTGTAAGATACAGTAGCAAAGTGTAAGAGACAGTAACAGAGTGTAAGAGACAGTAGCAGAGTGAAAGAGGCAGTAGTAGAGTGTAGTAGAGTGTACCAGAGTGTCACATGGCATATACCGTCCTCTAGGATCACATAGTCCTGAATGATCTCAGTATACTGTGAACGTCTTTGGGGATCTCTTCGCGTAGACATCGTAAACCTGTGTAAGAGACAGTAAAAGAGTATATGAGACAGTAGCGGAGTGTAAGAGAGTGTGACAGAGCATAGGAGACAGTAACAGAGTATAGGAGACGGTAACAGAGTGTAAGAGAGTGTAAGAGACAGTAACAGAGTGTAAGAGACAGTAACAGAGTGTAAGAGACAGCAGCAGAGTGTAAGAGAGTGTAACATAGTGTAAGAGAGTGAAAGAGACAGTAGCAGAGTGTAATAGACAGTAACAGAGTGTAGGAGAGTGTAACAGCGTGTAAGAGAGTGTAACAGAGTGTAAGAGAGTGTAAGAGACAGTAACAGAGTGTAGGAGAGTGTAAGAGACAGTAACAGAGTGTAAGAGACAGTAACAGAGTGTAAGGGACAGTAACAGAGTGTAAGAGACAGCAGCAGAGTGTAAGAGAGTGTAACATAGTGTAAGAGAGTGAAAGACAGTAGCAGAGTGTAATAGACAGTAACAGAGTGTAGGAGAGTGTCAGAGACAGTAACAGAGTGTAAGAGTCAGCAGCAGAGTGTAAGAGAGTGTAACATAGTGTAAGAGAGTGTAAGAGACAGTAGCAGAGTGTAATAGACAGTAACAGAGTGTGAGAGAGTGTTATAGACAGTAGCAGAGTGTAAGAGACAATAGCAGAGTGTAAGATACAGTAGCAGAGTGTAAGAGACAGTAACAGAGTGTAAAAGACAGTAACAGAGTGTAAGAGACAGTAGCAGAGTGAAAGAGACAGTAGTAGAGTGTAGTAGAGTGTAAGAGAGTGTCACATGGCATATACCGTCCTCTAGGATCACATAGTCCTGAATGATCTCAGTATACTGTGAACGTCTTTGGGGATCTCTTCGCGTAGACCTCGTAAACCTGTGTAAGAGACAGTAAAAGAGTATATGAGACAGTAGTGGAGTGTAAGAAAGTGTAACAGAGTATAGGAGACAGTAACAGAGTGTAAGAGAGTGTAAGAGACAGTTACAGAGTGTAAGAGAGTGTAAGAGAGTGTAAGAGAGTGTAACAGAGTGTAAGAGACAGTAACAGAGTGTAAGAGACAGCAGCAGAGTGTAAGAGAGTGTAAGAGACAGTAGCAGAGTGTAATAGACAGTAACAGAGTGTAAGAGAGTGTTATAGACAGTAGCAGAGTGTTATAGACAATAGCAGAGTGTAAGAGACAGTAGCAGAGTGTAATAGACAGCAGCAGAGTGTAAGAGAGTGTAAGAGACAGTAGCAGAGTGTAATAGACAGTAACAGAGTGTAAGAGAGTGTTATAGACAGTAGCAGAGTGTAAGAGACAATAGCAGAGTGTAAGAGACAGTAGCAGAGTGTAATAGACTGTAGCAGAGTGTAACAGAGTGTAAGAGAGTGTAAGAGACAGTAGCAGAGTGTAATAGACAGTAACAGAGTGTAAGAGAGTGTTATAGACAGTAGCAGAGTTTAAGAGACAGTAACAGAGTGTAAGAGACAGTAACAGAGTGTAAGAGGGTGTAAGAGACAGTAACAGAGTGTAAGAGGGTGTAAGAGACAGTAGCAGAGTGTAACAGAGTGTAAGAGACAGTAACAGAGTGTAAGAGACAGTAACAGAGTGTAAGAGACAGCAGCAGAGTGTAAGAGAGTGTAACAGAGTATAGGAGACAGTAACAGAGTATAGGAGACAGTAACAGAGTGTAAGAGAGTGTAAGAGACAGTTACAGAGTGTAAGAGAGTGTAACATAGTGTAAGAGACAGTAACAGAGTGTAAGAGACAGCAGAAGAGTGTAAGAGAGTTGAAGAGACAGTCGCAGAGTGTAATAGACAGTAACAGAGTGTAAGAGAGTGTTATAGACAGTAGCAGAGTGTAAGAGACAATAGCAGAGTGTAATAGACTGGAGCAGAGTGTAACATAGTGTAAGAGAGTGTAAGAGACTGTAGCAGAGTGTAATAGACAGTAACAGAGTGTAAGAGAGTGTTATAGACAGTAGCAGAGTGTAAGAGACAATAGCAGAGTGTAAGAGGGTGTAAGAGACAGTAGCAGAGTGTAGGAGAGTGTAGGAGAGTGTAAGAGACAGTAACAGAGTGTAAGAGACAGTAACAGAGTGTACGAGAGTGTAGTAGAGTGTAAGAGACAGAAGCAGAGTGTAAGAGACAGTAGCAGAGTGTAAGAGACAGTAGCAGAGTGTAATAGACTGTAGCAGAGTGTAACATAGTGTAAGAGAGTGTAAGAGACAGTAGCAGAGTGTAATAGACAGTAACAGAGTGTAAGAGAGTGTTATAGACAGTAGCAGAGTGTAAGAGACAATAGCAGAGTGTAAGAGACAGTAGCAGAGTGTAATAGACTGTAGCAGAGTGTAACATAGTGTAAGAGAGTGTAAGAGACAGTAGCATAGTGTAATAGACAGTAACAGAGTGTAAGAGAGTGTTATAGACAGTAGCAGAGTTTAAGAGACAGTAACAGAGTGTAAGAGACAGTAACAGAGTGTAAGAGGGTGTAAGAGACAGTAGCAGAGTGTAGGAGAGTGTAAGAGAGTGTAAGAGAGTGTAAGAGAGTGTAAGAGACAGTAACAGAGTGTAAGAGACAGTAACAGAGTGTAAGAGACAGTAACAGAGTGTAAGAGACAGCAGCAGAGTGTAAGAGAGTGTAACATAGTGTAAGAGAGTGAAAGAGACAGTAGCAGAGTGTAATAGACAGTAAGAGAGTGTTATAGACAGTAGCAGAGTGTAAGAGACAATAGCAGAGTGTAAGATACAGTAGCAAAGTGTAAGAGACAGTAACAGAGTGTAAGAGACAGTAGCAGAGTGAAAGAGACAGTAGTAGAGTGTAGTAGAGTGTACCAGAGTGTCACATGGCATATACCGTCCTCTAGGATCACATAGTCCTGAATGATCTCAGTATACTGTGAACGTCTTTGGGGATCTCTTCGCGTAGACATCGTAAACCTGTGTAAGAGACAGTAAAAGAGTATATGAGACAGTAGCGGAGTGTAAGAGAGTGTGACAGAGCATAGGAGACAGTAACAGAGTATAGGAGACGGTAACAGAGTGTAAGAGAGTGTAAGAGACAGTAACAGAGTGTAAGAGACAGTAACAGAGTGTAAGAGACAGCAGCAGAGTGTAAGAGAGTGTAACATAGTGTAAGAGAGTGAAAGAGACAGTAGCAGAGTGTAATAGACAGTAACAGAGTGTAGGAGAGTGTAACAGCGTGTAAGAGAGTGTAAGAGACAGTAACAGAGTGTAGGAGAGTGTAAGAGACAGTAACAGAGTGTAAGAGACAGTAACAGAGTGTAAGAGTCAGCAGCAGAGTGTAAGAGAGTGTAACATAGTGTAAGAGAGTGTAAGACACAGTAGCAGAGTGTAATAGACAGTAACAGAGTGTAAGAGAGTGTTATAGACAGTAGCAGAGTGTAAGAGACAATAGCAGAGTGTAAGATACAGTAGCAGAGTGTAAGATACAGTAGCAGAGTGTAAGAGACAGTAACAGAGTGTAAAAGACAGTAACAGAGTGTAAGAGACAGTAGCAGAGTGAAAGAGACAGTAGTAGAGTGTAAGAGAGTGTCACATGGCATATACCGTCCTCTAGGATCACATAGTCCTGAATGATCTCAGTATACTGTGAACGTCTTTGGGGATCTCTTCGCGTAGACATCGTAAACCTGTGTAAGAGACAGTAACAGAGTATATGAGACAGTAACAGAGTGTAAGAGAGTGTAAGAGACAGTAACAGAGTGTAAGAGACAGTAACAGAGTGTAAGAGACAGTAACAGAATGTAAGAGACAGCAGCAGAGTGTAAGAGAGTGTAACATAGTGTAAGAGAGTGAAAGAGACAGTAGCAGAGTGTAATAGACAGTAACAGAGTGTAGGAGAGTGTAACAGCGTGTAAGAGAGTGTAACAGAGTGTAAGAGAGTGTAAGAGACAGTAACAGAGTGTAGGAGAGTGTAAGAGACAGTAACAGAGTGTAAGAGACAGTAACAGAGTGTAAGAGACATCAGCAGAGTGTAAGAGAGTGTAACATAGTGTAAGAGAGTGAAAGAGACAGTAGCAGAGTGTAATAGACAGTAACAGAGTGTAGGAGAGTGTCAGAGACAGTAACAGAGTGTAAGAGTCAGCAGCAGAGTGTAAGAGAGTGTAACATAGTGTAAGAGAGTGTAAGAGACAGTAGCAGAGTGTAATAGACAGTAACAGAGTGTAAGAGAGTGTTATAGACAGTAGCAGAGTGTAAGAGACAATAGCAGAGTGTAAGATACAGTAGCAGAGTGTAAGAGACAGTAACAGAGTGTAAAAGACAGTAACAGAGTGTAAGAGACAGTAGCAGAGTGAAAGAGACAGTAGTAGAGTGTAAGAGAGTGTCACATGGCATATACCGTCCTCTAGGATCACATAGTCCTGAATGATCTCAGTATACTGTGAACGTCTTTGGGGATCTCTTCGCGTAGACATCGTAAACCTGTGTAAGAGACAGTAACAGAGTATATGAGACAGTAGCAGAGTGTACGAGAGTGTAACAGAGTATAGGAGACAGTAACACAGTATAGGAGACAGTAACAGAGTGTAAGAGACAGTTACAGAGTGTAAGAGAGTGTAACAGAGTGTAAGAGACAGTAACATAGTGTAAGAGACAGCAGCAGAGTGTAAGAGACAGCAGCAGAGTGTAAGAGAGTGTAAGAGACAGTAGCAGAGTGTAATAGACAGTAACAGAGTGTAAGAGAGTGTTATAGACAGTAGCAGAGTGTAAGAGACAGCAGCAGAGTGTAAGAGAGTGTAACAGTGTAAGAGAGTGTAAGAGACAGTAGCAGAGTGTAATATACAGTAACAGAGTGTAAGAGAGTGTTATAGACAGTAGCAGAGTGTAAGAGACAATAGCAGAGTGTAAGAGACAGTAGCAGAGTGTAATAGACTGTAGCAGAGTGTAACAGAGTGTAAGAGAGTGTAAGAGACAGTAGCAGAGTGTAATAGACAGTAACAGAGTGTAAGAGAGTGTTATAGACAGTAGCAGAGTGTAAGAGACAATAGCAGAGTGTAAGAGACAGTAGCAGAGTGTAATAGACTGTAGCAGAGTGCAACAGAGTGTAAGAGAGTGTAAGAGACAGTAGCAGAGTGTAATAGACAGTAACAGAGTGTAAGAGAGTGTTATAGACAGTAGCAGAGTGTAAGAGACAATAGCAGAGTGTAAGAGACAGTAGCAGAGTGTAATAGACTGTAGCAGAGTGCAACAGAGTGTAAGAGAGTGTAAGAGACAGTAGCAGAGTGTAATAGACAGTAACAGAGTGTAAGAGAGTGTTATAGACAGTAGCAGAGTGTAAGATACAGTAGCAGAGTGTAAGAGACAGTAACAGAGTGTAAGAGACAGTAGCAGAGTGAAAGGGACAGTAGTAGAGTGTAGTAGAGTGTAAGAGAGTGTCACATGGCATATACCGTCCTCTAGGACCACATAGTCCCGAATGATCTCAGTATACTGTGAACGTCTTTGGGGATCTCTTCGCGTAGACATCGTAAACCTGTGTAAGAGACAGTAACAGAGTATATGAGACAGTAGCAGAGTGTAAGAGAGTGTAACAGAGTATAGGAGACAGTAACAGAGTATAGGAGACAGTAACAGAGTGTAAGAGAGTGTAAGAGACAGTTACAGAGTGTAAGAGAGTGTAACAGAGTGTAACAGAGTGTAAGAGACAGTAACAGAGTGTAAGAGACAGCAGCAGAGTGTAAGAGAGTGTAAGAGACAGTTACAGAGTGTAATAGACAGTAACAGAGTGTAAGAGAGTGTTATAGACAGTAGCAGAGTGTAAGATACAGTAGCAGAGTGTAAGAGACAGTAACAGAGTGTAAAAGACAGTAACAGAGTGTAAGAGACAGTAGCAGAGTGAAAGAGACAGTAGTAGAGTGTAAGAGAGTGTCACATGGCATATACCGTCCTCTAGGATCACATAGTCCTGAATGATCTCAGTATACTGTGAACGTCTTTGGGGATCTCTTCGCGTAGACATCGTAAACCTGTGTAAGAGACAGTAACAGAGTATATGAGACAGTAGCAGAGTGTACGAGAGTGTAACAGAGTATAGGAGACAGTAACACAGTATAGGAGACAGTAACAGAGTGTAAGAGACAGTTACAGAGTGTAAGAGAGTGTAACAGAGTGTAAGAGACAGTAACATAGTGTAAGAGACAGCAGCAGAGTGTAAGAGACAGCAGCAGAGTGTAAGAGAGTGTAAGAGACAGTAGCAGAGTGTAATAGACAGTAACAGAGTGTAAGAGAGTGTTATAGACAGTAGCAGAGTGTAAGAGACAGCAGCAGAGTGTAAGAGAGTGTAACAGTGTAAGAGAGTGTAAGAGACAGTAGCAGAGTGTAATATACAGTAACAGAGTGTAAGAGAGTGTTATAGACAGTAGCAGAGTGTAAGAGACAATAGCAGAGTGTAAGAGACAGTAGCAGAGTGTAATAGACTGTAGCAGAGTGTAACAGAGTGTAAGAGAGTGTAAGAGACAGTAGCAGAGTGTAATAGACAGTAACAGAGTGTAAGAGAGTGTTATAGACAGTAGCAGAGTGTAAGAGACAATAGCAGAGTGTAAGAGACAGTAGCAGAGTGTAATAGACTGTAGCAGAGTGCAACAGAGTGTAAGAGAGTGTAAGAGACAGTAGCAGAGTGTAATAGACAGTAACAGAGTGTAAGAGAGTGTTATAGACAGTAGCAGAGTGTAAGAGACAATAGCAGAGTGTAAGAGACAGTAGCAGAGTGTAATAGACTGTAGCAGAGTGCAACAGAGTGTAAGAGAGTGTAAGAGACAGTAGCAGAGTGTAATAGACAGTAACAGAGTGTAAGAGAGTGTTATAGACAGTAGCAGAGTGTAAGATACAGTAGCAGAGTGTAAGAGACAGTAACAGAGTGTAAGAGACAGTAGCAGAGTGAAAGGGACAGTAGTAGAGTGTAGTAGAGTGTAAGAGAGTGTCACATGGCATATACCGTCCTCTAGGACCACATAGTCCCGAATGATCTCAGTATACTGTGAACGTCTTTGGGGATCTCTTCGCGTAGACATCGTAAACCTGTGTAAGAGACAGTAACAGAGTATATGAGACAGTAGCAGAGTGTAAGAGAGTGTAACAGAGTATAGGAGACTGTAAGAGAGTGTAAGAGACAGTTACAGAGTGTAAGAGAGTGTAACAGAGTGTAAGAGACAGTAACAGAGTGTAAGAGACAGCAGCAGAGTGTAAGAGAGTGTAAGAGACAGTTACAGAGTGTAAGAGAGTGTAACAGAATGTAAGAGACAGTAACAGAGTGTAAGAGACAGCAGCAGAGTGTAAGAGAGTGTAAGAGACAGTAGCAGAGTGTAATAGAGAGTAACAGAGTGTAAGAGAGTGTTATAGACAGTAGCAGAGTGTAAGAGACAATAGCAGAGTGTAAGAGACAGTAGCAGAGTGTAATAGACTGTAGCAGAGTGTAACATAGTGTAAGAGAATGTAAGAGACAGTAGCAGAGTGTAATAGACAGTAACATAGTGTAAGAGAGTGTTATAGACAGTAGCAGAGTTTAAGAGACAGTAACAGAGTGTAAGAGATAGTAACAGAGTGTAAGAGGGTGTAAGAGGCAGTAGCAGAGTGTAGGAGAGTGTAAGAGAGTGTAATAGAGTGTAAGAGACAGTAACAGAGTGTAAGAGACAGTAACAGAGTGTAAGAGACAGCAGAAGAGTGTAAGAGAGTTGAAGAGACAGTCGCAGAGTGTAATAGACAGTAACAGAGTGTAAGAGAGTGTTATAGACAGTAGCAGAGTGTAAGAGACAATAGCAGAGTGTAATAGACTGGAGCAGAGTGTAACATAGTGTAAGAGAGTGTAAGAGACTGCAGCAGAGTGTAATAGACAGTAACAGAGTGTAAGAGAGTGTTATAGACAGTAGCAGAGTGTAAGAGACAATAGCAGAGTGTAAGAGACAGTAGCAGAGTGTAATAGACAGCAGCAGAGTGTAAGAGAGTGTAAGAGACAGTTACAGAGTGTAAGAGAGTGTAACAGAATGTAAGAGACAGTAACAGAGTGTAAGAGACAGCAGCAGAGTGTAAGAGAGTGTAAGAGACAGTAGCAGAGTGTAATAGAGAGTAACAGAGTGTAAGAGAGTGTTATAGACAGTAGCAGAGTGTAAGAGACAATAGCAGAGTGTAAGAGACAGTAGCAGAGTGTAATAGACTGTAGCAGAGTGTAACATAGTGTAAGAGAATGTAAGAGACAGTAGCAGAGTGTAATAGACAGTAACATAGTGTAAGAGAGTGTTATAGACAGTAGCAGAGTTTAAGAGACAGTAACAGAGTGTAAGAGATAGTAACAGAGTGTAAGAGGGTGTAAGAGGCAGTAGCAGAGTGTAGGAGAGTGTAAGAGAGTGTAATAGAGTGTAAGAGACAGTAACAGAGTGTAAGAGACAGTAACAGAGTGTAAGAGACAGCAGAAGAGTGTAAGAGAGTTGAAGAGACAGTCGCAGAGTGTAATAGACAGTAACAGAGTGTAAGAGAGTGTTATAGACAGTAGCAGAGTGTAAGAGACAATAGCAGAGTGTAATAGACTGGAGCAGAGTGTAACATAGTGTAAGAGAGTGTAAGAGACTGCAGCAGAGTGTAATAGACAGTAACAGAGTGTAAGAGAGTGTTATAGACAGTAGCAGAGTGTAAGAGACAATAGCAGAGTGTAAGAGACAGTAGCAGAGTGTAATAGACAGCAGCAGAGTGTAAGAGAGTGTAAGAGACAGTAGCAGAGTGTAATAGACAGTAACAGAGTGTAAGAGAGTGTTATAGACAGTAGCAGAGTGTAAGAGACAATAGCAGAGTGTAAGAGACAGTAGCAGAGTGTAATAGACTGTAGCAGAGTGTAACAGTGTAAGAGAGTGTAAGAGACAGTAGCAGAGTGTAATAGACATTAACAGAGTGTAAGAGAGTGTTATAGACAGTAGCAGAGTTTAAGAGACAGTAACAGGGTGTAAGAGACTGTAACAGAGTGTAAGAGGGTGTAAGAGACAGTAGCAGAGTGTAGGAGAGTGTAAGAGAGTGTAAGAGACAGTAACAGAGTGTAAGAGACAGTAACAGAGTGTAAGAGACAGTAACAGAGTGTAAGAGACAGCAGCAGAGTGTAAGAGACAGCAGCAGAGTGTAAGAGAGTGTAACAGAGTGTAAGAGACAGTAACAGAGCGTAAGAGACAATAGCAGAGTGTAAGAGACAGAAGCAGAGTGAAAGAGAGAGTAGCAGAGTGTAAGAGACAGTAGCAGAGAGTAAGAGACAGTAGCAGAGTGTAAGAGAGTGTAATAGACAGTAACAGAGTGTAAGAGAGTGTAACAGCGTGTAAGAGAGTGTAACAGAGTGTAAGAGAGTGTAAGAGACAGTAACAGAGTGTAAGAGACAGTAACAGAGTGTAAGAGACAGCAGCAGAGTGTAAGAGTGTGTAACATAGTGTAAGAGAGTGAAAGAGACAGTAGCAGAGTGTAATAGACAGTAATAGAGTGTAAGAGACAGTAGCAGAGTGTAAGAGACAATAGCAGAGTGTAAGAGACAGTAGCAGAGTGTAATAGACTGTAACAGAGTGTAACAGAGTGTAAGAGAGTGTAAGAGACAGTAGCGGAGTGTAATAGACAGTAACAGAGTGTAAGAGAGTGTTATAGACAGTAGCAGAGTGTTATAGACAATAGCAGAGTGTAAGAGACAGTAGCAGAGTGTAATAGACAGCAGCAGAGTGTAAGAGAGTGTAAGAGACAGTAGCAGAGTGTAATAGACAGTAACAGAGTGTAAGAGAATGTTATAGACAGTATCAGAGTGTAAGAGACAATAGCAGAGTGTAAGAGACAGTAGCAGAGTGTAATAGACTGTAGCAGAGTGTAACATAGTGTAAGAGAGTGTAAGAGACAGTAGCAGAGTGTAATAGACAGTAACAGAGTGTAAGAGAGTGTTATAGACAGTAGCAGAGTGTAAGAGAGTGTAAGAGACAGTTACAGAGTGTAAGAGAGTGTAACAGAGTGTAAGAGAGTGTAAGAGACAGTAACATAGTGTAGGAGAGTGTAAGAGACAGTAACAGAGTGTAAGAGACAGTAACAGAGTGTAAGAGGGTGTAAGAGACAGTAGCAGAGTGTAGGAGAGTGTAAGAGAGTGTAAGAGACAGTAAGAGTGTAAGAGACAGTAACAGAGTGTAAGAGACAGCAGCAGAGTGTAAGAGAGTGTAACAGAGTGTAAGAGACAGTAACAGAGCGTAAGAGACAGTAGCAGAGTGTAAGAGACAGAAGCAGAGTGAAAGAGAGAGTAGCAGAGTGTAAGAGACAGTAGCAGAGTGTAAGAGACAGTAGCAGAGTGTAAGAGAGTGTAAGAGACAGTAACAGAGTGTAGTAGAGTGTAAGAGACAGTAACAGAGTGTAAGAGACAGTAACAGAGTGTAAGAGACAGCAGCAGAGTGTAAGAGAGTGTAACATAGTGTAAGAGACAGTAGCAGAGTGTAATAGACAGTAACAGAGTGTAAGAGAGTGTTATAGACAGTAGCAGAGTGTAAGAGACAATAGCAGAGTGTAAGAAACAGTAGTAAAGTGTAAGAGACAGTAACAGAGTGTAAGAGACAGTAGCAGAGTGAAAGAGGCAGTAGTAGAGTGTAGTAGAGTGTACCAGAGTGTCACATGGCATATACCGTCCTCTAGGATCACATAGTCCTGAATGATCTCAGTATACTGTGAACGTCTTTGGGGATCTCTTCGCGTAGACATCGTAAACCTGTGTAAGAGACAGTAAAAGAGTATATGAGACAGTAGCGGAGTGTAAGAGAGTGTGACAGAGCATAGGAGACAGTAACAGAGTATTGGAGACGGTAACAGAGTGTAAGAGAGTGTAAGAGACAGTAACAGAGTGTAAGAGACAGTAACAGAGTGTAAGAGACAGCAGCAGAGTGTAAGAGAGTGTAACATAGTGTAAGAGAGTGAAAGAGACAGTAGCAGAGTGTAATAGACAGTAACAGAGTGTAGGAGAGTGTAACAGCGTGTAAGAGAGTGTAACAGAGTGTAAGAGAGTGTAAGAGACAGTAACAGAGTGTAGGAGAGTGTAAGAGACAGTAACAGAGTGTAAGAGACAGTAACAGATTCTAAGAGACAGTAACAGAGTGTAAGAGACAGCAGCAGAGTGTAAGAGAGTGTAACATAGTGTAAGAGAGTGAAAGAGACAGTAGCAGAGTGTAATAGACAGTAACAGAGTGTAGGAGAGTGTCAGAGACAGTAACAGAGTGTAAGAGTCAGCAGCAGAGTGTAAGAGCGTGTAACATAGTGTAAGAGAGTGAAAGAGACAGTAGCAGAGTGTAATAGACAGTAACAGAGTGTAAGAGAGTGTTATAGACAGTAGCAGAGTGTAAGAGACAATAGCAGAGTGTAAGATACAGTAGCAGAGTGTAAGAGACAGTAACAGAGTGTAAAAGACAGTAACAGAGTGTAAGAGACAGTAGCAGAGTGAAAGAGACAGTATTAGAGTGTAGTAGAGTGTAAGAGAGTGTCACATGGCATATACCGTCCTCTAGGATCACATAGTCCTGAATGATCTCAGTATACTGTGAACGTCTTTGGGGATCTCTTCGCGTAGACCTCGTAAACCTGTGTAAGAGACAGTAAAAGAGTATATGAGACAGTAGTGGAGTGTAAGAAAGTGTAACAGAGTATAGGAGACAGTAACAGAGTGTAAGAGAGTGTAAGAGACAGTTACAGAGTGTAAGAGAGTGTAAGAGAGTGTAACAGAGTGTAAGAGACAGTAACAGAGTGTAAGAGACAGCAGCAGAGTGTAAGAGAGTGTAAGAGACAGTAGCAGAGTGTAATAGACAGTAACAGAGTGTAAGAGAGTGTTATAGACAGTAGCAGAGTGTTATAGACAATAGCAGAGTGTAAGAGACAGTAGCAGAGTGTAATAGACAGCAGCAGAGTGTAAGAGAGTGTAAGAGACAGTAGCAGAGTGTAATAGACAGTAACAGAGTGTAAGAGAGTGTTATAGACAGTAGCAGAGTGTAAGAGACAATAGCAGAGTGTAAGAGACAGTAGCAGAGTGTAATAGACTGTAGCAGAGTGTAACATAGTGTAAGAGAGTGTAAGAGACAGTAGCAGAGTGTAATAGACAGTAACAGAGTGTAAGAGAGTGTTATAGACAGTAACAGAGTGTAAGAGAGTGTTATAGACAGTAGCAGAGTTTAAGAGACAGTAACAGAGTGTAAGAGACAGTAACAGAGTGTAAGAGGGTGTAAGAGACAGTAGCAGAGTGTAGGAGAGTGTAAGAGAGTGTAAGAGAGTGTAAGAGACAGTAACAGAGTGTAAGAGACAGTAACAGAGTGTAAGAGACAGCAGCAGAGTGTAAGAGAGTGTAACAGAGTATAGGAGACAGTGACAGAGTATAGGAGACAGTAACAGAGTGTAAGAGAGTGTAAGAGACAGTTACAGAGTGTAAGAGAGTGTAACATAGTGTAAGAGACAGTAACAGAGTGTAAGAGACAGCAGAAGAGTGTAAGAGAGTTGAAGAGACAGTCGCAGAGTGTAAGAGACAATAGCAGAGTGTAAGAGACAGTAGCAGAGTGTAATAGACTGTAGCAGAGTGTAACATAGTGTAAGAGAGTGTAAGAGACAGTAGCAGAGTGTAATAGACAGTAACAGAGTGTAAGAGAGTGTTATAGACAGTAGCAGAGTGTAAGAGACAATAGCAGAGTGTAATAGAGTGTAGCAGAGTGTAATAGAGTGTAGCAGAGTGTAAGAGAGTGTAAGAGACAGTAGCAGAGTGTAATAGACAGTAACAGAGTGTAAGAGAGTGTTATAGACAGTTGCAGAGTGTAAGAGACAATAGCAGAGTGTAAGATACAGTAGAAGAGTGTAAGAGACAGTAACAGAGTGTAAGAGACAGTAACAGAGTGTAAGAGACAGTAGCAGAGTGAAAGAGACAGTAGTAGAGTGTAGTAGAGTGTAAGAGAGCGTCACATGGCATATACCGTCCTCTAGGACCACATGGTCCCGAATGATCTCAGTATACTGTGAACGTCTTTGGGTATCTCTTCGCGTAGACATCGTAAACCTGTGTAAGAGACAGTAACAGAGTATATGAGACAGCAGCAGAGTGTAAGAGAGTGTAACATAGTGTAAGACAGTGTAAGAGACAGTAGCAGAGTGAAAGAGACAGTAGCAGAGTGTAAGAGACAGTAGCAGAGTGTAAGAGACAGTAACAGAGTGTAAGAGATAGTAGCAGAGTGTAAGAGAGTGTAAGAGACAGTAACAGTGTGTAAGAGGGTGTAACAGCGTGTAAGAGAGTGTAACAGCATGTAAGAGAGTGTAACAGAGTGTAAGGGAGTGTAAGAGACAGTAACAGAGTGTAAGGGGGTGTAAGAGACAGTAGAAGAGTGTAGGAGAGTGTAAGAGAGTGTAAGAGAGTGTAATAGACAGTAACAGAGTGTAAGAGACAGTAAAAGAGTGTAAGAGACAGCAGCAGAGTGTAAGAGAGTGTAAGAGACAGTAACAGAGTGTAAGAGACAGTAACAGAGTGTGAGAGACAGTAACAGAGTATACGAGAGTGTAGTAGAGTGTAAGAGACAGTAACAGAGCGTAAGAGACAGTAGCAGTGTGTAAGAGACAGAAGCAAAGTGAAAGAGAGAGTAGCAGAGTGTAAGAGACAGTAGCAGAGTGTAAGAGACAGTAGCAGAGTGTAAGAGAGTGTAAGAGACAGTAACAGAGTGTAAGAGAGTGTAACAGCGTGTAAGAGAGTGTAACAGAGTGTAAGAGACAGTAAGAGAGTGTAACAGAGTGTAAGAGACAGTAACAGAGTGTAGGAGAGTGTAAGAGACAGTAACGGAGTGTAAGAGACAGTAACAGAGTGTAAGAGACAGCAGCAGAGTGTAAGAGAGTGTAACATAGTGTAATAGAGTGTAAGAGACAGTAGCAGAGTGTAAGAGACAATAGCAGAGTGTAAGAGACAGTAGCAGAGTGTAATTGACTGTAGCAGAGTGTAACAGAGTGTAAGAGAGTGTAAGAGACAATAGCAGAGTGTAATAGACAGTAACAGAGTGTAAGAGAGTGTTATAGACAGTAGCAGAGTGCAAGAGACAATAGCAGAGTGTAAGAGACAGTAGCAGAGTGTAATAGACAGTAACAGAGTGTAAGAGACAGTAACAGAGTGTAAGAGACAGCAGCAGAGTGTAAGAGTGTAAGAGACAGTAACAGAGTGTAAGAGAGTGTAACAGAGTGTAAGAGACAGTAACAGAGTGTACGAGACAGTAACAGAGGGTACGAGACAGTAACAGAGTGTAAGAGACAGTAACAGAGCATACGAGAGTGTAGTAGAGTGTAAGAGACAGTAACAGAGCGTAAGAGACAGTAGCAGTGTGTAAGAGACAGAAGCAAAGTGAAAGAGAGAGTAGCAGAGTGTAAGAGACAGTAGCAGAGTGTAAGAGACAGTAGCAGAGTGTAAGAGTGTAAGAGACAGTAACAGAGTGTAACAGAGTGTAACAGCGTGTAAGAGAGTGTAACAGAGTGTAAGAGACAGTAAGAGAGTGTAACAGAGTGTAAGAGACAGTAACAGAGTGTAGGAGAGTGTAAGAGACAGTAACGGAGTGTAACAGACAGTAACAGAGTGTAAGAGACAGCAGCAGAGTGTTAGAGAGTGTAACATAGTGTAAGAGAGTGTAAGAGACAGTAGCAGAGTGTAATAGACAGTAACAGAGTGTAATAGAGTGTAAGAGACAGTAGCAGAGTGTAAGAGACAGTAGCAGAGTGTAATAGACTGTAGCAGAGTGTAACAGAGTGTAAGAGAGTGTAAGAGACAATAGCAGAGTGTAATAGACAGTAACAGAGTGTAAGAGAGTGTTATAGACAGTAGCAGAGTGCAAGAGACAATAGCAGAGTGTAAGAGACAGTAGCAGAGTGTAATAGACTGTAACAGAGTGTAACAGAGTGTAAGAGAGTGTAAGAGACAGTAGCGGAGTGTAATAGACAGTAACAGAGTGTAAGAGAGTGTTATAGACAGTAGCAGAGTGTTATAGACAATAGCAGAGTGTAAGAGACAGTAGCAGAGTGTAATAGATAGCAGCAGAGTGTAAGAGAGTGTAAGAGACAGTAGCAGAGTGTAATAGACAGTAACAGAGTGTAAGAGAGTGTTATAGACAGTATCAGAGTGTAAGAGACAATATCAGAGTGTAAGAGACAGTAGCAGAGTGTAATAGACTGTAGCAGAGTGTAACATAGTGTAAGAGAGTGTAAGAGACAGTAGCAGAGTGTAATAGACAGTAACAGAGTGTAAGAGAGTGTTATAGACAGTAGCAGAGTGTAAGAGAGTGTAAGAGACAGTTACAGAGTGTAAGAGAGTGTAACAGAGTGTAAGAGAGTGTAAGAGACAGTAACATAGTGTAGGAGAGTGTAAGAGACAGTAACAGAGTGTAAGAGACAGTAACAGAGTGTAAGAGGGTGTAAGAGACAGTAGCAGAGTGTAGGAGAGTGTAAGAGAGTGTAAGAGACAGTAAGAGTGTAAGAGACAGTAACAGAGTGTAAGAGACAGCAGCAGAGTGTAAGAGAGTGTAACAGAGTGTAAGAGACAGTAACAGAGTGTAAGAGACAGTAGCAGAGTGTAAGAGACAGAAGCAGAGTGAAAGAGAGAGTAGCAGAGTGTAAGAGACAGTAGCAGAGTGTAAGAGACAGTAGCAGAGTGTAAGAGACAGTAACAGAGTGTAAGAGAGTGTAAGAGAGTGTAAGAGAGTGTAACAGCATGTAAGAGAGTGTAACAGAGTGTAAGAGAGTGTAAGAGACAGTAACAGAGTGTAGTAGAGTGTAAGAGACAGTAACAGAGTGTAAGAGACAGTAACAGAGTGTAAGAGACAGCAGCAGAGTGTAAGAGAGTGTAACATAGTGTAAGAGAGTGAAAGAGACAGTAGCAGAGTGTAATAGACAGTAACAGAGTGTAAGAGAGTGTTATAGACAGTAGCAGAGTGTAAGAGACAATAGCAGAGTGTAAGATACAGTAGTAAAGTGTAAGAGACAGTAACAGAGTGTAAGAGACAGTAGCAGAGTGAAAGAGGCAGTAGTAGAGTGTAGTAGAGTGTACCAGAGTGTCACATGGCATATACCGTCCTCTAGGATCACATAGTCCTGAATGATCTCAGTATACTGTGAACGTCTTTGGGGATCTCTTCGCGTAGACATCGTAAACCTGTATAAGAGACAGTAAAAGAGTATATGAGACAGTAGCGGAGTGTAAGAGAGTGTGACAGAGCATAGGAGACAGTAACAGAGTATAGGAGACGGTAACAGAGTGTAAGAGAGTGTAAGAGACAGTAACAGAGTGTAAGAGACAGTAACAGAGTGTAAGAGACAGCAGCAGAGTGTAAGAGAGTGTAACATAGTGTAAGAGAGTGAAAGAGACAGTAGCAGAGTGTAATAGACAGTAACAGAGTGTAGGAGAGTGTAAGAGACAGTAACAGAGTGTAAGAGACAGTAACAGAGTGTAAGAGACAGTAACAGAGTGTAGGAGAGTGTAAGAGACAGTAACAGAGTGTAAGAGACAGTAACAGAGTGTAAGAGACAGCAGCAGAGTGTAAGAGAGTGTAACATAGTGTAAGAGAGTGAAAGAGACAGTAGCAGAGTGTAATAGACAGTAACAGAGTGTAGGAGAGTGTCAGAGACAGTAACAGAGTGTAAGAGTCAGCAGCAGAGTGTAAGAGAGTGTAACATAGTGTAAGAGAGTGTAAGAGACAGTAGCAGAGTGTAATAGACAGTAACAGAGTGTAAGAGAGTGTTATAGACAGTAGCAGAGTGTAAGAGACAATAGCAGAGTGTAAGATACAGTAGCAGAGTGTAAGAGACAGTAACAGAGTGTAAAAGACAGTAACAGAGTGTAAGAGACAGTAGCAGAGTGAAAGAGACAGTAGTAGAGTGTAGTAGAGTGTAAGAGAGTGTCACATGGCATATACCGTCCTCTAGGATCACATAGTCCTGAATGATCTCAGTATACTGTGAACGTCTTTGGGGATCTCTTCGCGTAGACCTCGTAAACCTGTGTAAGAGACAGTAAAAGAGTATATGAGACAGTAGTGGAGTGTAAGAAAGTGTAACAGAGTATAGGAGACAGTAACAGAGTGTAAGAGAGTGTAAGAGACAGTTACAGAGTGTAAGAGAGTGTAAGAGAGTGTAACAGAGTGTAAGAGACAGTAACAGAGTGTAAGAGACAGCAGCAGAGTGTAAGAGAGTGTAAGAGACAGTAGCAGAGTGTAATAGACAGTAACAGAGTGTAAGAGAGTGTTATAGACAGTAGCAGAGTGTTATAGACAATAGCAGAGTGTAAGAGACAGTAGCAGAGTGTAATAGACAGCAGCAGAGTGTAAGAGAGTGTAAGAGACAGTAGCAGAGTGTAATAGACAGTAACAGAGTGTAAGAGAGTGTTATAGACAGTAGCAGAGTGTAAGAGACAATAGCAGAGTGTAAGAGACAGTAGCAGAGTGTAATAGACTGTAGCAGAGTGTAACATAGTGTAAGAGAGTGTAAGAGACAGTAGCAGAGTGTAATAGACAGTAACAGAGTGTAAGAGAGTGTTATAGACAGTATCAGAGTTTAAGAGACAGTAACAGAGTGTAAGAGACAGTAACAGAGTGTAGGAGAGTGTAAGAGAGTGTAAGAGAGTGTAAGAGACAGTAACAGAGTGTAAGAGACAGTAACAGAGTGTAAGAGACAGCAGCAGAGTGTAAGAGAGTGTAACAGAGTATAGGAGACAGTAACAGAGTATAGGAGACAGTAACAGAGTGTAAGAGAGTGTAAGAGACAGTTACAGAGTGTAAGAGAGTGTAACATAGTGTAAGAGACAGTAACAGAGTGTAAGAGACAGCAGAAGAGTGTAAGAGAGTTGAAGAGACAGTCGCAGAGTGTAATAGACAGTAACAGAGTGTAAGAGAGTGTTATAGACAGTAGCAGAGTGTAAGAGACAATAGCAGAGTGTAATAGACTGGAGCAGAGTGTAACATAGTGTAAGAGAGTGTAAGAGACTGTAGCAGAGTGTAATAGACAGTAACAGAGTGTAAGAGAGTGTTATAGACAGTAGCAGAGTGTAAGAGACAATAGCAGAGTGTAAGAGACAGTAGCAGAGTGTAATAGACAGCAGCAGAGTGTAAGAGAGTGTAAGAGACAGTAGCAGAGTGTAATAGACAGTAACAGAGTGTAAGAGAGTGTTATAGACAGTAGCAGAGTGTAACAGACAATAGCAGAGTGTAAGAGACAGTAGCATAGTGTAATAGACTGTAGCAGATTGTAACAGTGTAAGAGAGTGTAAGAGACAGTAGCAGAGTGTAATAGACATTAACAGAGTGTAAGAGAGTGTTATAGACAGTAGCAGAGTTTAAGAGACAGTAACAGAGTGTAAGAGACAGTAACAGAGTGTAAGAGGGTGTAAGAGACAGTAGCAGAGTGTAAGAGACAATAGCAGAGTGTAAGAGACAGTAGCAGAGTGTAATAGACTGTAGCAGAGTGTAACAGAGTGTAAGAGAGTGTAAGAGACAATAGCAGAGTGTAATAGACAGTAACAGAGTGTAAGAGAGTGTTATAGACAGCAGCAGAGTGCAAGAGACAATAGCAGAGTGTAAGAGACAGTAGCAGAGTGTAATAGACAGTAACAGAGTGTAAGAGACAGTAACAGAGTGTAAGAGACAGCAGCAGAGTGTAAGAGTGTAAGAGACAGTAACAGAGTGTAAGAGAGTGTAACAGAGTGTAAGAGACAGTAACAGAGTGTACGAGACAGTAACAGAGTGTACGAGACAGTAACAGAGTGTAAGAGACAGTAACAGAGTATACGAGAGTGTAGTAGAGTGTAAGAGACAGTAACAGAGCGTAAGAGACAGTAGCAGTGTGTGAGAGACAGAAGCAAAGTGAAAGAGAGAGTAGCAGAGTGTTAGAGACAGTAGCAGAGTGTAAGAGACAGTAGCAGAGTGTAAGAGTGTAAGAGACAGTAACAGAGTGTAAGAGAGTGTAACAGCGTGTAAGAGAGTGTAACAGAGTGTAAGAGACAGTAAGAGAGTGTAACAGAGTGTAAGAGACAGTAACAGAGTGTAGGAGAGTGTAAGAGACAGTAACGGAGTGTAAGAGACAGTAACAGAGTGTAAGAGACAGCAGCAGAGTGTTAGAGAGTGTAACATAGTGTAAGAGAGTGTAAGAGACAGTAGCAGAGTGTAATAGACAGTAACAGAGTGTAATAGAGTGTAAGAGACAGTAGCAGAGTGTAAGAGACAGTAGCAGAGTGTAATAGACTGTAGCAGAGTGTAACAGAGTGTAAGAGAGTGTAAGAGACAATAGCAGAGTGTAATAGACAGTAACAGAGTGTAAGAGAGTGTTATAGACAGTAGCAGAGTGCAAGAGACAATAGCAGAGTGTAAGAGACAGTAGCAGAGTGTAATAGACTGTAACAGAGTGTAACAGAGTGTAAGAGAGTGTAAGAGACAGTAGCGGAGTGTAATAGACAGTAACAGAGTGTAAGAGAGTGTTATAGACAGTAGCAGAGTGTTATAGACAATAGCAGAGTGTAAGAGACAGTAGCAGAGTGTAATAGACAGCAGCAGAGTGTAAGAGAGTGTAAGAGACAGTAGCAGAGTGTAATAGACAGTAACAGAGTGTAAGAGAATGTTATAGACAGTATCAGAGTGTAAGAGACAATAGCAGAGTGTAAGAGACAGTAGCAGAGTGTAATAGACTGTAGCAGAGTGTAACATAGTGTAAGAGAGTGTAAGAGACAGTAGCAGAGTGTAATAGACAGTAACAGAGTGTAAGAGAGTGTTATAGACAGTAGCAGAGTGTAAGAGAGTGTAAGAGACAGTTACAGAGTGTAAGAGAGTGTAACAGAGTGTAAGAGAGTGTAAGAGACAGTAACATAGTGTAGGAGAGTGTAAGAGACAGTAACAGAGTGTAAGAGACAGTAACAGAGTGTAAGAGGGTGTAAGAGACAGTAGCAGAGTGTAGGAGAGTGTAAGAGAGTGTAAGAGACAGTAAGAGTGTAAGAGACAGCAGCAGAGTGTAAGAGAGTGTAACAGAGTGTAAGAGACAGTAACAGAGTGTAAGAGACAGTAACAGAGCGTAAGAGACAGTAGCAGAGTGTAAGAGACAGAAGCAGAGTGAAAGAGAGAGTAGCAGAGTGTAAGAGACAGTAGCAGAGTGTAAGAGACAGTAGCAGAGTGTAAGAGAGTGTAAGAGACAGTAACAGAGTGTAAGAGAGTGTAACAGCATGTAAGAGAGTGTAACAGAGTGTAAGAGAGTGTAAGAGACAGTAACATAGTGTAGTAGAGTGTAAGAGACAGTAACAGAGTGTAAGAGACAGTAACAGAGTGTAAGAGACAGCAGCAGAGTGTAAGAGAGTGAAAGAGACAGTAGCAGAGTGTAATAGACAGTAACAGAGTGTAAGAGAGTGTTATAGACAGTAGCAGAGTGTAAGAGACAATAGCAGAGTGTAAGATACAGTAGCAAAGTGTAAGAGACAGTAACAGAGTGTAAGAGACAGTAGCAGAGTGAAAGAGGCAGTAGTAGAGTGTAGTAGAGTGTACCAGAGTGTCACATGGCATATACCGTCCTCTAGGATCACATAGTCCTGAATGATCTCAGTATACTGTGAACGTCTTTGGGGATCTCTTCGCGTAGACATCGTAAACCTGTGTAAGAGACAGTAAAAGAGTATATGAGACAGTAGCGGAGTGTAAGAGAGTGTGACAGAGCATAGGAGACAGTAACAGAGTATAGGAGACGGTAACAGAGTGTAAGAGAGTGTAAGAGACAGTAACAGAGTGTAAGAGACAGTAACAGAGTGTAAGAGACAGCAGCAGAGTGTAAGAGAGTGTAACATAGTGTAAGAGAGTGAAAGAGACAGTAGCAGAGTGTAATAGACAGTAACAGAGTGTAGGAGAGTGTAACAGCGTGTAAGAGAGTGTAACAGAGTGTAAGAGAGTGTAAGAGACAGTAACAGAGTGTAGGAGAGTGTAAGAGACAGTAACAGAGTGTAAGAGACAGTAACAGAGTGTAAGGGACAGTAACAGAGTGTAAGAGACAGCAGCAGAGTGTAAGAGAGTGTAACATAGTGTAAGAGAGTGAAAGAGACAGTAGCAGAGTGTAATAGACAGTAACAGAGTGTAGGAGAGTGTCAGAGACAGTAACAGAGTGTAAGAGTCAGCAGCAGAGTGTAAGAGAGTGTAACATAGTGTAAGAGAGTGTAAGAGACAGTAGCAGAGTGTAATAGACAGTAACAGAGTGTAAGAGAGTGTTATAGACAGTAGCAGAGTGTAAGAGACAATAGCAGAGTGTAAGATACAGTAGCAGAGTGTAAGAGACAGTAACAGAGTGTAAAAGACAGTAACAGAGTGTAAGAGACAGTAGCAGAGTGAAAGAGACAGTAGTAGAGTGTAGTAGAGTGTAAGAGAGTGTCACATGGCATATACCGTCCTCTAGGATCACATAGTCCTGAATGATCTCAGTATACTGTGAACGTCTTTGGGGATCTCTTCGCGTAGACCTCGTAAACCTGTGTAAGAGACAGTAAAAGAGTATATGAGACAGTAGTGGAGTGTAAGAAAGTGTAACAGAGTATAGGAGACAGTAACAGAGTGTAAGAGAGTGTAAGAGACAGTTACAAAGTGTAAGAGAGTGTAAGAGAGTGTAACAGAGTGTAAGAGACAGTAACAGAGTGTAAGAGACAGCAGCAGAGTGTAAGAGAGTGTAAGAGACAGTAGCAGAGTGTAATAGACAGTAACAGAGTGTAAGAGAGTGTTATAGACAGTAGCAGAGTGTTATAGACAATAGCAGAGTGTAAGAGACAGTAGCAGAGTGTAATAGACAGCAGCAGAGTGTAAGAGAGTGTAAGAGACAGTAGCAGAGTGTAATAGACAGTAACAGAGTGTAAGAGAGTGTTATAGACAGTAGCAGAGTGTAAGAGACAATAGCAGAGTGTAAGAGACAGTAGCAGAGTGTAATAGACTGTAGCAGAGTGTAACAGAGTGTAAGAGAGTGTAAGAGACAGTAGCAGAGTGTAATAGACAGTAACAGAGTGTAAGAGAGTGTTATAGACAGTAGCAGAGTTTAAGAGACAGTAACAGAGTGTAAGAGACAGTAACAGAGTGTAAGAGGGTGTAAGAGACAGTAGCAGAGTGTAGGAGAGTGTAAGAGAGTGTAACAGAGTGTAAGAGACAGTAACAGAGTGTAAGAGACAGTAACAGAGTGTAAGAGACAGCAGCAGAGTGTAAGAGAGTGTAACAGAGTATAGGAGACAGTAACAGAGTATAGGAGACAGTAACAGAGTGTAAGAGAGTGTAAGAGACAGTTACAGAGTGTAAGAGACAGTAACAGAGTGTAAGAGACAGCAGAAGAGTGTAAGAGAGTTGAAGAGACAGTCGCAGAGTGTAATAGACAGTAACAGAGTGTAAGAGAGTGTTATAGACAGTAGCAGAGTGTAAGAGACAATAGCAGAGTGTAATAGACTGGAGCAGAGTGTAACATAGTGTAAGAGAGTGTAAGAGACTGTAGCAGAGTGTAATAGACAGTAACAGAGTGTAAGAGAGTGTTATAGACAGTAGCAGAGTGTAAGAGACAATAGCAGAGTGTAAGAGACAGTAGCAGAGTGTAATAGACAGCAGCAGAGTGTAAGAGAGTGTAAGAGACAGTAGCAGAGTGTAATAGACAGTAACAGAGTGTAAGAGAGTGTTATAGACAGTAGCAGAGTGTAAGAGACAATAGCAGAGTGTAAGAGACAGTAGCAGAGTGTAATAGACTGTAGCAGAGTGTAACATAGTGTAAGAGAGTGTAAGAGACAGTAGCAGAGTGTAATAGACAGTAACAGAGTGTAAGAGAGTGTTATAGACAGTAGCAGAGTTTAAGAGACAGTAACAGAGTGTAAGAGACAGTAACAGAGTGTAAGAGGGTGTAAGAGACAGCAGCAGAGTGTAAGAGAGTGTAACAGAGTGTAAGAGACAGTAACAGAGCGTAAGAGACAGTAGCAGAGTGTAAGAGACAGAAGCAGAGTGAAAGAGAGAGTAGCAGAGTGTAAGAGACAGTAGCAGAGAGTAAGAGACAGTAGCAGAGTGTAAGAGAGTGTAATAGACAGTAACAGAGTGTAAGAGAGTGTAACAGCGTGTAAGAGAGTGTAACAGAGTGTAAGAGAGTGTAAGAGACAGTAACAGAGTGTGGGAGAGTGTAAGAGACAGTAACAGAGTGTAAGAGACAGTAACAGAGTGTAAGAGACAGCAGCAGAGTGTAAGAGAGTGTAACAGTGTAAGAGAGTGAAAGAGACAGTAGCAGAGTGTAATAGACAGTAACAGAGTGTAAGAGAGTGTTATAGACAGTAGCAGAGTGTAAGAGACAATAGCAGAGTGTAAGATACAGTAGCAAAGTGTAAGAGACAGTAACAGAGTGTAAGAGACAGTAACAGAGTGTAAGAGACAGTAGCAGAGTGAAAGAGGCAGTAGTAGAGTGTACCAGAGTGTCACATGGCATATACCGTCCTCTAGGATCACATAGTCCTGAATGATCTCAGTATACTGTGAACGTCTTTGGGGATCTCTTCGCGTAGACATCGTAAGCCTGTGTAAGAGACAGTAAAAGAGTATATGAGACAGTAGCGGAGTTTAAGAGAGTGTGACAGAGCATAGGAGACAGTAACAGAGTATAGGAGACGGTAACAGAGTGTAAGAGAGTGTAAGAGACAGTAACAGAGTGTAAGAGACAGTAACAGAGTGTAAGAGACAGCAGCAGAGTGTAAGAGAGTGTAACATAGTGTAAGAGAGTGAAAGAGACAGTAGCAGAGTGTAATAGACAGTAACAGAGTGTAGGAGAGTGTAACAGCGTGTAAGAGAGTGTAACAGAGTGTAAGAGAGTGTAAGAGACAGTAACAGAGTGTAGGAGAGTGTAAGAGACAGTAACAGAGTGTAAGAGACAGTAACAGAGTGTAAGAGACAGCAGCAGAGTGTAAGAGAGTGTAACATAGTGTAAGAGAGTGAAAGAGACAGTAGCAGAGTGTAATAGACAGTAACAGAGTGTAAGAGAGTGTTATAGACAGTAGCAGAGTGTAAGAGACAATAGCAGAGTGTAAGATACAGTAGCAGAGGGTAAGAGACAGTAACAGAGTGTAAGAGACAGTAACAGAGTGTAAGAGAGTGTCACATGGCATATACCGTCCTCTAGGATCACATAGTCCCGAATGATCTCAGTATACTGTGAACGTCTTTGGGGATCTCTTCGCGTAGACAACGTAAACCTGTGTAAGAGACAGTAGCAGAGAGTAAGAGACGGTAACAGAGTATATGAGACAGTAGCAGAGTGTAAGAGATTGTAACAGAGTGTAAGAGACAGTAGCAGAGTGAAAGAGACAGTAGCAGAGTGTAAGAGACAGTAGCAGAGTGTAAGAGACAGTAACAGAGTGTAAGAGGGTGTAAGAGACAGTAGCAGAGTGTAGGAGAGTGTAAGAGAGTGTAAGAGAGTGTAAGAGAGTGTAGGAGAGTGTAAGAGACAGTAACAGAGTGTAAGAGACAATAACAGAGTGTAAGAGACATCAGCAGAGTGTAAGAGAGTGTAACAGAGTGTAAGAGACAGTAACAGAGTGTACGAGACAGTAACAGAGTGTAAGAAACAGTAACAGAGTGTAAGAGAGTGTAACAGAGTGTAAGAGACAGTAACAGAGTGTAGGAGACAGTAACAGAGTGTAAGAGACAGTAACAGAGTGTACGAGAGTGTAGTAGAGTGTAAGAGACAGTAACAGAGCGTAAGAGACAGTAGCAGAGTGTAAGAGACAGAAGCAGAGTGAAAGAGAGAGTAGCAGAGTGTAAGAGACAGTAGCAGAGTGTAAGAGACAGTAGCAGAGTGTAAGAGAGTGTAAGAGACAGTAACAGAGTGAAAGAGAGTGTAACAGCGTGTACAAGAGTGTAACAGAGTGTAAGAGAGTGTAAGAGACAGTACCAGAGTGTAAGAGGGTGTAAGAGACAGTAGCAGAGTGTAGGAGAGTGTAAGAGAGTGTAAGAGAGTGTAAGAGACAGTAACAGAGTGTAAGAGACAGTAACAAAGTGTAAGAGACAGCAGCAGAGTGTAAGAGAGTGTAACAGAGTGTAAGAGACAGTAACAGAGTGTACGAGACAGTAACAGAGTGTAAGACACAGTAACCGAGTGTAAGAGAGTGTAACAGAGTGTAAGAGACAGTAACAGAGTGTACGAGACAGTAACAGAGTGTAAGAGACAGTAACAGAGTGTACGAGAGTGTAGTAGAGTGTAAGAGACAGTAACAGAGCGTAAGAGACAGTAGCAGAGTGTCAGAGACAGAAGCAGAGTGAAAGAGAGAGTAGCAGAGTGTAAGAGACAGTAGCAGAGTGTAAAAGACAGTAGCAGAGTGTAAGAGAGTGTAAGAGACAGTAACAGAGTGTAAGAGAGTGTAACATCATGTAAGAGAGTGTAACAGAGTGTAGGAGAGTGTAAGAGAAAGTAACAGAGTGTAAGAGACAGTAACAGAGTGTAAGAGACAGTAACAGAGTGTAAGAGAGTGTAACATAGTGTAAGAGAGTGTAAGAGACAGTAGCAGAGTGTAATAGACAGTAACAGAGTGTAAGAGAGTGTTATAGACAGTAGCAGAGTGTAAGAGACAATAGCAGAGTGTAAGAGACAGTCTCAGAGTGTAACAGATAGTAACAGAGTGTAAGAGACAGTAACAGAGTGTAAGAGACAGTAACAGAGTGTAAGACAGTAGCAGAGTGTAAGAGACAGTAGCAGAGTGTAAGAGAGAGTAGCAGAGTGTAAGAGACAGTAACAGCGTGTAAGAGAGTGTAACAGCATGTAAGAGAGTGTAACAGAGTGTAAGAGAGTGTAAGAGACAGTAACAGAGTGTAGGAGAGTGTAATAGACAGTAACAGAGTGTAAGAGAGTGTTATAGACAGTAGCAGAGTGTAAGAGACAATAGCAGAGTGTAAGAGACAATAGCAGAGTGTAATAGACTGTAGCAGAGTGTAACAGAGTGTAAGAGACAGTAGCAGAGTGTAATAGACAGTAACAGAGTGTAAGAGAGTGTTATAGACAGTAGCAGAGTGTAAGAGACAATAGCAGAGTGTAAGATACAGTAGCAGAGTGTAAGAGACAGTAACAGAGTGTAAGAGACAGTAACAGAGTGTAAGAGACAGTAGCAGAGTGAAAGAGACAGTAGTAGAGTGTAGTAGAGTGTAAGAGAGTGTCACATGGCATATACCGTCCTCTAGGATCACATAGTCCCGAATGATCTCAGTATACTGTGAACGTCTTTGGGGATCTCTTCGCGTAGAAATTGTAAACCTGTGTAAGAGACAGTAGCAGAGAGTAAGAGACAGTAACAGAGTATATGAGACAGTAGCAGAGTGTAAGAGAGTGTAACAGAGTATAGGAGACAGTAACAGAGAATAGTAGACAGTAACAGAGTGTAAGAGAGTGTAAGAGACAGTTACAGAGTGTAAGAGAGTGTAACAGAGTGTAAGAGACAGTAAAGGAGTGTAAGAGACAGCAGCAGAGTGTAAGAGAGTGTAAGAGACAGTAGCAGAGTGTAATAGACAGTAACAGAGTGTAAGAGACAGTAGCAGAGTGAAAGAAACAGTAGTAGAGTGTAGTAGAGTATAGTAGAGTGTAAGAGAGTGTCACATGGCATATACCGTCCTCTAGGATCACATAGTCCTGAATGATCTCAGTATACTGTGAACGTCTTTGGGGATCTCTTCGCGTAGACATCGTAAACCTGTGTAAGAGACAGTAGCAGAGAGTAAGAGACGGTAACAGAGTATGTGAGACAGTAGCAGAGTGTAAGAGAGTGTAACAGAGTATAGGAGACAGTAACAGAGTATAGGAGACAGTAACAGAGTGTAAGAGAGTGTAAGAGGGTGTAAGAGACAGTAGCAGAGTGTAGGAGAGTGTAAGAGAGTGTAAGAGACAGTAACAGAGTGTAAGAGACAGTAACAGAGTATATGAGACAGCAGCAGAGTTTAAGAGTGTAACAGAGTATACGAGAGTGTAGTAGAGTGTAAGAGACAGTAACAGAGCGTAAGAGACAGTAGCAGTGTGTAAGAGACAGAAGCAAAGTGAAAGAGAGAGTAGCATAGTGTAAGAGACAGTAGCAGAGTGTAAGAGACAGTAGCAGAGTGTAAGAGTGTAAGAGACAGTAACAGAGTGTAAGAGAGTGTAACAGCGTGTAAGAGAGTGTAACAGAGTGTAAGAGACAGTAAGAGAGTGTAACAGAGTGTAAGAGACAGTAACAGAGTGTAGGAGAGTGTAAGAGACAGTAACGGAGTGTAAGAGACAGTAACAGAGTGTAAGAGACAGTAACAGAGTGTAAGAGACAGCAGCAGAGTGTTAGAGAGTGTAACATAGTGTAAGAGAGTGTAAGAGACAGTAGCAGAGTGTAATAGACAGTAACAGAGTGTAATAGAGTGTAAGAGACAGTAGCAGAGTGTAAGAGACAGTAGCAGAGTGTAATAGACTGTAGCAGAGTGTAACAGAGTGTAAGAGAGTGTAAGAGACAATAGCAGAGTGTAATAGACAGTAACAGAGTGTAAGAGAGTGTTATAGACAGTAGCAGAGTGCAAGAGACAATAGCAGAGTGTAAGAGACAGTAGCAGAGTGTAATAGACTGTAACAGAGTGTAACAGAGTGTAAGAGAGTGTAAGAGACAGTAGCGGAGTGTAATAGACAGTAACAGAGTGTAAGAGAGTGTTATAGACAGTAGCAGAGTGTTATAGACAATAGCAGAGTGTAAGAGACAGTAGCAGAGTGTAATAGACAGCAGCAGAGTGTAAGAGAGTGTAAGAGACAGTAGCAGAGTGTAATAGACAGTAACAGAGTGTAAGAGAGTGTTATAGACAGTATCAGAGTGTAAGAGACAATAGCAGAGTGTAAGAGACAGTAGCAGAGTGTAATAGACAGTAACAGAGTGTAAGAGACAGTAACAGAGTGTAAGAGACAGCAGCAGAGTGTAAGAGACAGTAACAGAGTGTAAGAGAGTGTAACAGAGTGTAAGAGACAGTAACAGAGTGTACGAGACAGTAACAGAGTGTACGAGACAGTAACAGAGTGTAAGAGACAGTAACAGAGTATACGATAGTGTAGTAGAGTGTAAGAGACAGTAACAGAGCGTAAGAGACAGTAGCAGTGTGTAAGAGACAGAAGCAAAGTGAAAGAGAGAGTAGCAGAGTGTAAGAGACAGTAGCAGAGTGTAAGAGACAGTAGCAGAGTGTAAGAGTGTAAGAGACAGTAACAGAGTGTAAGAGAGTGTAACAGCGTGTAAGAGAGTGTAACAGAGTGTAAGAGACAGTAAGAGAGTGTAACAGAGTGTAAGAGACAGTAACAGAGTGTAGGAGAGTGTAAGAGACAGTAACGGAGTGTAAGAGACAGTATCAGAGTGTAAGAGACAGCAGCAGAGTGTTAGAGAGTGTAACATAGTGTAAGAGAGTGTAAGAGACAGTAGCAGAGTGTAATAGACAGTAACAGAGTGTAAGAGAGTGTTATAGACAGTAGCAGAGTGTAAGAGACAATAGCAGAGTGTAAGAGAAAGTAGCAGAGTGTAACATAGTGTAAGAGAGTGTTATAGACAGTAGCAGAGTGTAAGAGACAGTAACAGAGTGTAAGAGACAGTAACAGAGTGAAAGAGACAGTAGCAGAGTGTAAGAGAGTGTAACATAGTGTAAGAGAGTGAAAGAGACAGTAGCAGAGTGTAATAGACAGTAACAGAGTGTAAGAGAGTGTTATAGACAGTAGCAGAGTGTAAGAGACAATAGCAGAGTGTAAGATACAGTAGTAAAGTGTAAGAGACAGTAACAGAGTGTAAGAGACAGCAGCAGAGTGTAAGAGAGTGTAATAGACAGTAACAGAGTGTACGAGAGTGTAGTAGAGTGTAAGAGACAGTAGCAGAGTGTAAGAGAGTGTAACAGGGTGTAAGAGACAGTAACAGAGTATAGGAGACAGTAACAGAGTGTAAGAGACAGTAACAGAGTGTACGAGACAGTAACATAGTGTAAGATACAGTAACAGAGTGTATGACAGTGTAGTACAGTGTAGGACACAGTAACAGAGCGTAAGAGATAGTAGCAGAGTGTAAGAGACAGTAGCAGAGTGAAAGAGACAGTAGCAGAGTGTTAGAGACAGTAGCAGAGTGTAAGAAACAGTAACAGAGTGTAAGAGACAGTAGCAGAGTGTAAGAGAGTGTAAGAGACAGTAACAGTGTGTAAGAGGGTGTAACAGCGTGTAAGAGAGTGTAACAGCGTGTAAGAGAGTGTAACAGAGTGTAAGAGAGTGTAAGAGACAGTAACAGAGTGTAAGAGGGTGTAAGAGACAGTAGCAGAGTGTAAGAGAGTGTAAGAGAGTGTTATAGACAGTAGCAGAGTGTAAGAGACAATAGCAGAGTGTAAGAGACAGTAGCAGAGTGTAATAGACTGTAGCAGAGTGTAACAGTGTAAGAGAGTGTAAGAGACAGTAGCAGAGTGTAATAGACAGTAACAGAGTGTAAGAGAGTGTTATAGACAGTAGCAGAGTGTAAGAGACAGTAGCAGAGTGTAAGAGACAATAGCAGAGTGTAAGAGACAGTAGCAGAGTGTAATAGACTGTAGCAGAGTGTAACATAGTGTAAGAGAGTGTAAGAGACAGTAGCAGAGTGTAATAGACAGTAACAGAGTGTAAGAGAGTGTTATAGACAGTAGCAGAGTGTAAGAGAGTGTAAGAGACAGTTACAGAGTGTAAGAGAGTGTAACAGAGTGTAAGAGAGTGTAAGAGACAGTAACATAGTGTAGGAGAGTGTAAGAGACAGTAACAGAGTGTAAGAGACAGTAACAGAGTGTAAGAGGGTGTAAGAGACAGTAGCAGAGTGTAGGAGAGTGTAAGAGAGTGTAAGAGACAGTAAGAGTGTAAGAGACAGTAACAGAGTGTAAGAGACAGCAGCAGAGTGTAAGAGAGTGTAACAGAGTGTAAGAGACAGTAACAGAGCGTAAGAGACAGTAGCAGAGTGTAAGAGACAGAAGCAGAGTGAAAGAGAGAGTAGCAGAGTGTAAGAGACAGTAGCAGAGTGTAAGAGACAGTAGCAGAGTGTAAGAGAGTGTAAGAGACAGTAACAGAGTGTAAGAGAGTGTAACAGCATGTAAGAGAGTGTAACAGAGTGTAAGAGAGTGTAAGAGACAGTAACAGAGTGTAGTAGAGTGTAAGAGACAGTAACAGAGTGTAAGAGACAGTAACAGAGTGTAAGAGAGTGTAACATAGTGTAAGAGAGTGAAAGAGACAGTAGCAGAGTGTAATAGACAGTAACAGAGTGTAAGAGAGTGTTATAGACAGTAGCAGAGTGTAAGAGACAATAGCAGAGTGTAAGATACAGTAGCAAAGTGTAAGAGACAGTAACAGAGTGTAAGAGACAGTAGCAGAGTGAAAGAGGCAGTAGTAGAGTGTAGTAGAGTGTACCAGAGTGTCACATGGCATATACCGTCCTCTAGGATCACATAGTCCTGAATGATCTCAGTATACTGTGAACGTCTTTGGGGATCTCTTCGCGTAGACATCGTAAACCTGTGTAAGAGACAGTAAAAGAGTATATGAGACAGTAGCGGAGTGTAAGAGAGTGTGACAGAGCATAGGAGACAGTAACAGAGTATAGGAGACGGTAACAGAGTGTAAGAGAGTGTAAGAGACAGTAACAGAGTGTAAGAGACAGTAACAGAGTGTAAGAGACAGCAGCAGAGTGTAAGAGAGTGTAACATAGTGTAAGAGAGTGAAAGAGACAGTAGCAGAGTGTAATAGACAGTAACAGAGTGTAGGAGAGTGTAACAGCGTGTAAGAGAGTGTAACAGAGTGTAAGAGAGTGTAAGAGACAGTAACAGAGTGTAGGAGAGTGTAAGAGACAGTAACAGAGTGTAAGAGACAGTAACAGAGTGTAAGGGACAGTAACAGAGTGTAAGAGACAGCAGCAGAGTGTAAGAGAGTGTAACATAGTGTAAGAGAGTGAAAGACAGTAGCAGAGTGTAATAGACAGTAACAGAGTGTAGGAGAGTGTCAGAGACAGTAACAGAGTGTAAGAGTCAGCAGCAGAGTGTAAGAGAGTGTAACATAGTGTAAGAGAGTGTAAGAGACAGTAGCAGAGTGTAATAGACAGTAACAGAGTGTGAGAGAGTGTTATAGACAGTAGCAGAGTGTAAGAGACAATAGCAGAGTGTAAGATACAGTAGCAGAGTGTAAGAGACAGTAACAGAGTGTAAAAGACAGTAACAGAGTGTAAGAGACAGTAGCAGAGTGAAAGAGACAGTAGTAGAGTGTAGTAGAGTGTAAGAGAGTGTCACATGGCATATACCGTCCTCTAGGATCACATAGTCCTGAATGATCTCAGTATACTGTGAACGTCTTTGGGGATCTCTTCGCGTAGACCTCGTAAACCTGTGTAAGAGACAGTAAAAGAGTATATGAGACAGTAGTGGAGTGTAAGAAAGTGTAACAGAGTATAGGAGACAGTAACAGAGTGTAAGAGAGTGTAAGAGACAGTTACAGAGTGTAAGAGAGTGTAAGAGAGTGTAAGAGAGTGTAACAGAGTGTAAGAGACAGTAACAGAGTGTAAGAGACAGCAGCAGAGTGTAAGAGAGTGTAAGAGACAGTAGCAGAGTGTAATAGACAGTAACAGAGTGTAAGAGAGTGTTATAGACAGTAGCAGAGTGTTATAGACAATAGCAGAGTGTAAGAGACAGTAGCAGAGTGTAATAGACAGCAGCAGAGTGTAAGAGAGTGTAAGAGACAGTAGCAGAGTGTAATAGACAGTAACAGAGTGTAAGAGAGTGTTATAGACAGTAGCAGAGTGTAAGAGACAATAGCAGAGTGTAAGAGACAGTAGCAGAGTGTAATAGACTGTAGCAGAGTGTAACAGAGTGTAAGAGAGTGTAAGAGACAGTAGCAGAGTGTAATAGACAGTAACAGAGTGTAAGAGAGTGTTATAGACAGTAGCAGAGTTTAAGAGACAGTAACAGAGTGTAAGAGACAGTAACAGAGTGTAAGAGGGTGTAAGAGACAGTAACAGAGTGTAAGAGGGTGTAAGAGACAGTAGCAGAGTGTAACAGAGTGTAAGAGACAGTAACAGAGTGTAAGAGACAGTAACAGAGTGTAAGAGACAGCAGCAGAGTGTAAGAGAGTGTAACAGAGTATAGGAGACAGTAACAGAGTATAGGAGACAGTAACAGAGTGTAAGAGAGTGTAAGAGACAGTTACAGAGTGTAAGAGAGTGTAACATAGTGTAAGAGACAGTAACAGAGTGTAAGAGACAGCAGAAGAGTGTAAGAGAGTTGAAGAGACAGTCGCAGAGTGTAATAGACAGTAACAGAGTGTAAGAGAGTGTTATAGACAGTAGCAGAGTGTAAGAGACAATAGCAGAGTGTAATAGACTGGAGCAGAGTGTAACATAGTGTAAGAGAGTGTAAGAGACTGTAGCAGAGTGTAATAGACAGTAACAGAGTGTAAGAGAGTGTTATAGACAGTAGCAGAGTGTAAGAGACAATAGCAGAGTGTAAGAGGGTGTAAGAGACAGTAGCAGAGTGTAGGAGAGTGTAGGAGAGTGTAAGAGACAGTAACAGAGTGTAAGAGACAGTAACAGAGTGTACGAGAGTGTAGTAGAGTGTAAGAGACAGAAGCAGAGTGTAAGAGACAGTAGCAGAGTGTAAGAGACAGTAGCAGAGTGTAATAGACTGTAGCAGAGTGTAACATAGTGTAAGAGAGTGTAAGAGACAGTAGCAGAGTGTAATAGACAGTAACAGAGTGTAAGAGAGTGTTATAGACAGTAGCAGAGTGTAAGAGACAATAGCAGAGTGTAAGAGACAGTAGCAGAGTGTAATAGACTGTAGCAGAGTGTAACATAGTGTAAGAGAGTGTAAGAGACAGTAGCATAGTGTAATAGACAGTAACAGAGTGTAAGAGAGTGTTATAGACAGTAGCAGAGTTTAAGAGACAGTAACAGAGTGTAAGAGACAGTAACAGAGTGTAAGAGGGTGTAAGAGACAGTAGCAGAGTGTAGGAGAGTGTAAGAGAGTGTAAGAGAGTGTAAGAGAGTGTAAGAGACAGTAACAGAGTGTAAGAGACAGTAACAGAGTGTAAGAGACAGTAACAGAGTGTAAGAGACAGCAGCAGAGTGTAAGAGAGTGTAACATAGTGTAAGAGAGTGAAAGAGACAGTAGCAGAGTGTAATAGACAGTAAGAGAGTGTTATAGACAGTAGCAGAGTGTAAGAGACAATAGCAGAGTGTAAGATACAGTAGCAAAGTGTAAGAGACAGTAACAGAGTGTAAGAGACAGTAGCAGAGTGAAAGAGACAGTAGTAGAGTGTAGTAGAGTGTACCAGAGTGTCACATGGCATATACCGTCCTCTAGGATCACATAGTCCTGAATGATCTCAGTATACTGTGAACGTCTTTGGGGATCTCTTCGCGTAGACATCGTAAACCTGTGTAAGAGACAGTAAAAGAGTATATGAGACAGTAGCGGAGTGTAAGAGAGTGTGACAGAGCATAGGAGACAGTAACAGAGTATAGGAGACGGTAACAGAGTGTAAGAGAGTGTAAGAGACAGTAACAGAGTGTAAGAGACAGTAACAGAGTGTAAGAGACAGCAGCAGAGTGTAAGAGAGTGTAACATAGTGTAAGAGAGTGAAAGAGACAGTAGCAGAGTGTAATAGACAGTAACAGAGTGTAGGAGAGTGTAACAGCGTGTAAGAGAGTGTAAGAGACAGTAACAGAGTGTAGGAGAGTGTAAGAGACAGTAACAGAGTGTAAGAGACAGTAACAGAGTGTAAGAGTCAGCAGCAGAGTGTAAGAGAGTGTAACATAGTGTAAGAGAGTGTAAGACACAGTAGCAGAGTGTAATAGACAGTAACAGAGTGTAAGAGAGTGTTATAGACAGTAGCAGAGTGTAAGAGACAATAGCAGAGTGTAAGATACAGTAGCAGAGTGTAAGATACAGTAGCAGAGTGTAAGAGACAGTAACAGAGTGTAAAAGACAGTAACAGAGTGTAAGAGACAGTAGCAGAGTGAAAGAGACAGTAGTAGAGTGTAAGAGAGTGTCACATGGCATATACCGTCCTCTAGGATCACATAGTCCTGAATGATCTCAGTATACTGTGAACGTCTTTGGGGATCTCTTCGCGTAGACATCGTAAACCTGTGTAAGAGACAGTAACAGAGTATATGAGACAGTAACAGAGTGTAAGAGAGTGTAAGAGACAGTAACAGAGTGTAAGAGACAGTAACAGAGTGTAAGAGACAGTAACAGAATGTAAGAGACAGCAGCAGAGTGTAAGAGAGTGTAACATAGTGTAAGAGAGTGAAAGAGACAGTAGCAGAGTGTAATAGACAGTAACAGAGTGTAGGAGAGTGTAACAGCGTGTAAGAGAGTGTAACAGAGTGTAAGAGAGTGTAAGAGACAGTAACAGAGTGTAGGAGAGTGTAAGAGACAGTAACAGAGTGTAAGAGACAGTAACAGAGTGTAAGAGACATCAGCAGAGTGTAAGAGAGTGTAACATAGTGTAAGAGAGTGAAAGAGACAGTAGCAGAGTGTAATAGACAGTAACAGAGTGTAGGAGAGTGTCAGAGACAGTAACAGAGTGTAAGAGTCAGCAGCAGAGTGTAAGAGAGTGTAACATAGTGTAAGAGAGTGTAAGAGACAGTAGCAGAGTGTAATAGACAGTAACAGAGTGTAAGAGAGTGTTATAGACAGTAGCAGAGTGTAAGAGACAATAGCAGAGTGTAAGATACAGTAGCAGAGTGTAAGAGACAGTAACAGAGTGTAAAAGACAGTAACAGAGTGTAAGAGACAGTAGCAGAGTGAAAGAGACAGTAGTAGAGTGTAAGAGAGTGTCACATGGCATATACCGTCCTCTAGGATCACATAGTCCTGAATGATCTCAGTATACTGTGAACGTCTTTGGGGATCTCTTCGCGTAGACATCGTAAACCTGTGTAAGAGACAGTAACAGAGTATATGAGACAGTAGCAGAGTGTACGAGAGTGTAACAGAGTATAGGAGACAGTAACACAGTATAGGAGACAGTAACAGAGTGTAAGAGACAGTTACAGAGTGTAAGAGAGTGTAACAGAGTGTAAGAGACAGTAACATAGTGTAAGAGACAGCAGCAGAGTGTAAGAGACAGCAGCAGAGTGTAAGAGAGTGTAAGAGACAGTAGCAGAGTGTAATAGACAGTAACAGAGTGTAAGAGAGTGTTATAGACAGTAGCAGAGTGTAAGAGACAGCAGCAGAGTGTAAGAGAGTGTAACAGTGTAAGAGAGTGTAAGAGACAGTAGCAGAGTGTAATATACAGTAACAGAGTGTAAGAGAGTGTTATAGACAGTAGCAGAGTGTAAGAGACAATAGCAGAGTGTAAGAGACAGTAGCAGAGTGTAATAGACTGTAGCAGAGTGTAACAGAGTGTAAGAGAGTGTAAGAGACAGTAGCAGAGTGTAATAGACAGTAACAGAGTGTAAGAGAGTGTTATAGACAGTAGCAGAGTGTAAGAGACAATAGCAGAGTGTAAGAGACAGTAGCAGAGTGTAATAGACTGTAGCAGAGTGCAACAGAGTGTAAGAGAGTGTAAGAGACAGTAGCAGAGTGTAATAGACAGTAACAGAGTGTAAGAGAGTGTTATAGACAGTAGCAGAGTGTAAGAGACAATAGCAGAGTGTAAGAGACAGTAGCAGAGTGTAATAGACTGTAGCAGAGTGCAACAGAGTGTAAGAGAGTGTAAGAGACAGTAGCAGAGTGTAATAGACAGTAACAGAGTGTAAGAGAGTGTTATAGACAGTAGCAGAGTGTAAGATACAGTAGCAGAGTGTAAGAGACAGTAACAGAGTGTAAGAGACAGTAGCAGAGTGAAAGGGACAGTAGTAGAGTGTAGTAGAGTGTAAGAGAGTGTCACATGGCATATACCGTCCTCTAGGACCACATAGTCCCGAATGATCTCAGTATACTGTGAACGTCTTTGGGGATCTCTTCGCGTAGACATCGTAAACCTGTGTAAGAGACAGTAACAGAGTATATGAGACAGTAGCAGAGTGTAAGAGAGTGTAACAGAGTATAGGAGACAGTAACAGAGTATAGGAGACAGTAACAGAGTGTAAGAGAGTGTAAGAGACAGTTACAGAGTGTAAGAGAGTGTAAGAGAGTGTAACAGAGTGTAAGAGACAGTAACAGAGTGTAAGAGACAGCAGCAGAGTGTAAGAGAGTGTAAGAGACAGTTACAGAGTGTAATAGACAGTAACAGAGTGTAAGAGAGTGTTATAGACAGTAGCAGAGTGTAAGATACAGTAGCAGAGTGTAAGAGACAGTAACAGAGTGTAAAAGACAGTAACAGAGTGTAAGAGACAGTAGCAGAGTGAAAGAGACAGTAGTAGAGTGTAAGAGAGTGTCACATGGCATATACCGTCCTCTAGGATCACATAGTCCTGAATGATCTCAGTATACTGTGAACGTCTTTGGGGATCTCTTCGCGTAGACATCGTAAACCTGTGTAAGAGACAGTAACAGAGTATATGAGACAGTAGCAGAGTGTACGAGAGTGTAACAGAGTATAGGAGACAGTAACACAGTATAGGAGACAGTAACAGAGTGTAAGAGACAGTTACAGAGTGTAAGAGAGTGTAACAGAGTGTAAGAGACAGTAACATAGTGTAAGAGACAGCAGCAGAGTGTAAGAGACAGCAGCAGAGTGTAAGAGAGTGTAAGAGACAGTAGCAGAGTGTAATAGACAGTAACAGAGTGTAAGAGAGTGTTATAGACAGTAGCAGAGTGTAAGAGACAGCAGCAGAGTGTAAGAGAGTGTAACAGTGTAAGAGAGTGTAAGAGACAGTAGCAGAGTGTAATATACAGTAACAGAGTGTAAGAGAGTGTTATAGACAGTAGCAGAGTGTAAGAGACAATAGCAGAGTGTAAGAGACAGTAGCAGAGTGTAATAGACTGTAGCAGAGTGTAACAGAGTGTAAGAGAGTGTAAGAGACAGTAGCAGAGTGTAATAGACAGTAACAGAGTGTAAGAGAGTGTTATAGACAGTAGCAGAGTGTAAGAGACAATAGCAGAGTGTAAGAGACAGTAGCAGAGTGTAATAGACTGTAGCAGAGTGCAACAGAGTGTAAGAGAGTGTAAGAGACAGTAGCAGAGTGTAATAGACAGTAACAGAGTGTAAGAGAGTGTTATAGACAGTAGCAGAGTGTAAGAGACAATAGCAGAGTGTAAGAGACAGTAGCAGAGTGTAATAGACTGTAGCAGAGTGCAACAGAGTGTAAGAGAGTGTAAGAGACAGTAGCAGAGTGTAATAGACAGTAACAGAGTGTAAGAGAGTGTTATAGACAGTAGCAGAGTGTAAGATACAGTAGCAGAGTGTAAGAGACAGTAACAGAGTGTAAGAGACAGTAGCAGAGTGAAAGGGACAGTAGTAGAGTGTAGTAGAGTGTAAGAGAGTGTCACATGGCATATACCGTCCTCTAGGACCACATAGTCCCGAATGATCTCAGTATACTGTGAACGTCTTTGGGGATCTCTTCGCGTAGACATCGTAAACCTGTGTAAGAGACAGTAACAGAGTATATGAGACAGTAGCAGAGTGTAAGAGAGTGTAACAGAGTATAGGAGACTGTAAGAGAGTGTAAGAGACAGTTACAGAGTGTAAGAGAGTGTAACAGAGTGTAAGAGACAGTAACAGAGTGTAAGAGACAGCAGCAGAGTGTAAGAGAGTGTAAGAGACAGTTACAGAGTGTAAGAGAGTGTAACAGAATGTAAGAGACAGTAACAGAGTGTAAGAGACAGCAGCAGAGTGTAAGAGAGTGTAAGAGACAGTAGCAGAGTGTAATAGAGAGTAACAGAGTGTAAGAGAGTGTTATAGACAGTAGCAGAGTGTAAGAGACAATAGCAGAGTGTAAGAGACAGTAGCAGAGTGTAATAGACTGTAGCAGAGTGTAACATAGTGTAAGAGAATGTAAGAGACAGTAGCAGAGTGTAATAGACAGTAACATAGTGTAAGAGAGTGTTATAGACAGTAGCAGAGTTTAAGAGACAGTAACAGAGTGTAAGAGATAGTAACAGAGTGTAAGAGGGTGTAAGAGGCAGTAGCAGAGTGTAGGAGAGTGTAAGAGAGTGTAAGAGAGTGTAAGAGACAGTAACAGAGTGTAAGAGACAGTAACAGAGTGTAAGAGACAGCAGCAGAGTGTAAGAGAGTGTAAGAGACAGTAACAGAGTGTAAGAGAGTGTAACAGAGTGTAAGAGACAGTAACAGAGTTTAAGAGACAGTAACAGAGTGTACGAGAGTGTAGTAGAGTGTAAGAGACAGTAACAGAGCGTAAGAGACAGTAGCAGAGCGTAAGAGACAGAAGCAGAGTGAAAGAGAGAGTAGCAGAGTATAAGAGACAGTAGTAGAGTGTAAGAGAGTGTTGTTGCGACGCATTCTTCTTCGGTTGCTACTCTCACTTCCCCACGGGGCTCTGGTGTCACTCCCCCTCTCTCTGGGGTTCCTGTCATCCCCCTCTGGGTCACAGGTTCTGCCCGGTAACTGACACTTTCACCCCACATTACTTTTGCCCTTTCCCTCCTTTCCTGCGGTTTCCTTCCCTCCTTCTTACCGACCTCCCTCCACACCCCCCCCGCGCCCTATCCTCCTTTTCTCACCCTCCCTATCCGGGACGTTGAGTTCATTGCCTTCAGACATGGCTTACCGTTCGGCCCCCCTGACGGTCTACTCTGTTAACGCTAAGGGGCTGAATATCCCTGAGAAACGTTCTAGGGCACTTAGGGAATTTCAATGCCATAACGCGTCTATTGTCTTGTTGCAGAAAACACACTTTAAGGAGAGCCAGACACCTACTTTCAGGGACTCGCACTTTCCCACGGGATACTTTAGCAACAATGTAGAGGCCAAGTCTAAGGGCACGGCTGTCTTGATTGCCCGATCGGTCCCCTTCGTCCTCAAAGCTACTTTACTAGACGCGTCGGGTAGATACACCTTTGTTAAAGGCCAGCTGGCGGAGGTCATGTTCACCTTTGCCAGTGTTTATCTCCCGAATAGGGGTCAACATGCTGCCTTGCGCTCCATCCTCGCCTCCCTTGCTGACTTTCAAGTGGGTGTATTGATACTGGGTGGCGATTTAAACGTCCCTCTCTGCCCCGAGGTGGATTGCGCTCTATACGCAGCTCCTTGGCGAATCTCCGCCTTGTCGATTGTTGTCGCTCCTTACACCCAACTGACCGCGACTACACGTTCTACTCCTCACCACACAACTGTTACTCCCGCCTAGACTATATTTTTCTTGCTCAGTCCCATCTGGACCTTTTACGGACTAGCTCCATTCTCCCGATGACATGGTCGGACCACTCACCAGTTTCCATGACTTTGGACTCACCTTTGTACAGGCCTAGGGAGTGGACGTGGCGACTTAATGACTCTTTCCTGCTTGACGATGCTCTAGTGTCCCAGACGAAGCTGGAGTTGGAGAGGTACTTTAATGAGAATGATAGGCAGGAGACGGCCCCCCCGGTCCTCTGGGAGGCTCATAAGAGCGTGATACGGGGATTCTTTATTCAGCAGGGTTCGAGGCGGAAGAAGGCTCGTTCTCGGGAGATTGACAGGCTTACTGGGCGCATTATGCACCTGGAGACTATTCATAAACAATCCCTGACGGACGACGATTATCATGAACTTGTGGCCCTACGGGGTCAACTTAGTGACTTATTGAATTCGCGGTATCGACGGGCCTCCCTGTACAGCCAGAAATTCTTTCAGGAACACGGCAACAAGTGCGGCAAACTGTTGGCCAAAATGATTAACCCCCTGAAAAGGGCCACTCACATCCATAAAATCCGCACGGCCGCGGGGGTCGTGTCGCCCTTCCCTTCTAAGATAGTGGAGGCGTTCCACGCCTACTACTCTTCCCTCTATGGTTTATGTCCAGGGGGGTCCCGGGCGGCCCCACATTCTGCGAGCGAGCGTCTACACCAATACCTGTCGCGCCATATTAACCGTAGACTTACTTGGGAACAGGCGGCTGCGCTTGAGGAGCCTCTTTCTGTCGAGGAGCTGTCCCTGGCTTTACGGGCTACGCAAAAGGGGAAGTGTCCGGGCCCGGACGGCCTGCCTCTGGGTTATTATAAAACCTTCTCGGACCTGTTGCTCCCTCGTCTGCTATCGGCTGTTAACTCTCTTCGAGAGAGTCATCGCCTCGCCCCTCAGACCCTGGCGGCGACAATCACCGTCATACCCAAAGAGGGCAAGGATCCCTGCTTACCTCAGAGTTATCAGCCCATATCTCTACTGAACGCTGACCTGAAACTTTTTGCCAAGGCGCTGGCGCTACGGTTGGCACGGTTTCTTCCGCAATTGGTCCACCCGGACCAGGCGGGGTTTGTCCCTAGGAGGGAGGCTCGGGACAACACTGTCCGGCTTTTGAACATCATACACAGGGCAACTGCGGGCTCTCGTCAGGTTCTGTTCCTTTCCACCGACGCCGAGAAAGCTTTCGACAGGGTGGATTGGACGTTCCTACACACTACGTTGAAGTATCAGGGTTTGGGCCCCTTCATGTTGACGTGGATTGGGGCTCTGTACGCTGAGCCTACGGCCCGTGTTCGTGTTAACGGTGCTCTCTCCCCACCGGTACTTATTGGGAATGGCACGAGACAGGGATGCCCCCTATCCCCTCTGTTGTTTGCGCTGTCTCTCGAGCCCTTCCTGGAAGCTATACGCTCTAACCCTGATATCGTGGGGTTCAGGGTTGATGGAGTGCAGCACAAGGTTGCTGCCTATGCGGATGACCTCCTCTTTGTGGTTGAGAATCCCGTAGTCACGCTGCCCAACATACTGGCTGAATTTCGCTCCTATGGCGAACTCTCCAATCTCAAGATTAATTACTCCAAATCTGAGATTTTAAACATATCTGTACCCCCGCAGCTTGTCCAGACGCTAACTACTAGTTTCCCCTTTCGGTGGTGCGCTCAGAGGATGAAGTATCTGGGAATCTGGTTAACGCCTACTGTAGACGGGCTATTTCGGGAGAACTTTCTCCCTCTCCTGTCAATGCTATCGGCGGACCTTAAACGGTGGTCGCCCTTGTATATCTCTTGGGTCGGCCGAGTTAATGCTGTTAAAATGAACCTCCTTCCACGGGTGTTGTACCTCTTCCAGACGCTCCCGATCCGAGTACCTCATGACTTCTTTGATGCCCTCCGCTCTGCTGTGACTCGCTTTATTTGGGGTAATGGGAGCCCCAGGCAGAGGTTTTCGCAGCTTACTCGACCCAAATCCTCGGGTGGTCTTGCGTTGCCTGATTTTTACAAATACTATCAGGCCGCTCACCTCTTGCGGGTCATTGAATGGAACATAGTAGGTCCGACCGCAAAGCCTTGGGTTGCTTTGGAGCTGGGAGAGTTGCGTAGCAGTGTGTTGCACGCAGTGTGGGGCCCTAGAGCCGGTTTGGGGGTGGGGCGCCACCCGTTCCTCTCGCCTACTTTGGCGGTGTGGAGGGCCACGGCGCTGGGAGCTCGGTTGACCACGTCGCCTTCGCCCCTGCTACCTCTGTGGGGCAATCCTGATTTCTCCCCGGGTCGTGATTGGGCGAGGTTGGAGTTCTTGGGACTTCCCCCGCCGATTCGGATTCGGGCTCTGCTGAGTGATGGTGGGGTTATGCCGTTGGAAGCGTTGCGGCCGGGAGTTCCATTTACCTGGACGGAGCGCTTCACGTATCACCAGGTTGTGCATTACATCTCCTCACTTCCTACTTACCATGGCTTACATAGGGACCTGACGATTTTTGAGGGATGGTGCGTTGGGGCTATCCTGCGAGGGCTATCTCATCGCTTTATTCCTTCTTGCTCAATACTCCCCTTCCCACAAGACCTTCTTTCTGTGAGACATGGGAGACCGTATGCGACACACGACTCTCTGACGCGGACTGGGAGAAAGTTTTTATTTTTACACACAAGAGTTCTAGAGCTACTAAAACACAAGAGACGAATTACAAGCTCTTGACGCATTGGTACCGTACACCCCAGAGGCTACATTCTATGTTTCCGCATACCTCTGACAGCTGCTGGCGGTGTGGCGTGGATGTGGGCACTATGCTGCATATCTGGTGGGACTGCCCCGGGATACAGGAGTTCTGGAAGGAGATCCACTGGATACTCTCGGAGCTCTCTGATTCCCCTCCGCCTCTTCAGCCTCTACCTATGTTGCTGCATCACACCTCGCTCCCTGTCTCCAGATATAAAAAGTCTGTTGTCCGCCATCTCCTTGATGCGGCCAAGAGTCTCATCCCCTTACACTGGAAGAGCAACTGCCCTCCGACCGTCCGAGAGTGGGAGGCACGGGTTGAGGGGATCAGGGAACTGGAGGATCTCTCTGCCACATCTGCGCGGCAACGAGAGGTGTATACATCGACCTGGTGTTACTGGTTGTCCTATCTGTCCCGATGCGTTTTGTAGGCTCTGTGGCCTGGTATTCCCAGCCTGGCACCTGTTTTGATGTCTATTACTCGCCTCCGCTGGGGCTTGATGTGCTTGGAGTCGAGCCCTGCTTGGCACTACTCTTTACTGTAATCATCTTGTTGTTACTGTTATCTTGATGCTCTTCTATGGCTCAATTGCCTGTATGATGTCATGCGTGTTCTCGATTGTCCCTCCCTCACCCCCGTCCCCCCCTTTTTTCTTTCTGTATCCCTACCCCTTTTCCCCTTCCCATGGAAAATGTTGAAAATCTTAATAAACCTTGGATTTTGAAAAAAAGAGACAGTAACAGAGTGTAAGAGAGTGTAACTGCGTGTAAGAGAGTGTAAGAGAGTGTAAGAGAGTGTAAGAGAGTGTAAGAGAGTGTAAGAGAGTGTAAGAGAGTGTAAGAGAGTGTAAGAGACAGTAACAGAGTGTAGGAGAGTGTAAGAGACAGTAACAGAGTGTAAGAGACAGTAACAGAGTGTAAGAGACAGTAACAGAGTGTAAGAGACAGTAACAGAATGTAAGAGAGTGTAACATAGTGTAAGAGAGTGTAAGAGACAGTAGCAGAGTGTAATAGACAGTAACAGAGTGTAAGAGAGTGTTATAGACAGTAGCAGAGTGTAAGAGACAGTAGCAGAGTGTAAGATACAGTAGCAGAGTGTAAGAGACAGTAACAGAGTGTAAGAGACAGTAACATAGTGTAAGAGACAGTAGCAGAGTGAAAGAGACAGTAGTAGAGTGTAGTAGAGTGTAAGAGAGTGTCACATGGCATATACCGTCCTCTAGGACCACATAGTCCCGAATGATCTCAGTATACTGTGAACGTCTTTGGGGATCTCTTCGCGTAGACATCGTAAACCTGTGTAAGAGACAGTAACAGAGTATATGAGACAGTAGCAGAGTGTAAGGGAGTGTAACAGAGTATAGGAGACAGTAACAGAGTATAGGAGACAGTAACAGAGTATAGGAGACAGTAACAGAGTGTAAGAGAGTGTAAGAGACAGTAACAGAGTGTAAGAGACAGTAACAGAGTATATGAGACAGTAGCAGAGTGTAAGAGAGTGTAACAGAGTATAGGAGACAGTAACAGAGTATAGGAGACAGTAACAGAGTGTAAGAGAGTGTAGGAGACAGTTACAGAGTGTAAGAGAGTGTAACAGAGTGTAAGAGACAGTAACAGAGTGTAAGAGACAGTAACATAGTGTAAGAGACAGTAACAGAGTGTAAGAGAGTGTAAGAGACAGTAACTGAGTGTAAGAGAGTGTAACAGAGTGTAAGAGACAGTAACAGAGTGTACGAGACAGTAACAGAGTGTAAGAGACAGTAACAGAGTGTACGAGAGTGTAGTAGAGTGGAAGAGACAGTAACAGAGCGTAAGAGACAGTAGCAGAGTGTAAGAGACAGAAGCAGAGTGAAAGAGAGAGTAGCAGAGTGTAAGAGACAGTAGCAGAGTGTAAGAGACAGTAGCAGAGTGTAAGAGAGTGTAAGAGACAGTAACAGAGTGTAAGAGAGTGTAACAGCGTGTAAGAGAGTGTAACAGAGCATAAGAGAGTGTAAGAGCCAGTAACAGAGTGTAGGAGAGTGTAAGAGACAGTAACAGAGTGTAAGAGACAGCAGCAGAGTGTAAGAGAGTGTAACATAGTGTAAGAGAGTGTAAGAGACAGTAGCAGAGTGTAATAGACAGTAACAGAGTGTGAGAGTGTAAGAGACAGTAACAGAGTGTAAGAGACAGTAACAGAGTGTAAGAGACAGTAACAGAGTGTAAGAGACAGTAGCAGAGTGAAAGACACAGTAGTAGAGTGTAGTAGAGTGTAAGAGAGTGTCACATGGCATATACCGTCCTCTAGAACCACATAGTCCCGAATGATCTCAGTATACTGTGAACGTCTTCGGGGATCTCTTCGCGTAGACATCGTAAACCTGTGTAAGAGACAGTAACAGAGTATATGAGACAGTAGCAGAGTGTAAGAGAGTGTAACAGAGCATAGGAGACAGTAACAGAGTATAGGAGACAGTAACAGAGTGTAAGAGAGTGTAAGAGACAGTTACAGAGTGTAAGAGAGTGTAACAGAGTGTAAGAGACAGTAACAGAGTGTAAGAGACAGCAGCAGAGTGTAAGAGAGTGTAAGAGACAGTAGCAGAGTGTAATAGACAGTAACAGAGTGTAAGAGAGTGTTATAGACAGTAGCAGAGTGTAAGAGACAATAGCAGAGTGTAAGAGACAATAGCAGAGTGTAAGAGACAGTAGCAGAGTGTAATAGACTGTAGCAGAGTGTAAGAGAGTGTAAGAGACAGTAGCAGAGTGTAATAGACAGTAACAGAGTGTAAGAGAGTGTTATAGACAGTAGCAGAGTGTAAGAGACAATAGCAGAGTGTAGGAGAGTGTAAGAGGGTGTAAGAGACAGTAGCAGAGTGTAGGAGAGTGTAAGAGAGTGTAAGAGAGTGTAAGAGAGTGTAAGAGACAGTAACAGAGTGTAAGAGACAGTAACAGAGTATATGAGACAGCAGCAGAGTGTAAGAGAGTGTAACAGAGTATAGGAGACAGTAACAGAGTGTAAGAGACAGTAGCAGAGTGTAAGAGACAGTAGCAGAGTGTAAGAGACAGTAGCAGAGTGTAAGAGAAAGTAACAGAGTGTAGGAGAGTGTAAGAGACAGTAACAGAGTGTAAGAGACAGCAGCAGAGTGTAAGAGACAGCAGCAGAGTGTAAGAGAGTGTAACATAGTGTAAGAGAGTGTAAGAGACAGTAGCACAGTGTAATAGACAGTAACAGAGTGTAAGAGAGTGTTATAGACAGTAGCAGAGTGTAAGAGACAATAGCAGAGTGTAAGATACAGTAGCAGAGTGTAGGAGACAGTAACAGAGTGTAAGAGACAGTAGCAGAGTGAAAGAGACAGTAGTAGAGTGTAGTAGAGTGTAAGAGAGTGTCACATGGCATATACCGTCCTCTAGGATCACATAGTCCCGAATGATCTCAGTCTACTGTGAACGTCTTTGGGGATCTCTTCGCGTAGACATCGTAAACCTGTGTAAGAGACAGTAGCAGAGAGTAAGAGATGGTAACAGAGTATGTGAGACAGTAGCAGAGTGTAAGAGAGTGTAACAGAGTATAGGAGACAGTAACAGAGTATAGGAGACAGTAACATAGTGTAAGACAATGTAAGAGACAGTAACAGAGTGTAAGAGAGTGTAACAGAGTGTAAGAGACAGTAACAGAGTGTAAGAGGGTGTAAGAGACAGTAGCAGAGTGTAGGAGAGTGTAAGAGAGTGTAAGAGACAGTAACAGAGTGTAAGAGACAGCAGCAGAGTGTAAGAGAGTGTAACAGAGTTTAAGAGACAGTAACAGAGCGTAAGAGACAGTAGCAGAGTGTAAGAGACAGAAGCAGAGTGAAAGAGAGAGTAGCAGAGTGTAAGAGACAGTAGCAGAGTGTAAGACACAGTAGCAGAGTGTAAGAGACAGTAACAGAGTGTAAGAGAGTGTAACAGCATGTAAGAGAGTGTAACAGAGTGTAAGAGAGTGTAAGAGACAGTAACATAGTGTAAGAGAGTGAAAGAGACAGTAGCAGAGTGTAAGAGACAGTAACAGAGTGTAAGAGACAGCAGCAGAGTGTAAGAGAGTGTAACATAGTGTAAGAGAGTGTAAGAGACAGTAGCAGAGTGTAATAGACAGTAACAGAGTGTAAGAGAGTGTTATAGACAGTAGCAGAGTGTAAGAGACAATAGCAGAGTGTAAGATACAGTAGCAAAGTGTAAGAGACAGTAACAGAGTGTAAGAGACAGTAGCAGAGTGAAAGAGGCAGTAGTAGAGTGTAGTAGAGTGTACCAGAGTGTCACATGGCATATACCGTCCTCTAGGATCACATAGTCCTGAATGATCTCAGTATACTGTGAACGTCTTTGGGGATCTCTTCGCGTAGACATCGTAAACCTGTGTAAGAGACAGTAAAAGAGTATATGAGACAGTAGCGGAGTTTAAGAGAGTGTGACAGAGCATAGGAGACAGTAACAGAGTATAGGAGACGGTAACAGAGTGTAAGAGAGTGTAAGAGACAGTAAGAGAGTGTAAGAGACAGTAACAGAGTGTAAGAGACAGTAACAGAGTGTAAGAGACAGCAGCAGAGTGTAAGAGAGTGTAACATAGTGTAAGAGAGTGAAAGAGACAGTAGCAGAGTGTAATAGACAGTTGTAGAGTGTAGTAGAGTGTAAGAGAGTGTCACATGGCATATACCGTCCTCTAGGACCACATAGTCCCGAATGATCTCAGTATACTGTGAACGTCTTTGGGGATCTCTTCGCGTAGAAATCGTAAACCTGTGTAAGAGACAGTAGCAGAGAGTAAGAGACAGTAACAGATTATATAAGACAGTAGCAGAGTGTAAGAGAGTGTAACAGAGTATAGGAGACAGTAACAGAGTATAGGAGACAGTAACAGAGTGTAACAGAGTGTAAGAGACAGTTACAGAGTGTTAGAGAGTGTAACAGAGTGTAAGAGACAGTAACAGAGTGTAAGAGACAGCAGCAGAGTGTAAGAGAGTGTAAGAGACAGTAGCAGATTGTAATAGACAGTAACAGAGTGTAAGAGAGTGTTATAGACAGTAGCAGAGTGTAAGAGACAATAGCAGAGTGTAAGAGACAGTAGCAGAGTGTAATAGACTGTAGCAGAGTGTAACATAGTGTAAGAGAGTGTAAGAGACAGTAGCAGAGTGTAATAGACAGTAACAGAGTGTAAGAGAGTGTTATAGACAGTAGCAGAGTTTAAGAGACAGTAACAGAGTGTAAGAGACAGTAACAGAGTGTAAGAGGGTGTAAAAGACAGTAGCAGAGTGTAGGAGAGTGTAAGAGACAGTAACAGAGTGTAAGAGACAGTAACAGAGTGTAAGAGACAGTAACAGAGTGTAAGAGACAGCAGCAGAGTGTAAGAGAGTGTAACAGAGTATAGGAGACAGTAACAGAGTGTAAGAGAGTGTAAGAGACAGTTACAGAGTGTAAGAGAGTGTAACATAGTGTAAGAGACAGTAACAGAGTGTAAGAGACAGCAGAAGAGTGTAAGAGAGTTGAAGAGACAGTCGCAGAGTGTAATAGACAGTAACAGAGTGTAAGAGAGTGTTATAGACAGTAGCAGAGTGTAAGAGACAATAGCAGAGTGTAATAGACTGGAGCAGAGTGTAACATAGTGTAAGAGAGTGTAAGAGACTGTAGCAGAGTGTAATAGACAGTAACAGAGTGTAAGAGAGTGTTATAGACAGTAGCAGAGTGTAAGAGACAATAGCAGAGTGTAAGAGACAGTAGCAGAGTGTAATAGACAGCAGCAGAGTGTAAGAGAGTGTAAGAGACAGTAGCAGAGTGTAATAGACAGTAACAGAGTGTAAGAGAGTGTTATAGACAGTAGCAGAGTGTAAGAGACAATAGCAGAGTGTAAGAGACAGTAGCAGAGTGTAATAGACTGTAGCAGAGTGTAACAGTGTAAGAGAGTGTAAGAGACAGTAGCAGAGTGTAATAGACATTAACAGAGTGTAAGAGAGTGTTATAGACAGTAGCAGAGTTTAAGAGACAGTAACAGAGTGTAAGAGACAGTAACAGAGTGTAAGAGGGTGTAAGAGACAGTAGCAGAGTGTAGGAGAGTGTAAGAGAGTGTAAGAGACAGTAACATAGTGTAAGAGACAGTAACAGAGTGTAAGAGACAGCAGCAGAGTGTAAGAGAGTGTAACAGAGTGTAAGAGACAGTAACAGAGCGTAAGAGACAGTAGCAGAGTGTAAGAGACAGAAGCAGAGTGAAAGAGAGAGTAGCAGAGTGTAAGAGACAGTAGCAGAGTGTAAGAGACAGTAGCAGAGAGTAAGAGACAGTAGCAGAGTGTAAGAGAGTGTAATAGACAGTAACAGAGTGTAAGAGAGTGTAACAGCGTGTAAGAGAGTGTAACAGAGTGTAAGAGAGTGTAAGAGAGTGTAAGAGACAGTAACAGAGTGTAAGAGACAGTAACAGAGTGTAAGAGACAGCAGCAGAGTGTAAGAGTGTGTAACATAGTGTAAGAGAGTGAAAGAGACAGTAGCAGAGTGTAATAGACAGTAATAGAGTGTAAGAGACAGTAGCAGAGTGTAAGAGACAATAGCAGAGTGTAAGAGACAGTAGCAGAGTGTAATAGACTGTAGCAGAGTGTAAGAGAGTGTAAGAGACAATAGCAGAGTGTAATAGACAGTAACAGAGTGTAAGAGAGTGTTATAGACAGTAGCAGAGTGCAAGAGACAATAGCAGAGTGTAAGAGACAGTAGCAGAGTGTAATAGACAGTAACAGAGTGTAAGAGACAGTAACAGAGTGTAAGAGACAGCAGCAGAGTGTAAGAGTGTAAGAGACAGTAACAGAGTGTAAGAGAGTGTAACAGAGTGTAAGAGACAGTAACAGAGTGTACGAGACAGTAACAGAGTGTACGAGACAGTAACAGAGTGTAAGAGACAGTAACAGAGTATACGTGAGTGTAGTAGAGTGTAAGAGACAGTAACAGAGCGTAAGAGACAGTAGCAGTGTGTAAGAGACAGAAGCAAAGTGAAAGAGAGAGTAGCAGAGTGTAAGAGACAGTAGCAGAGTGTAAGAGACAGTAGCAGAGTGTAAGAGTGTAAGAGACAGTAACAGAGTGTAAGAGAGTGTAACAGCGTGTAAGAGAGTGTAACAGAGTGTAAGAGACAGTAAGAGAGTGTAACAGAGTGTAAGAGACAGTAACAGAGTGTAAGAGAGTGTAAGAGACAGTAACAGAGTGTAGGAGAGTGTAAGAGACAGTAACGGAGTGTAAGAGACAGTAACAGAGTGTAAGAGACAGCAGCAGAGTGTAAGAGAGTGTAACATAGTGTAAGAGAGTGTAAGAGACAGTAGCAGAGTGTAATAGACAGTAACAGAGTGTAATAGAGTGTAAGAGACAGTAGCAGAGTGTAAGAGACAGTAGCAGAGTGTAAGAGACAGTAGCAGAGTGTAATAGACTGTAGCAGAGTGTAACAGAGTGTAAGAGAGTGTAAGAGACAATAGCAGAGTGTAATAGACAGTAACAGAGTGTAAGAGAGTGTTATAGACAGTAGCAGAGTGCAAGAGACAATAGCAGAGTGTAAGAGACAGTAGCAGAGTGTAATAGACTGTAACAGAGTGTAACAGAGTGTAAGAGAGTGTAAGAGACAGTAGCGGAGTGTAATAGACAGTAACAGAGTGTAAGAGAGTGTTATAGACAGTAGCAGAGTGTTATAGACAATAGCAGAGTGTAAGAGACAGTAGCAGAGTGTAATAGACAGCAGCAGAGTGTAAGAGAGTGTAAGAGACAGTAGCAGAGTGTAATAGACAGTAACAGAGTGTAAGAGAATGTTATAGACAGTATCAGAGTGTAAGAGACAATAGCAGAGTGTAAGAGACAGTAGCAGAGTGTAATAGACTGTAGCAGAGTGTAACATAGTGTAAGAGAGTGTAAGAGACAGTAGCAGAGTGTAATAGACAGTAACAGAGTGTAAGAGAGTGTTATAGACAGTAGCAGAGTGTAAGAGAGTGTAAGAGACAGTTACAGAGTGTAAGAGAGTGTAACAGAGTGTAAGAGAGTGTAAGAGACAGTAACATAGTGTAGGAGAGTGTAAGAGACAGTAACAGAGTGTAAGAGACAGTAACAGAGTGTAAGAGGGTGTAAGAGACAGTAGCAGAGTGTAGGAGAGTGTAAGAGAGTGTAAGAGACAGTAAGAGTGTAAGAGACAGTAACAGAGTGTAAGAGACAGCAGCAGAGTGTAAGAGAGTGTAACAGAGTGTAAGAGACAGTAACAGAGCGTAAGAGACAGTAGCAGAGCGTAAGAGACAGAAGCAGAGTGAAAGAGAGAGTAGCAGAGTGTAAGAGACAGTAGCAGAGTGTAAGAGACAGTAGCAGAGTGTAAGAGAGTGTAAGAGACAGTAACAGAGTGTAAGAGAGTGTAAGAGAGTGTAACAGCATGTAAGAGAGTGTAACAGAGTGTAAGAGAGTGTAAGAGACAGTAACAGAGTGTAGTAGAGTGTAAGAGACAGTAACAGAGTGTAGGAGAGTGTAAGAGACAGTAACAGAGTGTAAGAGAGTGTAACAGCGTGTAAGAGAGTGTAACAGAGTGTAAGAGACAGTAACAGAGTGTAGGAGAGTGTAAGAGACAGTAACAGAGTGTAAGAGAGTGTAACAGCGTGTAAGAGAGTGTAACAGAGTGTAAGAGACAGTAACAGAGTGTAGGAGAGTGTAAGAGACAGTAACAGAGTGTAAGAGACAGTAACAGAGTATACGAGAGTGTAACAGAGTATAGGAGACAGTAACAGAGTATAGGAGACACTAACAGAGTGTAAGAGACAGTAACAGAGTGTACGAGACAGTAACAGAGTGTAAGATACAGTAACAGAGTGTAAGATACAGTAACAGAGTGTATGACAGTGTAGTAGAGTGTAAGAGACAGTAACAGAGCGTAAGAGATAGTAGCAGAGTGTAAGAGACAGTAGCAAAGTGAAAGAGACAGTAGCAGAGTGTAAGAGACAGTAGCAGAGTGTAAGAGACAGTAACAGAGTGTAAGAGACAGTAGCAGAGTGTAAGAGAGTGTAAGAGACAGTAACAGTGTGTAAGAGGGTGTAACAGCGTGTAAGAGGGTGTAACAGCGTGTAAGAGAGTGTAACAGCGTGTACGAGAGTGTAACAGAGTGTAAGAGAGTGTAAGAGACAGTAACAGAGTGTAAGAGGGTGTAAGAGACAGTAGCAGAGTGTAAGAGACAGTAACAGAGTGTAAGAGACACTCTGCTACTGTCTCATATACTGTGTAAGAGAGTGTAACAGAGTGTAAGAGAGTGTAAGAGACAGTAAGAGGGTGTAAGAGACAGTAGCAGAGTGTAAGAGACAGTAACAGAGTGTACGAGACAGTAACAGAGTGTAAGAGACAGTAACAGAGTGTAAGAGAGTGTAACAGAGTGTAAGAGACAGTAACAGAGTGTACGAGACAGTAACAAAGTGTAAGAGACAGCAGCAGAGTGTAAGAGAGTGTAAGAGACAGTAGCAGAGTGTAAGAGAGTGTAACAGAGTATAGGAGACAGTAACAGAGTATAGGAGACAGTAACAGAGTGTAAGAGAGTGTAACAGAGTGTAAGAGAGTGTAACAGAGTGTAAGAGACAGTAACAAAGTGTAAGAGACAGCAGCAGAGTGTAAGAGAGTGTAAGAGACAGTAGCAGAGTGTAATAGACAGTAACAGAGTGTAAGAGAGTGTTATAGACAGTAGCAGAGTGTAAGAGACAATAGCAGAGTGTAAGAGACAGTAGCAGAGTGTAATAGACTGTAGCAGAGTGTAACATAGTGTAAGAGAGTGTAAGAGACAGTAGCAGAGTGTAAGAGAGTGTTATAGACAGTAGCAGAGTTTAAGAGACAGTAACAGAGTGTAAGAGACAGTAACAGAGTGTAAGAGGGTGTAAGAGACAGTAGCAGAGTGTAGGAGAGTGTAAGAGAGTATAAGAGAGTGTAAGAGACAGTAACAGAGTGTAAGAGACAGCAGCAGAGTGTAAGAGAGTGTAAGAGACAGTAACAGAGTGTAAGAGAGTGTAACAGAGTGTAAGAGACAGTAACAGAGTGTACAAGACAGTAACAGAGTGTAAGAGACAGTAACAGAGTGTACGAGAGTGTAGTAGAGTGTAAGAGACAGTAGCAGAGTGAAAGAGAGAGTAGCAGAGTGTAAGAGACAGTAGCAGAGTGTAAGAGAGTGTAAGAGACAGTAACAGAGTGTAAGAGAGTGTAACAGCGTGTAAGAGAGTGTAACAGAGTGTAAGAGACAGTAACAGAGTGTAGGAGAGTGTAAGAGACAGTAACAGAGTGTAAGAGACAGCAGCAGAGTGTAAGTGAGTGTAACATAGTGTAAGAGAGTGTAAGAGACAGTAGCAGAGTGTAATAGACAGTAACAGAGTGTAAGAGAGTGTTATAGACAGTAGCAGAGTGTAAGAGACAATAGCAGAGTGTAATATCACACATACAGCCTGCAGTGCAGACTTTCCGCCAGCTGATGGCACACATTTTTTTGAGCTTTACCTTGAATACTGCGTCTGCGTGTGATTTTTCAGTTGATCTGTACCTCCAATGCTGTGTTTCCTTGGGATATTTATTTACTTTATACCTGCAAATACACGGTGGAGGAAAAGAGAGATGCGTCACTGTGATGGAGGGGACAGAAGGACTCAGGGGGATTGCACAGGTAGCCTGAACACTTAAAAGCCAGTCCTGGTGACACCTGAAGCTGCCATTCTCCGGTGACCGTGACCAGCAGTGACTGACTGTGTGTGACTGCGTGCGTGTATGACAATGTGATTTTGCGGAATCTATGACAGTCCATGCGGTGTCAGGGTAGCGGGAAAAGGGTCTGGTAGGACTCGGTGCAGGAATTGATTCAGGATGAGGCAGAAAGGTCAGGGTTAGGTTAAGGTGTATGTGGAAGCAGATGGTTGTTTGCTGCAGCCTTAGCCTTCTTCCGTGACAGCAGAAGAGACTGGCAGACGGAGTCAGAGAAGACAGTAGTTGAGTATGGGGAGACTGGCACAAGGCAGCAGAGTCTGGGGAGACTGACAGATCGTAGGGGACTCTGAAGAGACCAGCAGAAGTTAGTGGAGCGTAGGGTGCTGTCAAACGGCAGCGACTCCTGGGAAACTGTTAGGCGTCAGCGGAGACGAGCAAATGGCAGAGAAGTCTGGGGAGACGGCAGCAAAGCCTGGGAGACGGCAGCAGAGCCTGGCTGACAGCTGAGAAGACCGGGAAATGGTAGTGGAGTCACAGAAGACAGTAGTTGAGTCTGGGGAGACTGGCAGATCGTAGGGGACTCTGAAGAGACCGGCAGAAGTTAGTGGAGTGTAGGGAGACTGAGACGGTAGCGGAGAAGGGCCAATGGCACTGGAGTATGAAGAGGCTGGCAAAAGGCAGCAGAGTGTAGGGGGCTGTCAAACGGCAGAGACTCCTGGAAAACTGTCAGGTGTCAGAGGAGACAAGCAAATGGCAGAGAAGTCTGGGGAGACGGCAGCAGAGAGTGGGAGACGGCAGCAGGGACTGGGAGACGGCAGCAGGGACTGGGAGACGGCAGCAGGGACTGGGAGACGGCAGCAGGGACTGGGAGACGGCAGCAGAGACAGCAGAGCATGAGAGTAGAGAAATAGCTCTTAGATTACGAGACTAGGAGGAGACTGGGAGATGGCAGCAGAGACTAGGAGGACACTAGGAGATGGCAGCAGAGACTAGGAGGAGACTGGGAGATGGCAGCAGAGACTAGGAGGAGACTGGGAGATGGCAGCAGAGACTAGGAGGAGACTGGGAGATGGCAGCAGAGACTGGGAGATGGCAGCAGAGACTGGGGGACACAGAGATGGCAGCAGGCAGCAGAGCGTAGGGGGCTGTCAAACGGCAGCGACTCCTGGGAAACTGTCAGGCGTCAGCGGAGACGAGCAAATGGCAGAGAAGTCTAGGGAGACGACAGCAGAGACTGGGGGGAAAGTGGGAGATGGCAGCAGAGAGTGGGAGATGGCAGCAGAGAGTGGGGGGAGACTAGAAGATGGCAGCAGAGACTGGGAGATGGCAGCAGAGACTAGGGGGAGACTGAGAGATGGCAGCAGAGACTAGGGGGGACTGGGAGATGGCAGCAGAGACTGGGAGATGGCAGCAGAGACTGGGGGGGAGACTGGGAGATGGCAGCAGAGACTGGGGGGGAGACTAGGAGATGGCAGCAGAGACTAGGGGGACACAGAGATGGCAGCAGAGACTAGGGGGAGACTGTGAGATGGCAGCAGAGACTGAGAGATGGCAACAGAGACTAGGGGGAGACTGGGAGATGGCAACAGAGACTAGGGGGAGACTGGGAGATGGCAGCAGAGAGAAGGGGGAGACAGAGACGGCAGCAGAGACTGGGAGATGGCAGCAGAGACTAGGGGGAGACTGAGAGATGGCAGCAGAGACTAGGGGGGACTGGGAGATGGCAGCAGAGACTAGGAGGAGACTGGGAGCAGAGACTGGGAGATGGTAGCAGAGACTGGGAGATGGCAGCAGAGACTGGGGGGAGACTAGGAGATGGCAGCAGAGACTAGGGGGACACAGAGATGGCAGCAGAGACTAGGGGGAGACTGTGAGATGGCAGCAGAGACTGAGAGATGGCAGCAGAGACAGCAGAGCATGAGAGTAGAGAAATAGCTCTTAGTTTACAAGACCCCGGGAAAGCAAACATGCCATGTCTGCCCAATAAAGAGCTCACCTGCTCAGGTTAACCAGGAATTTTCTAGTTACGCAGCAACGCACGCGATGAGGAGCGATAACAGTTCTGTCTCCAATGGTCTAGGACGGTGTCTGGATCAGGGAGTCCCCACAATGACAAAGGCTGAGAACACAGAAATAATACGCAATGCAATGGTTACACACATTAACACTTCCCTCTCTGGCAAACTACTTTGGGTACGAGAATGCATATTAAATTAATTCCAAAGGAAGAAGAAAAAAAACTCTGCAGGCTTCTGATTACTTATATATATATATATCTTACAGGGCTGACTCCTATTAAAATATACAACATACAGGGCAGGCTCCTTAATTGAACTATAAATTTATAGTTAGGTTAGAGGTTTAAATGCAATTTAAGAAAGTTTTACTTCACTCCCTGAGTGGTAGATAAATGGAACAGCCTCCCAGCAGAAGTGGATAATTTACACATGCATACGAATATGTATACCGCTCCTGAAGCCTGTTTCATTATTTAAGCGGTTCCGGTGCCGCCGGTATTTATCCTGCAGCCCCTTCATGCGGCCTTAGCTTGTAATAATATTTGGCGTTCATTTTATCAGTAAAGTTGCTATGGCGTTGTCATTTCTTATCCTATAGCGCCCTCGTGTGGACATAGCTTGTAATAATATTTGGCATTCATTTTATCAATAAAGCTGCTATGGCGTTGTCATTTCTTATCCTATAGCGCCCTCGTGTGGACATACTCTGTGATTACACCCCGTTTTTAAAGCGCTGCTGCTGGTGTAGATTTAGTGTAATCTGTGTCTAGGATGGCTTTTGTGACATTTAATGAGCCGCAATGTCCTGCATATGTTTATTTAGCTGTAATATTATTACCTCACATACCTGACAAGCGAAATAAAATGAGTAAGCCACATATATATATATATATATATCATCCAGATCCCGTCAGCCATCTCTAGTTGCAATCCGTCATATTAGAACACCCTGATCCCGTCGGCCATCTTGGAACACAGATTATTTATAGTGTTAATTAGGTTATTAAGTGTTTGTGTATTTTATTACCTCACACATAAATAAAACACACCGAGATCCCGTCGGCCATCTTGGAACACCTAGTTGCGATCCGCCATCTTAGAACACCCTGATCCCGTCGGCCATCTTGGAACACCTAGTTGCGATCCGCCATCTTAGAACACCCTGATCCCGTCGGCCATCTTGGAACACCTAGTTGCGATCCGCCATCTTAGAACACCCTGATCCCGTCGGCCATCTTGGAACACCTAATTGCGATCCGCCATCTTAGAACACCCTGATCCCGTCGGCCATCATGGAACACCCTGATCCCGTCAGCCATCTTGGAACACCTAGTTGCGATCTGCCATCTTTGAACACCCTTATCCAGTCGGCCATCTTAGAACACCCTGATCGCGTCGGCCATCTTGGATCACCTAGTAGCGATCCGCCATCTTTGAACACCCTTATCCAGTCGGCCATCTTAGAACACCCTGATCGCGTCGGCCATCTTGGATCACCTAGTAGCGATCCGCCATCTTAGAACACCCTGATCCCGTCGGCCATCTTGGAACACAGATTATTTATAGTGTTAATTAGGTTATTTAGTGTTTGTGTATTTTATTACCTCACACATAAATAAAACACATAGGCCCAAGTGAATTCATATTAAAGCCTTTGTGCAAAAGTAATTTGTGTGAAAAAAAGGGTTAGGGTAATTGAAATATACATCATACAGGGTACAATTTGTGCAAAAACAAAAAATTCCTCTATAATTTTTTTTTTTTATCACTTGAAATTTTATTGATTTTCCATAACAAAAGAAAATGCATGGAGCAAAAAACAGAGGAGAAAAAATGGTACCGAAGGCAGCAAACAGCAGACCAATGCAGTACAACGTGCCACATGGCGTAATAACAGAACCTGGCCAAGTAGCCAGCAAAACAGAGCACAGTACATGTACATGGTAAAGATACAAAAAAGCAAAAGGCAATGCAATGAACATCAACGCAGCCATATACACTAGAGGAGTACACAATCAGTGGCATGCTGCATCGGAATAGGGACAACATATGACCTGTCCATGAAAAGAGGGACGAGGGAAAAAAAGGAAAGAAGGGAAGGGAGGGAATAGAGAGGAAAAGAGAAGCCTAGAACAAACGAACACCTTTCAAGCTCCATGGAGTACGCATGTCATGGAGCAGAAAACCAGGAGGGGTGCCACGGAAAGAGGTAAGATAGAAGTCATCCCACCTATCCCAAGTAGCCTGGAAAATATGAGAGGTACCCATCGCCGAGTGGGCCATACATTCGTACGTACGGGTAGTAGCTACAGAGTACAGCACCTCACGAATGGAAGGAGGTGCAGGGTTCTTCCACTTCCTAGCAATACAACTCTTAGCGGCCAGGAGGAGATGCATGAGAAGTTTACGACATGGGGAATCTAGATCAGGAGGGAGCATGTCTAGGGGGGCGACCGAGGCAGAGGAGACAATGGAGACTGGGAGCAACTGATTACCGTATTTTTCGCTCCATAAGAGGCAGTTTTTTTCCTCCCAAAGTAGGATGAAAAATCAGCCGCGTCTTATGGAGCGAAGATGCAGGCAGGGAGGGGGGGGGGGGGCAACGATATACCGTATTGGCTCGAATATAGGCCGCACTTTTTTCCCCCACTTTAAGACTTTAAAGTGGGGGTGCGGCCTATATTCGGGGTCTAGCGCCCGACGCCCGGGACATGCAGTCCCGGGCGCCGGGCAGGCAGCGGGGTTAGGATACAGATCCCCCGCAGCGGTGCAGGGGACCTGCATCCTACTCCCCGATACGCTCAGACAGCCTCCCCTGCCAGCACTTCCCACGGGGGGGGGGGGTGCCGGCACGGGAGGTTGTCTAAGCGCATCGTGCGGATGCGTTTTACCTCTGCACCCCCCGCGGACTTACCGGAGCAGACTCCCTGGTGTCTTGCGGGGTCGGCGGGGGACGTCTACGCAATACAACTTCCGGTGCCGGATGTGCCGCACCGGAAGTTGTATTGCGTAGATGTCCCCCGCCGGCCCCGCAAGACACCCGGGAGTCTGCTCCGGTAAGTTGGGGAGGGGGGGGCAGAGGGGGACAGTGGCAGCATATCTCGGGGAGGGAGGACAGTGGCAGCGTATCTCGGGGAGGGAGGACAGTGGCAGCGTATCTCGGGGAGGGAGGACAGTGGCAGCATATCTCGGGGAGGGAGGACAGTGGCAGTGTATCTCGGGGAGGGAGGACAGTGGCAGCGTATCTCGGGGAGGGAGGACAGTGGCAGCGTATCTCGGGGAGGGAGGACAGTGGCAGCGTATCTCGGGGAGGGAGGACAGTGGCAGCGTATCTCGGGGAGGGAGGACAGTGGCAGCGTATCTCGGGGAGGGAGGACAGTGGTAGCATATCTCGGGGGGCGGGGGGGGCAGAGTGGCAGTATGTTTTTTGGTGCTTTTTTAAAGAAAAAAACTTTTTCTTTAAAAAAGCACCAAACTTTTAGGGTGCGGCCTATATACGGGGGCGGCCTATATCCGAGCCAATACGGTACTCACCAAAAGTGTCCCGGACAGTCTCTGTCTCGCTTCGCCGTCCAGGGGAGGTCTTCATCTGGAGACCGCCGCCTCTGTCGCCGCCTCTCCTCTTCTCTGGTCCGTTGCGACGGCTAAGGGCGGACTGGATGGAGAGGACGGGGGGATTTGACGCAAGCGCCGTGTCACGTATGGCGCCGGCGCATGCGCAGTACGGCGCTTGTAGTCCAACTACACTTCCCATCATGTCTGACCAGCTTTTTTCTGTGCAGGCATGACGGGAGGATGATGTCCTTTTTTTATAGCCCATTTTTTAGCTCAAAATATTTTTTCCTTTTTTTTCTCCTCTAAAATCTAGGTGCGTCTTATCAGCAGGTGCGTCTTATAGAGCGAAAAATACGGTAATTAGGGCGAAAACTTCAGACCAAAAAGTAGTCAACAGAGGACAGTCCCACCACACATGAGCCATCGTCCCCCTGTGGCCACACGACCTCCAACGCAGGGGGGAGGTAGACGGAAAAATCTTGGAGAGCTTGGCGGGGACATAATACCAGCGGAGTATGACTTTACGGTCCGTCTCAAAATGGATAGCATTCCTGGACACACCCCGGATCTGCTCCAAGTCCTGAACATCAAAAGAACATTGGAGCTCTCTTTCCCAGGCCTCCATGTACGGAAGCTTACGATCGGGCGCACAGTCCAGCAGCGCCGCATAACAAACAGAAATGGCATGCGGGACGATGGGAGCTTGAAGACAAAGCTTAACAATTGGAGGCATGGAGGCCACAGACGGAATAGGTTTCCAGTATTTCTGAATGACATTACGGAATTGTAGGAACTTCAGGAAATCCTTGTTGGAGAGGGAATACTCGGCTTTCAGGTCCTGGAAGGAACGAACATGTCCTTGCGAAATAAAATTACGAACGGTCAGGACACCAGCCTGCAGCCAAGAGTCAACGGAGGCATGAGGCAGCAGAGGTCGTAAAACTGTAATGGGCACATACACAGATAAGGTAGATGGAAACCCCAGAGTCGTACGGTACCTGTCCCACAAGGACAGAGACAATTTGGAGGTGGGTAAAAGATGCGGCAGCGGTGGACGAACAGACTTCGGGAGCCAAAGTAAGTCGCTGAGGATCCACGGTCGAACGAAAGCATTTTCAAGGTCAACCCACGCCACACGTGCCGCAGCGGAGAACAGGTGGAGAGTCTGTGTGAGAGCAGCCGCCAGATAGTACTTCTTAACATCCGGAACACCCAGGCCCCCCAACAACTTGGGTCGTTGAAGGAGACGAATGGAGAGCCGCGCTTTTTTATCAGCCCAGATGAACTTGGAAACAGTCGACTGAATTTCGCGGAGAAGGGTAGGCGACACAGGGACCGGCAATGCCCGGAACAGGTAGAGCTGCTTCGGTAGAGAGTTCATCTTGAAGGAGACAATCCTACCCGTCCATGACAGTTCAAATTTGGACCAGCAAAGGAGATCTTCCTTAATCTCTCGCTAGATATGCTGGTAATTGACTTTAGCCAAAGTGTGGACAGATTTAGTGAGCCGAATACCCAGGTAAGTAAGATAATCAGATCGCCAGTCATACGGAAACATTGCCGACAGCCGGGCCACCTCCGCCGCAGGGAAGCCAAGATTCAGAGCCTGGGATTTGCCCCAATTGATTTTATAATAGGAAACCGTGCCAAACTCCTCAAGGAGGGAGTGCAGTGCCGGCAGAGAGCGCCGAGGATCCGCGATGGTAAGCAGAACGTCGTCAGCATATAAGGCAAGCTTCGTTTCTACAGAATGGCACGAAAAACCCTTGACATCCGGAGACGATCTCACCGTTATAGCAAGAAGCTCCATGGCTAACGCAAAAAGTAACGGAGAACGGGGACAGCCTTGTCTCGTTCCATTGGAAATGTCAAAGGGTCTGGAGAGGAAGCCGGCAACACGAACACTTGCATGAGGACGAACATATAACCGGTCAATCGCCGCGATGAAGGCATCCGGGAGATGAAACGCACGTAGAGTGGCCATAAGGAAGCCCCAATGGATCAAAGGTCTTCTCCGCATCCAAGGAGAGGAGAAGGCATGGTTGGCGACGAGAGGAGGCGAGATGGACGATGTTTGTAATCCGCCGCGTATTATCCGATGGCTGGCGGCCCATGACGAAGCCGACTTGGTCATTACAAATCAAAGTTGGCAGGAGATGATTCAGGCGGTCAGCCAAAATCTTAGAATACAGTTTGGTGTCCGTATTTAAGAGGGAAATCGGCCGATAATTAGCACAGACAGTCTGGGTCTTCCCAGGCTTGGGTATCGTAGTAATATGCGCAGCAGCCATTTCCGAGAGAAGCGGGGAAGGCCCCATCAAGTGAGCATACAAATCACAGAGGTGGGGAGCCAGGATATGCTTGAACTTGCTTGAACTGATAAGAGTTAGGCAGGCCGTCGGGCCCATGCGCCTTATGAGGCTTGAGAGCGGCAATCGTTTGAGTGACTTCATCCACTGTAGGGGGCTTAGTGAGATCGTCCCAACAGTCTTCCGAGAGCCGAGGTATAGGAAGAGAGTCCAGGAAACGACGAATAAGTTGGTCGTTCGGCTGCGGTGCGGGTGGGAGCGCAGATTGTAGAGAGATTCGTAGTAGGTCGCAAACTGATCAGCGATATGTCTAGGATTATAGATCCGACCCGCGTCCGGTGTCTGCAAATAATGAACCGCCGAGGACGAGGAATGTAAACGAAGCTTGCGCGCCAGTAGAGTATCGGCCTTGTTGCCTTTAGAGTAATAGGTTTGATGAAGCCGTCGCAAAGCAAGTTCAGTGTGCTGAAGGTTAAGGGCATGGATCTCATCTTTCAACGATTGCAATTCAGCGTGAGTAGCAGGAGACCAAGAAGCTTTATCGGTAAGTTCAAGAGCCGTAAGCTGGGCGGTGAGAGTGGAAAGGGAGCGCGTCCGAGCTTTCTTTCGTTGAGAGGCAATCCGAAGGAAGTGGCCACGGATCACCGCTTCATGGGCCAGCCAGAGCGTAGAAGGCTGCAGGTCTGGTGTCGCATTAGATTCGAAATACTGGGTCAAAGACGTTTCGGTCTCAGCACAAACAGGGGACTGCTGAAGCAAGCTGTCGTTCAATCGCCAAAGGGGTGGAGGAAGATCGCGGCCACCTTACGACAGGGACATCCAAACCGGCGCATGGTCGGACCACGTGATATTGCCAATGGAGGCGGAGCCGACAGACTGTAAGGTAAGTTTATCAACCAAAAGAAGATCGATGCGAGAATAGCTGGAGTGAGGATTGGAATAAAACGTATAGTCCTTTCCAAGAGGGTGGAGAACCTCCAAGTATCAAACAGTCCACAGCGGTGAAGAAGGTGGTGGAAACGGTTGCCTTGCAATGTAAGCGCCTTCAAATATTTGGAGGACATGGTAGCAGAGGAGTCCAGCGTCGGAACAGGAGGAAGGTTAAAATCTCCGCCAATAACGGTGCGGCCCACCTGGACTTTTTGAAGTTTCATGAAGATCTTTTCTAAAAAAAAACAGTTGGTTGTCATTAGGAGCATATATAGTGAGCAGCGTGAACGGAGTCCCATTGAGGTCGGCCGTAAGCAGGAGGAAACGACCCTTAGGGTCAGAGAGCTTAGAGTGGAGCTGGAAATGAACATTCTTATGGATAAGCACAGCCACCCCGGCGGTCTTGGTATCAGACATAGCATGGTATTCAGTAGGATATAGCTTGAAGTTAAAACAACGGCCACTAGATTTTAGCAGATGTGTCTCCTGAACCATCACAATGTCAGCCCTCCTAGACTTAAGCTCACAGAGAAACATGCGCCGCTTATGGGGAGTGTTGAGGCCCTTGGCGTTAACCGAGAGAACGGTAAGGCTCATTTAGAGAAAAAAAGAAGGAAAGAAGAGAGAAAGGGAGAGAGAGGAAAGGTGAGGGAGAGGGAAGGAACTGGACAGGAGGAAGGCTCAGACAAGCCGTCAAAAGACGAGGCGTCAAAGAGCCACAAAACGGCGTGAACTGACAGGCGAAGAAAAAGTATCGCCGCAGTACACTCCGATAGGGGGTAGCAACAAAACCAGCAGAAGGCAGCCTGCGTGTCGGCAAAAACCAAATAACATAAATGTAATAAATGTAATAATACAGGTGACAATAAACAGTATACAAATGCAGCCCCAGGAATGTCAGAAAGGCACAGGACTGGGCAAGAACACCTGAGAAACGTGAGTAGAAAGACAGGAGAGAAAATAAAACATACAGAAACAATAAATAAAGAAAAAAATAAAAATAAATAAAAAATAGGGAAATATGTACGTGTGGTGCAGTGAAAGGCCCGTAGACGCATTACAGCCCAATTACATGGGAAACAAGCGGACTGACGTCCAAGCAACAGGGGTACATATGTGTGTAAGGCAAGAACAGACCATGCCCAAAACCACCCAAAAAGAGAAAAAGCCCCCGAGGCACAGGGCAGGTATACAATGCATCAGAAAGGGCCACCACATATGAGAAACAAACAATAATAATAAAATGAAACAAAACAAGTGTACGTGTGTGCAATGCGCCAAAGGGGCAGGAGACAGAGGACAACCCCCAAATATAGAATATAATCGAGCAGCAGCCCAAGAAGGGCCATACGGCATACGGAAGCAACAAGGGTACCACAAGGGCACCCAGGCACAAAAACCACTACGTGAGGGGCTCCCAGCACGGAGGAAAAAGAGCCTGTAATGTGAGAAAAAAAAAAATAGAAGGGAAGTAAACGTGTACGTGTGGTGCAGTGAGAGGCCCAGAGGCACATAACAACCCAAAGACATGGGAAACACTCGGGCAGATACCCAAAAAACAAGTGTACATGCGCGTATGACGCAATAACATGAAATACATAAAACTAATACAATAATAAGAAAATAAAATAAGTGTACGTGTGTGCAATGCGGCAAAGGGGCGAAAGACACATAACAACCCCCAGTTAGGTAACAGAATCTAACAGAAGCCCAGGAAAGGCCATACCGCGTAAGGCAATCATACAACAGGGGCACCACAGGGGCACCCAGTCACAAAGACCAGTACGCTAGGGGCCCCCAGCATTGAGAGAACAGAGCCCCCACGCATGTAATGTAAAAATAAAAATAAAAAATACCACAAATCAAAAAAGAAAAAGAAGTAAACGTGTACGTGAAGTGCAGCGAAAGGCCCATACAAAGGCTAAAATCCAAAACAGGGAAAGAAGCAGTCACGGTACTGGAGACTGTCCAGACTTCGGGCACAGAGTCCTCACTAGTTCCCATTCGGTGGAGAAGATGATGAAGGATCCGCCACAGGTAGGTCGTCGGCCACAGACAGGATATTCCAAGAGCGGAGGAGACGAAACCCATCCGCCGGAGACAGCACCACCGACTGGACACCATTACGGGACAAGATGAGCTTTGTCGGATAACCCCAACGGTACTGGATAGAATGTTCGCGCAATAACGAGGTAAGTGGTGTAAACTTACGACGAGCAGATAAGGTCGCAGCGGAGAGATCAGAGAACAACTGGAGGTTTTCATAAGGCGCAGGAAACGATGGGTTCTTCCTGGCAGCAGACAAAATGGACGCCTTCACCTTAAAATAGTGGAGCCGGAGGATCACATCACGAGTGGCCGACACCGGGAGCGATTTCGGCTTCGGGAGCCGGTGTATGCGATCCAGAAGGAGATCACAGGCTGGAAGCTCCGGCACAAGGGAATGAAGAAAGTCCTTAGCGAACTCCTCCAGGGAGCTATTCGGGACCTCCTCAGGAACCCCCCGAAGCCTTAAATTGTTGCGCCTCGACCTGTCCTCAATATCCGCCATCTTGAGTTGGAGTTGGAGGACGTTATGGCGGTCAACCAATTCATTATAGGCCCCAGTATATTCCTCGAACTTGTGCTCCAGGTGATCAGTCCGTGACCCAAGCTGGACTAGGTCTTGCTTGAAGTCGGAGAGCATATCTTTAATAGAATCCGTCACCGAAGTCTTCAAGTTCTCCAGCATACGTTGGAGAAGTGCAGGAGTAACCTGTTGATCCTCTCGCAAAGGTAAGTCATCAACGGCAAGGTCCGGCTGCGAAGACACGAGGGAGGCCTTGTCGCCATCTTGGGATGGAAGACCAGCCCGCGCCTGCTTCTCGAAATACTGAGGCAGTCGGTTGGAACCTCGCTTGGCATGCTTAGACGCCATCCCAGGGATGTCACAGGGAACAAGCCCACGTGGAGGAACCAAAAATCTGCGAATAAAAGCTTTTAACGCCGCTTTCAAGCCGACACGCAGGGAGAGCTCTTCACTTAAGCCGCCATTCAGCTCCGCGGTCAGGCCACGCCCCCCTCTATAATTTTATATTTACTGATTGATATCGCGCGGAGTCCGTTCTGCTTTTTGTCCACAGGGTGGCAGCATATCACACATACAGCCTGCAGTGCAGACCTTCGGCCAGCAGATGGCACACATTTTTTGAGCTTTACCTTGAATACTGCGTCTGCGTGTGATTTTTCAGTTGATCTGTACCTCCAATGCTGTGTTTCCTTGGGATATTTATTTACTTTATACCTGCAAATACACGGTGGAGGAAAAGAGAGATGCATCACTGTGATGGAGGGGACAGAAGAACAGGGGGATAGCACAGGTAGCCTGAACACTTAAAAGCCAGTCCTGGTAACACCTGAAGCTGCCATTCTCCGGTGACCGTGACCAGCAATGACTGACTGTGGTCGACTGCATGTGTGTATGATGATGTGATTTTGCAGAGTCTATCGCAGTCCATGCGGTGTCAAGGTAAGGGGAAAATGGTCTGGTAGGTGCAGGATTAGGTTCGGGATAAAAACCCTTCATGAGGCAGAGAGGTCAGGGTAAGGTTAAGGTGTAGATGCAGATGGCTGTCTGCTGCAGCTTTAGGCTTCATCCTTGATGGCAGCAGAGACTGGCAAGATGGCAACGGAGCCTGGGAGACAACAGCAGAGTCTGGGGACACTGACAGAAGGCGTCCGGGTGTGAGAAGACTGGCAGAAGGCTGCAGAGTCTGGTGAGCCTGGCAGAAAGCTGTGAAGACAGAAAAATGGCGGTGGAGTTTGCGGAGACAGGAAGGTGCCATCGCAGTCTGGGAGACGGCAGCAGAGACTGGGAGACGGCAGCAGAGACTGGGAGACGGCAGCAGAGACTGGGAGACGGCAGCAGAGACTGGGAGACGGCAGCAGAGACTGGGAGACGGCAGCAGAGACTGGGAGACGGCAGCAGAGACTGGGAGACGGCAGCAGAGACTGGGAGACGGCAGCAGAGACTGGGAGACTGGCTGACAGCTTAGAAGAACGGGAAATGGTAGTGGAGTCAGAGAAGACAGGAGTTGAGTCTGAGGAGACTGGCACAAGGCAGCAGAGTCTGGGGAGACTGGCAGATCGTAGGGGACTCTGAAGAGACCAGCAGAAGTTAGTGGAGCGTAGGGGGCTGTCAAACGGCAGCGACTCCTGGGAAACTGTTAGGCGTCAGCGGAGACGAGCAAATGGCAGAGAAGTCTGGGGAGACGGCAGCAGGGCCTGGGAGACTGGCTGACAGCTGAGAAGACCGGGAAATGGTAGTGGAGTCAGAGAAGACAGTAGTTGAGTCTGGGGAGACTGGCACAAGGCAGCAGAGTCTGTGGAGACTGGCAGATCGCAGGGGACTCTGAAGAGGCCGGCAGAAGTTAGTGGAGTGTAGGGAGACTGAGACGGTAGCGGAGAAGGGCCAATGGCACTGGAGTCTGAAGAGGCTGGCAAAAGGCAGCAGAGCGTAGGGGGCTGTCAAACGGCAGAGACTCCTGGAAAACTGTCAGCGGAGACGAGCAAATGGCAGAGAAGTCTGGGGAGACGGCAGCAGAGACTGGGAGACGGCAGCAGAGACTGGGAGGTGTCAGCAGGGACTGGGAGACGGCAGCAGGGACTGGGAGACGGCAGCAGAGACAGCAGAGCATGAGAGTAGAGAAATAGCTCTTAGATGACGAGACCCCGGGAAAGCAAACATGCCATGTCTGCTCAATAAAGAGCTCACCTGCTCAGTTTAACCAGGAATTTTCTAGTTACGCAGCAACGCACGCGATCAAAAGCGATAACAGTTCTGTCTCCAATGGTCTAGGACGGTGTCTGGATCAGGGAGTCCCCACAATGACAAAGGCTGAAAACACAGAAATAATACGCAATGCAATGGTTACACACATTAACACTTCCCTCTCTGGCAAACTACTTTGGGTACGAGAATGCATATTAAATTAATTCCAAAGGAAGAAGGAAAAAAAACTCTGCAGGCTTCTGATTACTTATATATATATCTTACAGGGCTGACTCCTATTAAAGTATACAACATACAGGGCAGGCTCCTTAATTGAACTATAAATTTATAGTTAGGTTAGAGGTTTAAATGCAATTTAAGAAAGTTTTACCTCACTCCCTGAGTGGTAGATAAATGGAACAGCCTCCCAGCGGCCATAGCTCGTAATAATATTTGGCATTCATTCTATTAGTAAAGCTGCTATGGCGTTGTCATTTCTTATCCGATAGCACCCTCGTGTGGGCATAGCTTGTAATAATATTTGGCATTCCTTTTATTAGTAAAGTTGCTATGGCATTGTCATTTCTTATAATATAGCGCCCTCGTGTGGACATATTGTGATTGCACCCCGTAGCTTGTGTCTCGATAGATGGCTTTTGTGATATTTAATGAGTTGCAATACGACATCTTGGAACACCCGGATGCCGTCGGCCATCTTGGAACACCCAGTTTCTGTCGGTCATCCTGTAACATCCTGTTGCTCGCACATCTAACGTGTTTATAAAATTAAATAAAACACATAGGCCCCGGTGGATTAACATTAAAGCCCTTGTGTAGCAATGAGAATTTCCTCCATAATTTTATATTTACTAATTTATATCGCGCTCAGTCTGTTCTGCTTTTTGTCCACAGGGTGACAGCATATCCCACATACAGCCTGCAGTGCTTAATCTGTACCTCCAATGCTGTGTTTCCTTGGGTTATTTATTTACGTTATACCTGCAACTACATGGTAGAGGAAAAGAGATTTGGGTCACTGTGATGGAGGGGACAAAAGGACTGAGGGGGATGGCACAGGTAGCTTGAACACTTAAAAGCCAGTCCTGGTGACACCGGAAGCTGCCATTCTCTGGTGACCTGAACAGCAGTGACTGCGTGCATGCATGACGATGTGATTTTACAGAATCAATAACAGTCCATGCAGTGTCAGGGTAGCGGGAAAAGGGTCTGGTAGGACTAAGGTGTATGTGGTTAGGTTAAGGTGTATGTGGATGCAGAAGAGACTGGCAGACAGCAGCAGAGTCTGGGGAGACTGGCACAAGGCAGCAGAGTCTGGGGAGACTGGCAGATGGTAGGGGACTATAAAGAGACCAGCAGAACTTAGTGGAGTGTAGGGAGACTGTGAGACGGTAGCGGAGAAAGGCCGATGGCACTAGAGTCTGAAAAGACTGGCAAAAGGCAGCAGAGCGTAGGGGGCTGTCAAACGGCAGCGACTCCTGGGAAACTGTCAGGCGTCAGCGGAGACGAGCAAATGGCAGAGAAGTCTAGGGAGACGGCAGCAGAGACTGGGGGGAAAGTGGGAGATGGCAGCAGAGAGTGGGAGATGGCAGCAGAGAGTGGGGGGAGACTAGAAGATGGCAGCAGAGACTGGGAGATGGCAGCAGAGACTAGGGGGAGACAGAGATGGCAGCAGAGACTAGGGGGGACTGGGAGATGGCAGCAGAGACTGGGAGATGGCAGCAGAGACTGGGGGGGAGACTAGGAGATGGCAGCAGAGACTAGGGGGACACAGAGATGGCAGCAGAGACTAGGGGGAGACTGTGAGATGGCAGCAGAGACTAAGAGATGGCAACAGAGACTAGGATGAGACTGGGAGATGGCAGCAGAGACTAGGGGGAGACTAGAAGATGGCAGCAGAGACTAGGGGGAGACAGAGACGGCAGCAGAGACTGGGAGATGGCAGCAGAGACTAGGGGGAGACTGGGAGCAGAGACTGGGAGATGGTAGCAGAGACTGGGAGATGGCAGCAGAGACTGGGGGGAGACTAGGAGATGGCAGCAGAGACTAGGGGGACACAGAGATGGCAGCAGAGACTAGGGGGACACAGAGATGGCAGCAGAGACTAGGGGGAGACTGTGAGATGGCAGCAGAGACTGAGAGATGGCAACAGAGACTGGGAGATGGCAGCAGAGACAGCAGAGCATGAGAGTAGAGAAATAGCTCTTAGTTTACAAGACCCCGGGAAAGCAAACATGCCATGTCTGCCCAATAAAGAGCTCACCTGCTTAGTTTATCCAGGAATTTTCTAGTTGCGCAGCATAGCACGCGTTCAGGAGCGATAACAGTTCTGTCTCCAATGGTCCAGCACGGTGTCTGGATCAGGGAGTCCCCAGGATGACAAAGGCTGATAACACAGAAATAATACACAATGCAATGGTTAAACACATTAACACTTCCCTCTCTGGGTTATTTTTTAAAGGAGCAGTTTAGGGCCCCACCAATGATAATGCACATCAAAGTACTTTGGAAGTAATTTAATATGCATTCTCATTCCCAAACAAAGACGGGGAAAAAGCCGTGCTTGCCTACTGACTAAACTATTCATAATACAGGGTTAGCGCACTTATTGAAATATACATCATACAGGGCTGGCTTGGTAATCGAACTATACCTAACATAAGTAGGGTCACAATTTCTAATCCGCCGGGGTACATAAGTCCTTTTGCAGCAGTAATTTGTGGGAAAACAATGAGAATTTCCTCTATATTTTTTATATATTTATTTCTATCACGCTCTTTGTGTGGGGAGACTGGCAGAAAGCAGCAAAGATGGACAAATGGCAGTGGAATCTGGGGAGACAAGAAGATGGCATCAGAGAGCGGGGAGACAGGAAGATGGCATCAGAGAGCGGGGAAACAGCAGTTGAGACTGGCAAACGGCAGCGGAGTCTGAGGAGAAAGGCAAAAGGCGGCAGAGAATGGAAAATGACAGAGGAGACCGGCAGACGGCAGCAGAGTGTGGGGAGACTGGCAGTGGACGGCAGAGACGGGCAAAAGGCACCTGCTCGGTTTTATCCACAGATTTTCTTCTCACGCAGCAACGCACGCGACCAGGATCCATAACAGTTCTGTCTCCAATGGTGTGGCACAGTGCCTGGATCAGGGAGTCCCCACAATGACAAAGGCTGAGAACACAGAAATAATCCACAATGCAATGGTTACACACATTAACACTTCCCTCTCTGGCAAACTACTTTGGGTATGAGAATGCATATTAAATTAATTCCAAAGGAAGAAGGAAAAAAAAAACTCTGCAGGCTTCTGATTACTTATATATCTTACAGGGCTGACTCCTATCAAAGTATACCACATACAGGGCAGGCTCCTTAATTGAACTATACATTTATAGTTAAGTTAGAGGTTTACCTCACTGCCTAAGTGGTAGATAAATGGAACAGCCTCCCAGCGGCCATAGCTTGTAATAATATTTGGCATTCATTTTATTAGTAAAGCTGCTATGGTGTAGTCATTTCTTATCCTATAGCGCCCTCGTGTGGACATAGTTTGTAATAATATTTGGCATTCATTTTATTAGTAAAGCTGCTATGACATTGGCATTTGTTATCCTATAGCGCCCTCGTGTGGACATATTGTGATTGCACCCCGTTTTTAAAGCGCTGCTGCACAGGGTGTAGATTTAGTGTAATCTGTGTCTAGGGTGGCTTTTGTGACATTTAATGAGCAGCAATGTCCTGCATAAGTTTATTTAGCTGTTATATTATTACCTCACAGACCCGACAAGCGAAATAAAATGAATAAACCACATATATCACCTTGGAACACTCAGCTACGATCCGCCACGTCAAAGCAACCAGATCCTCTCAGCCATCTTGAAGCACCTAGTTGCGATCTGCCACATTAAAACACCCTGATCCCGTCGGGCATCTCGGATCACCTAGTTGCGATCCGCCATCTTAGAACACCCTGATCCCGTCGGCCATCTCGGATCACCTAGTTCCCGTCGGCCATCTCGGAACACCGAGATCCCGTCGGCCATCTCGGAACACCGAGATCCCGTCGGCCATCTCGGAACACCGAGATCCCGTCGGCCATCTTAGAACACCCTGATCCCGTCGGCCATCTTGGAACACCTATAGATTATTTATAGTGCTAATTAGGTTATTAGGTGTTTGTATATTTTATTACTTCGCACATACAATTTGTTTAGAAAATTAAATAAAACACATAGGCCCCAGAGAATTCATATTAACGCCTTTGTGCAACAGTAATTTGTGTGAAAAAAAATTCATCTATAATTTTATATTTATTGATTTATAGGCTTAGGGGGTTAGGGTTAGGGCAGGCTCCTTAATTGAACTATACATTTATAGTTCGGTTAGAGGTTTAAATGCAATTTAAGAAAGTTTTACCTCACTCCCTGAGTGGTAGATAAATGGAACAGCCTCCCAGCGGCCATAGCTCGTATTAATATTTGGCATTCATTTTATTAGTAAAGCTGCTATGGCGTTGTCATTTCTTATCCGATAGCACCCTCGTGTGGGCATAGTTTGTAATAATATTTGGCATTCCTTTTATTATTAAAGTTGCTATGGCATTGTCATTTCTTATCCTTTAGTGCCCTCGTGTGGACATATTGGGATTGCACCCCATAGCTTGTGTCTCGCTAGATGGCTTTTGTGACATTTAATGACCAGCAATGTCCTGCATATGTTTATTTAGCATTATGTTATATTATTACCTCACAGACCCGACAAGCGAAAGTAATTGAACACTCAGCTACGATCCGCCACATGAAAACAACCAGATCCTGTCAGCCATCTTGGAACACCCGGATGCCGTCGGCCATCTTGGAACACCCGGATGCCGTCGGCCATCTTGGAACACCCGGATGCCGTCGGCCATCTTGGAACACCCGGATGCCGTCGACCATCTTGGAACACCCGGATGCCGTCGGCCATCTTGGAACACCCAGTTTCTGTCGGTCATCCTGTAACATCCTGTTGCTCGCACATCTAACGTGTTTATAAAATTAAATAAAACACATAGGCCCCGGTGGATTAACATTAAAGCCCTTGTGTAGCAATGAGAATTTCCTCCATAATTTTATATTTACTAATTTATATCGCGCTCAGTCTGTTCTGCTTTTTGTCCACAGGGTGACAGCATATCCCACATACAGCCTGCAGTGCTTAATCTGTACCTCCAATGCTGTGTTTCCTTGGGTTATTTATTTACGTTATACCTGCAACTACATGGTAGAGGAAAAGAGATTTGGGTCACTGTGATGGAGGGGACAAAAGGACTGAGGGGGATGGCACAGGTAGCTTGAACACTTAAAAGAGACAGTAGCAGAGTGTAATAGACTGTAGCAGACTGTAACATAGTGTAAGAGAGTGTAAGAGAGTGTAAGAGACAGTAGCATAGTGTAATAGACAGTAACAGAGTGTAAGAGAGTGTTATAGACAGTAGCAGAGTGTAAGAGACAGTAACAGAGTGTAAGAGACAGCAGCAGAGTGTAAGAGACAGTAACAGAGTGTAAGAGACAGTAACAGAGTGTAAGAGACAGCAGCAGAGTGTAAGAGAGTGTAAGAGACAGTAACAGAGTGTAGTAGAGCGTAACAGAGTGTAAGAGACAGTAAAAGAGTGTACGAGACAGTAACAGGGTGTAAGAGACAGTAACAGAGTGTACAAGAGTGTAGTAGAGCGTAAGCGACAGTAGCAGAGTGTAAGAGACAGAAGCAGAGTGTAAGAGACAGAAGCAGAGTGAAAGAGAGAGTAGCAGAGTGTAAGAGAGAGTAGCAGAGTGTAAAAGACAGTAGCAGAGTGTAAGAGACAGTAGCAGAGTGTAAGAGACAGTAACAGAGTGTAACAGCGTGTAAGAGAGTGTAACAGACAGTAACAGAGTGTACGAGACAGTAACAGAATGTACGAGAGTATAGTAGAGTGTAAGAGACAGTAACAGAGCGTAAGAGACAGTAGCAGAGTGTAAGAGACAGAAGCAGAGTGTAAGAGACAGAGTAGCAGAGTGTAAGAGACAGTAGCAGAGTGTAAGAGACAGTAGCAGAGTGTAAGAGACAGTAGCAGAGTGTAAGAGACAGTAACAGACTGTAAGAGAGTGTAACAGCGTGTAAGAGAGTGTAACAGAGTGTAAGAGAGTGTAAGACAGTAACAGAGTGTAGGAGAGTGTAAGAGACAGTAACAGAGTGTAAGAGACAGTAACAGAGTGTAAGAGACAGCAGCAGAGTGTAAGATAGTGTAACATACTGTAAGAGAGTGTAAGAGACAGTAGCAGAGTGTAATAGACAGTAACAGAGTGTAAGAGACAATAGCAGAGTGTAAGATACAGTAGCAGAGTGAAAGAGACAGTAGTAGAGTGTAAGAGTGTAAGAGAGTGTCACATGGCATATACCGTCCTCTAGGACCACATAGTCCCGAATGATCTCAGTATACTGTGAACGTCTTTGGGGATCTTTTCGCGTAGACATCGTAAACCTGTGTAAGAGACAGTAACAGAGTATATGAGACAGCAGCAGAGTGTAAGAGAGTGTAACATAGTGTAAGAGAGTGTAAGAGACAGTAGCAGAGTGTAATAGACAGTAACAGAGTGTAAGAGAGTGTTATAGACAGTAGCAGAGTGTAAGAGACAATAGCAGACTGTAAGATACAGTAGCAGAGTGTAAGAGACAGTAACAGAGTGTAAGAGACAGTAGCAGAGTGTAAGAGAGTGTAACAGAGTATAGGAGACAGTAACAGAGTATAGGAGACAGTAACAGAGTATAGGAGACAGTTACAGAGTGTAAGAGAGTGTAACAGAGTGTAAGAGAGTGTAACAGAGTGTAAGAGACAGTAACAGAGTGTAAGAGACAGCAGCAGAGTGTAAGAGAGTGTAAGAGACAGTAGCAGAGTGTAAGAGACAGTAGCAGAGTGTAATACACAGTAACAGAGTGTAAGAGAGTGTAATAGACAGTAACAGAGTGTAAGAGACAGTAACAGAGTGTAAGAGAGTGTTATAGACAGTAGCAGAGTTTAAGAGACAGTAACAGAGTGTAAGAGACAGTAACAGAGTGTAAGAGACAGTAACAGAGTGTAAGAGACAGTAACAGAGTGTAAGAGACAGCAGCAGAGTGTAAGAGAGTGTAAGAGACAGTAACAGAGTGTAAGAGACAGTAACAGAGTGTAAGAGACAGTAACAGAGTGTACGAGACAGTAACAGAGTGTACGAGACAGTAACAGAGTGTACGAGACAGTAACAGAGTGTACGAGAGTGTAGTAGAGTGTAAGAGACAGTAACAGAGCGTAAGAGACAGTAGCAGAGTGTAAGAGACAGAAGCAGAGTGAAAGAGAGAGTAGCAGAGTGTAAGAGACAGTAACAGAGTGTAGGAGAGTGTAAGAGACAGTAACAGAGTGTAAGAGAGTGTAACATAGTGTAAGAGAGTGTAAGAGACAGTAGCAGAGTGTAATAGACAGTAAGAGAGTGTTATAGACAGTAGCAGAGTGTAAGAGACAATAGCAGAGTGTAAGATACAGTAGCAGAGTGTAAGAGACATTAACAGAGTGTAAGAGACAGTAGCAGAGTGAAAGAGACAGTAGTAGAGTGTAGTAGAGTGTAAGAGAGTGTCACATGGCATATACCGTCCTCTAGGATCACATAGTCCCGAATGATCTCAGTATACTGTGAACGTCTTTGGGGATCTCTTCACGTAGACATCGTAAACCTGTGTAAGAGACAGTAGCAGAGAGTAAGAGACAGTAACATAGTATATGAGACAGTAGCAGAGTGTAAGAGAGTGTAACAGTATAGGAGACAGTAACAGAGTATAGGAGACAGTAACAGAGTGTAAGAGAGTGTAAGAGACAGTTACAGAGTGTAAGAGAGTGTAACAGATTGTAAGAGACAGCAGCAGAGTGTAAGAGAGTGTAAGAGACAGTAGCAGAGTGTAAGAGACAATAGCAGAGTGTAAGAGACAGAAGCAGAGTGAAAGAGAGAGTAGCAGAGTGTAAGAGACAGTAACAGAGTGTAAGAGGGTGTAAGAGACAGTAGCAGAGTGTAGGAGAGTGAAAGAGTGTAAGAGACAGTAACAGAGTATATGAGACAGCAGCAGAGTGTAAGAGAGTGTAACAGAGTATAGGAGACAGTAACACAGTGTAAGAGACAGTAACAGAGTGTATGACAGTGTAGTACAGTGTAAGAGACAGTAGTAGAGTGAAAGAGACAGTAGCAGAGTGTAAGAGACGGTAGCAGAGTGTAAGAGACAGTAGAAGAGTGTAAGAGAGTGTAAGAGACAGTAACAGAGCGTAAGAGACTGTAACAGAGTGTAAGAGAGTGTAAGAGACATTAACAGAGCGTAAGAGACTGTAACAGCGTGTAAGAGAGTGTAACAGCGTGTAAGAGAGTGTAACAGCGTGTAAGAGGGTGTGAGAGACAGTAGCAGAGTGTAGGAGAGTGTAAGAGAGTGTAAGAGACAGTAGCAGAGTGTAATAGACAGTAACAGAGTGTAAGAGAGTGTTATAGACAGTAGCAGACTGTAAGAGACAATAGCAAAGTGTAAGAGACAGTAGCAGAGTGTAACATAGTGTAAGAGAGTGTAAGAGACAGTAGCAGAGTGTAATAGACAGTAACAGAGTGTAAGAGAGTGTTATAGACAGTAGCAGAGTTTAAGAGACAGTAACAGAGTGTAAGAGACAGTAGCAGAGTGTAAGAGGTGCCATCGCAGTCTGGGAGACGGCAGCAGAGACTGGGAGACGGCAGCAGAGACTGGGAGACTGGCTGACAGCTTAGAAGAACGGGAAATGGTAGTGGAGTCAGAGAAGACAGGAGTTGAGTCTGGGGAGACTGGCACAAGGCAGCAGAGTCTGGGGAGACTGGCAGATCGTAGGGGACTCTGAAGAGACCAGCAGAAGTTAGTGGAGCGTAGGGGGCTGTCAAACGGCAGCGACTCCTGGGAAACTGTTAGGCGTCAGCGGAGACGAGCAAATGGCAGAGAAGTCTGGGGAGACGGCAGCAGGGCCTGGGAAATGACAGCAGGGCCTGGGAGACGGCAGCAGGGCCTGGGAGACGGCAGCAGGGCCTGGGAGACGGCAGCAGGGCCTGGGAGACGGCAGCAGGGCCTGGGAGACGGCAGCAGGGCCTGGGAGACGGCAGCAGGGCCTGGGAGACTGGCTGACAGCTGAGAAGACCGGGAAATGGTAGTGGAGTCAGAGAAGACAGTAGTTGAGTCTGGGGAGACTGGCACAAGGCAGCAGAGTCTGTGGAGACTGGCAGATCGCAGGGGACTCTGAAGAGACCGGCAGAAGTTAGTGGAGTGTAGGGAGACTGAGACGGTAGCGGAGAAGGGCCAATGGCACTGGAGTCTGAAGAGGCTGGCAAAAGGCAGCAGAGCGTAGGGGGCTGTCAAACGGCAGAGACTCCTGGAAAACTGTCAGCGGAGACGAGCAAATGGCAGAGAAGTCTGGGGAGACGGCAGCAGGGACTGGGAGACGGCAGCAGGGACTGGGAGACGGCAGCAGGGACAGCAGAGCATTAGAGTAGAGAAATAGCTCTTAGATTACGAGACCTCGGGAAAGCAAACATGCCATGTCTGATTGATATCGCGCTCAGTCGGTTCTGCTTTTTGTCCACAGGGTGGCAGCATATCACACATACAGCCTGCAGTGCAGACTTTCCGCCAGCAGATGGCAGACATTTTTTTGAGCATTACCTTGAATACTGCGTCTGCGTGTGATTTTTCAGTTGATCTGTACCTCCAATGCTGTGTTTCCTTGGGATATTTATTTACTTTATACCTGCAAATACACGGTGGAGATGCGTCACTGTGATGGAGGGGACAGAAGAACTCAGGGGGATTGCACAGGTAGCCTGAACACTTAAAAGCCAGTCCTGGTGACACCTGAAGCTGCCATTCTCCGGTGACCGTGACCAGCAGTGACTGACTGTGTTTGACTGCGTGTGTGTATGATGATGTGATTTTGCAGAGTCTATCGCAGTCCATGCGGTGTCCAGGCAGGGGGAAAATGGTCTGGTAGGTGCAGGATTAGGTTCGGGATAAAATCCCTTCATGAGGCAGAGAGGTCAGGGTTAGGTTAAGGTGTAGATGCAGATGGCTGTCTGCTGCAGCTTTAGGCTTCATCCTTGATGGCAGCAGAGACTGGCAAGATGGCAACGGAGCCTGGGAGACAACAGCAGAGTTTGGGGACACTGACAGAAGGCGGCGGGGTGTGAGAAGACTGGCAGAAGGCTGCAGAGTCTGGTGAGCCTGGCAGAAAGCGGCAAAGACAGAAAAATGGCGGTGGAGTTTGCAGAGACAGGAAGGTGCCATCGGAGTCTGGGAGACAGCAGCGGACACTGGCAAATGGGAGTGGAGTCTGGGGGAGACTGGCAGATGGCGGGGGAGACTAGCAAATGGCAATGCAGTCTGGGGTGCCGGCAGATGGCAGTAGAGTCTGACGAGACTGGCAAAAGATGGAGTGTGGGTAAACTGGAAGATGGCATCAGAGTCCAGGGAAAAGGCAGTGGAGACTGGCAAACGGCAGTGGATTCTGATGAGACAGGAAGATGGAGATGGAGTGTGGGGAGACTGCAAGGTGGCAGCGGAGAATGGAAAACAGCAGTGGAGTCTGGCAGATGGCAGCAGAGTTTTGGAAGACTGGCAAATGGCAGCAGAGTGTGTGTGTGTGTGTGTGGGGGGGGGACTCTCAGAGTGCAGCGGAGATGAGCCAGGGATTTTCTACTCACACAGCAATGCACGCGATCAGGAGCCATAACAGTTTTGTCTTCAAAGGTCTAGCACGGTGTCTGGATCCGGGAGACCATGTGATGAAAAAGGCTGATAACACAGAAATAATACACAATGCAATGGTTAAACACATCAACACTTCCCTCTCTGGGTTGACTTTAAAGGAACACTTTAGGGCCCCACCAATAAAAATGCACATCAAAATACTTTGGGTAAGAGAATACATTTTAAATCACTTTCAAAGGGAGAAGAGAAAAAAAGCTGTGCTTGCCTACTGATGAAACTATACATCATACAGGGTTGACTCACAAATTGAACTTTACACCCTACCGGGCTGGCTCCTTCATTAAAATATACACTATAGAGGGCTGGTTAAACTATGTTTTAGACAGGATTGGCTCACTAATTGAAATATACATCATACAGGGTACAATTTGTGCAAAAACAATAAAAAAAATTCCTCTATAATTTTATAATTTACTGATTGATATTTAGCAGCTGTTCTTGCCGGTGTCCAGCTGCTCCCTGTTGGGGTAGATCCAGGTTCGATGGAAAATGAATGAGGAAAAAACGGTCTAAAAAGAATTAGATTCACCAAAACATTGTGATCCGCTAGGAAACAACGTAAAATATGAAGAATATTTTACACACACGCACCTGCAACATTGTGATGTCACTCACACAACACTTCTCACTCCTGTTGTCATGTTGATTTTGTTACATGCACTCAGCATCTTCTTAAGGGTACCACTCACTGCCCTTCACTCACACTTCACACGAAGATGCCAAATGATAAATCACAGTCACACCATTAAAGCTGACATGTAATTACATAGTATGTCCACAGGACGGCGCCAAAGTATAACAAATTCCAACTTAATATTGTAAATGGTACCGTCATGCGCACAAGTGACCAGCAGGGGTCAGCATTTTCATGACATACAGTTATATAAGATATACGGTATTTGGGCCTTGCTGCCCTCTGGTGGGGATGGATGATCATTGCACCGAGAGAAGCTGCTGGTAAATGAAATAAATAGTGAGTGTTCATGCAGCATACAGATTATGGAAATAATGACGTCACGGGGTAAATCAGAACCCAATAAATATCAATGTATTCATAGGTTATCATGCAGTATATGGTGTAATATCATCTCTGACATGTACTTCACTCACGCTCAGTCCACATGATGATGCCAAAGGATAAAAAATCCTAACTATTGTGAACTCTCCGATTGTTTTTTTTCTTTGTGCATTTACCATCTCGCATTGTGATTTGTCCATCAACGTGTAAATCTCAATAAAAATTTCATGTTCATGCCGAGCGCGGGCGAGACTGGCGGCCGAGTCTCCCCCACGCTCGGCCGCCATTCTGAGGGAGTTTGCCAGAGAGGGAAGTGTCAATGTGTGTAACCATTGCATTGTGTATTATTTATGTGTTATCGGTATTTGGAGTCGTGTGATCTCCTTGAGTCGGACTCTGTGCTTCTACCACCTTTGGAGACAGAACTGTTATCGCTCCTGATCGCTTTCGGTTACACACATTAACACTTCCCTCTCTGGCAAACTACTTTGAAATTCATTTAATATGCATTCTCGTACCTAAAGGAAGAAGGAAAAAACTCTGCAGGCTTCCCATTACTTATATATATCTTACAGAGCTGACTCCTATAAAGTTATGTCAGAGGTTTAAATGCAATTTAAAAACGTTTTACCTCACTGCCTGAGTGGTAGATAAATGGTACAGCCTCCCAGCAGAAGTGGTAGAGGCTAATTTACACATGCATGCAAATACCGTATGTATACCGCTCCTGAAGCCGGTTTCATTATTTAAGCGGTTCTGGTGCCGCCGGTATTTATCCTGCAGCCCCTTCATGCGGCTATAGCTTGTAATAATATTTGGCGTTCATTGCATTAGTAAAGCTGCTATGGCATTGTCATTTCTTATCCTATAGCGCCCTCGTGTGGACATACTCTGTGATTGCACCCCGTTTTTAAAGCGCTGCTGCACAGGGTGTAGATTTAGTGTAATCTGTGTCTAGGATGGCTTTTGTGACATTTAATGAGCAGCAATGTCCTGCATATGTTTATTTAGCTGTAATATTATTACCTCACATACCTGACAAGCGAAATAAAATGAGTAAGCCACATATATATCATCTTGGAACACTCAGCTACGATCCGCCACGTCAAAACAACCAGATCCCGTCTGCCATCTTGGAACACCTAGTTCCGATCCGCCATATTAGAACACCGAGATGCCGTCGGCCATCTTGGAACATCTAGTTGCGATCCGCCATCTTAGAACACCCTGGTCCCGTCGGCCATCTTGGAACACCTAGTTGCGATCCGCCATCTTAGAACACCCTGATCCCGTCGGCCATCTTGGAACACCGAGATCCCGTCGGCCATCTTGGAACATCTAGTTGCGATCCGCCATCTTCGAACACCCTAATCCAGTCGGCCAGCTTGGAACACCCTGATCCCGTCGTCCAGCTTGGAACACCTAGTTCCCGTCGGCCATCTTGAATCACCTAGTTCACGTCGGCCATCTTTGAAAACCTTGTTGCGACCTACCATCTTAGAACACCCTGATCCCGTCGGCCATCTTGGAACACAGATTATTTATAGTGTTAATGAGGTTATTAAGTGTTTGTATTTTATTACCTCGCACATAAATAAAACACATAGGCCCAAGTGAATTCATATTAAAGCCTTTGTGCAAAAGTAATTTGTGTGAAAAAAAGGGTTAGGGTAATTGAAATATACATCATACAGGGTAAAATTTGTGCAAAAACAAAAAAATTCCTCTATAGTTTTATATTTACTGATTTATATCGCGCTCAGTCGGTTCTGCTTTTTGTCCACAGGGTGGCAGCATATCACACATACAGCCTGCAGTGCAGACTTTCCGCCAGCAGATGGCACACATTTTTTTGAGCATTACCTTGAATACTGCGTCTGCGTGTGATTTTTCAGTTGATCTGTACCTACAATGCTGTGTTTCCTTGGGATATTTATTTACTTTATACCTGAAAATACACGGTGGAGGAAAAGAGAGATGCGTCACTGTGATGGAGGGGACAGATGAACTCAGGGGGATTGCACAGGTAGCCTGAACACTTAAAAGCCAGTCCTGGTGACACCTGAAGCTGCCATTCTCCGGTGACCGTGACCAGCAGTGACTGACTGTGTGTGACTGCGTGTGTGAATGATGATGTGATTTTGCAGAGTCTATCGCAGTCCATGTGGAGTCAAGGCAGGGGGAAAATGGTCTGGTAGGTGCAGGATTAGGTTCGGGATAAAATCCCTTCATGAGGCAGAGAGGTCAGGGTTAGGTTAAGCTGTAGATGCAGATGGCGGTCTGCTGCAGCTTTAGGCTTCATCCTTGATGGCAGCAGAGACTGGCAAGATGGCAACGGAGCCTGGGAGACAACAGCAGAGTTTGGGGACACTGACAGAAGGCGGCGGGGTGTGAGAAGACTGGCAGAAGGCTGCAGAGTCTGGTGAGCCTGGCAGAAAGCGGCGAAGACAGAAAAATGGCGGTGGAGTTTGCAGAGACAGGAAGGTGCCATCGGAGTCTGGGGGACAGCAGCGGACACTGGCAAATGGGAGTGGAGTCTGGGGGAGACTGGCAGATGGCGGGGCAGACTAGCAAATGGCAATGCAGTCTGGGGTGCCGGCAGATGGCAGTAGAGTCTGACGAGACTGGCAAAAGATGGAGTGTGGGTAAACTGGAAGATGGAATCAGAGTCCAGGGAAAAGGCAGTGGAGACTGGCAAACGGCAGTGGATTCTGATGAGACAGGAAGATGGAGATTGAGTGTGGGGAGACTGCAAGGTGGCAGCGGAGAATGGAAAACAGCAGTGGAGTCTGGCAGATGGCAGCAGAGTTTTGGAAGACTGGCAAATGGCAGCAGAGTGCGTGTGTGTGTGTGGGGGGGGACTCTCAGAGTGCAGCGGAGATGAGCCAGGGATTTTCTACTCACACAGCAATGCACGCGATCAGGAGCCATAACAGTTTTGTCTTCAAAGGTCTAGCACGGTGTCTGGATCCGGGAGACCATGTGATGAAAAAGGCTGATAACACAGAAATAATACACAATGCAATGGTTAAACACATCAACACTTCCCTCTCTGGGTTGACTTTAAAGGAACACTTTAGGGCCCCACCAATAATAATGAACATCAAAATACTTTGGGTAAGAGAATACATTTTAAATCACTTTCAAAGGAAGAAGAGAAAAAAAGCTGTGCTTGCCTACTGATGAAACTATACATCATACAGGGTTGACTCACAAATTGAACTATACACCCTACCGGGCTGGCTCCTTCATTAAAATATACACTATAGAGGGCTGGTTAAACTATGTTTTAGACAGGATTGGCTCACTAATTGAAATATACATCATACAGGGTACAATTTGTGCAAAAACAATAAAAAAGTCCTCTAATTTTATATTTACTGATTGATATCGCGCTCAGTCGGTTCTGCTTTTTGTCCACAGGGTGGCAGCATATCACACATACAGCCTGCAGTGCAGACTTTCTGCCAGCAGAAGGCGCACATTTTTTTGAGCATTACCTTGAATACTGCGTCTGCGTGTGATTTTCAGTTGATCTGTAACGCCAATGCTGTGTTTCCTTGGGATATTTACAGACTTTATACCTGAAAATACACGGTGGAGGAAAAGAGAGATGCGTCACTGTGATGGAGGGGACAGAAGGACTCAGGGGGATTGCACAGGTAGCCTGAACACTTAAAAGCCAGTCCTGGTGACACCTGAAGCTGCCATTCTCCGGTGACCTGACCAGCAGTGACTGACTGTGTGTGACTGCGTGCGTGTATGACTATGTGATTTTGCGGAATCTATGACAGTCCATGCGGTGTCAGGGTAGCGGGAAGAGGGTCTGGTAGGACTCGGTGCAGGAATTGATTCGGGATGAGGCAGAAAGGTCAGGGTTAGGTTAAGGTGTATGTGGATGCAGATGGTTGTTTGCTGCAGCCTTAGGCTTCTTCCTTGACAGCAGAAGAGACTGGCAGACAGAGTCAGAGAAGACAGTAGTTGAGTATGGGGAGACTGGCACAAGGCAGCAGAGTCTGGGGAGACTGGCAGATCGTAGGGGACTCTGAAGAGACCAGCAGAAGTTAGTGGAGCGTAGGGGGCTGTCAAACGGCAGCGACTCCTGGGAAACTGTCAGGCGTTAGCGGAGACGGGGAGACGGCAGCAGAGTCTGGGGAGACGGCAGCAGAGTCTGGGGAGACGGCAGCAGAGTCTGGGGAGACGGCAGCAGAGTCTGGGGAGACGGCAGCAGAGTCTGGGGAGAAGGCAGCAGAGTCTGGGGAGACTGCCAGATCATAGGGGACTCTGAAGAGACCGGCAGAAGTTAGTGGAGTGTCGGGCGACTGTGAGACGGTAGCGGAGAAGGGCCAATGGCACTGGAGTCCGAAGAGACTGGCAAAAGGCAGCAGAGCGTAGGGGGCTGTCAAACGGCAGAGACTCCTGGAAAACCGTCAGGTGTCAGCGGAGACGAGCAAATGGCAGAGAAGTCTGGGGAGACGGCAGCAGAGACTGGGAGGTGTCAGCAGAGCATGAGAGTAGAGAAATAGCTCTTAGTTTACAAGACCTCGGGAAAGCAAACATGCCATGTCTGCCCAATAAAGAGCTCACCTGCTCAGTTTAACCAGGAATTTTCTAGTTACGCAGCAACGCACGCGATCAGGAGCGATAACAGTTCTGTCTCCAATGGTCTAGCACGGTGTCTGGATCAGGGAGTCTCCACGATGACAAAGGCTGAGAACACAGAAATAATACACAATGCAATGTTTAAACACATTAACACTTCCCTCTCTGGCAAACTACTTTGGAATTCATTTAATATGCATTCTCGTACCAAAAGGAAGAAGGAAAAAAACTCTGCAGGCTTCTGATTACTTATATATATCTTGCAGGGCTGACTCCTATTAAAGTATACAACATACAGGGCAGGCTCCTTAATTGAACTATACATTTATAGTTAGGTTAGAGGTTTAAATGCAATTTAAGAAAGTTTTACCTCACTGCCTGAGTGGTAGATAAATGGAACAGCCTCCCAGCAGAAGTGGATAATTTACACATGCATGCGAATGTGTATACCGCCCCTGAATCCTGTTTCATTATTTAAGCGGTTCTGGTGCCGCTGGTATTTATCCTGCAGCCCCTTCATGCGGCCATAGGCTGTAATAATATTTGGCGTTCATGTTATCAGTAAAGCTGCTATGGCGTTGTCATTTCTTATCCTATATCGCCCTCGTGTGGACATAGCCTGTAATAATATTTGGCGTTCATGTAATCAGTAAAGCTGCTATGGCGTTGTCATTTCTTATCCTATATCGCCCTCGTGTGGACATAGCTTGTAATAATATTTGGCGTTCATTTTCTCAGTAAAGCTGCTATGGCATTGTCATTTCTTATCCTATATCGCCCTCGTGTGGACATAGCTTGTAATAATATTTGGCATTCATTTTCTCAGTAAAGCTGCTATGGCGTTGTCATTTCTTATCCTATAGCGCCCTCGTGTGGACATACTCTGATTGCACCCCGTTTTTAAAGCGCTGCTGCACAGGGTGTAGATTTAGTGTAATCTGTGTCTAGGATGGCTTTTGTGACATTTAATGAGCAGCAATGTCGTGCATATGTTTATTTAGCTGTAATATTATTACCTCACAGACCCGACAAGCAAAAAAAAATGAGTAAGCCACATATATATCATCTTGGAACACTCAGCTACGATCCACCACGTCCAAACAACCAGATCCCGTCAGCCATCTTGGAACACCTAGTTGCGATCCGCCATCTTTGAACACCCTTATCCCGTCGGCCATCTTGGAACACCCTGATCCCGTCGGCCAGTTTGGAACACCTAGTTCCCGTCGGCCAGCTTGGAACACCTATAGATTATTTATAGTGTTAATTAGGTTAAGTGTTTGTGTATTTTATTACCTCGCACATACAATTTGATTAGAAAATTAAATAAAACACATAGGCCCCAGTGAATTAATATTAAAGCCTTTGTGCAAAAGTAATTTGTGTGAAAAAAGGGTTCGGGTTAGAGGGTTAGCGTAATTGAAATATACATCATACAGGGTACAATTTGTGCAAAAAATAAAAAAATCCTCTATAATTTTATATTTACCGATTGATATCGCGCTCAGTCGGTTCTGCTTTTTGTCCACAGGGTGGCAGCATATCCCACATACAGCCTGCAGTGCAGACTTTCCGCCAGCAGACGGCGCACATTTTTTGGAACTTTACCTTGAACACTGCGCCTGCGTGTGATTTTCAGTTGATCTGTACCTCCTTGGGATATTTATTTACTTTATACCTGCAAATACATGGTGGAGGAAAAGAGAGATGCGTCAATGTGATGGAGGGGACAGAAGGACTCAGGGGGATTGCACAGGTAGCCTGAACACTTAAAAGCCAGTCCTGGTGACACCTGAAGCTGCCATTCTCCGGTGACCTGACCAGCAGTGACTGACTGTGTGTGTATGACTATGTGATTTTGCAGAATCTATGACAGTCCATGCGGTGTCAGGGTAGCGGGAAGAGGGTCTGGTAGGACTCGGTGCAGGAATTGATTCGGGATGAGGCAGAAAGGTCAGGGTTAGGTTAAGGTGTATGTGGATGCAGATGGTTGTTTGCTGCAGCCTTAGGCTTCTTCCTTGACAGCAGAAGAGACTGGCAGACAGAGTCAGAGAAGACAGTAGTTGAGTATGGGGAGACTGGCACAAGGCAGCAGAGTCTGGGGAGACTGGCACAAGGCAGCAGAGTCTGGGGAGACTGGCAGATCGTAGGGGACTCTGAAGAGACCAGCAGAAGTTAGTGGAGCGTAGGGGGCTGTCAAACGGCAGCGACTCCTGGGAAACTGTCAGGCGTTAGCGGAGACGAGCAAATGGCAGAGAAGTCTGGGGAGACGGCAGCAGAGTCTGGGGAGACGGCAGCAGAGTCTGGGGAGACGGCAGCAGAGTCTGGGGAGACGGCAGCAGAGTCTGGGGAGACGGCAGCAGAGTCTGGGGGACTGGCAGACAGCTGAGAAGAACGGCAAATGGCAGTGGAGTCCGGAAAGACAGTAGTTGAGTCTGGGGAGACTGGCACAAGGCAGCAGAGTCTGGGGAGACTGGCAGATCATAGGGGACTCTGAAGAGACCGGCAGAAGTTAGTGGAGTGTCGGGAGACTGTGAGACGGTAGCGGAGAAGGGCCAATGGCACTGGAGTCCGAAGAGACTGGCAAAAGGCAGCAGAGCGTAGGGGGCTGTCAAACGGCAGAGACTCCTGGAAAACCGTCAGGTGTCAGCGGAGACGAGCAAATGGCAGAGAAGTCTGGGGAGACGGCAGCAGAGACTGGGAGATGGCAGCAGAGACTGGGAGGTGTCAGCAGAGACAGCAGAGCATGAGAGTAGAGAAATAGCTCTTAGATTACGAGACCCCGGGAAAGCAAACATGCCATGTCTGCTCAATAAAGAGCTCACCTGCTCAGTTTAACCAGGAATTTTCTAGTTACGCAGCAACGCACGCGATCAGAAGCGATAACAGTTCTGTCTCCAATGGTCTAGCACGGTGTCTGGATCAGGGAGTCTCCACGATGACAAAGGCTGAGAACACAGAAATAATACACAATGCAATGGTTAAACACATTAACACTTCCCTCTCTGGCAAACTACTTTGGAATTCATTTAATATGCATTCTCGTACCAAAAGGAAGAAGGAAAAAATACTCTGCAGGCTTCTGATTACTTATATATATCTTGCAGGGCTGACTCATATTAAAGTATACAACATACAGGGCAGGCTCCTTAATTGAACTATACATTTATAGTTAGGTTAGAGGTTTAAATGCAATTTAAGAAAGTTTTACCTCACTGCCTGAGTGGTAGATAAATGGAACAGCCTCCCAGCAGAAGTGGATAATTTACACATGCATGCGAATGTGTATACCGCCCCTGAATCCTGTTTCATTATTTAAGCGGTTCTGGTGCCGCTGGTATTTATCCTGCAGCCCCTTCATGCGGCCATAGCTTGTAATAATATTTGGCATTCATTTTCTCAGTAAAGCTGCTATGGCGTTGTCATTTCTTATCCTATATCGCCCTCGTGTGGACATAGCCTGTAATAATATTTGGCGTTCATGTAATCAGTAAAGCTGCTATGGCGTTGTCATTTCTTATCCTATATCGCCCTCGTGTGGACATAGCTTGTAATAATATTTGGCGTTCATTTTCTCAGTAAAGCTGCTATGGCATTGTCATTTCTTATCCTATATCGCCCTCGTGTGGACATAGCTTGTAATAATATTTGGCATTCATTTTCTCAGTAAAGCTGCTATGGCGTTGTCATTTCTTATCCTATAGCGCCCTCGTGTGGACATACTCTGATTGCACCCCGTTTTTAAAGCGCTGCTGCACAGGGTGTAGATTTAGTGTAATCTGTGTCTAGGATGGCTTTTGTGACATTTAATGAGCAGCAATGTCGTGCATATGTTTATTTAGCTGTAATATTATTACCTCACAGACCCGACAAGCAAAAAAAAATGAGTAAGCCACATATATATCATCTTGGAACACTCAGCTACGATCCACCACGTCCAAACAACCAGATCCCGTCAGCCATCTTGGAACACCTAGTTGCGATCCGCCATCTTTGAACACCCTTATCCCGTCGGCCATCTTGGAACACCCTGATCCCGTCGGCCAGTTTGGAACACCTAGTTCCCGTCGGCCAGCTTGGAACACCTATAGATTATTTATAGTGTTAATTAGGTTAAGTGTTTGTGTATTTTATTACCTCGCACATACAATTTGATTAGAAAATTAAATAAAACACATAGGCCCCAGTGAATTAATATTAAAGCCTTTGTGCAAAAGTAATTTGTGTGAAAAAAGGGTTCGGGTTAGAGGGTTAGCGTAATTGAAATATACATCATACAGGGTACAATTTGTGCAAAAAATAAAAAAATCCTCTATAATTTTATATTTACCGATTGATATCGCGCTCAGTCGGTTCTGCTTTTTGTCCACAGGGTGGCAGCATATCCCACATACAGCCTGCAGTGCAGACTTTCCGCCAGCAGACGGCGCACATTTTTTGGAACTTTACCTTGAACACTGCGCCTGCGTGTGATTTTCAGTTGATCTGTACCTCCTTGGGATATTTATTTACTTTATACCTGCAAATACATGGTGGAGGAAAAGAGAGATGCGTCAATGTGATGGAGGGGACAGAAGGACTCAGGGGGATTGCACAGGTAGCCTGAACACTTAAAAGCCAGTCCTGGTGACACCTGAAGCTGCCATTCTCCGGTGACCTGACCAGCAGTGACTGACTGTGTGTGTATGACTATGTGATTTTGCAGAATCTATGACAGTCCATGCGGTGTCAGGGTAGCGGGAAGAGGGTCTGGTAGGACTCGGTGCAGGAATTGATTCGGGATGAGGCAGAAAGGTCAGGGTTAGGTTAAGGTGTATGTGGATGCAGATGGTTGTTTGCTGCAGCCTTAGGCTTCTTCCTTGACAGCAGAAGAGACTGGCAGACAGAGTCAGAGAAGACAGTAGTTGAGTATGGGGAGACTGGCACAAGGCAGCAGAGTCTGGGGAGACTGGCACAAGGCAGCAGAGTCTGGGGAGACTGGCAGATCGTAGGGGACTCTGAAGAGACCAGCAGAAGTTAGTGGAGCGTAGGGGGCTGTCAAACGGCAGCGACTCCTGGGAAACTGTCAGGCGTTAGCGGAGACGAGCAAATGGCAGAGAAGTCTGGGGAGACGGCAGCAGAGTCTGGGGAGACGGCAGCAGAGTCTGGGGAGACGGCAGCAGAGTCTGGGGAGACGGCAGCAGAGTCTGGGGAGACGGCAGCAGAGTCTGGGGGACTGGCAGACAGCTGAGAAGAACGGCAAATGGCAGTGGAGTCCGGAAAGACAGTAGTTGAGTCTGGGGAGACTGGCACAAGGCAGCAGAGTCTGGGGAGACTGGCAGATCATAGGGGACTCTGAAGAGACCGGCAGAAGTTAGTGGAGTGTCGGGAGACTGTGAGACGGTAGCGGAGAAGGGCCAATGGCACTGGAGTCCGAAGAGACTGGCAAAAGGCAGCAGAGCGTAGGGGGCTGTCAAACGGCAGAGACTCCTGGAAAACCGTCAGGTGTCAGCGGAGACGAGCAAATGGCAGAGAAGTCTGGGGAGACGGCAGCAGAGACTGGGAGATGGCAGCAGAGACTGGGAGGTGTCAGCAGAGACAGCAGAGCATGAGAGTAGAGAAATAGCTCTTAGATTACGAGACCCCGGGAAAGCAAACATGCCATGTCTGCTCAATAAAGAGCTCACCTGCTCAGTTTAACCAGGAATTTTCTAGTTACGCAGCAACGCACGCGATCAGAAGCGATAACAGTTCTGTCTCCAATGGTCTAGCACGGTGTCTGGATCAGGGAGTCTCCACGATGACAAAGGCTGAGAACACAGAAATAATACACAATGCAATGGTTAAACACATTAACACTTCCCTCTCTGGCAAACTACTTTGGAATTCATTTAATATGCATTCTCGTACCAAAAGGAAGAAGGAAAAAATACTCTGCAGGCTTCTGATTACTTATATATATCTTGCAGGGCTGACTCATATTAAAGTATACAACATACAGGGCAGGCTCCTTAATTGAACTATACATTTATAGTTAGGTTAGAGGTTTAAATGCAATTTAAGAAAGTTTTACCTCACTGCCTGAGTGGTAGATAAATGGAACAGCCTCCCAGCAGAAGTGGATAATTTACACATGCATGCGAATGTGTATACCGCCCCTGAATCCTGTTTCATTATTTAAGCGGTTCTGGTGCCGCTGGTATTTATCCTGCAGCCCCTTCATGCGGCCATAGCTTGTAATAATATTTGGCATTCATTTTCTCAGTAAAGCTGCTATGGCGTTGTCATTTCTTATCCTATATAGCCCTCGTGTGGACATACTCTGATTGCACCCCGTTTTTAAAGCGCTGCTGCACAGGGTGTAGATTTAGTGTAATCTGTGTCTAGGATGGCTTTTGTGACATTTAATGAGCAGCAATGTCGTGCATATGTTTATTTAGCTGTAATATTATTACCTCACAGACCCGACAAGCGAAATAAAATGAGTAAGCCACATATATATCATCTTGGAACACTCAGCTACGATCCACAACGTCCAAACAACCAGATCCCGTCAGCCATCTTGGAACACCTAGTTGCGATCCGCCATATTAGAACACCGAGATCCCGTCGGCCATCTTGGAACACCTAGTTGCGATTCGCCATCTTAGAACACCCTGATCCCGTCGGCCATCTTGAATCACCTAGTTCTCGTCGGCCATCTTAGAACACCGAGATCCCGTCGGCCATGTTGGAACACCTATTTACGATCCGCCATCTTAGAACATCCTGATCCCGTCGGCCATCTTGGAACACCTAGTTGCGATCCGCCATCTTAGAACACCCTGATCCCGTCGGCCAACAATGCAATGTTTAAACACATTAACACTTCCCTCTCTGGCAAACTACTTTGGAATTCATTTAATATGCATTCTCGTACCAAAAGGAAGAAGGAAAAAAACTCTGCAGGCTTCTGATTACTTATATATATCTTGCAGGGCTGACTCCTATTAAAGTATACAACATACAGGGCAGGCTCCTTAATTGAACTATACATTTATAGTTAGGTTAGAGGTTTAAATGCAATTTAAGAAAGTTTTACCTCACTGCCTGAGTGGTAGATAAATGGAACAGCCTCCCAGCAGAAGTGGATAATTTACACATGCATGCGAATGTGTATACCGCCCCTGAATCCTGTTTCATTATTTAAGCGGTTCTGGTGCCGCTGGTATTTATCCTGCAGCCCCTTCATGCGGCCATAGGCTGTAATAATATTTGGCGTTCATGTTATCAGTAAAGCTGCTATGGCGTTGTCATTTCTTATCCTATATCGCCCTCGTGTGGACATAGCCTGTAATAATATTTGGCGTTCATGTAATCAGTAAAGCTGCTATGGCGTTGTCATTTCTTATCCTATATCGCCCTCGTGTGGACATAGCTTGTAATAATATTTGGCGTTCATTTTCTCAGTAAAGCTGCTATGGCATTGTCATTTCTTATCCTATATCGCCCTCGTGTGGACATAGCTTGTAATAATATTTGGCATTCATTTTCTCAGTAAAGCTGCTATGGCGTTGTCATTTCTTATCCTATAGCGCCCTCGTGTGGACATACTCTGATTGCACCCCGTTTTTAAAGCGCTGCTGCACAGGGTGTAGATTTAGTGTAATCTGTGTCTAGGATGGCTTTTGTGACATTTAATGAGCAGCAATGTCGTGCATATGTTTATTTAGCTGTAATATTATTACCTCACAGACCCAACAAGCAAAAAAAAATGAGTAAGCCACATATATATCATCTTGGAACACTCAGCTACGATCCACCACGTCCAAACAACCAGATCCCGTCAGCCATCTTGGAACACCTAGTTGCGATCCGCCATCTTTGAACACCCTTATCCCGTCGGCCATCTTGGAACACCCTGATCCCGTCGGCCAGTTTGGAACACCTAGTTCCCGTCGGCCATCTTGGATCACCTAGTTGCGATCCACCATCTTAGAACACCCTGATCCCGTCGGCCATCTTGGAACACCCTGATCCCGTCGGCCAGTTTGGAACACCTAGTTCCCGTCGGCCAGCTTGGAACACCTATAGATTATTTATAGTGTTAATTAGGTTAAGTGTTTGTGTATTTTATTACCTCGCACATACAATTTGATTAGAAAATTAAATAAAACACATAGGCCCCAGTGAATTAATATTAAAGCCTTTGTGCAAAAGTAATTTGTGTGAAAAAAGGGTTCGGGTTAGAGGGTTAGCGTAATTGAAATATACATCATACAGGGTACAATTTGTGCAAAAAATAAAAAAATCCTCTATAATTTTATATTTACCGATTGATATCGCGCTCAGTCGGTTCTGCTTTTTGTCCACAGGGTGGCAGCATATCCCACATACAGCCTGCAGTGCAGACTTTCCGCCAGCAGACGGCGCACATTTTTTGGAACTTTACCTTGAACACTGCGCCTGCGTGTGATTTTCAGTTGATCTGTACCTCCTTGGGATATTTATTTACTTTATACCTGCAAATACATGGTGGAGGAAAAGAGAGATGCGTCAATGTGATGGAGGGGACAGAAGGACTCAGGGGGATTGCACAGGTAGCCTGAACACTTAAAAGCCAGTCCTGGTGACACCTGAAGCTGCCATTCTCCGGTGACCTGACCAGCAGTGACTGACTGTGTGTGTATGACTATGTGATTTTGCGGAATCTATGACAGTCCATGCGGTGTCAGGGTAGCGGGAAGAGGGTCTGGTAGGACTCGGTGCAGGAATTGATTCGGGATGAGGCAGAAAGGTCAGGGTTAGGTTAAGGTGTATGTGGATGCAGATGGTTGTTTGCTGCAGCCTTAGGCTTCTTCCTTGACAGCAGAAGAGACTGGCAGACAGAGTCAGAGAAGACAGTAGTTGAGTATGGGGAGACTGGCACAAGGCAGCAGAGTCTGGGGAGACTGGCAGATCGTAGGGGACTCTGAAGAGACCAGCAGAAGTTAGTGGAGCGTAGGGGGCTGTCAAACGGCAGCGACTCCTGGGAAACTGTCAGGCGTTAGCGGAGACGAGCAAATGGCAGAGAAGTCTGGGGAGACGGCAGCAGAGTCTGGGGAGACGGCAGCAGAGTCTGGGGAGACGGCAGCAGAGTCTGGGGAGACGGCAGCAGAGTCTGGGGAGACGGCAGCAGAGTCTGGGGGACTGGCAGACAGCTGAGAAGAACGGCAAATGGCAGTGGAGTCCGGAAAGACAGTAGTTGAGTCTGGGGAGACTGGCACAAGGCAGCAGAGTCTGGGGAGACTGGCAGATCATAGGGGACTCTGAAGAGACCGGCAGAAGTTAGTGGAGTGTCGGGAGACTGTGAGACGGTAGCGGAGAAGGGCCAATGGCACTGGAGTCCGAAGAGACTGGCAAAAGGCAGCAGAGCGTAGGGGGCTGTCAAACGGCAGAGACTCCTGGAAAACCGTCAGGTGTCAGCGGAGACGAGCAAATGGCAGAGAAGTCTGGGGAGACGGCAGCAGAGACTGGGAGATGGCAGCAGAGACTGGGAGGTGTCAGCAGAGACAGCAGAGCATGAGAGTAGAGAAATAGCTCTTAGATTACGAGACCCCGGGAAAGCAAACATGCCATGTCTGCTCAATAAAGAGCTCACCTGCTCAGTTTAACCAGGAATTTTCTAGTTACGCAGCAACGCACGCGATCAGAAGCGATAACAGTTCTGTCTCCAATGGTCTAGCACGGTGTCTGGATCAGGGAGTCTCCACGATGACAAAGGCTGAGAACACAGAAATAATACACAATGCAATGGTTAAACACATTAACACTTCCCTCTCTGGCAAACTACTTTGGAATTCATTTAATATGCATTCTCGTACCAAAAGGAAGAAGGAAAAAATACTCTGCAGGCTTCTGATTACTTATATATATCTTGCAGGGCTGACTCCTATTAAAGTATACAACATACAGGGCAGGCTCCTTAATTGAACTATACATTTATAGTTAGGTTAGAGGTTTAAATGCAATTTAAGAAAGTTTTACCTCACTGCCTGAGTGGTAGATAAATGGAACAGCCTCCCAGCAGAAGTGGATAATTTACACATGCATGCGAATGTGTATACCGCCCCTGAATCCTGTTTCATTATTTAAGCGGTTCTGGTGCCGCTGGTATTTATCCTGCAGCCCCTTCATGCGGCCATAGCTTGTAATAATATTTGGCATTCATTTTCTCAGTAAAGCTGCTATGACATTGGCATTTGTTATCCTATAGCGCCCTCGTGTGGACATACTCTGATTGCACCCCGTTTTTAAAGCGCTGCTGCACAGGGTGTAGATTTAGTGTAATCTGTGTCTAGGATGGCTTTTGTGACATTTAATGAGCAGCAATGTCGTGCATATGTTTATTTAGCTGTAATATTATTACCTCACAGACCCGACAAGCGAAATAAAATGAGTAAGCCACATATATATCATCTTGGAACACTCAGCTACGATCCACAACGTCCAAACAACCAGATCCCGTCAGCCATCTTGGAACACCTAGTTGCGATCCGCCATATTAGAACACCGAGATCCCGTCGGCCATCTTGGAACACCTAGTTGCGATTCGCCATCTTAGAACACCCTGATCCCGTCGGCCATCTTGAATCACCTAGTTCTCGTCGGCCATCTTAGAACACCGAGATCCCGTCGGCCATGTTGGAACACCTATTTACGATCCGCCATCTTAGAACATCCTGATCCCGTCGGCCATCTTGGAACACCTAGTTGCGATCCGCCATCTTAGAACACCCTGATCCCGTCGGCCATCTTGAATCACCTAGTTCCCGTCGGCCATCTTGGAACACCTAATTGCGATCCGCCATCTTAGAACACCGTGATCCCGTCGGCCATCTTAGAACACCCTGATAACGTCGGCCATCTTGGATAACCTAGTAGCGATCCACCATGTTAGAACACCCTTATCCCGTCGGCCATCTTGGAACACCCTTATCCCGTCGGCCAGCTTGGAACA
>JARDYJ010000015.1:3587500-3590177 GCA_029215755.1 Spea hammondii
TAGGGTTAGGGTTAGGGTTAGGGTTAGGGTTAGGGTTAGGGTTAGGGTTAGGGTTAGGGTTAGGGTTAGGGTTAGGGTTAGGGTTAGGGTTAGGGTTAGGGTTAGGGTTAGGGTTAGGGTTAGGGTTAGGGTTAGGGTTAGGGTTAGGGTTAGGGTTAGGGTTAGGGTTAGGGTTAGGGTTAGGGTTAGGGTTAGGGTTAGGGTTAGGGTTAGGGTTAGGGTTAGGGTTAGGGTTAGGGTTAGGGTTAGGGTTAGGGTTAGGGTTAGGGTTAGGGTTAGGGTTAGGGTTAGGGTTAGGGTTAGGGTTAGGGTTAGGGTTAGGGTTAGGGTTAGGGTTAGGGTTAGGGTTAGGGTTAGGGTTAGGGTTAGGGTTAGGGTTAGGGTTAGGGTTAGGGTTAGGGTTAGGGTTAGGGTTAGGGTTAGGGTTAGGGTTAGGGTTAGGGTTAGGGTTAGGGTTAGGGTTAGGGTTAGGGTTAGGGTTAGGGTTAGGGTTAGGGTTAGGGTTAGGGTTAGGGTTAGGGTTAGGGTTAGGGTTAGGGTTAGGGTTAGGGTTAGGGTTAGGGTTAGGGTTAGGGTTAGGGTTAGGGTTAGGGTTAGGGTTAGGGTTAGGGTTAGGGTTAGGGTTAGGGTTAGGGTTAGGGTTAGGGTTAGGGTTAGGGTTAGGGTTAGGGTTAGGGTTAGGGTTAGGGTTAGGGTTAGGGTTAGGGTTAGGGTTAGGGTTAGGGTTAGGGTTAGGGTTAGGGTTAGGGTTAGGGTTAGGGTTAGGGTTAGGGTTAGGGTTAGGGTTAGGGTTAGGGTTAGGGTTAGGGTTAGGGTTAGGGTTAGGGTTAGGGTTAGGGTTAGGGTTAGGGTTAGGGGTTAGGGTTAGGGTTAGGGTTAGGGTTAGGGTTAGGGTTAGGGTTAGGGTTAGGGTTAGGGTTAGGGTTAGGGTTAGGGTTAGGGTTAGGGTTAGGGTTAGGGTTAGGGTTAGGGTTAGGGTTAGGGTTAGGGTTAGGGTTAGGGTTAGGGTTAGGGTTAGGGTTAGGGTTAGGGTTAGGGTTAGGGTTAGGGTTAGGGTTAGGGTTAGGGTTAGGGTTAGGGTTAGGGTTAGGGTTAGGGTTAGGGTTAGGGTTAGGGTTAGGGTTAGGGTTAGGGTTAGGGTTAGGGTTAGGGTTAGGGTTAGGGTTAGGGTTAGGGTTAGGGTTAGGGTTAGGGTTAGGGTTAGGGTTAGGGTTAGGGTTAGGGTTAGGGTTAGGGTTAGGGTTAGGGTTAGGGTTAGGGTTAGGGTTAGGGTTAGGGTTAGGGTTAGGGTTAGGGTTAGGGTTAGGGTTAGGGTTAGGGTTAGGGTTAGGGTTAGGGTTAGGGTTAGGGTTAGGGTTAGGGTTAGGGTTAGGGTTAGGGTTAGGGTTAGGGTTAGGGTTAGGGTTAGGGTTAGGGTTAGGGTTAGGGTTAGGGTTAGGGTTAGGGTTAGGGTTAGGGTTAGGGTTAGGGTTAGGGTTAGGGTTAGGGTTAGGGTTAGGGTTAGGGTTAGGGTTAGGGTTAGGGTTAGGGTTAGGGTTAGGGTTAGGGTTAGGGTTAGGGTTAGGGTTAGGGTTAGGGTTAGGGTTAGGGTTAGGGTTAGGGTTAGGGTTAGGGTTAGGGTTAGGGTTAGGGTTAGGGATAGGGTTAGGGTTAGGGTTAGGGTTAGGGTTAGGGTTAGGGTTAGGGTTAGGGTTAGGGTTAGGGTTAGGGTTAGGGTTAGGGTTAGGGTTAGGGTTAGGGTTAGGGTTAGGGTTAGGGTTAGGGTTAGGGTTAGGGTTAGGGTTAGGGTTAGGGTTAGGGTTAGGGTTAGGGTTAGGGTTAGGGTTAGGGTTAGGGTTAGGGTTAGGGTTAGGGTTAGGGTTAGGGTTAGGGTTAGGGTTAGGGTTAGGGTTAGGGTTAGGGTTAGGGTTAGGGTTAGGGTTAGGGTTAGGGTTAGGGTTAGGGTTAGGGTTAGGGTTAGGGTTAGGGTTAGGGTTAGGGTTAGGGTTAGGGTTAGGGTTAGGGTTAGGGTTAGGGTTAGGGTTAGGGTTAGGGTTAGGGTTAGGGTTAGGGTTAGGGTTAGGGTTAGGGTTAGGGTTAGGGTTAGGGTTAGGGTTAGGGTTAGGGTTAGGGTTAGGGTTAGGGTTAGGGTTAGGGTTAGGGTTAGGGTTAGGGTTAGGGTTAGGGTTAGGGTTAGGGTTAGGGTTAGGGTTAGGGTTAGGGTTAGGGTTAGGGTTAGGGTTAGGGTTAGGGTTAGGGTTAGGGTTAGGGTTAGGGTTAGGGTTAGGGTTAGGGTTAGGGTTAGGGTTAGGGTTAGGGTTAGGGTTAGGGTTAGGGTTAGGGTTAGGGTTAGGGTTAGGGTTAGGGTTAGGGTTAGGGTTAGGGTTAGGGTTAGGGTTAGGGTTAGGGTTAGGGTTAGGGTTAGGGTTAGGGTTAGGGTTAGGGTTAGGGTTAGGGTTAGGGTTAGGGTTAGGGTTAGGGTTAGGGTTAGGGTTAGGGTTAGGGTTAGGGTTAGGGTTAGGGTTAGGGTTAGGGTTAGGGTTAGGGTTAGGGTTAGGGTTAGGGTTAGGGTTAGGGTTAGGGTTAGGGTTAGGGTTAGGGTTAGGGTTAGGGTTAGGGTTAGGGTTAGGGTTAGGGTTAGGGTTAGGGTTAGGGTTAGGGTTAGGGTTAGGGTTAGGGTTAGGGTTAGGGTTAGGGT